>OZ020567.1:53688283-54298429 GCA_963971475.1 Chrysops caecutiens | reverse complement strand
TCATCACATATCACGTTTGAAGGAGATGCAGTTTTAAATCAACATTTTAGGAGATTTCAATTTATTTCAATTGATTTTTATGTTTGTTTTTGTGTCATGAATGAAAATATATTTGAATATTATTCACTTTCTTATGACATAAGCCGCGTTTGAGGAATTGCGCGTTCCGGCGAACATGTGGTGTGGTATACCGTTAGCACTGGCCGACATTGGTAAGGCAGGTGCTGTTAACACCTTTACCCGCCACGTGTACAAAAAAAAGGGTTCCCCACGTGTGCGCCGCAAAAAAAAACCGAAGAAGAAAAAAACTAAAGAAAGAAAGAAATAACTTACCCCTGATCCGCTTTCTACTTGTCTCCGCATGGTCGATCCTCCCGTACTGGTCCAGGCGGCCGTGCGCGTTCCTGGGCCGTCTTCGGGTCGTCCGATGGGCCCCCTTCAGGCCCGAAAAGCGCAGAAAAGAAAAAAAACGGAAAAGCAAAAAAAAAGATCACTCGAATAGTAATGATGTATTGGGTTGTCCGGAAAGTTCGTGCCGATTTTTGGGTATGCGGCGTGAACACATGTCTGAACATGTCGGAACTATTGCAAACTTATGACATATGTACACAAGGTAAATAACGGTACTTCAGGCATATGTAGAAAAAATTTTAGTTGCGACACGTTAATATTTATCATATTAAACGATTTTAATTATGGAGTGTAAGAAAGTGCATTTTAGGCATTTGATGCTTTTCTTCTACCGAAAAGGCGTGAATGCGTCACAAGCGGCAAAGGAGATATGCTCGATGTATGGTGAAAATGCTGTAGCAGAAAGGTCTGTGCGAAAGTGGTTTGGAAGGTTTAAAGATGGTGATTTCTGTCTTGAAGATAAAGAACGTATAGGTAGGCCTTCCACCACAGATGATGATCAGATTAGATCACTGATCGAGAGCAACCCACGCTATACAACACGACAAGTATGAGAAATGTTGGAAATGTCAAAGTCGACAGTTCACGAGCGTTTTGTAAAGCTTGGGTACGTAAATCGATACGACGTGTGGCCAATTTTCCATTTAAAATGGCACGAACTTTCCGGACAACCCAATATTTTATTTTACCGCAAATTTTATACTGTTTCAATCAACTTTCGAAGTTCGAAGTTTATTTTTTTTTCAAAGAAACATCTCAAAGAAAGTGCCAAAAAAAAAAGGTTAACTAATTATTCTAATTATAAAAAAAAACTAAAGGAAAGAAGAATCAAACAAAATTTTCACAAAATTTTTAGATCTAAGCTACAGAAAATTTAAACTGAACTTTAACTACAAGAACTTTTTCCCCAACTTCTACACGCTTCTTAGTCGATCGTGCCTCGACCGACCGCCTGCACAGGCAAATTCCAAAAGAGCTATTCCACCTCTGACCTGGTGAGGATTCCGGAGGATCCCGTTATCCTCATTGGGAAGGCTCCTCCCTTCCGACGCGAAACTGGTCACGTTTGTGACCAGAGTTGTGTATAGATCTGATCACAGGGTGACCATTTCAAATTGAGCAACTGCTCAATTACTACAAGCGACGCCTTCGATCGACGGATCAACTCCGTCTCGCTGGTGGATCCAGGTGGTTTCGGATCCGCCGTAGCCCACCCAACCGTGGAAAGCCAACCTTACCCGAACGCGATTCGGCTTTCCCCCATATTACTTCAACTATCGACCTCGAATTCTCGGAGGGGCGAAGGACACGGGACACCCCTCCGCTAAATATAAATTACCACATGTTTTGTGCGTCCCCTTTTTCTTCTTTTAAATTATTAGGAACGGTTCGATTTTTTTTTTATTCTTGAATGTTATAATAACTATGCACGCCTTATTTCTCAATTGAGTAGGTCACGAAACTTCTCCGCAAATGCATCAAAAGTCTATGGTTGTAGTTGCCGTTGCCGATTCGAATTTTTAAACACTTCTTAGATAATAAAAATGTGAAGATGACCATACACCAGCGAGTGTCTTGGCTGGTGGATAAACGTCAATTGACAAGTTTCTTAGAATTCCAACGAGCAATCTTTGTCTAACTCATAATGCATTACATCTCTCCTAAATAATTTCATGGACTTTATGTCATGTATTTCAAAAAGTACAAAAAAAGGAAAATAGATATTCAAAATCAAATCAAAATATCATTTGTCTCTAACAACCTCCCTTGTTAATCTACTTAAAAATCATGCTCATTGCTTTATCCATAAGATTCCAAGAAAACAAAACAATATATATATATGGAACACTCCACTTAAAAAATAAAAAATATAACAAAACAAATTCTTAAATATAAAAAAAATTTGAAAGTTAGTGCACTCTCTCTTTTCACGGTTTTGATGGCACGGGAATTATGTAATGTCTAAGGTAGAATAGAAAGTACTTTATACCGCAGTTCTTGTTTTAAGAAGAAGGAACACAACTAAAAGAAAATGTTACTAGATTAACTAGATAAAATATATAAAACTTATAAATTTCAAGATAAATTAATTGCCTTGTTCTGCTACAAAAAAAAAATGCATTAACCAAACATTCTTCATTAACACGACTCTCCCTTTTCTTAGTTTTTATATCAATGAATATATAGTTGGAACAATTAAAAGAAAAAAAAGACTTAAATTCCTCTTAAACTAACATTTCGCTTCTAGAATTTTTATATTTTTATATATATTTTATTTATAAGTCTATGCGATTAGTTCTGAGTCACCTATCCATCTTGCGAGTCTTCTAGCTACCAATTCTTGACTAATGGATTCCTAAGACCATTCGTTTTCTATGGGTTTAATATTTGATAATAAACATTCAACTGCTTGGAAGGGAAATGGCATAAAATCAGCAGGGATTTGTCTTAAATTTTCTGGAGCTACTGACGCGTATCCACCAAAATCAACTAATTTAACATCACACCTTTATCTATTTACTATCTGTACACGCTAAGTACTCACGGTACTCGTGAGGATGATGGGTTTTGAAATACTTTACCACTTACAATACCACTTGCCGCTTACCAACTTGCAAAGTCGCCCGATCCGAATAAAAATTTCCACGAGGAAACGTCAAGATGGTCGTATCACTCAGGCACAGGCTCCCTCGTGCAACGAAAAAACATGCTGCGCACCACGGGTCTACCAAGACAAAAAAAGGAAAAGAAAACGCACCAAAAAAAACGAAAAGGTACTCACAGGTAACTCGTCCACATCCTCACATGTTTTCCCACGTGTTTTTACTGTTAAATTCCAAAGTCACGGGGTCACCATTTCATGAAAAAGCACAGTTTCGAGCTCAATTTTGTTTATTCGACGTATGTTAACATAGATTATCATTTTTCTAAGACTTCTACAAAAAAATTTATTCAGAATTATGAACGAAAAAGTCACTCATTCTTGTATTCTTTAAGAATACTCAATATTTTTCCTTTCTTTAAAAAGAATTCAAAATAAATGTATTCAAAATTGTTGCAGTGAAATTCATTTCACTTAAAAATTTCATATATCAATCCTTTTCGTTCTTAACAGACTGCACTTTTATTTAATTTTTATAGTTTTTAGGAAAAAAATTTAACACGTTTCCTCGCGTCCTCGTTGACGACCAGCATCCCAAAAAGAAAGATTCTTCTCCTCAGTCGCTGAGGATCGCTGAGGATCCCGTTATCCTCATCGGGTTGTTAGGCTCCTCCTATCTACTTCCTTTGCGGAGTTGCCAGTTATGAATTTTGGCTGCGGTCGGTCCCTTAAATTTGTGCAATTTGCTCATTTTACTACACACAGCAAGGGACAATATGTAGACAAATTGAACCCTAAAAGCACCATTAATGATTTAGAGAACCAAAACAAGTTGCTCAAAAATGCGATTAAGTACGTAAAACCCATTAAGTCGAATAGTACATTTCCTTGTATCATTATAGACAGTTCAATTTAGAACAGTTATACCCCAAGGACGGACCTTTGCAAGTAATACATTTTTTGGAGGATATAATAAAGTTATATCCTGCCCTTATAGACCCTTATAGGAGGTTGAAAAACCCTCTGCAAGCTCGGAAGGCTTAGAGGACGTTTTACCACCCACTAGAAAACGACGCAGAAGCTTCACGTGTCTTGTTTAGGCCATAATTGAAAGTGTCTGGTTCCAGTTCCTTCCTTCTTCGATAGGTATTTGATATTTTTACCCGACTGACCCAAAAGGATGGTAATGTTTTTCGCGCGTATCTATATATGTCTGTTTCTTTTTTACCTCCTGTAGCCTAAACGGCTTGACCGATTTTGAAGTGTGAAATGTCATTAGATATGTATTTTTGTCCAGAGTATCACAGACTGTATGATGTCAGCAAAAACTCAATATGGCGGACGTAAACCTTAATCCCCTAAGTGTATATAGCTTACATTTTTACACCCTGTAGCCTAAACGGATTGACCGATTTTGAAGAGTACGGGATCATTTAAGTCGTACTATTCCCCCGAGTGTTATAGGTTATGTGACGCAACCAAAAAATCTGTAAAACGGACGTAAATGTTCCTCCCCTGAGCGCGGATAGCTCATGTTTACTTGCTAATAATACTCCTTTAGCCCCAACCGCTTGACCGATTTTGAAGACTGAGGTGTTATTAGATTTGTCATTTTCCCCCAAGTGTGATAGATTTTGTGATAATTACTTATCATAGACTTTAGATTTGATTATGATTGTGTCTTGTTTACATCTTTCTTATGCCTTTTAACAGTCAGTCGGGTTTTTTGTTTTTTAAATAAATTTTTTTTATTATATTTATAATTTTCCTTGGCTTCGTTTTTTAAAAATGCCAGCTCTCCCTGTTTCTGGCATACTAATTTTACTCAAATACCCTGTGGTATCTTCTAAATTTCCCGTAATCTCCCTTATGCCCTTGGTTTGATCTGCCATCATATTTTGCCGACTGGCTCTGGAAGTCTCTCCAGATCTCGAGCCAGCCGAACACTTCATATTGGTGTTCAGGTGGTCTCCTGGTGGTACTTTGTAATTTAACTCATTTTAGTACTAGATTAGCACTTTAAGATAAGAATTTAAATCGGTTAGCTCTTTCTACTTGACCATTGACTTTTGGAGAGGCAGTTGCATTGAGTATATAATGCACATAAATTCCTTTTCTCTAAAAAGTTACTAAACTCAACGGAAATGAAACAAGTGCCTCGGTGACTCACTTTTCACCCTGGTTGTCTATAATAAGAAAAATATTGTCTTAAAACACGGCAAGCTCCTTAGGAATTCGTCGAAGTTACAGAGTACAATTGCAGGAATTTGGAGAAACTATCGACAGCGACCACGATATGTTTTATCATAGATTGGAAGAATGGAAGTGTGCCTAATTGGCGAAGTCTAGGTGTATTGTGTCAAATGGAACGGAATCTTTTGGGATATTGTGTAACTTACGCTCTTTGGAAAGAGCTGAGACAGAATAGACAATACACTTAAGACAAATCTGAAAAAATTTTGGATTTCATTCTTCATCTGCGTAAACCATTAATTTTTTTAATTTGACTGCACTTTTTGTCAGAACTCAAGGGACCAATTTTCTCATGGGTTGCACGAATGACACTATTTGTCATCTCTCGATTATGGCAGAGGAGAGTTATGGAACACTAACCCATCTCTTATGTCGAAATCGTCAACAGGGTTATTTTCCAGATCTGACCTAAGGCTTTCTATCTCTGGATCACGGCATTGCGCTAGTTGTAATGAGAAGTTCTGCTTATTAGTATATATTTTCTTTTCGCCTTTTAAGGTTTACATTTTTGTTTGATTTTATATCATTTTTTATTATTATTATTATTTTTAATTGAATTGATTTCTTTTACTTAAGTTTATATCTCTTGAGAGCCTTTTTATATGCAGGATATATCATTTAGTACACTCCACTAAGAAGAGTGGGGTGTAGTAGGGAAGAGGAGAGGGAAAAGATATGGGGCCAGCTTGAGAATAGTTTTGGAGACAACTTTACTTCGTCGACATACTATTCTTCATCAAATTGGTTCGACGAGTTAAACGATATAGTGTGGTGATCCTCGTTCATGATACCTTAAAAGGGATATAAACATTAATAAACGACAACCGAAAATACCTACGACAGGTCGATCCCGCTAGCCAAAGAAACAACGTGGCGACATTGTTATGGCAGCGATACTGCAGGGTAAATTATGGCGTCGATACTGCAGTCACGATTTTGTGAGCGCAAGTTATCCGCGGCCACCAGCAACCACTAGATTGGACATTGATTGGAAAATTTTGTAAATTCGACAGAAAATTTTCAGATAAATATCGGGAAAATGGTTACAGAGAACACAATCCGACGACTCAACTACCATAGGTGTAACCTTGGTAGGCCGCATCAGAAGACTCTTAGTCGAACTTAGCCTCACCCGGAGAAACTTGGGAACCCACCCCCGAAGGAAGCCGTGACTAGCTGAACTTAGCCGCAATCAACCTACAGTGACGAGATCCGAACTTAGCCGCAATCAAACTTCAGAGACGAGATCCGGACTAAGCCGCAATCAATCTTCAGAGACGAAATCCGGACTTAGCCGCAATCAACCTACAGTGACGAGATCCGGACTTAGCCGCAAATCAGCAGGAGAGGCTTAAGCTGGTAGCAAGCTACTGGAAACCAGTAAGTAAAGAAGAACCCAGAAACATTCAGAAAATCCGAACACGGTTCCTAGGAACCTATCGGACCGAGCACGACTGACTGAACATGGGTCCAAGTTACCTATTGGCTCAGATCTGCAATCACAAAGTATACGGGTCGTTTTATAGGGAATACGCCCTATGACGAATCTCTCAATCCATTCTCTCGAGGAGGCTCTACGGGACCCAAAGACGGGTCCAAGACCATTAAGTTTGGAGGAATACTGGGCCAGGCAGAAGTATCAGCAGCGGGAGGACGCACCTCCAAAGAAGGAAACCCCGTCGGCGAAGTATAGATCAGGGGTGGAGGCGAGGTTCCGAAGGGAAATTGAAGCAGTCAGGCGTCAATTGTTAACAGCCGTGGGTCAGGAGCAAAGGTTGCGGTTGGACAAGGAAATCCAGCGACTCCATAAATACCGGAAGAAGTATCGTCGGGAGAAAAAGCAGATGGGCAGTCAGAAGAGCAACTGATTCGCGATTCAGGAAGCGAACATAGTTTAAGACTAGAATAGTAAACATATGCATTGGAGCTTGTACTAATATTAGTATATTCAATAAAACAAGAATTGTAAGCGGACCTCGTCCCGGTTTCTGAATTTATGCGCTTACGTTTTTATGTAAACAAACAGTGTCTACCCGGAGTGTACCTCCACCAATTGAACAATTGCATGGTTTAGCAGTACAAGAGAAAAGATGCTAAGCCCATGCATAACAATAGTATGTTGCGATGGCTTGGTTGGTGCATGACCTAGGGAAGAACGACGATCCTAAGGTGCAGTTTCACGTCTTGCCTAGGATGGAGGAGAAGTACGATGAGGCTTGGAGGATGCGAGACCTGATGAGAGAGAACGACGGAGATGCAGAACGGGGTGACCTGGGCGATGTGAGTCAGAGACCGAAATAATCGTGCCCAACTGAAATATATATTGAGAAGATAGAGACGGAGATAACTAATGACTTAGAAATCGAAGGAAGATTATCTTCTCCAGCGGAAGCAAGTGAGCTTAATGAATTGCAAAATACCAACAGGAAGGGAAATCCTCCAGCGGAGGAGACTCAATCAGTTTGCTCTACTTCAGGAAGAAAGAAAAACAAGGAAAATTATTCTGAGAGCAGTTTAACTTCGTAGCTAGGACGGACAAAGCGAAGGAGGAGGGAAATATATTCGGACGTAATAAAGAGAAGAGAGAAAAACACTTGAAAAAGGGAGAAAAGTAGGAATTTGTTAGGACAGTTTAATGTCGTGCCTGGGACGACGCGTTGCACTGGATTCATTATAGAATAGCCAAATAATCATGTCGAACTGAAAGATTTATTGAACAAAATGTACCTATTTTGAAATGCTCTGCCACATCTTGAAGCTTAGGTAGAGTTCGTACGACTTCAATTAAATGGGTAAGGGAAAAAATTACGTATAACATAGTGTAGTGGTGGATGTGATATATAATCCTATTATTATTTTCTATTTCTTACTCCAAGTTATCCAATTGTGCCATAGCGGAGAGACAGATTAATTTTAAAGGCGTTTCAGAGGTCGAATGGTCTAACATTCGTTGCACCTTACCAGTGATTCTTAATATCGAAATATGTTGGTCTTGGAAGGCTGCTACGTCTTATTATATTTTTTCTTTCCATTCGCTGGTGAACAATCTCGTCCTTTCTATTTCTTCGAAATATGTATATGCCAGCCGTTTAGGTGAGAGGAGTATTTTGGGTTCCCAGCTCCTCGAGAGAGAAGGCTGAGGCGGAAACAATTCGAACCACTGCAGCATAAACCCCTGCCCTGGGAACGAAACAAAAGATTTTTAGTTCGGGGATAGAACTTGGTTGAGAAATTATTAATGAATGAATTTTTTGAGATCGTCATTATTTACGCGCTTTTCCTTGTTTTTATTATAATTGACGAATTTTTAAGAGTACTCACCTGAGTTAAAACTTAAGGGCTCAGAAGCGTAGGAATGGATGTATCCCTCTAGAGTTCGATGACTTCTCTCTAGGGCTCCGTTAGATTGCCGCTGGTAAGTAGTTGTTTTCAGCCATTTGATTCTTACGAGTTTTGAGACCTCTTGAAACATTCCAGCAATTAGGTTAGCACCTTGATCAAAAATTATACTTTCAGGGTTCCCGCGTCTACATATAATTGTAGTAGTAAAGTCTTCAGCGGGAGTGGTTGTTCCGGCATTGGGAATAGGAATTGCCTCAGAATATTTTGTCAAATCGTCCTGGAAAGTTAGAAGGTATTTATTTCCTAGATAAAAAACGGGCATTGGCCCCACGACATTTAAAAAACACTTTTAAAAGGCTTGGAACACATTGAAGTTATTTTCATTAGGATTTTAAGATTTCGTGATATTGTATTTATCTGGCACTCTTTAGTTCCTGCTTCCCATAGAAATTGCTTCTCAATCCTTTTCAAGGTCCGAGGTTCACCTTCATCACCCTCCGTGGGTAACAATAGGAAATCTTCTATTACTTGCTCCCTTTCCTTAGGGTCGTCTAAGAACGACGAACAAAAAACGGACAGGCTACGAACAAAAAACGCAGTTTGCCATGAATGCGTCGCATCGATCCTTCGATGAACTCTGAACATTCCGCCCGCCTACGTTCACACCGGTAACGAACATCTTGATACTGTGTATGCATCTCAAGGTAATGGGTACCACTTTATTCTGCAGATGTTTTAACTGTGAAAACTGTCGTCAATCCATCAGGTCCTTCATGATGGCTTGTGGCCATTTTGCAGGCTGCTCTCTCAACTGGTCTGGACCACCAGAAAGGATGCTATGATAATTGTTGACATTCCAATTGAGTGTGACCTACCATAATTCTTGAAGGAGTACTTTTAGCTTTATGATCACAGGTGACAAACAACTGAGTGATGTGAGATAATATCATTCGTTTCCTCAAATAAGCTGGACAATGCTTATTTTGTTTCGAGAAGTGAAACGTATCTGTTCGTGGGTTCCATGATAATCCTAAGTGAGTTTTCTTGCATTTTCACTGCCGGTTCACCTGGTATATTGTTCAGCGTTGCCGAATGATTTCCAACTCATTTTTGACGTTTGAATCTTCCAGTCCCCACCCGATAAATTATATCTTGAGTTTCCACCTGCTTGATTTGTAACATAACAACCTCTGAAATTTATGTTCGTCCTTGTGCATTTTAATTTTGTTTGTAAATCCTTTTGATGTAAGCGGTAAATACATATTTTAACTGTTTGTTCCAAATGAGGAGCTCCAACAAATCTGTTTGTAGATTTTTTTTCTGTTTGCAGAATTTCATTCGATGACACGGTATAAGTTATCAATTTTGAGCTATTAAACAAGACTCTAAGCTTCGTTGTACAACTGGATTCCTTCAATATTCCATGAGGGGGTATATAACACGCCGCTGAAGATTCCGGTTGTGTTTTTTTTATTCGATGCATATGCCCCAGCTGCTCATAGTCTGCCAAAAACTGTGAATAGAGTTTCTCGTAGGATGGATTACTCTTGTAATTAGTCAAATGCTTTAACAATGGCCGTTGTGCTGATGTGCAGGAATCTCCTAAAGTTTCTGCATATCGTTGGAACGGCAATCTCACATCGTACCGTCCTGTGATGTTTCGACCATATGTTGAAATGAAGTGCTTTTCACATTCTTCTTCGGCTGGTGTAATTGTAATGAACTCTAGGGCAATTTCGTCTTGCTTCCAAAATTTTTCAAGGAGCTCGTACAATTCGTGATCGAAAGCACAATGACCGGTCTGGCACATCGCTGAAACTTCTTGATTAGTAAAACCACAAATAACCCATCCAAATAATCCGAATTCCACGGGTGGACCTTTGATGATGACACCGCGAATAATTTATGAATATATTACGGACCTCAAAGGAGATTACACACCTCCATGTGATAACTTGTGTTAGCTCGTTCCAACTGCAACAAGTCTCCACATGCAGAATTAACGAACGTTGGTAAAATTGTAGCCGTGAATTTCAGCAATATATACGCATGAATCGTAGATATTTATAGGGCCAACCTAAAATTAAAGACGAAATAATGTTGTTTTTCCTATTTAAGTTGAATTTATTCTTAAATGTGCGCGAGGCCGAAAGTTCTTATTTTCTGATTTTAAAGTAACCTGGAGATTCCTTTTTTCTAGTCACTATTTGTACACACTTGTGCTCTGGAACGAAAGAACTGAACTACTGACATGACATGAAGAAGGCGGCAGTTTGACCATAAGTTCGCCAACCCCACATCGAACACCACTCGTTGGCACAGTAGTTGCTTACGCCGGTGCCGGCGGAACGGTGGCGACGCTGTTGGTTGATTGTTCCCCTCTGTCACTCCCTCCCTAGTGGCCTGAGGAAGAGCAGGGAACGATACCTTTTTAGCGTTGGAATTCGCTGGCGTTGGCGTTGGTGTTGGTTGGTCCTTTATTAACAATCTTATATGTTACACTTCATCTTATAGCTACTTATGTACTACTAATATTAAACATGGTTGTTTATGAAAGCAACGTTGTATTAACGTATTTGTATTGGACACGGGTTTCGTGATTGTCTTGCTCTTTGGCATAGGCCTGCCCAAGTATTCTCCACAACGATCTATCCCTTGCTATCCTAATCCAGCATGGTCCTGCTGCCTCTTTGATATCATCCTACCATCTTCGAAGCTGCCGTAAAGGTTCTCTTTTTATATCTAGGGCGCCGTTCCGTCACTTCGTTCGTCCACTTTTTTGTCTAACTTCTTGTTAGGTCATTCCATTTCCTGCCCATTTCCATTTCAGTTGTATAATTTGGTATTTTATATTTATAATCTTGGTTAATTTTCTGTTTTTTTTTTTTTAACCTTATTTTGTCTTTTGATTTTATGTTGCGTATGCTTCTTTCCATTCGGTGCTGGCAAGTTTTTAGTGATTTGATATTTTTCTTTGTATAACTCCCTGTCTGGCAACCGTAAGTAATGCTAGTAAGTAGTAGTTTATTCCATATTCATTGCATTTCTGAGATCTGGGTCATTTGTTTGATGGTATGAATGTGGTCAATGGTTGAAAAGCCATTCCGAAACCCTGCCTATTCTTTCGGCTGATTCTCGTCTATGGTCTTTGTTATCCGGTCCAGTATTTTCTTGGAGAAAATTTTATATACGTTTGACATTAGGGAATTAGGTCTGTAGCTCGATATATCATATGTTCTCCCTTTCTTGTGAAGTCAGATAATCGTAGATATGATACATTAAAGAGGTTTATATTCCGTTCTTAAAATTTCGTTAAAGGTTCTCTGATACTCCCTTAAAAAGTTTATTAGAGATGTTATCTTCACCAGTTGCTTTTCGTTTTTTTCTGTGATTTGATAGCTTTAATAAATTCATCTTTCAATATATTAGGAACTGGTTCTCCTTCGGTATTTGTACTATATGCCACCAGATAGCGATATACCGCCGCTCTAGTACGTGGTAATCTACTACCAAACCGATGGAGACATGGTTCTTAGAGAAACGTTAGACATAGGTTATGTGATTGAACACATGGAGCAGAACAACGTGTAACTATATAAAATGCAAAAATAAATTAAGTATCATAAAGATTTAAGTGTACAAATAATTGAATTGAATAATAAATACATCACAGAAGTGGCGACGAGGCAAAAAGCTGAAATAATAATATAAGAATCACATAAATGACGGAACCAGAAAAAGAAAAACAGGCGATTTTGGAGGCAATACAGCTGCAAGCAAAAGCCTTAGAGAGATTACTATGAAATAAGAACACAAACCGAGAAAACGGGAACACAAACTGATATTCATAGAAGCACAATAATTTTCGAGACATTTGAGGAAGAGAAGGAGACGTTCAAATCATACAAAGAGAGGTTAGAAAACTTTTTCGAACTAAAAAATTTACATGGAAATTTAAAGGTGATAAAAGCAAGAATTTTAATAAATGCATTAGGAGCAAAATATTATTACTTATTATCAAGTTTGACGTCACCGCAATTACCTGCTTCGAAAACATATGATGAATTAAATAATCTGCTAGAGAAACAGTTGTGCCCGCTGTCAAATGTGCAGACAGAACGACATAAGTTCTTATCATGCGTTTAAAATAGTAATGAGCCAATAGCTCAATATATTGCCAAATTAAAGCATTTAGCTACAACTGCGAATTGGTCATGTCAAGATCCAGAGTGTAAAAAACCAATAAATTCGGTACTTCAAGCACAGTTAATTAAAGGACTGCAAGATGTGGAGATACGCGAACTAATATAACGGAAAGGAACTGACATTAACCTCGAAAAAGCAATAGAAATAGCATTAGCTATCGAAGCAGCAAAAATGCAAAAGAAGATGTATGCAACTTCATCAGGAACGGAAGTGAATAAAGTAAACAAGATAAGTAATTATGCAACACCATCATCAAGTGGGGGAGGAAACACCTCGTATAATCAAACGGAAAGTTATTATAAAAACCAAAGCACTGATGATGGTAGTTTACAAAATAGCTACGTTGTGGTAAAGAGAATCATATTGCAACGAACTGTAGGTCTGAGAACAAACTTCAATGTAACAGCTGTGGAAAAAAAGGAAAAAGTTTGCATTTCAACTAAATTTAAATATAATAAATCTGTCAAACGAATAGAAAAAGAAGAAGATAATAAGGATGAAATATATGAAATAAAGCACGTAGGAGGAAAAACAAACCAACCTTTTACAATTCAAGTTAAAATAGTAAGGAAAAACCCAAAATTTGAATGAGACACAGGAAGCCAAATGACTATAATATCTAAACCAGATTTTGAAAAGTTGGATACAGATGTTGTATTACAAAAGACAAAAGTGCAGTTCCGCACATACACACGTGACATATTCAATGCATTGGGAGTAGATTTATAATTATAAATCATTTGCAGATGTATGTGAACCCTCTGTGGGACTAATACCAGAGATAACATGTACATTGACACTGACAAATAACACTAAGCCGATATTTATTCAGCCAAGAACTATACCATATTCACTTCAGGAGAAAACGAAACAAGAAATTGAATCATTTGTGGCACAAGGAATATTAGAAAAACCCGAAATGGCTGAATGGGGTACACCTTTAGTAACTGTACCTAACCCTCATAACACAGTTAAAGTTTGTGCTAATTATAAAGTTACACTAGTCGCACGCATTACGACCAAATCATGCAAATTAAGTAAGATCTTTCGTAGGACTAGCACTGTATTATGCCAGATTTATACCAGACGCTTCATCTATGTTATACCCATTAAATCGACTTCTACAAAAGAATATACCATTCAAGCGGACACAAGCCTGTGAAGATTCCTTTAAGAAATTTCAACTTGAAATTGCAAGTGAGAGAATATGAGTAACATACAATCCGGATCTTCCGCTCATCGTAGCTACTGACGTTAGTCCACATGGGCTTGCTGCGGTGTTATCGGATTTACAAAATGGAAAAGAGAGGCCTATTAGTCTTGCTTCCAGGTCATCGACAAAGAGTGAAAGTAACTACAGTCAAGTAGATAGAGAAGCTACTGCTGTCTATTGGGCTTTGGGAGATTTTATCACTATTTATACGGTCGGAAATTTACGCTTATCATTTACAATAAACCGTTGAAGCGAATATTTCATCCAGAAAAATCAATGCCGGTTATTGCCGCGCACGGATTATTAAAATAAGCTCAATTTCTTAGTGGTTTTGATTACGAAATTAAACACAAATCTTCAAAAGAGCATGGCCACGCACATTATTTGTCAAGACATCACCTGGAGCTGATCACTAAAATAGTAGATTATCGAGAAGAGTCATTTCAACTTAATGAAATCACTCTATCAAATAAGACAAATACAGCACCAATTACAGCTGAACAAACTCGAAGCGAAACAAATCGTGACCCCCAGCTCGGAATAATAAAGGCGCAACTTCACAACAGAGAAATTCGAAATCCAGAATATACGATTCATGCAGGCATCATCATGAGAGGAACCAGAGAATAAGTCCCAGCTTCCCTCCGACCGGCTGTCTTGCAAGAGCGCCATTCAACACTCCAATGAAGAGTATCGCACGAACCTTATGCTACTGGCCGGGAATTGATGATGAAATTAAATGTTTGGTTAAAGCCTACGTTTTATTATGCACAAGATCTATATGGCTCTTGATCTGCATAACAAAACGCGACTGAAAATTGTTTCCGGAGGTTTGCAGCGATGTGACTTTTCACCTCACATGAATGAAAAAAGCTGTTTTTGAAGTTGCTTTAACCATTAAAAGTTATTTTAACAAAGAACGTTTAATTGAATTTATTTACTAATTACACTATTGAAATTAATACTTAAGTGATTATTAAATTGTTTGGATTTCTACCATTTCATGTGTTTAACATTTTATTAACTTTTAAATTGCAATTGAATTATGTATTAAGATTTGTTTATATATTATTATTAATTAACTTTAAATAATATATGAAAATGGCAGTGGCTGAAATTTGGGTGAGTGAACTTTTAATAACAAACTAAATTATTAATGAAAAACGCATAGTAAAATAACATGATATTTAATAGGAATTTTTGGAAAGTGAGGCCGAACACCACAGGAGTTCTTCTTCTACCAGTTCCTCTTCTACCAGTTCCTCTGATGATTACCACGAAAGAGTTGGGAATTTCGTGGAAATCATCAAGAGGTACAGTGGCGAGGATTTCAAGAGGAACTTGAGACTGACTCGAACAACGGCGAATGATTTGATAGGTAAAAAATGCGTTGTGTTTTACTATGCAATTTATTAATTTATTTTATATTTTATCTCTAGATCTGTACTCAAAATCGGGACGCTTCGATAGCACTGAGAACAAGGGTTTGGCCAAAATACTACCAGAAAAGGAAATATACGCATTCTTATGGTACATGGCCAATACGAATACTTTCCGAGAAATCGGTAATTTATTCGGCGTTAGCAAACCAACTGCATGGAACATAGTAAACAGAGTTTGCAAGTGGTTGAATACATAAGTATATTGTATGGCCAAATCCAAGCCAAGCGCTCCAGAATGCGACAATGTTCGAAGAAAAGACAAGAATTCCCGGGATTATCGGGTGCATTGAGGGAACTCATATTGCCATCAAAGCCCCATAGGATAACAAAGAAAGTTATTGTAATAGAAAAAAATTTTAACCATTTCTTTGCAGGCAGTTGTGGATTTTAATAAAAAGTTCATCAATGTATCTTGCGGCGAACCGGGAAGTCTTCACGATAGTCGTGTCTTGCGGAGGTCCGATTTTTACCGACAAGTGCATGAGGATGTTGAGAAATTCTTCCCCAATCAAACATATTTACTTGGAGACAGTGCATATCCTTCCTTTGACTGGCTGGTAACACCTTTCCGGGATAACGGCAGACTGTCGACCAGTGAGAAGAAATTCAAGAAGACTGCTGCATTTTACCGAGCAGACAAACATAAAAAATGTAGTAAACTTAGTAATATGTGGGCGCGTGTTGCATAATATGTGCCTGGAGAACGGTGATATTTACGAAATAGAATATCTCGAAGCCAACATTAGCTTTTCCGAAAATAGTGAAGGCAGTAGAACTGCAACAAGCAGTTCGAGGCGCGAAGAACTCGTCCAGTTGCTAACGGAACGCAATATTTTGTAAAAAATGAACAGTACTATAATGTAATTATGAAAAATAATTATAAGAAGCGTATTGATTAAAAATTTTTAACTTCTAGAATATGAAAGAGGAACACTTGCTTGAATGGGTTGATTTGAACACAGGAAACAGCGCATTGTTTGGAGGTACACTTTTAAATAAAATTGATAAATATTTTAACAAAAACTTAATCTTTTGATGTAATTTAAGTTGAAACAATTGGACCATACAACAATCCACAGCAGTATAGAAAATACATCTATATGAACAAACAAATATTTTATTTAACTGTTAAAACTACATACCTTATATCTATTATCTTATGTTAAATAAAAATTATATTAAATTGCTTATAATAACTTAAAATAAAATTTTTAAATACTTTATAAACTAAACCTAAAATACACTTCAAAATACTCCTTGAACTTCTGCATTTTTGCCTCAAATCTTTCGGTACGCTCGTCTAAGGACCTGTTCCTGAGGCGTCGTTTTTCTGCCCGATGCGCGACTTTATCCAGCAAACTCCATTCCTTTTGCTGGATTCTATCCCGCCGGTACTGTCCTCGGGTGTAACAGTTACGCGTCGAGGTGCCGGGCATAGACAGTTCACCTAAAAACATATTTGATAGTAAAATGTATGCAAAAATGATGTAAATGTTTAATTACATGGGGCAGTAGAGGTGCTAGCTACAGGAGTTTCTGCTGAGGGAGCTGTGGCTAAAAGAGCTGCTGCTGAGGGAGCTATGGCTAAAGGAGCTGCTGCTGATGGAGCTTCTAGCGTAGATGGTTCATCTAAATTAACATTTGTTAGTAAAAAATATCTAAAAAATTGTAAATAATTACCTGGGCAAGGCGACATCTCCAAGGCAACACTTTGAGAAGGGCCCATCATTGACAATCGATGGGTATTCGAGAATGCTGGTCGGTTGCCAAAAATCTGCTCCATAATTTCTTGATATGGAGCAGAACTTGCACCCTCACCAGTTCACGAATTATTGTCCCTAGTCGCATTGTATGCTCGCAGCAAATTTTTCAATTTGGTGCTGAGCATCTCAGTCGTTGTAGGTCCACTCTAAAAAATAAATAGATATATAACTGCAATCACAAAATTACATATTACTCACGAGTATACCCTGCGCTAGAAAGTCTTCCAGCACGTTGGCCATGGCAAACTTCCTCCTTCTTGCATGGCGAAACTCCTCAGCCCGGTCTGCATATGCGTAAAGAAACGCATTCGTTTCTTCACGGATCCATGTCCTTCTCGCACTAACAAAAATGAAACCGCACCGCAGCACACTTAAAAAATGAATATTAAAACAAAACAAGGGACAGCCACGATTTTTAACAAAATACACAAATAATTCCCACTAAATTAACATAAACGATAAATTAAAATATTTTAATCTTACTCCGTTCAATTATTAGTCGAAGTATGTGAAAATGAAGAATTAAAATCAGAAATAACATACACAAGTAACAAAATATTTAAAAAAACATTTTTCACACAAATATTACACAAATCCACTAAATTCACATACACATATAATATTCCCCACGAAACGAATCACTCCCTCGAATATATAAACCATTACTTTTCCGATTTTTCCATTTTTGTAGTTTATTAGCAAAACAATAATTTTTTTATGTTAAAGAAATGATTTTGACGTATAAATTTACAATTCGCCAACCTTCCAAATAAAAATCTGACAGACGCCAAAAAGTACAAACTAAAAAGTGTGTAACTCGCGAACTAAAAAATGGATTCAAATAGATCCCGATAGCCAGCAAGATCACTTGTTGTTGTTGGAATACATAAAAAAATCTATTACGTTCGTGATCCATATGGATCTCGTGCATAATAAAACACGGCTTATAAAAATTGTGCTGAATCGTGCCGTTGAGCTGGCAACACTGGGTAACGTTTACCACTGCTAGGTGTCAATGTCAGATGTCGCTATCAGATGACGCTATTTGGTTGTCTATTGATAATGAAATATTTCTAACCTCAAATCCTAAGGTATTTTTTTTTGTTATTTTATCGAATTATTTTCTCGGGATTTTCGTATATTTATATAGTGTCCGCGTAGATCTATTTTCTTCATGAAGAATTTTGTAATGTGCGGCCGGCATCGTTTAATTTTCACTGTGATTTCAATTAAAAACTGGGAGCCCTTTTCGCACACTGTTGTCGGTTTAACATCCTGAAACTCAATCCACTTTGGTTCACAATACGTCGAATCATCTTGGTTGGCAGGCTGTGAGGTCTGGGATGGCTGTACGTGTTCGCTGGGTGCTAAGTTATCAGAGTCCTCCACGAAGGTGGTTTGACGTCGTCTGAAGAGACGGTTTTCCTGTTGCCGTTGATTTCGATGACATAACAACGGTCATTAGTTCGGCATATAACGTGATGGGGGCCTGAATACAGTGGATCCAGCGGAGCATATCCGCAGGTTCGAGAGAAAGAATAGTTTTGATGTCTTGTGGCTAGAAGTGGGAACTGGCTTGGAACAGGCAACAAAATTTATCAAGATTAAATAAATAAATAAATAAATAAATTTGTCAAATATGAGAACGTTCCCAAAAGAAAAACGTTCCACAATCACGGTGATTTGTCACTATGACTTTTAATTTACAGTCACTGCCCCGGCTGTGATTGGAAAATCACTCTTTTCGCCATCTCTAATTGGTCTTCTAATGCCTTTTTTTACAGAGGCTATACATTGAAGGAATAGTATTATACTATAAACTGAGTCTTGAGGTATATCGTTTTGGATATCCACTGAACTTGATAGGTGGCTGCTTATTCTTATTTGTTTTTTTTTAGTTAAATAGCGAATATTTCCGAATATACCATATTCCCTGAAAATGTGTCGAATTTTGTCTCTCCAAACCATGGCATATGCTCTCTCGATATCGAGACATACAGTCATTAAATGTTGCTTGTTAGAGAATGCGTTGGATAGTTCAGACTCTATTTTAATCAGGCAGTCAGTTTTGGATCTATTATGTTCGAACCCACTTTGCCACTGGGCTAATATAGAGATGGGTGATATTTCAGGTAACGGTGACAAAATCACCTCGACTCGATCTAACGTAACAGTGACTGTGACTCTTCGAATGAAACTAATGTTAATCTGTCACTTCCAGTTCGCTCTTATTTTAAAATAATTATTTCATTTCTTATCTTATCTTCAGTTCTGATCGCACTGCAATTTTTCTATCGCACACACGAATTATTCTTATCTCCCTCACGAAATGCATCTTTTATTATCTCTCTCACGAAAACAACGCGCCCTTGAGTAGCATGTTTCTGTCCCTGCTACTCAAGTTATTTGAATCACGAAATTCGACTTTGTATGATACTTGAATTTTCAACTTTCATGAATTTCTGCGCTCCTGTTACTTGAATCCTAGGATTTCCGACAGAAATATGTTACTTATAGGTTTAAAAGTTGTTTTTTTATTGCACTTCTGATATGCTTCTCTATTTTGGTAAAGCAAGACACTATTGAATATATTAGGCATTTTAAACGTTATTCTAGTAACGTATGATATTTTGTCAATACGATATTTTAGTAACGTATAATATTTTGTCACTTTGATATTTTAGTAACGCATGGTATTTTGTCACTTTGACATTTTAGTAACGCGTGATATTTTGTCACTTTGATATTTAAGTAACGTCTGATATTTTGTCACTACAAAATTTTCTGTCACTTCGTTATTTTGGTAGCATATGAAATTTTCTGTAACAATGTTACTTGAATAACATATGATATTTTTACTTGAAAAGAGGGATTTTGAAAATAAATATATTGTTATATATTATTATAATGTTTGCTTATATTTTTGATACACTTTCAATTGTTTCCCTCATTTTTGAAGACAATAGTGAAAAATATTTCGACGTGAAAACGTCTTTCTTCTCGTTGAGTATGTACATTGGTAGCCAGTCTAACATTCTCATGCTACGAAACACCGTCATCTTTCAATCGCTAATAACTACGAAACTTTTGATGCGATAACAACGATTGAAGTCACTGTGGATGGAACATATTTGTACGTATTTATTTTGCGGCGCTTTTTTTGCCAAAAACGTCACCGTCATCATGTTTTGCCAAAACGCTAAGCGCCTACGCGTGATTGTTGTTTTTAGCGTTGAGTAAAGTTATTTATGAGTGTGGCGTAAGAACGCGTTAAGCCAGGACGTTGAAGTACCAGGACCTAAAGTGAAACAATCAAAATATTGTCCGATATATAAATAAAAATTGGTATGAATTTGAAAATGGAGAAAAAGTGAAAGATATCGTCTCATATGAGTCGTAAATATGCACCGAATTGTAAAAACTCAAGTCGCAGAAAACTCGCAACAAAACGAATTTAAAAAACCAAAAATGCTAAGTGCCGAGCCATTGTCGGAGCTGCGGCGGCATCGAAGAACAAATGAAAAATCGGCGCAAAACAATAAACTTGTTATTTATCTATTCTGATTGATTTTTATTTTATTATACTGATTGTATATAAGATATCAATAATTAAAGAACATATGAGTACGAAACACTTATTATAATTTTTTTGACTTGAAAACGTATTTTCGCATGTTAATTACGCTGATAGCCAAACATTCTTGCGATAAAATATACAGTCAGAATTCAACCGCTTATCCCTACGACGTTCATAATGCGATAACAACGATCGAGGACCCTTTGCACAGAGCATGCTTGGACGTGTTTATCGTGCAGCGTTGGTTTTGCCCGTGAAGTTGTCGAGCTAGTGTAAGTGCCTACGCGTGATTGTTGTTGATTAACGTTGGGTAAAACTATAAAGTAATGAAGCGTGAGAACGCTTTAGGACGAAGATTTGGTTGCCATTGCAGGGAACTTTAAAAGAGCTGTAAGGACCTAAAGTAAAGCATTAAACATATATGCCGAAATATAAGTAAAAGAACGGTATCAAATTGAAAACTGAGAAAAATTAAAAATATTGTTTTGTACGTGTCATAAATATGCGCGGAATTGAATAAAACGCAAATCAGAGGAAGCTTGCATCAAAACGAATTTTAGAAACCTAAAATTCCCAGTGCCGAACAAGTGTCAGGGGTGCGACAGCATCGAAGAAACAATGAAAAAACGGCGTTAAACAGTAAACTTGTGATTTATCTATTCTGTCACCGTACCGCTCTATATAACCATTGTATAAGAGACACTGATTTAAGAACATACTAATAGGAAACGCATATTATAATTTTATCCCGAAGTTTTGACGGAAAATCTACGCCGCGAACCTTGACTACGCCCTTCGGTTTTTTAATTTACGGCCGCGCATGACTCCTGAAATTTATAGCACATTCCTCCTTTCTAATACAGTTCCATATTGTAGTTCCTTCCGGTCGTACAACGAATATGATTGAATCGGCTTATAAGGATCTATCGTTGTTCCTTCCTGATTTATTGTCGCTGGTACTTGAGTCACGGAAGTGACTTTGTTGTCACTGTCACGGCTGTCACTCTGACTTGAAAGTCGCCTTGTTCCCCATCTCTAGGCTAATATTTGATTAGCTTCAAAATACCAACGGAGCCTATTATTAACTATTTTCCCCAGAATTTTACATAAACAACAAGTCAGTTCAAACCAGTCAAATCAATCAGTCGCTAGCTTTCTGGTTTAAATTTTCTTAGCTTCTTCTAGTTCTTGTTTTTTAATTTTCTCATTTATAGGTTTGTTGTTGTATTTCTCATGTAGCCCATAATTGTTTGTCCTCAGTGTCTCTTTCAAGTTCCAAAAATCCCTGGTGATAGTTGACATCGCTTGAATTTTCCGCGAACATATTGACCTTTGTTAGAGCGATTTACTTGGGGTCGTTAGTATTAACGTTGCTTTGTATTAGCATACTGATTGTTGCTGCTCTTTTATTTCCGTTGATCGCTTTTATTTTGGACCAGGCCTGTTTGATGGAGGCAGTGTAATTTATTGTAGTCAAAAATAGAGTCCATGAGTTCTTCTATTTTAGTTTAATTGTGGAATATGCGGTGGCTTTTTTTCTTTTGAATTTTATCCTGTTTTCGTTTGTTTTATGTTTCTTATATACGTTTAAAGCACTTTCCAGTTCTCTTATAACCTTGGAAGTTTAGATCAACTAAACACTTGAAATGTCTAATATTCAAATGTATTGAGAGTTTAAAATTGAATTTATACCTGAAAAGCAAAAGAGAAAAACATGGTCATAAGATTGCTGAACACTGCGATTTAGTGTATGCATTTGGATATGAAGCCTATTCTTAACGATTACGGCTTATATTACCGAAATCTAGTCATTATGAACATTTTCGTTGTAAAGATTCAATAAATGAAATTTTATTCAGTAATTGCCGTCAATTGTTTTGATAGATAAAAATTATACAAATGTAAAAAAATATTATACAAAAAACGTCCACGCGAGACAAAGAAAGAATCTGTGTTTGAACTTTGATCAAATGGAAACGAAGTCGCATTTGATCCTCGTCGTCTTCATATTTACGGTAGTATTTCTTTTTCGTCTTATCGGAAGCGATATGCGTTGCAAAACTGCTGATAAAAATTCAAAAACCCTAAAAACAGAATAAAAAAAAATATTCGATCTGTCTAGGCCCACCAACATAGTAAAGTGTTAATGAATTTTCCAGAGTGACACCAGAAAATTCGATCATTGAAGCAAATTAGGTTCATACTTGACGAAGCTTAAAGTTGCCATGCCTCCACAAAAAAGAATCTTTTCGTGGATAGCTTAGTATTCGGGAATATGAAAATATGACGGAAATATCTTAGATTGCCGAGTGTGTGAGAAAAATTTTTCGGGAAAAAAAGTTTCAAATAGACCAGCACATGAATACAAATCTGCATATTGCAGGACTGAAGCAGAAGGGTCCTCGACCACAATTTTGGACAACGGGAATGAGCAGTGGTGTTACCTCCTAGGGTGAAAATAACAATCAAATTAACATAGATCTACGTTAAGCATTGCTTGCAAGTAGTATTCCCTTACATAAACTTACAAACGCTGCCTTCAAACATTTTTTTTCGAAAATAGTGCGAGAATCAAAATATACTAGATGAATGAACATTGCGTAAGAACTACATACCAACCAACTAACATTTTCTGCAAGATAAGACATGAACGGATAAGATGATGTGGTTTTCAGAAGGCCGATCGTTGCGGCCGTTACATTGGTAATTTAATTGTCTGTACATTAAATTTTGGTGGAACTTGATAAGGCAAATGATTCCACAGTCGCCAGATTTGTTGACGACGGTATTAGATTATTTGTCAACTGTTCTTCAGATGGACGTGCTGTTATATCTCTCTCCGATGCTGTTCCCTATATGATCAAGGAGGCCAATGCGCTACAGGTTTTTTATCCAATTTTAATACATGTGACCTACTTTGCACACGGAGTATATCGACTCGCTGAAGAAGTAAGATCCACATATGTGAGTGTAAAAAGACTCACTTCTCATCAAAAAATGTGTCACTTAAGGCTACGGCTTGTAATAAAGCCCATATAGAAAAGCTACCAAATGTGTTTTTATCTCCTGAACCAATCGTAACTCGATGGGAAACGTGGATTGAAGCTGTCTTATTCTACAGTCAGCATTTCGAGTCCGTCAGAGTCGTAGTAAACAGCTTTGACAATTAAGAAGCTTTGACAATTGGTCAGTTCCAAGAAGCATTTAATGATTTCTATATAAAGAAAATCATAGCCATTATCGGCACTCATTTTAAACAGCTTGAAACTAGAGGTTTGCCGTTGACTGAATCTATTCAGTTAATGAATAAGATCCGACTAATGAACTTCGCATTACCAAACCTATTCAAAGAAAAACTCAAAGCAAAGTTCGAGAGGATTTTGAATAATGACCCCGTGTAATGTTTAAACTTGGTGGAAGCGAGGCACGTCTCAATCGCCGTTTTGGTTTACTCTTTTGTCAAGGCGAGGCAAGACGCCGATTTCAATTCGCCGTCTTTGATACAAAACACTCAATGTTTTCTCTTTAGAGTCTGATCAAGAACTGATTTATTACTACCAAAATTGTTATTATTATCAAAATATATCTTAAGACTGAGCATAATTAAAATTACATTTTACAATTATAAGTTTAAAAAAATTGAGTGTCATCAGAAGGTAAATACTTTGAAAAATTATATTTGGGTCAATAGAGCTCAGGGAAAAATTGAAATCAATAAAAGGTAAGCATTTTTATGAATCGGTCATTCAAAGTTGAATTCAGGAAAGATCGAAAAGGTAAGCATTTGAAAATCTCATTTCAATTGAATATTCTTTTGTGAATTAAAGTTAATGCAGTTTAGTTAATCATTTAGTTAATGAATCCTCTACACCAGGTTTTGAACCTTTGTGTCCAATTGTCGGTTTTATTAACGGTACGGGTGAACTTTTGCCCATAACAATAAGTGCGCATATAGCACATAAACTTAAATAATATCCCGTTACGTCAGCGGATGTGGAACGGTCATTTCCAGCTCATAAAAATATGTTGAAGGATCCAAGACACATTCTCACCATGGAACATTAGGAAAAGTACCTCTTTGTTTAGATCTATAAAAGCAACAACCAACTTTCTGGATTTTATTTTGAAAATCGCGTTTACCTATTAGTAAAGTAGTATTTGAGAAAATTCAATTTCTTGATCCGTAAAATGTTGTTTACACAGAATTCGCAATTGTGATCAATATATTTTTAAAATTTTCCAGTTTGGTACATGTGCCCGACATACAATCAATTGACACCGAATACAGGGAGCTGAAATTGGACAGAGCAGTGTGCAATCCGCTCGAATCGGGAGGAAGTTCTGGTAGCCAGATTTCCAAAACGACCAAGGCAAGTTTCCACTTTTGGTCAATTTTACAAAGGCCATGATGATTTTCCCATGACCAATACGGCTTGTCAGCTAATATTCTCTCAAATGAAGAACATAAAAACCGACCTGCGGAACAAATGTAAGAACGAGCACGTTTCGGGAATCCTCCTTGTAAAGCAGGCAGTAGAAGGCCCGGATGGGTGGGTAAATTTTACGCCTCCCAAAAATGTGATCAAGATGGCCCAGGACTCAGTACTTTAATATAAGCATACTGACACACCAGATGAATACGATGCTTAAAATAAGCTTAAAGTTAAGAGTAAGTTTGAAAACCATTGTCAGCAATTATCAAAACAACTATCAAAAAGTTAAGCAGGATTCAGCAGAATGTTGAATCAAAATCTGGTCACACTGTTGTAACGTACTGACGTATGATATTTCGTGTTTCTGGGTTCCCGTGTACATTCATTAGCAGGTCTTTTAGTTGTTCGTAGTTGAGAATTTTTCCTGGGCTATTCAAAAAATATTTTATTGGGGCTTGCATTGTGCCGAGATCATCAGGGTTGTTTCTGGATTTCTTGTAAGTAACATTTTTCGTTTTCTGTGTTTTGTTTAGGTACCTTAGAATTTTGGGTTGAACCAGAAATTTTACTTCTTACAGAATGTCTTCCTTTACGCCCCGTATCTTCTTGCATTCCTTTGTTGTATATTTGTGTGTTTTCATGCTGACTCGTACTGTTTGGGTCATTAGATAAATTTATTTGAAGTTTTCTTGGAGGAATTCTTTCATCAGTGAGGCTTGTTAGTGTAGAGTT
Source organism: Chrysops caecutiens (assembly GCA_963971475.1). Classification (NCBI taxonomy): domain Eukaryota; kingdom Metazoa; phylum Arthropoda; class Insecta; order Diptera; family Tabanidae; genus Chrysops; species Chrysops caecutiens. The sequence continues at coordinate 54,272,455 of OZ020567.1, read as the reverse complement.
GTTTTCCATGTTCTGCTGTTTTGTTATTTCTAAGGTTCCATCGTTTTGTTTTTATATTGCATCTTCTGAGTTCGGACAGTTTTTGGCTTGGTGCCCCTCTGCTTGACGGAGGAAGCGTTCAGTCAGCTGGGCATTTCACATAAATATTGTGTTTATAAGTAGATCATATATTATTTTCAAAAAATCAGGAATTTCCTCTTTGTCCTCAGGATTAATGAATAGATGTCTTCTATTATTTCTCACGTGCCCGTATCCTTTTTGATCGATGCTGGCCATGATTGAGTCAACTCCAGAATGTCGTGAATTCCTCTGGCATCCCAATAGTCTTCTGTAATTTCGTTTGTTATCTGAGGGGATACATGGGACTGGAAAATTCTTAGTTGTGGTTCTTTAACGCGTCTTACCATTATTTCAGCATCTCAGATGATAATACCAGTGTGTTCTCTTTGGAATTTTTCAGTAATTTCTCTATTAGGTACCCACATTTCTATTCTTCTGTGAGATGTTTGAGAACAATATCACAGATTTTCGCTGCCAATTATTTAGCCTACTGCAACTGCATATTGAGTAAAATCGAAATTTGCCTTGCGTTCTATTATTACACCTTGATCGTCTTTTGGGCAGGTGCTCTTCAGTGTGGCTCTGTGTGGTGTAGGTTGCAGTTTTATCTGAACTAATTTCTTATGAATCTATCTTTTGACACTAATTTTTGAGATTTCCCGACCATGTGGTGCAGGAATACCTACCTTTTTTGGATCATTTACAATTCCACTTTGGTTTCCGATTGCGATTCCCTGGCCATGAGGTTCAGGGATTTCTCGGGTTTCATTTATTATAAAGTATTATTATTTCATTCATCTACTGGTTCTCGTAACTTCACTGTGAGACTGAAAGCAGGTGTGGTGTGAGACAGGTGTGAATGGAAGCATCCCCATAAAAAGAGCTCTGCAATTGTGTGTGCTTAACTGATGAGTGAATGAAGCTGTTGACATGCCGCGCTGGGGAACCACAAAGAGTAAACAAAGGAGCAGCCCACCGGTGGGAACCTGGCCACAAAGATTTCCATCGAGCAAGCGCTTCCCCTTTTGGTAGCGCACTTATGGTGCCAAGCCAATATATGACGGAACAGCTATGTCGAAGGCTGCGAGGCTGGAAGTGAGCACAGTCCTTAAAACCGAACTCAGGATACCAGGCGACCTCCTGTTTCAATCAGTCTTGCTGTGGCATGCGGGGCTCTGATACCAAAAATGGGTACCGAAAATAAAAACAAAAATATAAAATTAAAGGACCGGCATCCTAAATCCCCAAGCAACAACCCTCAGGGCCCTCACAGCACTTAAACTATGGTGGAGGTTCGTCATACAACATCGAAGATTGGCGAAGAGGCTACTTGTGCCTCGGATCAAACGAAGAAAGGTGAAGGACCACCCCATCAAAACACAGGGATTATACAACCCAAGCTGAATGGAGCCGGCCAGAAAAGGCTTAAGAACCTGCTTGTTTATCATGGGTAGGGAGCGAGCACAAAAGGGAGAAGGGATAACACCCAGGTACCTTGACGCCAACCACAAACCCGGCTGTCTCCTCGCAACCTGCAAGGACAAAAATATGGAGGAATGGCTGAAGGGGCTTGATCTCAAGCTCTAGGAAGGAGCGAGCCTGACGATACTGAGAGAAAAGGAATTGCCACGCCTGGCGATCACCACCGGCTACTTTAAAGATAGCCATCAGATAACATAAGAAAACATATTGGAACACATCCGTTCTCAAAATGAACTCAATACTGAGAGCTGGAGGGTGTTGAGGAGGAAGGATGAAAAGACGGCAGCCTTACTCACCTTCTCGATAGACTCCATTTCAGAGGCTATCTTGGGAAGGGACAATTTCCACATTTGCTTCAGGTTTGGCAAAATGAAGCTGAACTAAAGGAAAAATCCTCTGGCGGATAAGGCTAAGGCGGTTCAGCGCCTGTAATCGGTAACTACGATATACCAAAAAGTTATTCCGGTGGGGAAGAGGCTATGGATACTGACGGGGAAACCCCTGGAAGCAACACTCCAAACTTCCCAAGGAAAGGAAAAAGGAACCCATCTGGCAAAGAGATTGATTCACGGGTCTACGATCGGTCCAGAAACACCTACACCCAGAAGTGACCGACAAGAAACGGAAAAGGGGAGAAGATGATAGAGGAGATTAAATTCGCCCAAATCAATCCTCGCAGTTCCATGGCGGCTATGAGTGTTCTTGGAGCGGTAATGGTGAAAGATAGGGTCGACATCGGACTACTACACGATCCAAACTACTACAAGGGGCGCATTAGAGGTAGATCTAGTAGTACGGGGAAAATCATACATTGTGCCAATGGGGAAAGGCCCAGGGCGGCGATAACCCAAGGAAACAATGTCAGATTCATCCCCGTAACACAATTCGTTAAAGGGGATCTAGTAGCAGTACTTGTGAACTTAAAGGAAGGAGTGCGCGAAAAGGGCTTATCTGCGTTGCAGCGTAATTCCCGGGGGAGAACAAGTCAGCCCCCCCGGAAGAGTTAAGAAAACTTATTTTATACTGCAAGGCGAATAATTTGAACTTCCTAGTGGGCCGTGACGCCAATGCACATCACATTACGTGGGGAAGCACAAACATTAATGCAAGAGGGGAGGACCTATATAACTGCATCACCCGCAATAATTTGCAGATACTCAACAAGGGTAATACACCTACCTTCACTAACAGAATAAGGTAGGAGGTATTAGATACAACCTTGGCAAATGCCTTTTCTGCAGCGAGAATCTCTAACTAGATGGTCTCAAATGAAGCCTTAATGTCTAACTATAGCTACACAAGGATACCATTTAACACTAAGAACATCCAGATAGAAAGGAGAAGAATAGTCAAAAGGACGTACTGCATCGAATTCGAACAGCAAGTATGTTCCGGGGCCTTTGACCTAAGGGACGACTTTATCGAAACCATGGACGACATGAACAAAGCAACCGACAAACTAATATGTGTTCTAATCAACGCCTTTGAGTCCAGCTGCTCAAAACAGTTAGCAGTTAGCAGGAGGGTACCCTTTTGGAATGAAAGGCTGGAGAGACTAAGGACAGAAATTAGACGACTGTTCAATAGAACAAAGAAATAGGGCGTATGGGACGAATACCGTGCAGCCCTAACAAATTTTAACAAAATCCTACAAGAATCCCAAAGGAACCCATGGAAAAGCATGTGTGAAGGGATTGAAACCATACCAATTGCTGCCAGCATCCAAAGGATAGTAAAGAGAGAATACTCCTTAGGCCGGCAAAAAGAAGATGAAGGGTACACTGCGGACGAAGATGTGTTGGAAATATTTATAAAAACAAAACACTTTTCCAAATCAAATTATTATTCTTTAATAAGCCTACGGCAGCTCTAGAGGTCTTTCTGAATCTAGCGCCTCTACATCTGCTTGTAAGGCGAATGGCATTAACAGAAGCCCTTATAATCCATAAAACACGACGCAATGATACAGGGAGGTCAGAACACCTCAGCATTCTGAAGCAATTACCATATCTGAGGGAAGTACCTACAGATGATACTGACTAGGAGGTGACATTCGGAGGTAACTACACGACAGAAAATGCGGATAAAAACGAATGGCTGAAATCCCCTCTATCCGCTCAGAATGCGAAGGGTGCGTACGCCTGGTATACAGGCGGCTCGGTGCGGGATGGCGGATCGGGCCTGGGGATCTGGGGACCCTCCACAAGCATCTCTAGGTCACTGGGACACAGCTGCACCGTCTGCGACCAACGTATTCTCGAGAGAAAATTCGAGGGGGCAAGGACCTAAATAGTGAGAGCAAATCCGCGGTAAAAGCGGTAGCAAATGTCACGAAGAAGTCCAAATTGGTCAAGGAATAACACGAATGCCTGGAACAACTGGTAAGAAACAACAATCCATGCCACATTCGGAACCCAGGGCACCTAGGTAAACCAGGCATTGAAAAAGCCAATATGTGGGCTAGAAAGGGCTCAAAGTAACCACCAATAGGTCCAGAACTATTCTGCAGATGTTCAAAAAAGTATATTAAAGCAGAAATAGAAAAATGGGAAGATAAGTTGAAATCCTCACACTGGCACAACGCTCAACAGTCCAGTCAGGCCAAGCTCCTGCTGAACTGGCAGTACTCTGAGGAGAAAAAATGTTTAAAAATGTTCTGTCTCAGCAGAAATGACCTCGTTCAGTTAGTTGGAATCACTACAGGTCACCATCATGTCAACGGGTACCTAAAGAAGATGGGCAAGGTGGAAAATAATTCCTGCAGATTCCGCAACGAGGACAAAAAATCTGTACATCATCTTCTGATAGAATGTGAAGTGCTATGTAGTGTGAACGCACGATGCGTATACACGTATTAACATAAAATAAACAACGTTGACTCTGCAACGAGTTCAACGTACCAACTCACAATTCGATGAATTGAATCATCAGCGAATTGTGAATTGGTAAGTATGAAATTAGAGACAGTGTATGCAATGAAATTTAATATTTAATTAATTGTTCAATTTTGTAACTTAAATAATCGATGACTAACATAATTATAGGTCATGACACTAACCTAGGTTAAGAAATTAGTGTTAAGCAAAATTAATTTTAAGTAAGCATAATTTACTATTATAAATAGGCTAAGATTTTGTTTGTAAAACCAGAAAGAAAATAGACGGCTAGAGAGCAAGAACTACTTGCACCTGGCACTCTTTCCTAAAAGGACTTTCTCTTTGTAGAAATTGCGGCTCACGCTTCGGCGAAAGCCATTATTTCGTGCTGTCCAAATTGACGCACGACCTTAGGTATATTTTCAGTTCTAATAACTAATAGATAAACATTACATGGCGATCCTGCAGACTTGCGGACCAAATGGCAGCTTCTGATTGGCAAGACCTGCTCAACGACCGTTTCAACAAATTATGCAGCCAATTTGAACAGGAATTTGCAGAACTCGAGAAGGACGTCACACCAATAACAGAATATATCCCGCAGGGAGAAGAAACGGCCACCCCAGAATACATACCAACTCCTATTGAAGAACTACGACACATAGGTCCTAAGAAGTTGACAATTGAAGAATATCGCGCACGACAGAACAAAAGGAAGCCGACCGATACAGTAGTAACACCACCAATTAAGAGGAAGAGACGTGGAGGAAAACAAGTAAAGTTGCGACAACAAAGAAAGGAACTTCACCGGCTCATCGCAATTACGTCAGGAGAGGAGCAGAAGAATCTATTCAAGAAATTAAGGCAACTACAGTGATGGGGAATTGCCAAACGAATGTTCAGGAGACCTTTGTCGAGGAATACTCCCAATCATTAACTACAGCAGCGGTACTTATAGGGATTTTTATAATAGCCTATTTTTATAAGCGTTACAATGAAAAATATGTAAAGAAGCAATTAGTTAGGACTATTAACGTATAATATTTAAGAATAATTAAAATATTAATTTTCTTACATGATTTAATAAATAATGCAAATAAAGAAGATATAAAACATTCGTTTAGTTATGCAAGAACTACAAGAGCTAGTGAAAGAAGTTGAAGATATATTAAAGAATTTAAAAAAGAAAGGACAAAAAGTTTACACACTGGTTGCTATAAAAGGCAAACAGGAGCAATTAGATAAAATTCGAACGAAATTTTCAACTTTGTGCAATGTAAGTGACGATAGCGATATTTTAGAAATAAAACAACATTTCGCGAAGATATATCAAGAGACAGTAAAATTGTTAGAAGCTCAACTTGCTAGAGTATTAGAAGACTCAAAGATGGCGGATTTTGATTTACAAACTGCCATGAAAGTTATTCCTGTTTTTGAAGGAAAACAAAAAGAATTAAATTCATTTATAAAGTTAATAGAAATATTGCATAAAAGTTTAAATGCAAACGGTAAAACAGCCCTTGTAGATTTTGTATATAATGTTAAGCTAACAACTAATGTTCAATTAATAATTGGTAGTACGGGAGTTCCTACAACATTTGAAGATTTATCTGCCAGATTACGTTTAAGATTTAAGACCACTAACACCATACCACAAATCCATACAGCCTTAAGCAGCCTTATGCAAAAGAGAATGAGCATAAAAGTCTACAAAGACAAAATTTTAGAACTAATATGCGAACTAAGTTCCCTACAGATAGCTGATTTGGGTACAGGTGCTACAGCAGCTCAAATAGAAACTATTACAAAGATTAACGACACATATGCACTGTCGGTATTTAAAAATGGTTTGAATGAGCAACTTAAAGGTACAGTTTTTGCAGCAAGGCCAAATACTCTGGCAGATGCTATAGAAATTAGCCTTGAGTTAGAAAAAAGTGAGACACAGGCACCAAACAGCGTATTTTATTATAGGGAAAATGATAGGAATAGACAATTTAATCAGCGTAACAACAATAGGAATTATAACTACAATACTAGAAATAATAATGGGAATGGTAACAACAGAAATGGGAACTATAGAGGTAACACTTATAGGAATAATAACAATAACAATAATAACAATAACTGGAACAATAACCGTAGAAACAATAACTCCGGGAATAATATGAACAACAGAAACAGTAATGGTGGTTATAATACAAATAATAATAATAGAAATAGTAATAACAATAATCGGAACAATACACGTAATAACGGAAGAAACCAAAATAATAACAAGCGATATAATGTTAATCTTGTTCAGGATCAGGAAAACTCGGAAATATCCGGCTCGGAGTAACTGATCCGACCGGATCAAAAATTTATAAAATTTCGGATAACTGTGTAAATTATATCACAGGGGCAGATGTATCACTATGTAACAAGGAAGATCAAGATCACTCGGCAAGGAAGCACCAACATACAATGATCCTAAAAACCTTGATTCTAGATCACTAATCGCGCACTTCGAAGGGCTGGATATAGGCCTAGACGTAACGCAATAAAGAACGTAGGGTTATGGTACAAAAACTTCCCGGTCGAAGTTCCGAAAGCCCCTACGGGAAGGCTCGGACCCAGGGTTCATAATAACAATTATATAGCTCTACTAGCGACACACTTCTGACGATTTTAGACTGCATATCTCACGAATAACTTGCGTAAATGGAAAAAAATATTGAAACTATGTTTGACATTTTTGAAAACTAATTCAAAAATACCCCACACGCGCATGTGCACCGAAAAAAGAAATTTTGTCCCTCATATACATGCATAGAGTGTCACCCTTCACAAAATTTTCATTCTATATTTTACTAGTGTTCCTTCTATTCTTTCTATACTCTATTCTATTCTACACTTTCTAGCTGTTCACACGAGACACCTCAGTTCTAAGTTTCATTCATATTGTCCTAATAGTCTCCGAATAAAATGGATATGACATACGGACAGACACACGGACATGACGAAACTATAAGGGCTCCGTTTTTTGCCATTCGGCAGCGAAACCTTAAGAGGAGAAAAAGAACAAAAAGTTAAAGTTTTATGGACAATCCACACCAAAATGCCTTTATATATAAGTCCGAGAATGCTTACGCATGATTCATTTTCAACCAATAAGCCGGAACAGCCGGAACACAATTAACAAGCAGCAACCAACAATAGTGACGGTGAAGGAGTCTCTAACCAAGAAAACCAAGGGCAAATAAAACTAGACAGCGAAGAAATACACCCCGAACAAGAAGTATCAAATTGACCAGAGCGAATACCAGCAGAAGGGAACTGCAATATTAAAGAAGCAGTAACTCCAAAGAAAGAAGTACAAACCGAACAATAAGTAAACGGACAGACGGGAAACAGTACCCCCGAACACATTCCGATACGAGAATTTACAGCAGTAACCAGAACGACCTACCGAATCTCACGATAAGCAGGCTACAACTAGCCAAAATATCACGAAGGTTAAAGACAAAAAAATGGCTAAAAATTTGTCAATAACATCTTGTACAATCACGTACCGATAGAAGGAGATAGTCACTGTAAGCAAAGTGAAATAAACTAGCTTATAAATTGCGCTCATCTGGGCCATGAAATTCTCACGGAAGTGCGGGAAAAGGTGTTGTTCACCAGGTTGATGCCAACACGCTTGAGAGAGTGACCACTAGATGTGGCACAGGCGGGAGGATGTGACACACTGGGGAATATTCTCTCGCTAAGAGCAATTTTATTACATGGTACCTTTTACATTACCCTTAACACCCAATTACGAAATGTTCAGCAACTGTCATTGGAAGACACTTATAGATGCCTGCAAGACAGGAGCTGACATACAGTACCCTAATGAACAGTAGTACAGTCCCCCAATGAACAGTAACAATAATAGACATGGAAAAAATTTCCAAGCAACCATCCCGAATACATTACGGGATAAACCAGAGCGTCGGCGAATAAGATATCATTTTCGCCATAGAATGTGGCACACTACGGCAGAGTGTACAAAGCAGATGACACCCTTCTGCACGACATGTGAAACATACATGCATCGAAAACAAATCTGCAATAGTCAGACGGTATCAAACGGGCCAACCCACTAGCGACTACAGAAAACGCAAATAACGGATCAACGTCATTTCTGTTTAGAAGACGAGCACATCGAAAGCAGTTGTTACCTAAAGGAAAAGTGGGAACATTTACAATTAGAGGAACAGGGTAACAGAAGAGTTTAAGAAAACTGGAACAGGACGACCGGACACTACGCGCATCTCCGCCGAAAAAGAAGAAGAAAGGAGATACAAGTACCCCAATGTACCAATAGTGAGCTTATTTCCCAATATGGCTAAAGAGAGAGAAAATAAATTCATAGTAGATACGGGCTACCTGATAAGAGTAGAAGTTATCAATGAGGACAAAAGAGAATTTATAAATAAACAGTGGATAATCACGATCAATAACATTTCGGGAGAAGTTTCATCAAAAGATACTATAATGGGACACGTTTAACTGGATCAAAACTAGCCATAGAAGTTCCATCTGACAAGTTGAATCACACAAATATATTCTGGGCAAAGACTTCTTGTCCAGGCACTGTAACATCGAGTGCCTTCAAAACTTTTATCACTTACGTCCAAAAATGGCATATAAAATACGGTCATAAATTCTGAAGAAAGTCGTAAACAGAGGGACTGTGAAACATATTTTGTAGATGTGATAGTAACGGACAGGACAGAAATTAAGAAAGGCACCCAAAATTTAGACAGAGAAAATACTGTGGGGGTTGATATCTTCTCTACCCTGAAAAACTATCGCGAGGAAGCAAACGACACTGCACGAAGACGAGACGAAACGAATGCAATCAGCGTCAGTAAAAATTACATTGATCTACGTATTAACAACGGGTAAAAGCACCAACGGAGGCGGCCGTGCGCGCTGGGAAGAAGAAGTTCTATCTCTATCAGGGTTATACTCGCAAGTATGAAGAGCCTGAAAACCGAAGCCGCAACGAGAAACAAAGACCATAGAGCAAAGTGATGTCATTGAAACAATAACCTATGTCAGGGGACAACATCTCACCTGAGGAGAAGTATTACGAGGAATATTCCTAAGCAACGCACTTGTAGAATACCCATAAATAATATCTGCATTAAGTTTTAAGTTTGAATGTGTTTAGTGCAGTTAAATAAAAGTATAATCGGACTTTAATTCACTGATTATTTATTTAAACAAGAAACCTCCCAGTCTCCCAATTAATAACCTTTCGCTTCCATCGTGGGTATGGTTTGTTAAAGCGGCACCCCTTTTGGAAGTTTCCCGAAGTATTCATTTAATTCCCTAACTTGCTGGACTCATATTGAGGAGGACATGACATGGCGACCGTGACATCCTGTCATGAAAATAAATGTTCATACCCAAATAAAAAATAAGTAATAAAAAAAAAAAAAAATCTAACGGAACTAAAACGACAAATATAAAAATCAAAATTTAATTGTCACCCTGTGACACGCGCGACTTATGTTTTTATTAACTTAAGTTAATGAAAGATTTGTTTTAATTTTTTTAAAAACTAAAACCTTATTCCTTTATTTCCTAAAAGTTATTACAAAATTTTTTATAACTGCTCTTTTCAGAGTGAATCTTAAGACTAAACTAAAACTAGAATTATTAGCAATTATATTTTCCAAAATTGCTGAATTGGATTTGGCTGATTCGTGAGAAAGTTTTTGGTTTTTTTATCGACAGGAAATGACGACAATAGCGATTGAAGGTACTAACGGAAAATGGCATGGCAGACAGGAAATGGCATGTGGATTGGTTCATTTAAGTTCAAGATCATTGCACGTTCGAATTCAAGATCATTGAATTAAATGATATTCGTTTGACTTGGAAAGTATTCGAACTAGTTAATCTACTTTGAATACTTTTCAATAATTCTATGAAAATTTTATCTTTAAAATCTGCATACAAGAAGAAGTTCTATTATCGCGGATCCCGTTCTGCCCTATTGATGCCACTGATCCTTTGGGAACAAACGAACCATCTGTTGTTCCCAGAGACATCCGCCCCTTTGAATGCACGAGAAATCAAATCAACTATTGATTTTCAAAACCAAATAGAAGAATTGATCTTTCGTGCATTGTGACCAAACTTAATTGATTCCGTGGGAATCAGTCGAGTTGGACAATGGGCACCTCTAAATCCATGAAATTCAAATAGAAAGAATTGGTTTTTCATGGATTGGAGGTCCGTTGTCCGGTCATTGTTTGCGGCAGGATAAGACCTGCCAGATTTCTTCGGAAGAGTCAGTCAGTTTTTGGGAAAGGACGTCGTGCTGTCCGGTTGTTAGAAAATGTCTCGAGTATCTTAATTCCCCTTTTTCTTGTTTATTGAATGAAAGTTACTATTTCAAAGAAAGGGAACAAAACTTTATTTCATGAATATTTTCTTAATTCACATACATAAGTTCAATTTGATACTTCTGATTTAATTTAAGATGGGTAAAGATGTCTTCCTCGTCTCGTGGCAAAAGGCGACTCTATTATAGAAAAATTCACACGTGGTTGTCCAAAAGAAATTAAAAACGTGGTTATCCAAAAGAAATTCACAACTCAGCTTCGTCACTTAACTCGTTGTCGCCAAAAATGCAACTGACTTGTTCTTCATCGAGATGATTCGATTCATGCGAATCATCTCCACGCCCCTAAGTCCCGTAAGGATAGCGGGATGACATTGTCTGCTGTTGAGCTGAGCACATGTACTCAACTCAACAACAGGGTGCCTGGTTTTCTGGTCTTCGATCACAGGGTGACTATGCCCGTGATTGAACACCGGTAAAGTTAAGAAAAATCCTAAAAGAAAGTGAAACCTAAAAGGAGTTGAATTAAAATTGTAGTTAAATTTAAGTGAATTTGAAGCAAGTTAAAAAATTAAAAATTATGAAATTATACGAACTTGAATTATGTGAACCCTAAAAGGGATTGAACTAAAAATGAAAAAGAATTTAAGTAAATTTAAGGGAAGTTAAATATTAAAATCGTGAACTTAAAATTTGAATTAGGTGAAACCTAAAAGGAGTTGAATTAAAATTGTGGTTGAATTTAAATGAATTTAAGGCAAGTTAAAAATTAAAAATTATGAAATGATACAAACTTGAATTATGTGAAAACTATTAAATTTAAGGAAGTTAAAATTCATAACTATGAGAACCTAAAGGATTAAATTAAAATCATGAATTCATAAGAAGTCGATAACTTGAAATCTAGTTATTATTGTTATACGACCCGGGATATAAATACCGGCTAGTCTAAGCCTCTTTGAGGTTTTAGACGCCTCCCTAGCCACTGGGCGGGTCCATGGGTTGCGGATAGTGGAAGTCCAGGGGAAATTTCTCTTGGATCGTCGAGGAATAGGCAGAAGATTACAAGTTGAACTCGGGAAGCTCAATACTCGGCCGCGGACAATGGGAGGACCCCCCTTTTAAATATGGAGGGTTTGAGTAAACTACAAATTACCCCAGGTGGTGCGGCGACTCAGTCGTCAAATCCATCCACCTTTTCGGAGGTACCTTTTCGGAGGTGGCCGTGCCCCATTCGGATTCTGGGGGGGAGGGGGGGGCACACTCAAGCCTGTGGCAGCAACGACGGTGGAACACTTGGCCAGCATTGCGGTGGATGCTACAAGTGGGAGGCAACAAGACACAGGTGGGTCGTTTAGCCTCTCTACAGGCCTGGAGACAAAGGTTCAAACTGACGACGGCATGTCTGTCAACAGTACAGAAACCATTGACTCTGAGGCCGAAAAGAGATTGCTGGGCGAGACTACCGAAACCAAGGCCTCTGAGAAAAAGAAGAGGAAGCCGACCAAGGCGCAACAGTCCCTTAAGAGGTACAAAAATGCCAAGGCCAGCTTGAAGAAACTCTTGCTAAGGAAGCCCGAACAGCTCTCTGATAAGGAGAAGGGCTACTCAGCAGGAAACAGGAGGATTGTCGCCGATTTCGAGAAGAATATCGCTTCGCAGAAATTGTCGACAATCGTTGAGAAGCTCCCAGGACCGGCAAGGTCCAAAACCAGAGCTAGTGGTAAGAGCGCCAAACTACAGCGGTCCGATGCTGTTGCCTACTCACCCTCAGGAAAACCCCTACAGCCGACTTCCCAGAAGAAACCTAAAAGGGAGCGATCCAACGAGGAGGAGGAGAAAACAGCAAAAAAGGCCAAAATCTCGTCGGTAGACCAAGCGTCCACCTATTGTCAGATGGCTATCATAGATCGATCAGATCTACGTGGCAAAATATCTGGCGAAAGGTGGGAAATGGTCGAGACGAGGCTTCTGTATGCGATGGCGAGCGAGCAGAGTTGCTCGATGGAGGAGTTGTCCTTCGAAGGAGCAAGCTGGCACAAGGAAGTCAAGGTCATTGGCTGCTCGGGGAGTAAATCCGTTGATTTTCTGAGCCGTGTAGTCGAGGGCCTTGGCGAACTTTGGCCAGGAGCCAAATTGGAGGTGATTCCGAAATCGGAGCTACCACTGCGGAAATTGGCGCTATTGTGGATTCCTCCCCCACTAGTGGAGGACGAAGCCACAATGAAGTTGATTTCCAGGCAGAACGGTTTGGACACGAGCAAATGGAGAATTATCTCCTCCAGCAAGTGCCCAAACGGAGTTGGCAAGGACCTTGTCGTGACGGTAGACAACTTGTCCTTCGCCAAGTTAAAGGATTCAAGGGGAAGCATCAAATTCGGCTTTAGTGCAGCAAAAGTGAGGCTTCCCAATGAATCCAAGAGCGGCACCGAGGAGGCTGCAAGCAGTGCAAAGTTATTTGCACCACTGCGAAGCGGCCACCGAGGATTTGATGCTGTATATGGAGGAAAATGGAGTAGACGTGGCCTTAGTCCAGGAACAGTGGCTCTCAGGGGACAAAATCCGAGGACTTAGGTCAAAAAATTATATTCTACTTCACTCAAGCACAACAGGTAAAAAAAGAGCGTGTATAGTAGCAAAGAGATCATTAAACCTCACTCAACTTTCACAGCACAGCACAAATGACATGGTGGCGGCAGTACTAGAGGAGAGGGGCAAAACTAACCTGCTCCTGGCCTCAACGTACATGCCATACGAGGGAGGAGACCCCCCATCAGCAGCGGTCCGGGCCCTGGTACAAGAGGCCAAAGTTAGAGGATGGCACATGGTGATGGGATGCGACGCGAATGGTCATCCCGTCCAAGGGGGAAGCAGTGACATCAACAGAAGGGGTGAGTCAATTTTAGAGTTTATAATTTCTACCAACCTAACAATTTGTAATCGGGGTGACACACCCACCTTTACTAACAAATTTAGGGAGGAGGTAATAGACCTTACATTGGCCACTAACACTATTAATTTAAACGTAGAAAACTGGAGAGTTTCTCCCGAGCACTCCTTTTCGTACCATGGGACAATTCTCTTCGACATTAACCGGAAGGTTCAGGTAGGAAAACCTTACAGGAATCCAAGGAACACGGACTGGAATAGATTTTCCACCGAAGTGGAGAAGGCAATGAAAACAAAGAGCACACAGTGCTTCGGTACCTATCCCCACACGGTGGCGGACCTGGAATAGTTTGTAAAACAACTTTGCGAGATTTTGCTAAAAGCCTTCCAGAAAACCTGCCCAATAAGCAGAGCTCGAAGGGAAACCAATAAGTGGTGGAACAAAGAGCTCAAGCAACAGAGGGACACTACTAGAAGGCTTTATAACAAAGCAAAGAAAAGTAAAGAAGAGGAGGACTGGGCTAATTACAAGCGCAGTTTTAATGAGTATAGGAATAAGATAAGAAAGGCAAAATGGGACTCCCTGGTCGACTTCCTTAGCTCTATAGAGGCATGAACGAGGCCTCAAGGTTCAGGAAAATTCTTTCCAAAGACGTCATAGTCACGGGAAACCTGAAGAGACCAAATGGTTCGTGGACGGAGTCGAGCAAGGAGACACTAGAACTGCTGATGGAGACTCACTTCCCGGGCTGCCTGACAACATGGGGCGAGGAAGAGAGCCCAACGATCAGGATTAGTCCAAAGGAGGTAACTATAAGAGACGCCATCACCAAGGAGAAGGTAATATGGGCGGTGAAAACTTTCAAGCCATACAAATCTGCGGGGCCTGATGGAATCGCACCAGCCATGGTGCAACATTCGGTAGGCAGCATAGCAGAAGTACTGACGAGTATCTTTCAGGGCTGTTTATCATTAGGATACATCCCTCAAACATGGAGAGAGTTAAGAGTTGCCTTCATACCCAAATCGGGGAAGTCAAGCAACACTACACCTAAGGACTTTAGGCCAATAAGCCTCTCCTCGTTCCTATTAAAGACAATGGAGAGTCTTTTGGACCTTAACATTAAGCAGAAGACCAAAATAGAGAAGGAGTGTATAGCACAGCACGCCTACCTCAAAGGTAAATCAGTGGAAAGTGCGCTGCATGAAGGGGTTGGAACGATTGAAAAATCCCTCCAGCAAAAGGAATATGCCCTAGGGGAGTTTCTGGACGCAGAGGGAGCGTTCAACAACGTCAAGACCAATGCAATAAAGGAGGCATTAATGGAGCTGAAAGTGGAGCCCACCATCACGTACTGGATAATAAATATGCTAAAAAGCAGAATTATCAGTACAGAGACGGGGGAACACAAGATCAGAAGACTGGCGACCAGGGGCACACCACAAGGAGGGGTGATATCCCCACTCTTGTGGTTGATCGTAATCAACTCGATCCTAAAAGATGTCAGGGGAAGGAGAGTTAGGGTCACCGCCTATGCAGATGACGTAGTTATACTGACAACAGGCAAAGACCTACAAACGATCTGCGACACCATGGGTGAAGCTTTAAGGGAAACGAGCAACTGGGCGGAGAAAAATGGCCTAGGGATAAACCCGGAAAAGACAAAGCTAGTTCTCTTCACCAGAAGGTATAAGATACCAAAGGTTAGACTACCAAAGGTGAAAGGACGGGTACTAGACCCCTCTAGACCTCTCTCTCTCTAGAGAGGAGTCATCCTGGACTCTAAACTCACTTGGAGGAGTAACGTGGAGGAAAGGATGAAAAAAGGAATAAACGCTTTCTACACATGTAGGAAAATGTTTGGTGGGAACTGGGGTCTGCAACCAAGGATCATACACTGGATCTACACAACGATTGTCAGACCCATTGTGGTGGAAAGCCATGGACAAGGAGACGAACAAACAGACGCTAGGAAAGGTGCAGCGACTAGCAGTGATAGGTATAACGGGAGCGTTCAAGAGCACACCTCTGGCGGCGCTGGAGGCGATCTTAAATTTGCAACCGTTAGACCTATTTGTAAAGGGCCTGGCAGCCAAAACAGCCCTACGGTTGAGAGAAACGAAACTGTGGAGGCACACAGGCCAGGGGCATGCTAGTGTGCTGGAAGAGATAGTAAAAATGGGAGGCACCATGGAAACCGGAGTGCTACGACAGCGCACAGACTATATGGTGGCAAAGCAGTGGTTTGGGGAGGAGCTGGAGATCAGAATCCCAACCAGAGAGGAATGGGAAAATGGTTCCATTTTTGAAAAAGGCGAGATAAGCGTCTTTACAGACGGCTCAGCAACGAAAACGTGGACTGGAGTCGGATTATTCTCGGAGATACTAGAGGTCAAGGAGTCACACAGACTCAACAAAGGCTATAGTATATTGCAGGCGGAAATTAACGCGATAGAGAGAGCAGCAAGACTAAAGCAGCTAACCGACGGAGAAATTCAGAAGGTCACAATCTACAGCGACAGCCAGGCGGCTCTTAGAACACTGGAATCTAAGACAATCAAGTCAAAGGCGGTGATGAGTTGCCGAGAAGCACTATCCTGGATCCGAGACAAAGTCAGCCTCTGTTGGGTGCCCGCACACAGCGATGTGGGGGGGAATCTACAGGCGGATAAACTGGCAAGGATCGGAACCGAAATTCATAGTGCTGAAGAAGCCAACTCTACAAAGCCACCGATGAGGTTGTTGAAAGATACCATTGACAGAGTAATTCGGGAACAACATGGCAAGAGATGGAGCAGCAGAGATGACTGCTTCAACTCAAGGCATTTGAGGCCCAGAATTGAGGAAACAAGAACGGCGGGCTTGTTAAGAGCAAAAAAGGCCTCAGTCCGGACCATCACAATGGTCATTACAGCACACTGTCCGGTCGGGAGAAACCTCCAGAGGTGGGGGCTCGCAAGCGACAGTCTCTGTACGGACTGTGACGAGCAAGAGGAGACTGTAGAACATCTTTTGTGCTCCTGCCCAGCATTGGCCGATAGATGGAGGCAAATACTGAGGAGCGAATCCTTCACAGGGCGGGAGGAAATACGGGTCATAGATGTTCAACTTTTGAGGAACTTTGCCAAGGGGTGGAAATGCCTCAGGACAGAGGAAAAAGGGATCAAGAAATAGGAGAGGGAGGGATAGAGAAATATAAGGGGCATCACAATGGGCCATCTGGCCATCGAGTGGGAGTGGATCGCACAATCGGTGTGAACACTCCACCCTGCTAACCTAACCTAACCTATTGTTATACGAAGAAAAAAAAAAAAAAATTATGTGAACTAGTAAGAAACGAAAATCTAAATTAGAATTAAAATAAAAATCCAGTTATGCGATCTTACAAATAATTAAAACCGACTTTGACTTTTATTAAATCCAAAAGGGGTCGAGTTATCTTGCCCATAAGCACTCCTCGATCCTATGTTGTGGAAGAAAATTCTAAGTGAAAATATCACAGCATCCTGCTTAAATTTCACATGGCAAAGGCAGACACCAGGCGGAGAAATTGCAAGAAATTAAAAACCAGAACATGAAATGACGGAGAAGTTATCAACGAAGCTGAAAAGTAAAAGCCCAGAAAGTGCAACAGACTCCTAGTCCAACCTTAGAACAGAGGGAAAGCAATAAAATTGATGAATGCCAATAACGAGGAGGTAAAAATTGAAAACCTAGCAGTAAAAGTGGAAAACACGCAGTGAGTTAGTTCATTTAGAGAACACGGAAGATGTAGAACAACAACATGTATAATGCATTAACATACGCACCGAAAAACAAGGAAACAAAAAAACGTAAGTAAAGGAACCTTATAAGCATGGAAACCAATTTGAACGCGGAGGAAAGAAGACAGGTGAATAAAACAATGTTGGGCTTTTTTTCTGCAGAAGGCTTGATCATTTTTGAAAATAAATTGATCAAATTTGTTTCTTTTGGAGATCTCTTTCTTCTACACAACCGTATTATGCAGTTTTACATATATTAATCTAAATCTTAATATATAAAATCCCAATGGTCGTGAAGCAAAAAAGGGGGAATGGGATTCACGCTCTGAAAGCACAGAAAATTCATTTTCAAAGAATGAACTCCTCTCTGCTATCTGAAAGTAAGTCTCATTCACCAGTGAATGAGATCATACTGATTTTTACAGAAATTGAGAGTTTTGCTTTCCCGTGTGTTGTTGTGACTAAGCCTAAAGGCAGTCACACATACGTACACGTGGCTCCCCATGCCCCTCTCACTCCTCCCCGCACACCAACAAAAACAAATAACACGCGCACGTCAAATCTGAAAAAAAACGAAAGAAAAAAAAAACGCTAACGCAGCATATTCAATCATGCAACAATGTTGCATGATCAGGTTTCGTCTCCACGCGCAGTATTTTCGAACTTGCAACAATGTTTGGGCAGTCGGTTGGGCTCGGACGTTAGAAACCATAAAAAGTTTATAAAAATCGAAATTTAGGAAGAAAATTTAGTTAAAAAGTGAAAATTGTATACCCAAAAAACACGTTAAGGAAATCTACAAAGGAAATAAAGTTTAAAAATTTCAACTAGTAAAATTCAAGTAAAATTCGAAGTGTAAATTTCAAGTCATAAAAATGTCCAGAAACCCAAATAGAAACATTAAGTTTAAATGTCTAATCAATAAAAATTAAGAACTCTTACAGAAAAATTTTGTTTAAATGGTTACTAAACAATAAAATTCAATGTGTAAAATTTATGACAGTAAAAATATTAAAAATCGTACAGAGAAAAATAAGCTTACATTTTTAATTGAAAATTTGTAAGTGGAAATTTGAGGATAATTAGTATGTGATTTTTAAATAAAAAAAAGGGGTGAGATTGGTAATATTAATACACAACAAAGAATAACTGTGACTGTGTTTTCCAAAAAAAAAAAATATAATAAATATAGTTTCCTTGGAAGATAAGAAAGGATGTGGTGCGGGTGAACTTCTCATAAAACCACTCCCCGCTTCCTAACGCTTGTAAGAGCATTAAAACATTTGGTGGCAGCGGTAGGATCTTGCCGCTAGATCCCAAAAATAAATAATAAATAATAAAGTAGCAAAAAAAAAACATTAATGTTGCTAAAATATAATAATAAAATATACCAAACTAGTGAAACTGTAGTGAACAGGGTCACATGCTCCAGGCGAGTATGAACTAACCCCAACGTGATTACTTTTGGGGCTCCTACCCTGCCCACAACTATAGCGACCGGCGAGTCCACGCCGAAAACAAAAAACAGAGGGAGAAACAGGAAGAGGAGAACAACAAGTACAAGGACTGACATGGAATCGAGAGTTTACCCTCCATACGAAACGTACATTAAGGAAGTAAATAAAAAAAAAAGATAAAGATAAAGATTTCCCCTACCCAATGTAAGAGTCTTGGATAGTTTATTAGGCAAGGGAATGGACCTGTCTACATTCCAGAACCCTGACTAGGCTCTATGGTTTATTAACCTTACGCAATATGGAAAGTCAAATATAGTAGGCTTATACTACTATATATAAACCATGTCAAATAGCTGTAAGGGATGATCCTCTTTATTCCTCGGTTAAAATCAAATCTTTTTACAATTATCAATTGTCTTTCCTTAATTCTTCATTCATTAATTTCGCGTCATGTACAACAAACCAAACAAGTTCTATCATGGAAAATTATTAGCACAAAACATCAGTTAAAGCTACATACAAAGATTTCCAATCCACAATCACATAATTGTATTATATTCCCTCACATCAATCACCCATACCCATACCCAATTTGGAAAATTATTGTTAAATCCGTATACCTTTTTTTTTAACCCTTTTTGTGTACCGTCCCAAGTACCAAACATTGGCGGGACGTTTGGTGTCGATCTTAAGTCCAAGAAGTCGTTTTCCTTTCTTTTCTCTCCCATCGTTACTTTCGCTTGAACCTTTTTATATCAAGTATTGAGCATGCATTATCCATTCGCCGGTATTTCTTCGCGAAAAATATCACTAAACTTACGGGGAACAACTGACCGTCTCCTTAAAAGACCTCCTTTTTTTCTTTCTTCCTTTTCCATAGCTGGACAAACCCTCTTTTACCTTAACTCTTTTAACGTTCGAAGTTTTCGTATTGACGATTAAGACCTTTTTTTTGGGGGGCTCCCTTCAAAGACTATTGCAAGCCTTTGAAACCGTCCGAGAAATTTTAGAATGACCGAAAAGGAATATGTCTCTCAATTATCAATGATCGAGGATATTAGGAAAATACACGACTCAGTAAGGGATACAAAATCTACTAGATTTTTGAGTAGTAAGAGAGGAAAGGTCTTTGGGAATATTTTCGTGACACGGACGTGAAGATTAGAAGTCGTATAAAGGTCGATCAGTCTCACGACTATATTAAACAAAGGTGCACTGCAAAGGACTGGGTCGATGCCACTCAGGAATCTATCCAAGGAAAACTGCAACAGTTAGAAATATTAGAGTCAGATCCCTCTAATCCGGACAAGGGCGACGAACTTGAAGAGGTCGTCGTCGCCAACCCCGAAACCCCTCTACTTCTACCATCACCATTACTCAAAACCCCTGATTGTCAAATCGTCAAAGCCTCTGAAATCAAAATGGGACCTAAGAAAACTCCACCTGTCCCTCGCGAGCAATCAGACGATACCGGCGTTTCGTCCCTAACGACGCACGTGAAGTTAGTAAGAGTCCAAAAGGAAAGAAGCAAGTTGCTGTTGAGTCTGGCCGATGAGGTAGAAAACCAGGACTTAGCTGGTCTTAGAAAATCTGTCCTTAATCGGAAAATCTCTAATCTCAACCAATATTGGGAACCATTCAAAGAAACCCACTTTGAGATTATTAAAAATTATAGTTCGGAAGGAAAAGATTCGGAATATTTCTCTTCTCAACTATACAAACGTACGGAAACCAGGTACTATGCCGCTATAGACCTCCTGATGGAGCAGTCGGAGGAAGGTTTCTGTGAAGGACCGCCAACTCAAAGAGGATCCATTCCTGAAAATAAAAAAAATTCACATCCTCTTCACTCGCTCTCTCTCTCTCTAATGCTCAAAACTTGATCTCTGAGTTTAATGGCAATTCCAAGGAATTGCAAAAAATTTTTGTCCTGCGCCGATGATGTTTTCGACAACATTTGCCATAAAATTATTCCTAGGAGTCATAAAGAGCAAATTATTGGGTACTGCCTATGACGTACTAAAGTATAATCAGATCCTTTCTTGGCCCGACTTGAAAACTGCTCTTCGTAGTAAATTCGAACCAAGACTTTCACGCTTTAACCTCCAAACCGAGTTAAACCAAATGAGACAAAAGTCAGGAGAAACCGTTAAAGATTTTGTCCAAAGAATCATTTCAAATCTCTCTCTCTTAAATGAGGCCACCAGGGCATATACTAGGGACGAGATCCTTTTGCGCTCTCTTCTCAATGATAACGAAACCCAAGCGTTAAGAGCATTTGAGGATGGATTATCCAACATTCAACTTCAAATGCTGGCCAAGGTCTATCAAGACAAAAGGCTTAGTTGCGTCACTAGTGATATATTGGAACACGCCACCAGAATAGAGGTGAGAGCACGCCCAAAGGTACGAGTATCCAAGAACCTCTACTCCCCCAAATAGACCGGTAGTGATGAGGCAACAACCCACTTGTTACAAATGCGGTACCCTAGGACACTTAGCTCCCCAATGCCCCCAGAAAATTCAACCGATGCCCCTTCCTAACTTTCCCCACAAACCGTCGAACAATTACATGACTTTTAGCGGTGGAGAACAACCTGCTCCCTATTGCAGATACTGCAAGCGGACAGGACACCAAATCTCTGATTGTAGGGTCCGTAATTCCAATAACACCCCTCGTTCATCCCAACCCTCTCACATCTCTAACCCGCGTCAAACCACTTTCTCCGAACTCCAATCTAACCTTCAAAACCGGACGACCAATAGAAATCACTCAAACAACCAGCATACGGTAAACTATCGAGAGCGGAGGCTAGCAGTCGGCAACCCTTCGCGGACGATCTCTCGAGCCGACACAAATCCCAAACAGGCGTTTCGTTCTCCCAGCAACAACCAGTAACTCTACCCCTCGACGTTAAGTCAGGGATGCTCACTGTTGTCCTACCCCTCAACTTATGCAAGGACGCAAACATTGAATTCATAATTGATACTGGCGCGGAAATAAGTTTAATCAAGGCCAATTCCCTAAGATCTGACTGCGAGATCAACAACCATATTATCTACAACGTCAACACCCTTTTTTCCAAATCCACCCCTACCAAAGGTTCTATTACAGGAGTTCTGAATCTATCCAAAACCAATAGGATAGATCATCCTTTTCAAATAATCGACCAGTGTTCCCTGGCCTATGACGGCCTACTAGGCCACGACTTCCTCCTAAAACAAGCGCCATCATAAATTATGGCACAAGAACTCTTACCTTGATGACCAATGAGCTCTAAAACTATCTCTCCGAAAACTCCCGCGAATGTGTCCTGAAAAACTCATTAACACCGAAAAACTTACTGATTCCCTACATTCAGAAAGGAACTCTTAATACACAACAATTCTCAGAGGAATCTCACGATTCAAGTCCTTTACCTTGCAATGAAAAGAAAGAGGACGATTACGTAACTATCCCGGCCCGGGCTGAAACTGTTATACAAGTACCGGCACTATCCGACGCAGAAATAGTTACATTCAAAAGGGAAATCCAACCAGGAATCATTATGGGCAACATTATTGCAAAACCAATCAATGGTTCGGTTAAGGTACTCCGTTTGAACAATAATGAAAATGATATAACTCTTTGGAGAAATGACATTCACCTAGATTATCGGAACCTAGGTGACTTCGACGTAGTAACCACTGATTATGGTAAGGATCCCTTGAAAGGCAGAATAAAAAGGCTGCATAATCTTGTCAAGTTGGACCACTGTAACTCAGAGGAAACCATGAGTATCCAAGAGATTTGTAAAGAATTTAACGAATTATTTTTCCTCGAAGGGGATTATCTAACCTATACTAACGCGGCAACTCACAAAATTGAAGTAAAGAATAACCAACCCCCCATTTACACCAGACCTTACAGGCTGCCCGAGGCCAATTAAAGGGAAGTGGGCAGGCAGATCCAAGGAATGTTAGGGAATGATATCATCAGACCATCATGCAGTCCTTGGAACTCTCCACTCCTGTTAGTCCCGAAAAAGCCTGATGAGAACGGTAATAAGAAATGGCGAGTGGTGGTAGATTTTCGTAAATCAAATGAGGCCACAGTAGGAGATGCCTATCCCTTGCCACACATCACTGACATCACCACACATCACCACACATACTGGATCAACTAGGGAAGTCCAAATACTTCACTACTCTGGACTTGGCCAACGGGTTCCACCAAATCGAAATGGACCCAAGAGATAGAGAAAAGACTGCTTTTAGCACTCAGTTCGGGCACTACGAGCATAACCGTATGCCCTTCGGGTTAAAAGGCGCTCCCGCCACCTTCCAAAGAGCAATGAATAACATGCTCTCTGGACTACAGGGCATACACTGCTTCATCTATATGGACGATATAGTTGTCCATGGATACAATCTTGGGGAACATAACACCAGATTAAGGGCAGTATTCGAGAGATTAAAAGAAAACAATTGAAAACTACAAGCTGAAAAATGCCACTTTCTACGGAAGGAAATAATGTATTTAGGACACTTGATAACTGAAAGGGGAGTTAAGCCCGACCCTTCTTAAATTAAAAGTGTACAAACTTATCCCAGCCCCAAGAGAACAAAGGACATTCGAGCCTTCTTAGGTTTCGTCGGATACTACAGACGATTCATTCCTAATTTTGCTAAAACAGCCAAACCGTTAACCAGACTTCTAAAGAAGGACGTACTCTTCGAATTCAACGCTATATGCGACGACGCATTCTGTGAACTCAAGGATTGTCTAATCAGGACCCCTATCCTGGCATTTCCTGATTTTTCTCAAGAGTTTTACGTCACTGCAGATGCAAGTAATCTGGCCATAGGAGCGGTACTATCACAGAATACCGATCTCGGAGACCAACCAATAGTTTGCGCTAGTAGAGTATTGAACGACGCTGAAACTCGTTACTCTACTATCGAAAAGGAGCTATTAGCCATTGTCTACGCCGTCGAACAGTTCAGACCTTATGTCTATGGTCGGAAGTTCACCGTGGTTACAGACCATAAGCCTTTGGTATGGTTGATGAACCTGAAAAATCCTTCGTCCAGGCTAATGAGATGGCGTATCCGATTGCAAGAATTCGATTACCAAGTGATATATAAAGCTGGTAAATTGAACACCAATGCAGATGCTCTCAGTCGCGCTATACCCGATGTCCAAGAAGAAGCACCCCAAGAAAACGTCAAATGCAATGTGAATGTCGTCACCAGAAACCAAGCTAAAAATGAAAGCCCTTCAGTAGAAAAACCACTATCAAATTCTACCGTTAAAAAGGTATCGTCCGGAGAACGCTCATCGAAAAACGAAGCAACTATAATAGAGAACAATGACTCTCTCCTTCTGCTAAATAAATCCCCCAAATTCTTCCTACTACCTCTCCACGAAAGCTACCTAGGAAGGAGGTTAGAAGAAAAACTCAATATAAAAGAAGAGAACATTACCCTCAATACCCATCATACCTTCGTGTGCACCCGGAACATTGAACACCACATATTCAAACTCAACCTCCCCACTCGCACCACTCAAGATCAAGAAAAGTTAAAGGAATCCCTTACAAAAATTAACGCGCATATCGTGCCTCTTAAATCAAAAGAAGTCCATATCTCCGTCCCCTTTACTATCTTACAGACCCAGTTGACTCTCAAGACTACTTTTCGAGAAACATTCCGCCAGAATGAAATAACGGTAAACCTCTATTTTGACTCAGTCAGAGTTCTGGACTCCACATCCGAAATAAACCAGGTATTAAAGGATTTCCATATATTACCTACCGGTGGATACCAAGGGGTATCGAGGACTATAAAAAGAATAAAAAGACAATATTATTGGAAGAGTTTAGCCACTGACACTTCCGAATTTATCAAATCATGCGACTACTGTCAGAAAAACAAGGCGTCAAGGAATCTTAAAATCCCAATGAAAATACCAAACCCTTGCTCCAAACCTTTTGAGAGAATTTTCCTCGACGTAGTGAGACCTCTCCCAGTTTCTTACACCGGTAATAAATACATACTTACATTCCAAGATGACTTGACTAAATTCTCAGAAGCTATTGCTATTAGTACTACCGATTCCAGCACATTAGCTGAGGCCTTTGCAACAAATATCATATGTAGACATGGAATTCCGGAAAGTATATTCACCGACCAAGGAGCGAACCTCATTGCAGAGATGTTCCGTGAGGTTTCCAAACTCCTAAAGATTAAAAGGTTAACAACTACACCTTATCACCCGCAAACAAATGGAGCCCTAGAACGTAGCCACAGAACGTTGGTCGAGTACCTTAGATCCTACGTAGAGAAAGATATACAAACATGGGACACGTGGATTCCCTATGCAATGTTTGTATATAACACCACACCCCATTCTAGCACCAACTTCACCCCTCACGAACTCCTTTACGGTTTTCCGGCTGAGATACCAAATAACCTCAAAATTACGTCTACACTCTGTTATAACTATGAGAACTACGCGAACGAACTAAGGGCACGATTGCAATTTAGTCATAAAATCGCGAGAGAAACCATGCTGAAGCAAAAGCTCAAGTCGAAAACCTACTACGACAATGGAACCAAAGAAAAATGTTTTAAAATAGGGCATAAAGTCCTACTCGCGGCAAAAACCAAGGATAACAAATTTTCACCACTGTGGCATGGACCTTACACTATTACAAAAATAAATTCTAACGAAAATTCCACAATAATGTACAAAAATAAAGAAAAACGGGTACACAACAACGACCTTAGACCATACTACGAGAGAGACTATCGTCCTGGGTAAGACGTTAAACTGCACCCACAAATTTACCATACCTTTTTTTTCTCCACGTCTACCCTTGCTAGACTTGACAAAATCCCCCTTGGTTCATTTTTCCATGTTTTCTGTTTCGGTTGTGCTTGAGATCGTTTATACTCGCTACATCAATCACTTTATTGATATTCTTCAAACCTTTTGCTAACCATTTTGAACTTGATTTGACGTGTAGTAATTGATCTGCAAGACCTTTTTTTTATATCCTCTAACGTCCTGGGTAAGACGTTAAACTGCACCCGCACCAAGTGGGCCTCTTCCCTTATTGTCATTATCGGCCCCTGCGTCCCTTATTAATTTTGTTTTTTTTCTCCTTTTCTTTCTTCTTCTTCTTTCTCTGTTCCAAACCGTTTTTTTTACCCCTGTCCGGTGGTAATATTGACTCGTGGATGGCTTCTTAACGATTAGGCCGCATACTAGAACTGCAACAAAATGCATCTAGCTAAGGCATTATATCGTACTTATCTACTCCCCTTTCCCTTATTATTCGCTCTCCTCATGCTATGTGTTGAGTACTGTTGTCAGAATCTCTTACTTATTACTCATCTTTCAATTGCCAATTGGCTCCTATTGTAATTTCACTAACTCACTAACGTGTTATTTTAATTCTCTTCACGTCACTTCATCCCTAAGACGGTGTTTGAAACAAAAATTTTATAGCCATAAGATAATTTTATGTAGCGCTCTAGCTATACGCCAACGGCATCCGCCCCGAGTTAGTACCCCTATGGGCCCGAACTATTTTGCAAAAAGGTTTTCGTTCCACTCGATTTTTTTTATGCAGGTCTCCTATTTCCTGTTTCTTATTATTTTTTTTTCTTCTTCCTTTGTTTTCCCCACCGATATTCTTATCTTATCTTACTCGATATTCAAAAACCTAACTGGCGCCTTTGGGAATCACAGCTTACCATTTTCAATTACCCTTCCAGGATTACCATTTTCTCAGTATTTGCGTTGGTAACGTCGGCTGCGTACGCCGCGAGCCCAGGATTCAAGACGACGTCCCTAGAGTCCAATGCCGGAATATACTTCGAAGAATGCGGTAGGGCTAAACTCTACTCCAACGAATGGAAAGTCATCATATTCTACAACCTGACCAGTTTCCATGCTGAATTCGCCAACGAAAGAACATTAATTTTCAAGGCCCGAGAAATATGTAGCAAGATACAAAAAGGAGCCCCTAAAACCCATACTTGTAACAACACTATAACACAATTAGTTTATCTTAAAAACCAGATAGAAAGCAGGAAGGAACTATTGCGAACACACTTTAGAAAACCGAGAGCCCTCCTTAACATTGTCGGAAAAATTTCTAAAACCCTTTTTGGTACCCTCGAAGAGGATGACGCTATAAAATATGACTCCCAAATCGAAACTTTAGACAAAAACCAGAAACGGTTACTGTCCCTCATGCACAATCAGACTACTGTAGTAGAAGCTAACTTACTAATGTTCTATAAGACCCAGAACTTCGTGGCCAATCAATTCAAAGACGTGTATGAAAAATTAGAACAACTCCATAACTGGTTGAAAGAACAAGAACTACATATGGCACGAGTTAAGGAATTAACCGAATTGGACTCCCTAATCTCTCTTTGAAGCATTATGCTGACCCAATATCAGGAAGTACAAAAGGAACTTTTGGATCTTGTACCAGACTCACAACAAGGGACGTTCCATCCTTCTTTAATATCTCCATCCCAAATCGAGGAACTTCTAGAGGAAGTTAAATCCGAAATGTCCAATCACCTTTCTCTTCCAATCGAAAAGGATGAAAACGCGTTAATTCAAGTCTATAAACTTAGTTCACTTGCCGCAAGGATCATCAACAACAAAATTATCTTAGAAATGAAACTACCCCTACCTTACAGGGAAACATACCAAATCGTCAAAACGGTTCCTTTACCAACCGTTGTTAATAACTCCCTCTGTTATATACAGCCCTCATTTAATTTTATCCTTTTAGACTTAGCCCGGGAACATCACCTTGGAATATCTAAGGAAGAACTAGACAATTGCCGTACAACGGACCAAACCCCATTCTATTGCAAAATATCCGCTCCACTTCTCTTTTCAGGGATTGAACCCCATAACTGCGAGATTAGCGTTATCAAACTAGTTCCTATCATATCACAGTGTAACGTAGTTTGTTCAGAAAAGGATTCTTATTGGGCCTCCCTATCTCAGCCGAATATTTGGTTGTATTCAATAAAGACACCCATAGCAACTAACATAATATGTAAGGACGACATGTTCACCCAGTTGTTGAACGGCAAAGGAATAATGTCCCTACAACCAGGTTGCTACGTGAAAAACAACAAATTTATTCTCCTCGCCCAAAATGTTGAAAGCGTAGAAATTAACGGCAACCTATTACCATCCTTCAACCTTACAGCCTTATTGTTGACGGACCCAGTTAATAATGGCTCAGCTCAAAATAAAACGTTGCTAATCCCTAAAATTAATCCGTCTACCCGTGACGAGATACGAGCTCTCTCTGAGTCTATAAGCAACCTAAAGGGCGAAGAATCTCAGCCCCTCCAAGAACTGAACCTACACCATGTGCATCATTACACTATCCTATACTTAATAATTGCAGTGATGGTCGCATACTTCCTAATCTCCGTTTGTGTAAGAAGGAGACAATCTAATGTAAACGTAGCATTACTCCATTCAACCAATTTCCGTATCACCCCTCCCTCCAGAAGGACTAAAAGCCAAATTGGGGAACACAAAGTATAAACATTTAACTATTACCCACTATCCCATTTCGTTTTTTCCAGTTGCTTCTGATTTTCAGAGACTTACAAATATTACCATTTTCGAATGCCGCTAACATCTTCTTTCGCGGACTATCAACCGTCGTCCTAGGCACGACGTAAAACTACCCTAACCAAAAACTCTTCGGCTACACTATATTATTTCAATGTTAATCTCCCTAATTCTTTTGCATTTTTTGCACGATTCCTTTTATTATTAGCCCAAGGTAACATACATTCGGCAATACCAGCGGGAGTTCAATATTTCGTAAATTATTATTGCTTGGTTGCCATTTTCCGTATCCTTTGAAGAATCATTTCCCTTCTCGTCTCTAATGTTCTATTTTCCTTATGCTTATCTTCGACTACATTAAACATGTTTATGTCTCGGCATCTTCTCTTATTATTCTCTTATTGGAAGGAGAGAATTTACCTACCTCCACGGATTGCAGTTCAGGCCTTCTCATGCCTTTATCCTTTACCATGTTATACAATCCCAGAACCAATTAAATCAAGGTATACTAAATAAATTAAATAACTCCTATTAAAAGTAAATAAGATAAATAAAAGAGGACCACCCCAAAAAGGGACAGTTTTGTACTAGGTTAAGATACCTTAAGACATTAGAAATGAGAAAAAGAAAAATGTTACAAAAATGGTAAAGACACAAATGTCGTGTCATAATGGTTAAAACCGTATATTGTGCCTAGAATAGATAGACATATCCTTGTAAAACAAATTTTTTTTTATAGTAAAAGAATTTTTTTTATTCGTTATTATTATCAAAAAAAAAGAGAGCTGGTGAACTTCTATTTAAAGCACTCCCCGTTCTTAACTATAAGAAATTGTAAAACGTGTAAAGAAATTGTAAAACAAATATGTGTTCAAAAGAAAAGGGAGATTGTAACTATCTCAAAGAAATTGTTAAAACACATATATTGTGTTATAAAAGCCTAGATAGGCACGTTTTTGTGAGAGAAAATCTGTTAAAACACATATGTTGTGTCAAAAGGGTCTAGAATAGCTAGATGTATTATTATAAAAGAAGTCTTTTTTTTATATATAACAGAACGTGTAAAAACACAAAATCTAACTGTGTGTTATGTATTTTTGTTTCGTTTTGTTATGGTTCCAATTCTCAATGTTAACCAGTTCAATGTTGAAAGCAGGCTTGACACAAGTTTTAAGTTGGCTTAATATTTATTATTGTGCATATTCTAAGTACAATTCTCTTTTACATTTTCATTCAATTTCCTTAAACTTTATACAAATCCAACGTCCAAGCGACAAATCTACTACTTACCTTCCTAAGATTTTATATAAATCAAACGCTAATGTTACCAATCTACTAGTTATCTTCCTAATATCTGTTATAAATCAAACGTCCATGCGACCAATCTACTTATTACCTTTTCATTTCACTACTTAGCCAGATTCAAATTTACTTTACTTTCTTGTCTGATTTCATGTTTCTAAATTTTGTGTTTTTAATCCTAATTTTATTCAGTTTTCATTCCATTTATTCCATTCCATTTAATCTAGTTTACAATTGCTTTCTTAATTCTATTATTACTTCTCTTGCCGCGGCGGTACTTCAACCGCTCGTTATGGAGCCGCTGGATCTCCTTGCTGATCCGCAGGCGCTCCTCTTTCCCTACTGCCAGGAGCCGACGGCGACGAACCTCCTCTATGGCCCGCCTGAAGTTGGCCTCCACTCCAGTCCTATATTTCACGGGACGCTCTGGTTCTACGACCGGTGGCGCGGCGACTTGCTGCTTGCCCCGATTCCTGGCTCGATACTCCTCCAGGGTAATCGGCCTCGGTCCGGCCCTGGAATCACGCAACGCCTCCTCTAAACTCGTTCGCGACGTCCCCGACACTATGAAGTAGCCACTTTAATGACGCCGTACTTGGAACTAGGTTGATGGGTTCTGGTGACCACTTTCAACACGAAGTTCCTTACTGCACCGATAGGTTTCGAGAACCTTGTTCGGTTTTGCAGCTTCGAGCTCGAGTTTGATGGGTTACTGTGACCACTTTCAAGCTCGAGCTCCCAACGCATAGAACCGATAGGTTTCTAGAACCTTGTTCGGTTTGACAAATTCGAACTTGAGTTTGATGGGTTACTATGACCACTTTCAAACTCAAGCTCCCAGCGAACCGATAGGCTTCTAGAACCTTGTTCGGTTCGGATTACTCACTTCTCCTTGTATGTCTACTCCCGTGAATGGTCTGCCTGACTTTTAAGGTTTTGAAGTTGATCCAACTACTGGTGATATCCCCAATTTTTCTCCGCTTTTTATTCCAAGCAACCGGGATTTTTGACCGTTGGAGCGAGGTTGCCGTCAATTACGAAACGCACTTAACTTCTGCATGGCGCCATCTACCGGTGACGGGCGGAGGTTTTTAGAACAACGTAAGTTGATGGAGTTGTTTACGTTTCCCCATGTTTCGTTTTGACGTTTCAGTCTAGGTTAAGGTCGTGTTGTGATGTCGCGTGTTTTATGTTCGGTAGTGAATTTCATGTTGTTGACATAGGTTTCCGGGATCCAATGCTCACGTAAGTGTTATGAAATAGTAGGTTTGTTTACATTTTACATACTCGTAGGTTTATTTACGTTGTTCCACCGTGTTGTGTTTACGCTTGATGGTAAGTATAGTGCATGTTTAACTTTTGGTGTTTTATGCTTTTTAGGCAGTTTTCTATGCTTTATGCTTTATGTTTTATTCCCTATGAAATACTCCGTGTGTACTATCTGTGTGGGATATGTTGCTCGCTGTGTGGACTATGTTGTGTAAACATAAACACCGACATCGACTTCTCGCGTGACATGTTCGAGTGAGTATGTTAAATTTCTGGTGCATTATGTTTTTTAGGTTCCTATGTGTTGCGGGTATGGTTAATGACTCGCATAGTTTATTTGTTATGTTCTAACCTCCCTTCTTTTTAGGTGACGCGACGCATCACAACATGTGTTTAGAATAGAGTAAAATAAATACCCTCTCACTCCTCCCCGCACGCAAACAAAAAAAAATTACACGCGCACGTCGAATCTGAAAAAAAAGAAAGAAAAAAAAACACAAACGCAGCATTTTCAATCATGCAACAATGTTGCATGATCAGGTTTCGTCTCCACGCGCAGCATTTTCGAACATGCAACAATGTTGCATGATCAGGTTCCGTCTCCACGCGCAACTAAGAAATTCTTTTCTTAGAAATTTGAGCGCGGACAGAAGAAAGAAAAAGCGAAAACCGCTGAGCGCGCACATTCATGGTCGCCATGCGTGACATTCTAAAAAGGCGCTATCAGCGATTTTCGCCGCTGATAAAAGAGGGAGAAACCATCGCGGCGGCAGCAGTGGTCAGTTGGGAGTTTGCAGTGGAAGTTGGGCAGTCGGTTGGACTCAGACGTTAGAAACCATAAAAAGTTTATAAAAATCGAAATTTAGGAAGAAAATTTAGTTAAAAAGTGAAAATTGTAATTTCGACTACTAAAATTCAAGTAAAATTCAAAGTGTAAACGTTAGAAACCATAAAAAGTTTATAAAAATCGAAATTTAGGAAGAAAATTTAGTTAATAGAAGAATACCCATAAATAATATCTGCTTTAAGTTTTAAGTTTGAATTTGTTTAGTGTGGACTTCAATTCACTGATTATTTATTTAAACAAGAAACCTCCTAGTCTCCCAATGAATAACCTTTCGCTTCCATCATGGGTATGGCTTGTTAAAGCGGCACCCCTTTTGGAAGTTTCCCGATGTATTCAATTAATTCCTTAACTTGCTGGACTCATATTGAGGAGGACATGACATGGCGACCGTGACATCCTGCTTAAATTTCACATGATAAAGGCAGACACCAGGCGGAGAAATTGCAAGGATATAGTATTTATTCTAAGGCACCCATAAATCCTGATTTGCCTTTCGTTTTGCGAACAAGACAATTTCCAATTAAATTGGCTTTGACCATCAATAAGGCACACGAGCAAACCCTTGAAAAAGTTGGATTGTTCTTACCAGAGCCTGTATTTGCTTATGGCCAATTATATGTAGCACTGTCAAGAGTACGAAAATCTTCGTGTGTCAAAATCAAAATATTAAATGGACCAGATCAAGGCAACCTCATACCTGGATCTGAAGTAGTCTTCACACGAAACATTGTGTACAAGGAAATATTTTCCAAATAAGGACGGATTTATAAAACTTATAAAAATTAAAGTTAAATTAATGTAACTTAGTTCAATCCCAATAAAATATAAAAAGAGAATTATGCGGCAACAGGCGAACAGGCGTCTCCGTCCCTTACCCTGGGAGATAGCGTCGCTTTCTGCCAACGTTTTCGCGAAAACTTCTTATACATATTAGTTACATATAATAATAATGAATGCGCGGACGCGTAATAAATCTGAAAAAACCAGTGCATCAAAGTTCCAACCTGATATTTAACATCTAACATCATGAATTCAACAAAGTTGACGTATTTATGATAAATATCCAATCTTTTAACGGGCTTTTTTCTCTAGTATTTAATAAAAGCTTTCAATTACAGTCAGCGTCAAAAGTGAGTGTACACCGTATTAATGATTCAATTGTAAAATGAAAAATACCACCAGCAACGTCAAAGAATTGATGCCAAGATGTTCAATCATTTATTTCCCACAGAACACAGAATGAGATATTAGTAAAATTTGAAAAATGATATATGATTAAAACCGTTAGGCATGGAGGAGGTTCAGTAATGTTCTGGGGCTGTATGACGGCATCGTGAGTGGGCTGACTAGTTTTTATTGAAACAAGAATGGACAACAACGGATATTTGAAAATTTTTCAAGAAAATTTGCAGCCAAGCGCTGCTGAATTAAAGTTACCCACGAGTTGGAAATTCGAACATTCAAGCCGCATTCTCCGAAGACTGGCAAAAACTCTCCTGAGTTAACCAAAAAATTTTTATAATTAATGCCTAGAGGGCTTGCAGCAATCCATCATGCCAAAGGAGTCCAAACTATTAATTTCATATATTTTCAATATTTTTTGGCAATGTAAGTACTCTCGTTTTTGATGGGTATTTTCGACTGTTTATTTACTTTTTGTTCAGAAAGATTATATAGATTTTTGATTGGTTGAATCGAATCGTATGTAATGGAGAATAATTTCCATTGTTCCTTATTATTCATAATTTTAAATTTATATATATCTTGTTACCGTAAATTGATTTTAAAAGCTCGACATCTTTCTGTACACACACTTTTGACGCTGACTGTACTGTTTCTCTTATAACCAAACTATCAATTCTTTAATCCCATCCTATCTTCAATTTTCTAATACGAACCCTCTCTACCCATTTTAGTCCCAGTTCTCTTTACAAATATTTAAACAAATTCTCTTGGTAGTTCTCTCAACAAATAATTGATACCGATTTTGAATTACTTACGGAAAATTCTCCAATATTTAATTCCAATTCAATTTCTAATACAAATCCTCTTTACAAATGTTAAATCCAAGTTCTCTCTACATATAATTGTTACCGATTTTTAATTACTTAAGCTAAAATTCTCAAATATTTGATTCCAAATATCTCTTCAGTTTTTTAATGCAAATCCTCTTTACAAATGTTAAATCCCAGTTCTCTCTACAAATATTTGATACAATTCCTCTTGATAGTTCTCTCTACAAATAATTGGAACCGACTTTAAACTACTTAGGCCAAATTCTCATGTACTTAGTTCCAATTCTCTCTTAAAGTTTCTAATACAAAACCCGTTCAAAATTGTTTAATCCCAGTTCCCTCTACAATTAGTTAATAAAAATTCTCTTGATAGTTCTCTCAAATATTTAATTCCGCTCTCATGACATTTATTCAATACAGCTACGTAAATTCTCTATTATTTATACATTCTTTTACAAACAATTTATTCTATCCTTACTTCTTCCGGGGTTTGGCTGCCTTCTTTTGTAGCCGATATTTTCTCATCTCCATGTACAGTTTGAAGATCTATTGGCAGGCCTCCCTTTTTGCGTCTTTCGAGCCAGCTAAGACGAGTTCGCGCTGTGTCTCCGTTAATCTCCTTTGAAAATAGGCCTCTCAGCCGGAGCGCCGTTTCCTTTTGGAGGTTGGAGGCTTTGATTTGCTCTTAGGTGCTAATCGTGTGTATCGCTGGCGATGCTTCTCGATGGAGATAGACCTCGGTCCTGCAGTTGAGTCCCTGAAAGCTTCTTTCCAAGTCGTAGGGACAATCGTTGACATCTGGTGGAAATAATCTCTTAAGTGTTTACCTGCTGCATACGAGGGCGGTTCAGGACTAGGTTTGGTGGCCGATTGCTAGATCGGATTACCTCGGAGAGCGCAAAAAAAGAATTTCGGGGCACTTCAACTGATTGGTAGCGAGATGATCTTCTTATTCGTCAAGGTTCAGCGATTTTTCCTTCTTTGAGTGCTTGGTTCCTACTTCTGGAGATCAGTCCTTCCGTCATCTTGACCGGTTTGTTACTCTTTGGGGTTCTCCGTTGATCGGTTCCCGTTCTTCTCTGACTTACTGGGGCCTTTTGTTGGCTATTTATTTAGGTTTATTACTGTGTTGGCAATCTTGCAAATCGGAATAAATGATGACCCTGAAAACGAACTTGCGTTCATGGTGTTTGTCGCCTGTGTTTCCACATTTTCAAATTTTCTTATCGTGGCGGTATCGCATTTCTCTCATGGCTAACGTGCGCAATATCACTTCGTGGCGGCCAGGAGCGCTCACGCGGCGATACCTTGGGGATTGCAGCACATACCCTGACAGGTACTTTTCGGGTGGGAGGCAGGCATGGAGGGGGCATGGCGGTAATCCGGTTAGTGCTTTTAATGTCGCTACGTGGTGCGCATGTGTGTCCATGTATCGATCGTCGGGTTTTACTATATTAATCTTTGGGTTTTCATTGTGGTTATTGATTTGAGATGTCCTCATCGTTTTGTGATTTTGATTCTTAATTTTAATTATGATTATTGATCAATCTATAATCTTAATTTTATTTGGATTACTTTTTACTAAGTTGATCAATATTGATTTTTTGCGTTTACTAATGGATTGGTGATTTTATTATAACTTAAGTTTTGTTCTTATTCATGGATGATTTTTAGTTTTAATTGTGATTATTGATCGATAGATGATTTAAACAACAAAGAACGGGTCTTTCAATAATGATTTATAAACTTAAAGGAGAGGATTTTACAACTTTGTTTTATAAATTCGACTCAGTAGGAGAATATTTTACAATGTTGTTTTATAAATTTTCCAATGTGTTTTGTGGGATCTTATTTTGGTTAATTTACAATTTTTTCTTACAAAGAATAGATCTTCCAAGGTTGTTTTATGAATTTTGTTCTCTACCGGGGAGAGCCTTACAATACTTTTTTTCAGTAGCTTATAATATTTCATAACATCGTAGGTTAAAAACAACCATGAATCGGGAAGGACTGTCTCTGTGCGAAAGGGAAGAGTGCAGGCTCATCGACTAGTTTATCCTGAAGGTCCGACTGGATGAAGAGCAGAATGGATCGTCGGATTCTGGAGGAGCGACGCTGAAACGTTAGCATCCTCTAACGCCTTGCGTGGTACAAGATAATCCACCTAGCTTGATCCTGTTTCATTAGAGGTACTTCAAGTTCAGGCCAGCTTCTGGGGCTAGGACCGCTGCTCCGAAGACTCCCGTGGACTGACTTAAGGGTGAAGATATCCGTGCATCGCTTCCGTTGGAGCTCCTGCAGAGCTGGTACAACATGATCCTGAACACGACGAAGAGTAAACGAGATTCGAGTCCCTCCTTCGACACGAGAAGTTTCGATGGAGTAAGAAAGATACAGGTTCTTTTAACTAGATTTTCGGACAAAGCGCGGCGATGGGTTTTTTCAGTTTGTAGTGCTTTGTGAACGAAGGTGGTTTCTCCGTCACTCGATTAATTGCTCCCTACCTGTTGTCGTGATGGGTATGATAATAATGTTTGCCTTTACTTCTTTGTCATTCTCATTGGGGTGTTATAGATTGGTTCATATGTGTTTTTCGTTTCTGGTTTTCTTTTACCGTTATTATTGCTAAAATTATTAACATCAAACACCCTGTGGGTGCTGTGGTACTATGTAGCTGGATTACAGTCACTGCTTTTTGTTATCCTTTGGCGATTTTATCCTCTAGTTCTTGTAATGAGTCACTGCCCTTTGTAAGTCGTTGAATCATATAGGTCGATGGATTTCTATTCCTTTGTTGGCCTCAGTCATTGGTTTTCGGGATTGGTACCGAGTGAATTCGATTCGTGGCTTTACATGTTCTTCCGGTTTTTGTATCTGTAGGGTGTGTAATTCGTCATTTATTAGAGTAAGACGTACCCTTCCACGTTGTATACACATTTTGTTTTTGGTTTTTTATGCCTAGTTCGCGTAATAATGTTACGTGTTCTATCCTGTCGCACTGAGCAATAGGGATGTCGAAAATTAAAAACATATCGATATATGTCGTTTCGATATTTTTTGGAAATATATCCGATGTATCGGATCGGTTTATAAAAGAATGATCGCGTTCTAAAAAGTATTATATTTATTCTAACATACGTTAATCACATAGGTAACTATTGTTATTTCTTGAAAAGTTAAATTTTATTTTTCAGCGTCCTAGGGTGTTCGTATGCAGGAACGACCCCCATTATTTTGTCATTTTCTACCTTCTTGCCATACATGATTTTTCTCTAAATTCAGTTCTTAAAGATATACGTGCAAAAGATCGGAAAACTGATAAAACTCAGAATTTGATTTTTTAACAGTTTTTTGCCCGTAGCGGCTAAATTATGCTCTTAAGGGGTTTCATATATATGAACAACCCCCATTATTTTGACATTTTCTACCTTTTCGTCATACATTTTTTTTCTCTAAATGGAGTTTTTAAACGTGTACATACAAAAGATGGGAAAATTTATAAAATTCGGA
The DNA here is from genome assembly GCA_963971475.1 of Chrysops caecutiens. Classification (NCBI taxonomy): domain Eukaryota; kingdom Metazoa; phylum Arthropoda; class Insecta; order Diptera; family Tabanidae; genus Chrysops; species Chrysops caecutiens. The sequence goes on along the minus strand of OZ020567.1, from coordinate 54,234,991 downwards.
TTTTGGACATTTAATGGTTTTTTGCTCGTAGCGGCTAAACGAGGCATCCTAGGGAGCTCATATGTTTAACCGATCTCCCTTACTTTGACATTTTCTACCTCTTTTTCTTACATCATTTTTCTCTAAATTGAGTTCAAAGATGTGCATACAAAAGATGGTGAGTGATAAAATTCACATTTCGAATTTTCAACAGTTTTTTGCCCGTAGCGGCCAAACGAAGTGTCCCACGGTGTTTATATGTATGACCGACCCCCATTATTTTGACATTTCCCGAATTTTTCTCAAACTATAATTTCCTCTACTATGAGTTTTTATAAATATGTCCATATCCAAAATTACGATTCTAATAATTTTGTAAATCATTGAAATCTGATAGTAAAGATGAATCAGTTATTGAAGAAATCTGATAGTAAAGATGATTGAATGGATTACTGAAAATAGTTTCATATCTTCAATATATACACTCGTAATCATAATAAATATACAAATAGATTCATAAATAATATAAAACACAAAATACTAGAAATCCCATTATAACAATCCCACAATTAAGTCATGATTAATAAGATACAAAGAAACCAAGTGCGTGTCGGACACACATAAGCTAAGGGTTCCGTAGAATGCCGCATAAAGTATTGAGTTAAAGAAATCTTTGTTGGTAGCTTAAAACATCGAATATCTACATAATTAACGGTAAGACTCTTATTGTTCAAACCAAAAATCGTTTACTGTTTTTATATAGTTCTACTACCTTTAATTTTTTCAGATTTGTCTGGCCCGTCGTTCAAAAGTTAGAGAGGGGGGACACACTTTTGACGTTTTTAGAAGCGTATATTTCGCAAACGATTAGCTTAAAGGAAAAAAATTCTAACAACATCATTGTCATTTTTAAAGACCTATCCAAAAATTCCTCACACGGGTATGTGCAATGAAAAAAAAATCTTGTCCCTCAGACACATGTATGGAGTGCCACCCTTAATAAAACCTTTTTCTTTACTTTCACTACTGCATTTTCTAGTGGTTCACAGGGGACACCTTACTTCTAAATTTCATTTATATAGTTTCAATAGTTTCCGAATAAAATGGCTGTGACATACGGACAAACGGACATGACGAAACTCTAAGGATTCCGTTTTTCTACGGAACCCTAAAAATGATATTTAGAGTAGCAGGAATCAAGTAATTTCAAGTTTAGCATTTTTCAGAACAATAAATAGCATAAATTACATCTTTTCTAAATTATTTATCATAAATTAGAGAAGCTGAGTAATTCAATAGCGTAGAGGAAATAATAATTTATAAACTATAATTAAATAGGGCTCACAATAGGATTAGAACTAAGATAGAAAATACAGAGAGAGGCATCTAACATTTGGAATACGAACTACCTATTTGGAGTTTGATAGGCATAATGACTTTCATGAGCTAACAGAAAATTAGTCTTATGTTTGACGTTTACAAAATGGGACGCTTTACGCTTGAACAAAGTTGGGAACTATTGAAAACTTACTTCAACACTGGTGAGTTTTCTACGGAAACCATAAGAAATTTACGGAAAAAATTTGCTTTCCAATCAGTTGATCAATCAGTGAAGCTAGTTTGTGAAACTGGTTAGTTATTGGACAAAACAACCCGTTCCCGTTTTCGTGCAGTGCGCACACCCGAAAACATTGCTGCGGTTCGCACAGTGTACATGAACATCCATCAACACCAATTCGTCATCGTTTTAAGGAACGGAACATTTCTCGCACTTGTCTGATGACAATTTTTGCTACAAACAAGAGTGCAAGAAATGAAGCCTCATGACCATCTGATGCGTTTTATGTTCGCCTATCGCATCGGATGGGCTGAAGATCGTTTGGTCGAAGATAAACATTTTTACCGAAAAATTATCTTTTCCGAAGAAGCTCATTTCCGCCGTGTTGGCTATTTCAATAAGCGAAATTGCCGCCCTCAGAGTCAATGGCGAGCGTAACAGAGTCATGTTAAATGGATTGTAGTTTCCACAAATTGAAGAGTGTTACATGGACGGAATTTGGTTCCAACAGGACGGGGCTGCGACACAGCCGACGATACAACCGATCTTTTGCGCACCGCTTGTGAACATCGAATAATAAAGCGAAATTCTGATCCGAATTGGGCGCCTCAAAGCTGTGATTTGAACCTATTAGACTATTTTTTGTGGGGATCTATTAAGGATAAATGTTACGCTTATCATCCAGAGACGATTGAGACCTTGAAACACGAAATTGAAGTTGCCATTCATGAGATTGAAGCCAAAACAATCGAAATGTACTGAAAAATTGGATTGTTTCGATGGGGTACTGTAAGGCCAGCCTTGGCAGTCATTTGAATGACGTTGTGTTTCACTCGTAAATGGAAATGTTCAATCTTTCCAACAAAGTTAAGGTTCTGGACAAATATTCATTAGTTTTTTTTATATCCGATTCAAATTCCAAATTGTATATGGCCCGACCCTTATCTCTTGAGTTTCTCTCACTGAAGGTAATAAAGAGATAGGAAAACAAACAAGAAATGGCCAATAAATCAGTGTTTAGGGCTAGAATTGTAATACACATATTTTTTACATTAAAACCAAGTCAACACACATGGTATCGACTTGAACCAATTGCTATCAATTATTACATTACCACAAATGACTATGAAGCAGAGTGTCTATATATCGACCGCTCAGCTCAATTTTGTGTGCGACATCGCGAACGCCACCTAGTATTTATATGTTTCCCTTGGTGGTTTTGAATAGTGGTATCACAATGTCCATGTAGATTTTATCAAGGCGTAATCTGACTGTGTCTGTTATGACCATGGGTTCCCAATGTTCCCTAGTTTGTGTATTTACTTGGAATTTCTTGCAATGTTTTATGTAATTGAAGATGTTTTTTTTCATCCCTTTCCAGTCAAATTAGCGCTTTAGGTGTCGAAAGTTCTTGCAGACTCCTTGGTGTCCCCAAGTGGTGCGTTGTGACAATCGGACAATATGGTCTTAATATCTTATGGGGCTGTGTGTATTCTAACCTGGGTGTTGGGTGTATTTTCGGCAATCAGATTCTCATAGCCATCGTTTTCTTCATTTCTGTCTTTTTATTTCCAGGTTCGGCATTTTCCGCGTCATCTTTACTTTCCGCCGATTTGGCCTATCTACGTGTTATCACCATTGCTTCATATTGTATACGGCTTAACGCTTTTGCATGGTTGTGCGATTTCCGTTCTTTGTATTCGATTTCAAATGTATTTTCCGAAAATTTGTGCCATAGTCTTAGTATCCTATAAGTAGGGACTTTGTTTGGTATCGCACCTCGTGGTGGTTTATGATCTGAATTTCCTCCCTTATAAGAAGCTCCTGTAGTTTTTCACGGCCCGCACTATTGCTTATATCTCCCTCTCAATTAAGGAATAATTTCTCTCAGCTGCATTTAATGTTATACAGGCATATGCTAGGCCAGAAACGGGAACAGTCACCCGAAAATTTCATAGCGAAACTGCTATGGGGGATGACAACACTGCCAGTAGACGCCATGATACACACTCACATGAAAGAGAAAGATCCAAGAAAATAAATAGAAAATGCATAGACATCTATTTACCTCGTTTAAGATCTAAATCTGCAAAGGGAGCAATTCCAAAAAACTGCTTAATTATTCCGGAAGCCCTAAACTGAATGTAAATCCAACCAAAGTAAATAAAAATTGCAATATTCCTCCAAAACGACGGGTCATGGAGAAGGAAGAATATGACCAAGACCCTCCAACCACAATAGCATATAAGAACTTGGATAACAGCAGGCCGAGAGAGAATTTAGGCATATCTGAACGAATAGCAGTTCTCATCATCATGCTACGTTCCTACAAGGAAAATTGGACCATAATACAGATTCACGCACCTACTGAGCAAGTTAACAAAATCTATGATCAACTCAATAAAACTATATGCAAGTATGCTTCAAATCTATGAGTAATGGGGGACTCCAATGCTCAAATAGGCAAAATGGACAACGAACATAACACCATTGGACCTTATACGATAGGTAGAAGAAATAGCAGTGGAGAAAAACTAGTCAACCTCTGTTTCGAAAATAAATTGACCGTGTTAAGTAATATATATAAGAGAGATAGCAAGAACTTGTGAACCTGGGTATCTCCAGATGGTAAATATGAAAATCAAATAGACTACATATTAACTAACAAACCTAAGACATTTCAAAATTGCAACTAAATCTGTAATCTAAACTACAATACCAATTGTGAGCTCTAAGCTTAAAACGAATGCACCGAAAAAATCCAGGCGTCATATCAAACTGAGACCATAATTTTGTAAGTTCGCACCAAACACTTATTAACAGAGAGACTGTGAAATTTTGCACAGAAACAGAAAAAAACATGGGCTCCAAGACCATCTACTCATAATAGAGACTCAAACACTAACTAGATACTAAATCTATCGGATAAGACATTTGAGCTACTGATAAGAAATGAAATAGGAAAGCTATCAAGGCATTTGGGAGCACAAATGAGAAAATATACAAAGACCTACAAACTTAAAACATTCAAAGACAGCATCATCAAAACTAGTGGAATAAAGAAGGGCAAGGAAAAAACCAGTTGTACAAGAAAGATTGGATACCAAGCATAAATGATAATAAGGAAAGTGTAAAGAATAAAAGACAAGACATAATTAAGTGCACAACAGGCTTCTATAGGAACCTATACTCCAAACATGGGTATACAGAAAAACCCATACTCAATTCAGAAGTTTGAATATGAGGTCACAAAATAAACACAAGGCCCCAGGGTCCGATCAAATTAAAAACGAAATGCTGCTAGCAGCAAGAATTGATTTGGCACGTGCACCTGCTAGCATATTTGTTGGTTTTTGTTTTGTATTCAAATTATTGAACGCACTCTGATTTATAATCAGCTAACACATACATACATATATATACTGTTACAAATATCACATATTTAGTTTAGTTTAGAAAAATTCTTTGAACTGAAAAGTAGCTCATAAAACGTATCATATTTGGCCATTGCAAACCAAATTCACCGGCATTAATATTTATTTCATCAAACCAAAAGAGAAATCATAATAGGTTATGGGCCCAGTTAGCGTTGAATCTACGAAATAAATATTAAAATTAAAAATTATAACTGAAAAATTCAGTTTTCATCGAATTTGCAATAGCTGTGAACGATTGTGAAATTCGGATACAAAGCGGAGGCAGCAACGACGTGGTTGGTGCAGCAGAGTTTTTTTTGGCGGTATTGTATAAAAAGCAATCCAAGCAAGAAAAACATCGATTAAAAACGTTTTTGTGATTTTCACGGATGATCGTCGGACTACAGTAGTTTGATTTTTAATAATTGGTGTTTTTTAAGGAAAAATTCAAAATGGAAAATGATACAATTCGCATAGAAAAATTACAAGAAGCGTCGCAGTTTACAGGTTGGAAATTTCACGTGCGTGTTGCTTTGACAGCAAAAGAAATTTTTACGGTAGTTTCGGGTGATGAAAAGAAACCAGAACCAAGAGCTGAGGGTGCAGAAGCAACAGTAAAAATAGCAGCAGACACGGCAATATCGAATTGGAATAAAAAAGATGCCAAAGCACAAAATATCATCGTATCGGCAGTGGGTTCGAAAGCAATTATGCATGTGATTAATTGTGAAAAAGCGCATGCTATGTGGCAGAAATTGGTTTCAATTTATGAACAAACAAATGTAATCAGCAAAACACAATTACAACAGAAATTTTTTTCATTTGCAAAGGATCCAGCAGACGAAATGACAACATATATTTCAAAAATGGAATCAGTTAGTTAATCAAATGAAAAATGCGAGTATTGCGATCGATGATCTAATGGTCATTACACGATTGGTAATGGCACTACCACATGAATATCAACATTTTGTGACCGCATGGGATTCCGTTTAGTCAGAATTACAAACGCTTGATAATCTAATACCGCGTTTACACCGACCGAAATCTAGTAGATTAAGCGACTTGAGAAGATTTAGCCCGAAATCATGCTGAAACCTCCATGATTTACCATACGTTTTCGAAATCTTCTCGGCAGTAGATTAATTCGAAATTCACACTAAATCACCTCAGTGGTACCATCTAGTGGTGATCATTTGTGCCATTTTACCTCCTTTAGCACAATTTAGTACTCTTTGGACGTATCCGAAGTGAGTTCAATTGGTTGTTGTGCGCGATTTCAATATGTGGCGCGGTTTTTGATTTTGGAAATTTATATAAAATTTTAAATTTATTTAATAAAAAAAATATCAAAAGAGGTAAGGGAAGGCATGGACTATTGTCCAAGATAGTTTTGTAATAGATTTGAAGCAAAACAGAACCACAAAATACTACAATTTCAGATGAAAAATGTCGAAGTGTCAGACTTAATCTCCTCACTGGCGGTGTAAACGGGCGAGGAGATTTGTGAAATCATCTCACTAAATCTAGCTGATTTCGGTCGGTGTAAACGCGGTATTAAGAACCTTTTGATAATTGAAGAAAGTCGTATGGGTGCACATGTTGTATCGGGGGAGGCATTTTTGGCGAAAAAGAGTACATTGTTTAGAAATCAAACCAAAAGTCAAACAATAAGAAGAAAAAAGGCTGTTTTAGATGTGGTTCACTCAACCATTGGAAAAAGGATTGTGATTCAATAGCATCGAATGAGAATCAGTGGAATTCAAGAAAAGGTGAAAAGGAATCAAGTCAATTGTTTTTAAGTGAGGTGAACAGCGACACATCAGCCAGTGACAGGTGGTACAGTGATTCGGGAGCTACGGATCACATGAGCAAAATTCGAGAATGGTTTCATAATTACGTCGAATTAAATATTCACATTTTGGCGTATAATGGTGAAAAGTGGGTAAAGTCAACATTAGTGGAGAAAATATCGTTGCAGTGGGAGTTCGCCGTGGTGGATTATTTCGAATGCAATTCAAAGTGATCGAATTAATTTGATCGACAGCAAATATGGCAGTCAAAAGAAATACATTACAAATTTGGCATGAGCGACTAGGACACCAAAATGTTACTCACGTTCGTGAAATTTTACGGCAGAAAAACAGTTTTTGTTGATGAAAAATTTGATTGTGATGGCTGTGCGATGGGGAAGTGGCATCGACTAAGCTTTAGTTTACGTGAAGAAAGAGCAACTGTATGTGGTCAAATTATTCATGCGGATGTTTGTGGACCAATTCCAGAAGTTTCATTCGGAGGAGCCAAGTATTTTTTGTTATTCAAATATGATCACTCACACTTTCGAAAAGTTTATTTTTTGAAGCAAATGTTGGAGGTGTTCGAAAAATTAAAGACATTTGTAAAATGGGCTGAAAAACAAAGTGGCCACTCAGTCAAGGTTCTACGATCGATTAATGGTACTGAGTTTGTCAACAACGAAGTGAAGCAATTTTTGCAAAACAATGGAATTAAGCATCAGCGTACGGTACCACAGACACCTGAACAAAATGGGTGTGCTGAGCGCGAAATGCGAACGATTATGGAAGCAGCACGATCAATGTTACATGCAAAGGGACTGAATCCAAAGTTATGGGGTGAAGCAGTTAATTCGGCAGTTTTTATTTTGAATCGAACCGGAACCAGCACGATCAAGCACAAAACACCATACGAATTGTGGTATGGAAAGTCAATTGAAATCAACGGTTTTCGTATTTTTGGTTCAGAAGTTTATGTCCATTTACCAAAACAAAGTCGACGAAAATTGGATGCTAAAGGCAAAAGATGCATTTTTGTTGGTTATGATGAAAATGTAAAAGGATTCCGGGTGCTTGATACGGAAACAAACAAAGTTGAAATTGTTCGCGATGTAAAGTTTTTATTGAACGAATTTTCAAGCGTCAAAATTAATTGATTGAAATTGACAGTGATTCAAATGTTGAAGAAAAAGAGCTAGAACCGAATGTAGCCCCGACGACACGAGAAGTGGTATCAACGTCAAATCAAGATGCACCAGTACAACCACAAAAGATGACAACGCGTCGCAAATAAGTTCATGATGGTATCGACGAAAATAATATTGTCAACAGTCGTTTACGTGAGCGTGCAGAATCAATTCAAGAAGAATCGTGCTTATTGTCAATGACATTTTTGGCAATAAATGAAGAACCACAAACATATGACGAGGCAATTAATTCAATCGATAAAGACAAGTGGATTGCGGCCATGCATGATGAATATAATTCACGTTTAAGCAACGACACATGGATTATGGTTGAAAAGCCGTTCAATTAAAAGGTAATCGATAACAAATGGGTGTTTAAAGTGAGACAAAATCCAAATCGATCGATTGAACGTTATCGTGCAAGATTGGTTGGTCGTGGTTTTACGCAACAGTATGGCGTGGACTACGATGAAGCCTTTAGTCCAGTGGTTCGATTCACATCAATTCGAACATTATTGGCCATCGCTGCACGTCATAAATACAAAGTGAAAAAATTCGACATCAAAACGGCGTTTTTATATGGTGAGCTCCAGGAAGATGTATACATGAAGCAACCAATTGACTTTGATGATAACACCGGACGGGTGTGCAAGTTAAATCGAAGCTTACATGGTTTAAAACAGGCTTCGAGATGTTGGAACATCAAAATTTATTGTGATTTATTTTATTGTGAGCGAATCTCCATGTGTATTCACGAGTATTGGAGATAAACACACCATAATACTCACCATTTATGTAGACGTTGGGCTGATAATTGGAAACAACGAAAGTGTAATTGATTCGGTCATTTCGTATTTGAAGCAGCAATTCGAATTAAAAACGATCTATTTGGGCTGTTTTTTGGGCATGGAGATAAAACAGTTGACAAATGGCTCAATATTTATAAATCAACAAGCATACGCGCGGAAAATATTGAAAAAATTTTCAATGGATGAATGTAATGCAATTGCCACACCAGCTGATTTAAACCAGGTACTTGAACGTTTTGAAAATTCCGATCAATCTAATTTTCCGTATAGACAATTAGTTAGCAGTCTAATGTATTTGGCAATAGCAACGCGTCCAGACATTTCATTTGCTGTTGGATATGTGAGCCGATATATAGAGCGAGCGACGCATGCACATGTCGTGGCAGCAAAACTTATATTGAAGTACATTAAAGGCACTGATGCTCACGGAATTTTGTTTTGTAGTCAAGGTGAATATCGAATTATTGGCTACAGTGACGCTGATTTTGCGGGCGATGTTTCAACACGCAAATCGACATCAGGCTATGCATTTCAAATTGGAAATGGTATCATTAGTTGGGGACCGAAACTTCAAAAATCGGTCAGTTTATCAACAATGGAGGCCGAATATGTGTCAGCGGCAGAAGCAACAACAGAACTCATCTGGACCGTTTAACAAATGAGCTGACGCAAGATGAATTTGAAACAGCAGTCTTATCCGTCGACAATCAATCAGCGATTCGATTGACTAAGAACCCGCTCAATCATAAAAGAAGTAAACACATCGACGTAAAGTACCATTTCATCAGGAAAAAGCTTTAAGATGGTATATTAAACGTCAAAGATATTCGAAGTGAAGATCAACTCGCCGACATCTTCACAAAGGCTTTGCCAAAACAACCATTTCAACAGTTGCGAGAAAAATTGGGCATAACAAGCATCGAAACAAATAGCGAGTGATTTTTGTCACTAATTTTTGCCTGATTTTGTTCTGTTGATAAAATGTACATTTTGCTTTGTACAAATTTATATTTTGCATTGAAAGTCATTTTGTTAATATTGGTACAATTTAAATGCTAAAGTCAATGGTAGAGTTAAATCAAGTATTCGAAATTAGATCGATTCAAGTTAATGGTAAATTAATTAACGTAGAATTTGAAACAAAAAGTGGGAGTGTTGATTTTGTTGTGAATGATGTCAAGCTAAAAATAAATATAATTAGAAATTACTCATTCACATTGCTCACCATACCCATAACAACATCGAAAGACATATGCAATCGAAAAAAGGTCACTATGCTCGTCATCAAGCATAACCATAACACGGGAAGGTTGTGATATTTATCATAAACAAATCTTAAAACCAGAAGATAAATGTAACCAATACCTCATTGATTACAAAACCAATACTTACCTGAACATGGGACACTGAAAACTTATGATATTCGGTAGAAACATAAAATACACGATTTCACGACATCTCTCTGTCATAACCTACTCTGAAATGTCAAAACGAAAATATAAACAACTCACAATATAACCTACTCGATCAGTTTTAAAAACTAGGCTGGTCGCTGAGAGATGGAGCCACGGCGCACAAGGTGGATTTCGTGAAATATGGCAACCACGCAAAAACGAAGCAAAGTTGCGGTTTCAGGATATATAATGCGAGGAAAATTTTAGGAAATCATCAGTCGCTGAATGGATCTCTCCTTGGAGCTAGCTTGAAAAAGTGGGCACTTAAAAGGAAAAAGTAAGTAGATCCCTACCGAAAAAGGTTCTAGCAACCTATCGGTTTTTAGGAAACCCAAAGTGTTGAAAGTGGTTCTTGTAACCCACCAACTCGGGCTCCAGCCACACTACCGAACACGGTTCTCGTAACCTATCGGTATTGGAGGGGAATTCCCAGTTGAAAGCAGCTGTCAGAGCCCTACAACTGAGTTCCTAACCAGGCATTGATCAGGGCTCTTTCGTCGTGTCGGGGACAGCACGACCACCGCTAGCGGAGGCACTGCAGGACTCAGCGGCCGGCCCAAGACCAATCTCCTTGGAAGAGTACCGGGCCAGGAGACGAGGTAGGAGGGAAGAAGCCACACCAGCACCGGAGCCCCTTCAACCCCCGAAATATCGCACTGGAGCAGAAGCTAAGTTCCGGCGAGCAATTGAGGAGGTTCGGCGTCGCCTGCTGATTGCGGTGGGGCAAGAGGAGCGTGTGCGGATCAGCCGTGAGCTCCAGAGGCTCCATACCGAATGGCTGCGATACCGCAAAGATAGGAGACAGGCACGAAAGCGGCAAAAAACCAAAACAAGAGGGAAGAGCCAGAAACGAATTACAAATATAAAGTCATAAGCAAATAAACAAGAAAAATAAATAAATAGAACTTAGTTTAAATGAATGTACAATGAGGTTCAATCCGAGCTAGCCTCCCTAGAACGATTGTAAGGTTTTAAATGCAAATGTTTGAATTTGCGAATAGCCCGAGATTAGGCAAAATTTGGTAGCCTCACCTAGAAAGAATTTACATTAGAAAATAATTGTAACATTTTGGTTTGTATAGAGTTAAGGTATCAATAAGTAAATCATATTGGAAAATAAATAGAACATTTTGGCTTATATAGAGTAAAGGTATAAATAAGGAAACTATATTGGAAAATAAATATAACATTTTGGCGTATAAAGAGTAAAGGTATCAATAAGGAAATCATATTGGAAAAATAAATATAACATTTTTGGCTTATATAGAGTAAAGGTATCAATGAGGAGATTATATTAGAGAACAATCATAACATTTTGGCTACATTATGTATATTGGAGAATAACTATCACATTTTGGTTTGTATATAGTAAAGCTATCAATAAGGAAATTGAATTGGAAAATAATTATAACAATTTGAACTGTAATAGCTAAGAGATTTGTACTAATTAAATTGTTGAGCAATAAACAGATGATTCATTCAACCAAAAAATTTATTTACAGCCTACCTTCAACATAAAGCTAACAATGAAGCTAAAAGTAAAACTACCAAGCTTAAAAATAAAATTATATAACAACTAAAAAAAAATAAAATTATACAACAATTTTTGTTTTGTACTCAAATTATTGAACGCACTCTGATTTATATTCAGCTAACACATACATACATATATATACTGTAACAAATGTCACGTTTTTAGTTTAGTTTTGAAAAACGCTTTGAACTGAAAAGTAGTTAGTAAAACGTATCATATTTTGTCATTGAAAACTAAATTCACCGGCATCTTCTATATATAAATAGGCGACACGTTTTTTTGTTATCCCTTTTACAGGAAACCAGATGGACTTACCAGGATAAAAATTATACCATTCGAAAGAGTAGTCTTTCCTCTATGTGCATCACTTAATTTTTGTTCTTAAATTTAATTATAAATTTGTTTAATTCTAAATTGAAATTAAAAAATTAAATGGGATAGTATGCGTGAATTGAGCGCACGTATAGCGTAGATGATGCTTTTGGGAAGAATGTATGCGTGTGATTGTTTTGCTTTTTGCCTGGAAATATGCAACCATATGTGTATTTTTGGTTTGTGTCCCCGATAAATGGCAAGTACTAAATTAGTCGAAAATCAAACCAAATGGATCAATCTTCTACTGGGGACACAAACCAAATGAATTAACATATAATTGCATTCCTCTACGAAAAAATCAGAATATAGAACATACTTATTTAACATTATCATTGGCATAGATCATACGTTCGACTTAATACACTACCATTTATGCCAAATACGTGCATTCTTTTCACTCAAACCTAATATCTATGCCAATGATAATGTGATGGGCAAACGCAGCCATATCACAGACAATATTCACATGTTCATTCTTTCGTTTTTTGCCTGGAAGAAGGCAATCCTTAGCTAATAAAATTGCATTCTTCCAGACAAAAGCCAAAACAATAAACATATGGCCACAGACAATAATATGAATGCCTTACCACAGACAAATTTGAAGCCATAGTTTACTTATACCATTATTTTTTGCTAATTTGATAAAAATATTTCCAAACTTTTGCCTGCACACCTTTAAAACTGCAATTTAGAGAAAAAAGAAGAGGAAGGAAATGAGAGGTTGTTCGTTTGTACGGAAATTCCAGATATATTTTATTTACAATATACAATGTATATCCCACAACTTCATAATTTAGATAAAAACCGTATGATCCACGGTCCATGTGGTTTATTGAATCGTATCCCCGTCTGTATCAGAGATGGTAAATGCAGCAAAAGCTTTTCTAAGGATTATTACAATACAACTCAGGGCAATGTTAGATGCGTCGCGTTAATGGTATAACAGTTGACTTTCGTGGCCACTATGTTGACAACCGTTATGCTGTTCCTTAAAATCCATATCTTTTAGCGAAATTTGATTACTACTTAAATGTTGAAGTCCTTGGCACAGTTAAGAGCCTAAAATATATGCACAAATATGTTTATAAGGGATACGACTGTGCCTCATTACAGTTTGGAAGAGTTTGAGGTGGAGTTGAGGGCAAAGTTTATATAGATGAAATCGATAGCTTTTTGTCCGGTCACTATGTTGGATTTACGGAAGCTAATTGGCGCATGAATGAGTATCCAATGCATTACCAGTCACGTAATATATTATAGTTCGACTTGAATGTCACTTGCCTCACCGGCAAAATACAGTCTTAAGGGAAGGAAATGTTCAGCAAGGTCTTAAAGATCACGGAAGAACAAAATTGACTGCATTCTCTGAAATCAATCGAATTAGTTCGTCCGTATTTCTATATACAGAGACGCCGATGCATTATATTTAGGTAGATAAAGACAAGAAATCGAAAAACCTCAAAGAGGAAGTAGTAAAGCTATTGCTAGATTATTTTATGTTTTATGTTGAGTTGTTCCATTTGAGACTATTTTAGCTTCATGTTCGAGGTCCCATCAGGATTTGGGTACTGTTGGGAAAATTATTTACTGCACATTTTCAGCACATGCACGACGTATCGCATGAAATCATAGAGAGTGGCGTGAATATTTTTTAGAAGTAAAAGAGTGTAATTCCTCTCAGCAGTTAAGAGAGTTATTTGCCATATCCTATTTGTGGTATGTACTTTCCTACAAATGCACTAGATTTGTGGAATGAATTGAAAATGTTCATGTGTGAGGACTTCTTAAGAAATTCTTCAGAAAATGATTCATATAACCGTGCTTTATTAACTATTGAGGAAATATTTGTTCAGTAAACGATTCATTCGGTACTTCAACTAAACTTTTCGGATGTAAGACTATTTTACTCTGTGGAGATTTTTCACGAATATTGCCACCTACATCTCACGGTACACGTGTTCCACTTATTCAGAATTGCCTTACTTCATGGTCCAAATTTTCAAAATTCCACAAAATAACTTTTACTCAAAACATGAGAGCTTTACCTCATGAGATTGTATTCGTTGAATTTCTTAAATCTCTTGGTAATGGACCTTTACCCACATTTCCAGATTACAGCCAAGATGTTATTGAAATTCCTTCCCATTTAGTTAGCTGCATGTAACCATGAAGTCTAACGATATTCTCAATTCGGTTATATAAGCACCCAAATATGAAGACTGCACTTTCATCGATGCAGAAATCTTTAACAGCCTGGCCGGAGAGAAACGAATATATTTGAGTTCCGATAACTTCTTGAGTGATGATTATAAAGAGCAAAATAATTTTCCAGTAGAATTTTTAAACCCAGTTGATGTAAGTGGGCTCCCGATCCCACAAATTTATCTTTAAAACCAAATTGCATACTTTTACTTATTCGTAATTTGTGTACAGGACATGACTTGCTTGGTCAATGGTACAACTATTCGTTTAGTTAAAATGCAAAAGAAAATTGTTTGGGTTGTGAGATTTTAGCAGGAGTTTCCCGAAACACACGTATTTTGACACGTGTGACGTATTTTTGTCTTTCTCCTTTCAAAAAACTCAATTTCCCGTAAATCTGGCTTTTGCGATGACAATTAATAAATCCCAGGGGCAAACGTTTCAAAAATCAGGAATCTTACTCAAACAACCTACATTTTCTCACCGTCAATTGTATGTCGTAGTCAGTAGACTAAGATCGTTTGATCGATTGCGCGTCTATATTATTTCTATGTCTTGCGTATTCTATTGTGTATTTCTGAAACACAAGGCCAAGGTCATTTGGCAGAAAATGAAAGAAATTTTACAAAAAGTATTTTGTATGAGAAAATTTTAAGATCTTTCAAGATCCGCAACCGCACCCGCAAGGTTTTCGATAATTATAGATAGGGCCTCATTCAATATAGATGTACTTTGACGTGCAAAATGAGCTTAAATGATTGCTACTAAAGTCTGAACTAAATCACCTTTCTTCTTATAACGCTACTGTATATATAACGCCATACGCGAGCTATTAGAGTAAGCGTAGTGAACGGTGGGGGTTGGCGAGCGTAGCGAGCAGGGGGCGTCCACCTAGTTAATATTTATTTCATCAAATCAAAGGAGAAATCATAACAATATTCAACGATGTGTTAAGAACAGAGTGTATCCCCATCCAATGGAAATCTCCCACCGTAATATTGATCCACAAAACGGGAGACATGGGTGACATAGGAAACTTCAGTTCGATTAGTTTGATGTTAAACATATATAAATTATTTTCCAAAACCATGTTAAATCGCATCACAAAATTTTTAACAAAAATTAACCTCGGGAACAATACGTAGAACTCTTATCCTCTACTCAAGAGGATAAATGGAGTAGAACTCTCTATGCTTGGTACCCGAGGGAAGGCAAAAGAAAGAAGGGAAGGCAGAAGAAAAGATCTCCCTTACTTTGACATTTTCTACCTCTTTTTCTTACATCATTTTTCTCTAAATTGAGTTCAAAGATGTGCATACAAAAGATGGTGAGTGATAAAATTCACATTTCGAATTTTCAACAGTTTTTTTGCCCGTAGCGGCCAAACGAAGTGTCCCACGGTGTTTATATGTATGACCGACCCCCATTATTTTGACATTTCCCGCATTTTTCTCAAACTATAATTTCCTCTACTATGAGTTTTTATAAATATGTCCATATCCAAAATTACGATTCTAATAATTTTGTAAATCATTGAAATCTGATAGTAAAGATGAATCAGTTATTGAAGAAATCTGATAGTAAAGATGATTGAATGGATTACTGAAAATAGTTTCATATCTTCAATATATACACTCGTTATCATAATAAATATACAAATAGATTCATAAATAATATAAAACACAAAATACTAGAAATCCCATTATAACAATCCCACAATTAAGTCATGATTAATAAGATACAAAGAAACCAAGTGCGTGTCGGACACACATAAGCTAAGGGTTCCGTAGAATGCCGCATAAAGTATTGAGTTAAAGAAATCTTTGTTGGTAGCTTAAAACATCGAATATCTACATAATTAACGGTAAGACTCTTATTGTTCAAACCAAAAATCGTTTACTGTTTTTATATAGTTCTACTACCTTTAATTTTTTCAGATTTGTCTGGCCCGTCGTTCAAAAGTTAGAGAGGGGGGACACACTTTTGACGTTTTTAGAAGCGTATATTTCGCAAACGATTAGCTTAAAGGAAAAAAATTCTAACAACATCATTGTCATTTTTAAAGACCTATCCAAAAATTCCTCACACGGGTATGTGCAATGAAAAAAAAATCTTGTCCCTCAGACACATGTATGGAGTGCCACCCTTAATAAAACCTTTTTCTTTACTTTCACTACTGCATTTTCTAGTGGTTCACAGGGGACACCTTACTTCTAAATTTCATTTATATAGTTTCAATAGTTTCCGAATAAAATGGCTGTGACATACGGACAAACGGACATGACGAAACTCTAAGGATTCCGTTTTTCTACGGAACCCTAAAAATGATATTTAGAGTAGCAGGAATCAAGTAATTTCAAGTTAAGCATTTTTCAGAACAATAAATAGCATAAATTACATCTTTTCTAAATTATTTAACATAAATTAGAGAAGCTGAGTAATTCAATAGCGTAGAGGAAATAATAATTTATAAACTATAATTAAATAGGGCTCACAATAGGATTAGAACTAAGATAGAAAATACAGAGAGAGGCATCTAACATTTGGAATACGAACTACCGTATATTTGGAGTTTGATAGGCATCATGACTTTCATGAGCTAACAGAAAATTAGTCTTATGTTTGACGTTTACAAAATGGGACGCTTTACGCTTGAACAAAGTTGGGAACTATTGAAAACTTACTTCAACACTGGTAAGTTTTCTACGGAAACCATAAGAAATTTACGGAAAAAATTTGCTTTCCAATCAGTTGATCAATCAGTGAAGCTAGTTTGTGAAACTGGTTAGTTATTGGACAAAACAACCCGTTCCCGTTTTCGTGCAGTGCGCACACCCGAAAACATTGCTGCGGTTCGCACAGTGTACATGAACATCCATCAACACCAATTCGTCATCGTTTTAAGGAACGGAACATTTCTCGCACTTGTCTGATGACAATTTTTGCTACAAACAAGAGTGCAAGAAATGAAGCCTCATGACCATCTGATGCGTTTTATGTTCGCCTATCGCATCGGATGGGCTGAAGATCGTTTGGTCGAAGATGAACATTTTTACCGAAAAATTATCTTTTCCGAAGAAGCTCATTTCCGCCGTGTTGGCTATTTCAATAAGCGAAATTGCCGCCCTCAGGGTCAATGGCGAGCGTAACAGAGCCATGTTAAATGGATTGTAGTTTCCACAAATTGAAGAGTGTTACATGGACGGAATTTGGTTCCAACAGGACGGGGCTGCGACACAGCCGACGATACAATCGATCTTTTGCGCACCGCTTGTGAACATCGAATAATAAAGCGAAATTCTGATCCGAATTGGGCGCCTCAAAGCTGTGATTTGAACCTATTAGACTATTTTTTGTGGGGATCTATTAAGGATATATGTTACGCTTATCATACAGAGACGATTGAGACCTTGAAACACGAAATTGAAGTTGCCATTCATGAGATTGAAGCCAAAACAATCGAAATGTACTGAAAAATTGGATTGTTTCGATGGGGTACTGTAAGGCCAGCCTTGGCAGTCATTTGAATGACGTTGTGTTTCACTCGTAAATGGAAATGTTCAATCTTTCCAACAAAGTTAAGGTTCTGGACAAATATTCATTAGTTTTTTTTATATCCGATTCAAATTCCAAATTGTATATGGCCCGACCCTTATCTCTTGAGTTTCTCTCACTGAAGGTAATAAAGAGATAGGAAAACAAACAAGAAATGGCCAATAAATCAGTGTTTAGGGCTAGAATTGTAATACACATATTTTTTACATTAAAACCAAGTCAACACACATGGTATCGACTTGAACCAATTGCTATCAATTATTACATTACCACAAATGACTATGAAGCAGAGTGTCTATATATCGACCGCTCAGCTCAATTTTGTGTGCGACATCGCGAACGCCACCTAGTATTTATATGTTTCCCTTGGTGGTTTTGAATAGTGGTATCACAATGTCCATGTAGATTTTATCAAGGCGTAATCTGACTGTGTCTGTTATGACCATGGGTTCCCAATGTTCCCTAGTTTGTGTATTTACTTGGAATTTCTTGCAATGTTTTATGTAATTGAAGATGTTTTTTTTCATCCCTTTCCAGTCAAATTAGCGCTTTAGGTGTCGAAAGTTCTTGCAGACTCCTTGGTGTCCCCAAGTGGTGCGTTGTGACAATCGGACAATATGGTCTTAATATCTTATGGGGCTGTGTGTATTCTAACCTGGGTGTTGGGTGTATTTTCGGCAATCAGATTCTCATAGCCATCGTTTTCTTCATTTCTGTCTTTTTATTTCCAGGTTCGGCATTTTCCGCGTCATCTTTACTTTCCGCCGATTTGGCCTATCTACGTGTTATCACCATTGCTTCATATTGTATACGGCTTAACGCTTTTGCATGGTTGTGCGATTTCCGTTCTTTGTATTCGATTTCAAATGTATTTTCCGAAAATTTGTGCCATAGTCTTAGTATCCTATAAGTAGGGACTTTGTTTGGTATCGCACCTCGTGGTGGTTTATGATCTGAATTTCCTCCCTTATAAGAAGCTCCTGTAGTTTTTCACGGCCCGCACTATTGCTTATATCTCCCTCTCAATTAAGGAATAATTTCTCTCAGCTGCATTTAATGTTATACAGGCATATGCTAGGCCAGAAACGGGAACAGTCACCCGAAAATTTCATAGCGAAACTGCTATGGGGGATGACAACACTGCCAGTAGACGCCATGATACACACTCACATGAAAGAGAAAGATCCAAGAAAATAAATAGAAAATGCATAGACATCTATTTACCTCGTTTAAGATCTAAATCTGCAAAGGGAGCAATTCCAAAAAACTGCTTAATTATTCCGGAAGCCCTAAACTGAATGTAAATCCAACCAAAGTAAATAAAAATTGCAATATTCCTCCAAAACGACGGGTCATGGAGAAGGAAGAATATGACCAAGACCCTCCAACCACAATAGCATATAAGAACTTGGATAACAGCAGGCCGAGAGAGAATTTAGGCATATCTGAACGAATAGCAGTTCTCATCATCATGCTACGTTCCTACAAGGAAAATTGGACCATAATACAGATTCACGCACCTACTGAGCAAGTTAACAAAATCTATGATCAACTCAATAAAACTATATGCAAGTATGCTTCAAATCTATGAGTAATGGGGGACTCCAATGCTCAAATAGGCAAAATGGACAACGAACATAACACCATTGGACCTTATACGATAGGAAGAAGAAATAGCAGTGGAGAAAAACTAGTCAACCTCTGTTTCGAAAATAAATTGACCGTGTTAAGTAATATATATAAGAGAGATAGCAAGAACTTGTGAACCTGGGTATCTCCAGATGGTAAATATGAAAATCAAATAGACTACATATTAACTAACAAACCTAAGACATTTCAAAATTGCAACTAAATCTGTAATCTAAACTACAATACCAATTGTGAGCTCTAAGCTTAAAACGAATGCACCGAAAAAATCCAGGCGTCATATCAAACTGAGACCATAATTTTGTAAGTTCGCACCAAACACTTATTAACAGAGAGACTGTGAAATTTTGCACAGAAACAGAAAAAAACATGGGCTCCAAGACCATCTACTCATAATAGAGACTCAAACACTAACTAGATACTAAATCTATCGGATAAGACATTTGAGCTACTGATAAGAAATGAAATAGGAAAGCTATCAAGGCATTTGGGAGCACAAATGAGAAAATATACAAAGGCCTACAAACTTAAAACATTCAAAGACAGCATCATCAAAACTAGTGGAATAAAGAAGGGCAAGGCAAAAACCAGTTGTACAAGAAAGATTGGATACCAAGCATAAATGATAATAAGGAAAGTGTAAAGAATAAAAGACAAGACATAATTAAGTGCACAACAGGCTTCTATAGGAACCTATACTCCAAACATGGGTATACAGAAAAACCCATACTCAATTCAGAAGTTTGAATATGAGGTCACAAAATAAACACAAGGCCCCAGGGTCCGATCAAATTAAAAACGAAATGCTGCTAGCAGCAAGAATTGATTTGGCACGTGCACCTGCTAGCATATTTGTTGGTTTTTGTTTTGTATTCAAATTATTGAACGCACTCTGATTTATAATCAGCTAACACATACATACATATATATACTGTTACAAATATCACATATTTAGTTTAGTTTAGAAAAATTCTTTGAACTGAAAAGTAGCTCATAAAACGTATCATATTTGGCCATTGCAAACCAAATTCACCGGCATTAATATTTATTTCATCAAACCAAAAGAGAAATCATAATAGGTTATGGGCCCAGTTAGCGTTGAATCTACGAAATAAATATTAAAATTAAAAATTATAACTGAAAAATTCAGTTTTCATCGAATTTGCAATAGCTGTGAACGATTGTGAAATTCGGATACAAAGCGGAGGCAGCAACGACGTGGTTGGTGCAGCAGAGTTTTTTTTGGCGGTATTGTATAAAAAGCAATCCAAGCAAGAAAAACATCGATTAAAAACGTTTTTGTGATTTTCACGGATGATCGTCGGACTACAGTAGTTTGATTTTTAATAATTGGTGTTTTTTAAGGAAAAATTCAAAATGGAAAATGATACAATTCGCATAGAAAAATTACAAGAAGCGTCGCAGTTTACAGGTTGGAAATTTCACGTGCGTGTTGCTTTGACAGCAAAAGAAATTTTTACGGTAGTTTCGGGTGATGAAAAGAAACCAGAACCAAGAGCTGAGGGTGCAGAAGCAACAGTAAAAATAGCAGCAGACACGGCAATATCGAATTGGAATAAAAAAGATGCCAAAGCACAAAATATCATCGTATCGGCAGTGGGTTCGAAAGCAATTATGCATGTGATTAATTGTGAAAAAGCGCATGCTATGTGGCAGAAATTGGTTTCAATTTATGAACAAACAAATGTAATCAGCAAAACACAATTACAACAGAAATTTTTTTCATTTGCAAAGGATCCAGCAGACGAAATGACAACATATATTTCAAAAATGGAATCAGTTAGTTAATCAAATGAAAAATGCGAGTATTGCGATCGATGATCTAATGGTCATTACACGATTGGTAATGGCACTACCACATGAATATCAACATTTTGTGACCGCATGGGATTCCGTTTAGTCAGAATTACAAACGCTTGATAATCTAATACCGCGTTTACACCGACCGAAATCTAGTAGATTAAGCGACTTGAGAAGATTTAGCCCGAAATCATGCTGAAACCTCCATGATTTACCATACGTTTTCGAAATCTTCTCGGCAGTAGATTAATTCGAAATCCACACTAAATCACCTCAGTGGTACCATCTAGTGGTGATCATTTGTGCCATTTTACCTCCTTTAGCACA
Source organism: Chrysops caecutiens (assembly GCA_963971475.1). Lineage (NCBI taxonomy): Eukaryota > Metazoa > Arthropoda > Insecta > Diptera > Tabanidae > Chrysops > Chrysops caecutiens. The sequence continues at coordinate 54,213,334 of OZ020567.1, read as the reverse complement.
ATTTAGTACTCTTTGGACGTATCCGAAGTGAGTTCAATTGGTTGTTGTGCGCGATTTCATTATGTGGCGCGGTTTTTGATTTTGGAAATTTATATAAAATTTTAAATTTATTTAATAAAAAAAATATCAAAAGAGGTAAGGGAAGGCATGGACTATTGTCCAAGATAGTTTTGTAATAGATTTGAAGCAAAACAGAACCACAAAATACTACAATTTCAGATGAAAAATGTCGAAGTGTCAGACTTAATCTCCTCACTGGCGGTGTAAACGGGCGAGGAGATTTGTGAAATCATCTCACTAAATCTAGCTGATTTCGGTCGGTGTAAACGCGGTATTAAGAACCTTTTGATAATTGAAGAAAGTCGTATGGGTGCACATGTTGTATCGGGGGAGGCATTTTTGGCGAAAAAGAGTACATTGTTTAGAAATCAAACCAAAAGTCAAACAATAAGAAGAAAAAAGGCTGTTTTAGATGTGGTTCACTCAACCATTGGAAAAAGGATTGTGATTCAATAGCATCGAATGAGAATCAGTGGAATTCAAGAAAAGGTGAAAAGGAATCAAGTCAATTGTTTTTAAGTGAGGTGAACAGCGACACATCAGCCAGTGACAGGTGGTACAGTGATTCGGGAGCTACGGATCACATGAGCAAAATTCGAGAATGGTTTCATAATTACGTCGAATTAAATATTCACATTTTGGCGTATAATGGTGAAAAGTGGGTAAAGTCAACATTAGTGGAGAAAATATCGTTGCAGTGGGAGTTCGACGTGGTGGATTATTTCGAATGCAATTCAAAGTGATCGAATTAATTTGATCGACAGCAAATATGGCAGTCAAAAGAAATACATTACAAATTTGGTATGAGCGACTAGGACACCAAAATGTTACTCACGTTCGTGAAATTTTACGGCAGAAAAACATAGTTTTTGTTGATGAAAAATTTGATTGTGATGGCTGTGCGATGGGGAAGTGGCATCGACTAAGCCTTAGTTTACGTGAAGAAAGAGCAACTGTATGTGGTCAAATTATTCATGCGGATGTTTGTGGACCAATTCCAGAAGTTTCATTCGGAGGAGCCAAGTATTTTTTGTTATTCAAATATGATCACTCACACTTTCGAAAAGTTTATTTTTTGAAGCAAATGTTGGAGGTGTTCGAAAAATTAAAGACATTTGTAAAATGGGCTGAAAAACAAAGTGGCCACTCAGTCAAGGTTCTACGATCGATTAATGGTACTGAGTTTGTCAACAACGAAGTGAAGCAATTTTTGCAAAACAATGGAATTAAGCATCAGCGTACGGTACCACAGACACCTGAACAAAATGGGTGTGCTGAGCGCGAAATGCGAACGATTATGGAAGCAGCACGATCAATGTTACATGCAAAGGGACTGAATCCAAAGTTATGGGGTGAAGCAGTTAATTCGGCAGTTTTTATTTTGAATCGAACCGGAACCAGCACGATCAAGCACAAAACACCATACGAATTGTGGTATGGAAAGTCAATTGAAATCAACGGTTTTCGTATTTTTGGTTCAGAAGTTTATGTCCATTTACCAAAACAAAGTCGACGAAAATTGGATGCTAAAGGCAAAAGATGCATTTTTGTTGGTTATGATGAAAATGTAAAAGGATTCCGGGTGCTTGATACGGAAACAAACAAAGTTGAAATTGTTCGCGATGTAAAGTTTTTATTGAACGAATTTTCAAGCGTCAAAATTAATTGATTGAAATTGACAGTGATTCAAATGTTGAAGAAAAAGAGCTAGAACCGAATGTAGCCCCGACGACACGAGAAGTGGTATCAACGTCAAATCAAGATGCACCAGTACAACCACAAAAGATGACAACGCGTCGCAAATAAGTTCATGATGGTATCGACGAAAATAATATTGTCAACAGTCGTTTACGTGAGCGTGCAGAATCAATTCAAGAAGAATCGTGCTTATTGTCAATGACATTTTTGGCAATAAATGAAGAACCACAAACATATGACGAGGCAATTAATTCAATCGATAAAGACAAGTGGATTGCGGCCATGCATGATGAATATAATTCACGTTTAAGCAACGACACATGGATTATGGTTGAAAAGCCGTTCAATTAAAAGGTAATCGATAACAAATGGGTGTTTAAAGTGAGACAAAATCCAAATCGATCGATTGAACGTTATCGTGCAAGATTGGTTGGTCGTGGTTTTACGCAACAGTATGGCGTGGACTACGATGAAGCCTTTAGTCCAGTGGTTCGATTCACATCAATTCGAACATTATTGGCCATCGCTGCACGTCATAAATACAAAGTGAAAAAATTCGACATCAAAATGGCGTTTTTATATGGTGAGCTCCAGGAAGATGTATACATGAAGCAACCAATTGACTTTGATGATAACACCGGACGGGTGTGCAAGTTAAATCGAAGCTTACATGGTTTAAAACAGGCTTCGAGATGTTGGAACATCAAAATTTATTGTGATTTATTTTATTGTGAGTGAATCTCCATGTGTATTCACGAGTATTGGAGATAAACACACCATAATACTCACCATTTATGTAGACGTTGGGCTGATAATTGGAAACAACGAAAGTGTAATTGATTCGGTCATTTCGTATTTGAAGCAGCAATTCGAATTAAAAACGATCTATTTGGGCTGTTTTTTGGGCATGGAGATAAAACAGTTTACAAATGGCTCAATATTTATAAATCAACAAGCATACGCGCGGAAAATATTGAAAAAATTTTCAATGGATGAATGTAATGCAATTGCCACACCAGCTGATTTAAACCAGGTACTTGAACGTTTTGAAAATTCCGATCAATCTAATTTTCCGTATAGACAATTAGTTAGCAGTCTAATGTATTTGGCAATAGCAACGCGTCCAGACATTTCATTTGCTGTTGGATATGTGAGCCGATATATAGAGCGACCGACGCATGCACATGTCGTGGCAGCAAAACTTATATTGAAGTACATTAAAGGCACTGATGCTCACGGAATTTTGTTTTGTAGTCAAGGTGAATATCGAATTATTGGCTACAGTGACGCTGATTTTGCGGGCGATGTTTCAACACGCAAATCGACATCAGGCTATGCATTTCAAATTGGAAATGGTATCATTAGTTGGGGACCGAAACTTCAAAAATCGGTCAGTTTATCAACAATGGAGGCCGAATATGTGTCAGCGGCAGAAGCAACAACAGAACTCATCTGGACCGTTTAACAAATGAGCTGACGCAAGATGAATTTGAAACAGCAGTCTTATCCGTCGACAATCAATCAGCGATTCGATTGACTAAGAACCCGCTCAATCATAAAAGAAGTAAACACATCGACGTAAAGTACCATTTCATCAGGAAAAAGCTTTAAGATGGTATATTAAACGTCAAAGATATTCGAAGTGAAGATCAACTCGCCGACATCTTCACAAAGGCTTTGCCAAAACAACCATTTCAACAGTTGCGAGAAAAATTGGGCATAACAAGCATCGAAACAAATAGCGAGTGATTTTTGTCACTAATTTTTGCCTGATTTTGTTCTGTTGATAAAATGTACATTTTGCTTTGTACAAATTTATATTTTGCATTGAAAGTCATTTTGTTAATATTGGTACAATTTAAATGCTAAAGTCAATGGTAGAGTTAAATCAAGTATTCGAAATTAGATCGATTCAAGTTAATGGTAAATTAATTAACGTAGAATTTGAAACAAAAAGTGGGAGTGTTGATTTTGTTGTGAATGATGTCAAGCTAAAAATAAATATAATTAGAAATTACTCATTCACATTGCTCACCATACCCATAACAACATCGAAAGACATATGCAATCGAAAAAAGGTCACTATGCTCGTCATCAAGCATAACCATAACACGGGAAGGTTGTGATATTTATCATAAACAAATCTTAAAACCAGAAGATAAATGTAACCAATACCTCAATGATTACAAAACCAATACTTACCTGAACATGGGACACTGAAAACTTATGATATTCGGTAGAAACATAAAATACACGATTTCACGACATCTCTCTGTCATAACCTACTCTGAAATGTCAAAACGAAAATATAAACAACTCACAATATAACCTACTCGATCAGTTTTAAAAACTAGGCTGGTCGCTGAGAGATGGAGCCACGGCGCACAAGGTGGATTTCGTGAAATATGGCAACCACGCAAAAACGAAGCAAAGTTGCGGTTTCAGGATATATAATGCGAGGAAAATTTTAGGAAATCATCAGTCGCTGAATGGATCTCTCCTTGGAGCTAGCTTGAAAAAGTGGGCACTTAAAAGGAAAAAGTAAGTAGATCCCTACCGAAAAAGGTTCTAGCAACCTATCGGTTTTTAGGAAACCCAAAGTGTTGAAAGTGGTTCTTGTAACCCACCAACTCGGGCTCCAGCCACACTACCGAACACGGTTCTCGTAACCTATCGGTATTGGAGGGGAATTCCCAGTTGAAAGCAGCTGTCAGAGCCCTACAACTGAGTTCCTAACCAGGCATTGATCAGGGCTCTTTCGTCGTGTCGGGGACAGCACGACCACCGCTAGCGGAGGCACTGCAGGACTCAGCGGCCGGCCCAAGACCAATCTCCTTGGAAGAGTACCGGGCCAGGAGACGAGGTAGGAGGGAAGAAGCCACACCAGCACCGGAGCCCCTTCAACCCCCGAAATATCGCACTGGAGCAGAAGCTAAGTTCCGGCGAGCAATTGAGGAGGTTCGGCGTCGCCTGCTGATTGCGGTGGGGCAAGAGGAGCGTGTGCGGATCAGCCGTGAGCTCCAGAGGCTCCATACCGAATGGCTGCGATACCGCAAAGATAGGAGACAGGCACGAAAGCGGCAAAAAACCAAAACAAGAGGGAAGAGCCAGAAACGAATTACAAATATAAAGTCATAAGCAAATAAACAAGAAAAATAAATAAATAGAACTTAGTTTAAATGAATGTACAATGAGGTTCAATCCGAGCTAGCCTCCCTAGAACGATTGTAAGGTTTTAAATGCAAATGTTTGAATTTGCGAATAGCCCGAGATTAGGCAAAATTTGGTAGCCTCACCTAGAAAGAATTTACATTAGAAAATAATTGTAACATTTTGGTTTGTATAGAGTTAAGGTATCAATAAGTAAATCATATTGGAAAATAAATAGAACATTTTGGCTTATATAGAGTAAAGGTATAAATAAGGAAACTATATTGGAAAATAAATATAACATTTTGGCGTATAAAGAGTAAAGGTATCAATAAGGAAATCATATTGGAAAAATAAATATAACATTTTTGGCTTATATAGAGTAATGGTATCAATGAGGAGATTATATTAGAGAACAATCATAACATTTTGGCTACATTATGTATATTGGAGAATAACTATCACATTTTGGTTTGTATATAGTAAAGCTATCAATAAGGAAATTGAATTGGAAAATAATTATAACAATTTGAACTGTAATAGCTAAGAGATTTGTACTAATTAAATTGTTGAGCAATAAACAGATGATTCATTCAACCAAAAAATTTATTTACAGCCTACCTTCAACATAAAGCTAACAATGAAGCTAAAAGTAAAACTACCAAGCTTAAAAATAAAATTATATAACAACTAAAAAAAAATAAAATTATACAACAATTTTTGTTTTGTACTCAAATTATTGAACGCACTCTGATTTATATTCAGCTAACACATACATACATATATATACTGTAACAAATGTCACGTTTTTAGTTTAGTTTTGAAAAACGCTTTGAACTGAAAAGTAGTTAGTAAAACGTATCATATTTTGTCATTGAAAACTAAATTCACCGGCATCTTCTATATATAAATAGGCGACACGTTTTTTTGTTATCCCTTTTACAGGAAACCAGATGGACTTACCAGGATAAAAATTATACCATTCGAAAGAGTAGTCTTTCCTCTATGTGCATCACTTAATTTTTGTTCTTAAATTTAATTATAAATTTGTTTAATTCTAAATTGAAATTAAAAAATTAAATGGGATAGTATGCGTGAATTGAGCGCACGTATAGCGTAGATGATGCTTTTGGGAAGAATGTATGCGTGTGATTGTTTTGCTTTTTGCCTGGAAATATGCAACCATATGTGTATTTTTGGTTTGTGTCCCCGATAAATGGCAAGTACTAAATTAGTCGAAAATCAAACCAAATGGATCAATCTTCTACTGGGGACACAAACCAAATGAATTAACATATAATTGCATTCCTCTACGAAAAAATCCGAATATAGAACATACTTATTTAACATTATCATTGGCATAGATCATACGTTCGACTTAATACACTACCATTTATGCCAAATACGTGCATTCTTTTCACTCAAACCTAATATCTATGCCAATGATAATGTGATGGGCAAACGCAGCCATATCACAGACAATATTCACATGTTCATTCTTTCGTTTTTTGCCTGGAAGAAGGCAATCCTTAGCTAATAAAATTGCATTCTTCCAGACAAAAGCCAAAACAATAAACATATGGCCACAGACAATAATATGAATGCCTTACCACAGACAAATTTGAAGCCATAGTTTACTTATACCATTATTTTTTGCTAATTTGATAAAAATATTTCCAAACTTTTGCCTGCACACCTTTAAAACTGCAATTTAGAGAAAAAAGAAGAGGAAGGAAATGAGAGGTTGTTCGTTTGTACGGAAATTCCAGATATATTTTATTTACAATATACAATGTATATCCCACAACTTCATAATTTAGATAAAAACCGTATGATCCACGGTCCATGTGGTTTATTGAATCGTATCCCCGTCTGTATCAGAGATGGTAAATGCAGCAAAAGCTTTTCTAAGGATTATTACAATACAACTCAGGGCAATGTTAGATGCGTCGCGTTAATGGTATAACAGTTGACTTTCGTGGCCACTATGTTGACAACCGTTATGCTGTTCCTTAAAATCCATATCTTTTAGCGAAATTTGATTACTACTTAAATGTTGAAGTCCTTGGCACAGTTAAGAGCCTAAAATATATGCACAAATATGTTTATAAGGGATACGACTGTGCCTCATTACAGTTTGGAAGAGTTTGAGGTGGAGTTGAGGGCAAAGTTTATATAGATGAAATCGATAGCTTTTTGTCCGGTCACTATGTTGGATTTACGGAAGCTAATTGGCGCATGAATGAGTATCCAATGCATTACCAGTCACGTAATATATTATAGTTCGACTTGAATGTCACTTGCCTCACCGGCAAAATACAGTCTTAAGGGAAGGAAATGTTCAGCAAGGTCTTAAAGATCACGGAAGAACAAAATTGACTGCATTCTCTGAAATCAATCGAATTAGTTCGTCCGTATTTCTATATACAGAGACGCCGATGCATTATATTTAGGTAGATAAAGACAAGAAATCGAAAAACCTCAAAGAGGAAGTAGTAAAGCTATTGCTAGATTATTTTATGTTTTATGTTGAGTTGTTCCATTTGAGACTATTTTAGCTTCATGTTCGAGGTCCCATCAGGATTTGGGTACTGTTGGGAACATTATTTACTGCACATTTTCAGCACATGCACGACGTATCGCATGAAATCATAGAGAGTGGCGTGAATATTTTTTAGAAGTAAAAGAGTGTAATTCCTCTCAGCAGTTAAGAGAGTTATTTGCCATATCCTATTTGTGGTATGTACTTTCCTACAAATGCACTAGATTTGTGGAATGAATTGAAAATGTTCATGTGTGAGGACTTCTTAAGAAATTCTTCAGAAAATGATTCATATAACCGTGCTTTATTAACTATTGAGGAAATATTTGTTCAGTAAACGATTCATTCGGTACTTCAACTAAACTTTTCGGATGTAAGACTATTTTACTCTGTGGAGATTTTTCACGAATATTGCCACCTACATCTCACGGTACACGTGTTCCACTTATTCAGAATTGCCTTACTTCATGGTCCAAATTTTCAAAATTCCACAAAATAACTTTTACTCAAAACATGAGAGCTTTACCTCATGAGATTGTATTCGTTGAATTTCTTAAATCTCTTGGTAATGGACCTTTACCCACATTTCCAGATTACAGCCAAGATGTTATTGAAATTCCTTCCCATTTAGTTAGCTGCATGTAACCATGAAGTCTAACGATATTCTCAATTCGGTTATATAAGCACCCAAATATGAAGACTGCACTTTCATCGATGCAGAAATCTTTAACAGCCTGGCCGGAGAGAAACGAATATATTTGAGTTCCGATAACTTCTTGAGTGATGATTATAAAGAGCAAAATAATTTTCCAGTAGAATTTTTAAACCCAGTTGATGTAAGTGGGCTCCCGATCCCACAAATTTATCTTTAAAACCAAATTGCATACTTTTACTTATTCGTAATTTGTGTACAGGACATGACTTGCTTGGTCAATGGTACAACTATTCGTTTAGTTAAAATGCAAAAGAAAATTGTTTGGGTTGTGAGATTTTAGCAGGAGTTTCCCGAAACACACGTATTTTGACACGTGTGACGTATTTTTGTCTTTCTCCTTTCAAAAAACTCAATTTCCCGTAAATCTGGCTTTTGCGATGACAATTAATAAATCCCAGGGGCAAACGTTTCAAAAATCAGGAATCTTACTCAAACAACCTACATTTTCTCACCGTCAATTGTATGTCGTAGTCAGTAGACTAAGATCGTTTGATCGATTGCGCGTCTATATTATTTCTATGTCTTGCGTATTCTATTGTGTATTTCTGAAACACAAGGTCAAGGTCATTTGGCAGAAAATGAAAGAAATTTTACAAAAAGTATTTTGTATGAGAAAATTTTAAGATCTTTCAAGATCCGCAACCGCACCCGCAAGGTTTTCGATAATTATAGATAGGGCCTCATTCAATATAGATGTACTTTGACGTGCAAAATGAGCTTAAATGATTGCTACTAAAGTCTGAACTAAATCACCTTTCTTCTTATAACGCTACTGTATATATAACGCCATACGCGAGCTATTAGAGTAAGCGTAGTGAACGGTGGGGGTTGGCGAGCGTAGCGAGCAGGGGGCGTCCACCTAGTTAATATTTATTTCATCAAATCAAAGGAGAAATCATAACAATATTCAACGATGTGTTAAGAACAGAGTGTATCCCCATCCAATGGAAATCTCCCACCGTAATATTGATCCACAAAACGGGAGACATGGGTGACATAGGAAACTTCAGTTCGATTAGTTTGATGTTAAACATATATAAATTATTTTCCAAAACCATGTTAAATCGCATCACAAAATTTTTAACAAAAATTAACCTCGGGAACAATACGTAGAACTCTTATCCTCTACTCAAGAGGATAAATGGAGTAGAACTCTCTATGCTTGGTACCCGAGGGAAGGCAAAAGAAAGAAGGGAAGGCAGAAGAAAAGATGGGATGATGAAATAAGCTCGGTCGCTGGACGCACCTGGTGTAGAGTAGCTCAAGACAGAACTGAGTGGAAGTGGTTGGAGGAGGAATTTGCCAAAAGGCACACAGATTTATAATAAATTTTGAAACCAATTTTCTAACTTTTTCTAAGAAAATAATAAGTAATAATTATAAGTACATAAGTAAGTTTTATATTTACATATATTATAATCTGTATAAATACTTTCAAATAAATATAAAATAAATAAAATTAGTAAGATGTTTATGGGTACTTAAACTTTTGAGAACCCTTCTATAAATTTTCTGTTAACACGATCGCCTACTTGGTATTTTAAAATTGCTTTTTAAAGCTCGCCTATTTGTATTGACACTGGTCCTTCCGGCCAAGCATTCAAATTGCTTCCATTATGTAGCGCCTACTTTGGCAATAAGGGCGCTTCATGAGACTCCCAAAGGGCTAAAAACTAATAAATTTACAAATATGCAAAAAAATACAAGTGAAAACCAAACATACTCCCCGCCTTGAACTAATGAGTTCAATGAACAATTTGGATAGGGATTAAAGAATACACATTAATGATTGATACAAAATAAAGCGCAATTTCATATATATAGTGACAAATCATGCTTACATTAATAAGCCTAGTAAGGCTAGATCTAATACCTCGTCCTCTCCGGTTGGGTCATGTGTCGGGCAGTTCCAGTTACTGTTTTTACTGTCGCCACTCGAACGATATTGTCTTCACCAGGATGTATTATTGTGACCCGTCCAAGACACCACTGCAGAGGAAGAATATGGTCCTCTTTCAAAAGTACTAAAGTGCCGACCCTTATAGTGCTGCTTGGATCGTTGCACCATTTGCTACGATTTTGAAGCAGGTTAAGGTTTTCCTTTTGCCACCTTGTCCAAAAGTGATGCTTCATTTGCTGAGCGTGCTGCCATGCTGAGAGCCTGTTGGCTAGAGTGCTCCTGTGGTCAACTTCTGAAATGCTAGTAAGGGGTCCACCAATAAAGAAATGAGCTGGGGACAAGGGATGCAAATCATTGGGATCGGAAGACAAGGGTGATACGCGCAGAATCGTAATCATAGTGTTTGGGTAAAGATAAATATGTGCAGCGTCTATGTTTTCTTGTTTTTGAGCAATGAATGACTGATCATTCGATGCCCATTTGCGAAGAGTGAATCCTCCCTTCTTAAGGAGAATTCACAAATCGTCCCGAATGAATGCCGCTTCGCTTTGTGAATTGACACCGGTTAAGAAATCGATCAAAGGATGATTATTCCTTTCATCATTTGTTATTTGATGCAGAGCGCGAATCGCTTGAAATGACACTGAAGCAGTTCCACAGGTAGCCGTGTCAAGCTTGTATTCAAGTATGAATATGGTTGAATTTGTCCAAAAACGGTAGAGAATTTTTTGATTCATGGTGTCCTCAGAATGCAATCTAACTTGGCAATATATTTTTTCATAGAGCATATATCAGGAGGTTAAGATTCATTTAACACAACACCATATTGATTTATATAAATTATAAAGAAATTAATCCAAACATTGTAACAAAGCAGTATATAATGTGGTTATATAGAAACAGATTAAATTCATTATCCGATTTATAAAAGCAATTTTTGAAATAACATGAATCTATATCAGATATTTGGAATGTTTCTACAATGTGCTTTATATGTCAAGTCTACAGTTCATACAGTTTTATTATGTATTCTTTCCATTAGCAACTAATGTCTGTTGTTAGTACTTTGGTGCTTTCTGAACTAAAATGTATGTATGCAACCATATTTACAGACGAGTATCCAGACGTACGGACTGAAAAACTCTTCTGGTTCATCTTCTTCGACATATTTGAATTTCAGGACAGGGAATTTCCTTAATCTGCCGTTTGACCATTGACTGGCACCTTTCGAAATAACTTCGAGAACTTCGCTTACATCTAGTTCACTTCTTTGATCTTGTACCCTCTGTAGACCTGACGAAAAGAATCCAACAACCATATCAATGTGATGAATAATGGGGTCTATTTGTAAAGCGTAAGTTATAAAAATAATAGAAAAATTGGCTATAACGGATAGCCAATTTGTTCGTAACAGATTTTCGTTAAGTTGGTTCTCTGACTGCCACTTATTTTCGAAACTGTTGCGCCATGCCAGAATTAATTTCGAAACTCGCTAAGAACAACCAAGTGATTGTTTTGACGTTCATTTGTTTTGAAACAAACTGAAGAAGTGTTACTGAAATTTTTATACCACATCAGCGACGAAAATGCGATTTTTCATTTCAGTAATTGCTTACGAGAGATTCAATTGAAATTAAATTGAAATGAAAAATAGCATTTTCGTCGCTGATGTGGTCAGAAATGGACGCTCATATTGAACATATACATTTTCACCCGGATGAATAACCTGCACTTATATTTCGCATGTTTTATGGATGAATTATACATCCGGAAAAACATTTTATATTATGTTCAAGATGAACAATCTAATATGTGTATATGTTTTGTTCATATACAACTTGTTGTTTTGCATGGGAGACTGCGATACCGCGGGGAGGTCGTCTTGCTTGCTATTTTGGTATCAGGCGTTTCATGTAAATCAAAATTGTATGGTTTAATTTATGTGTCTTCAAATGTATTTTGTTTAATTGTTTTCTTTATTGCTAACAGAAGGACAATGCAGCGAGAAAGTTACGTATACCCAGAAACAAGTAAACGCACCTTTCCTCGAACATAGTCTGGAGATGCGTCTGAGGAAACATTCAGACGCATCGATCCAAGACTTATGGCGGTACTTGACCGAAATACTGAACTCAGTAAAGGGGCCGAAAAAGAGTGTTGAGGATTGGAAAAAGGTAAAAATATTTCCTTTTCTTTTGCTTGAGGTATTGATCTAATTATAGTTCTTGGTGTTCGTCAACTGGCGGTACCAGACCTTCGGAAAAAAGAGGAAAAGCACGATATCGCAGCAGAGAACGGGCGGTGGGCCATTTGAAGTTTAGGTGCTCACCAACCTAGCGGAGCGTGCCGTACATGGACACAAGGATATCCCCGCCCTTGGTAAAACAAGGAGTCCACATCTTTCTACAGGAAACGTCAATCCTGTCCAATGTTTATTTAATTTATAGCTGAGATTGATATCCTGGAGGGATTTGAACGCATAATAGATGCACGACAAGCACCAGTTGACGAAATAGGAAATTCAATCGCCACTAACTCAACCGCAGTATCGCCCCCTTCAGTGCCACGGAGAGCTGGAACAAAAACAAAGCACTCGAATGGCGGTAAAAGTTTATAAAAAAATTTTCACTGCGACTTGCACAACCACTTTGTCCAGATAACTCGAAAAAAAGGTTATTGAAAAAGAATCTATTGACTCTAAACTTCAGAGCATGGACTCCAGTCAGGAAGTGACAATTGCAATGCTAACCCGGCTAGTGGATTCGGTGGAATCTATGGCCGAATCACTGGCCAGAATCGCAAAAAAAAGTCAGCATAGAAGTACATATTTTATATTCAGAGTCAAATATTTAACTTGTCAATTTTTTATATTTTTATACTATTATACACTTTTTATAATAAATTTATTTTAGGTTTTAGTTTAGTTTAATTTTAAAAATGTAAATATAATGTAAAAATGTACATAAATGAAATATAATATAAATAATTTAAATAAAACTTTCAAAATTTTAACAGAAAAGATATACGATAATAGAAATAATAGAAACGCGCAAAAAATAAAATTGATAGATATTTATGATGTAGATATTATATATTCCGCTTGAGTGAATCCCTTTCTCCGGTAAATGAGGTTCATTTTCTGCTTTACGACCATTAGGATTTTTTATATTAAGATTGTAACCTGAAGATTACTAACGTATTCTCGAGACTGCTCGCCTATAGTGTGCCATTGTGGAGTCGAATCCGGATTCTCAACGCCCATATAATCATCGTCTGTTTCGACTGCCTCCCATTCTTCAATCTCGTTATCAATGCAAATGCAGATATTGTGCATGCACATAGCTGCATAAGCAATTAGTGAAACTGTTTTTGGGGAGGAGTGATGCACACGTTGACGCAAAAGGCGCCGAAATCGACTCTCTAAAACACCGAAGCATTTTTCTGCAACCTGGCGAGCCTTTTTATGTTTCAGGTTGTAGTAGCGGTCATGGTTCCTCCGATGCTTGCATTAAAAGGTGTCAAATTGTCACATTCAGTCATAATCAACATAAAAAATTAAAATTTTACCTAGTAAAAATGCTTCCTGGGCCGGAACTGTCGTAAACTCGCTCATAAAATGGTTCCTTAAATCAGTGACGAACCAAATGGTGGAATCGTGCACTGATCCAGCGAACCGAGCATTTGCGTATATGATACGCAACACATACATAGGCAACACATATATAGGCAACACTATGAAGATACATAAATACAAAATTAGTAAGGAGAATAATATTAAAAACTCGCACTTACCGTAAGGACATATAGGCTGTGATACCCTTTCTGTTGATGTACAGGTTTTCCCGAGTACGATCGTCCATCTCGAATGGTAACATGAGTGCCATCGATAGCACCCAGTATCGATGGCATTCCATATTTCTCACTAAACCTAAAAAATCAAAATAAGCTATATGTGAAATAGCCCCAGCAAGTGATTCCGTCCCACAGATGACTGGTAGGACCCACTTGCGTAGAAGTTTAACGCAGCCAATACCTGCGAACAGAAAGTAAACATAAATACAATAATAGGATAAATAGATTTTCAAATATGCACCTGCAGCCGGAATGGAATACGTGATGGCCTTGAAAAAGGCCGAAATTTGTCAATAACTTCCCGTGTTGCTGGTTTCGACAGCCTACACGCCTTTCTAAATTGGAAATCCTCCAGGTCAAATGTTAGGCTTGCCAATCGTATTTATCAGAGGATCCTACCATTTCTGCGGCTGCAATTGTAAAACAATCCTTAAAGCTTTAACAAAATTTAACTAATTACTTACATTTCCCTTCTTTTCCGTAATCGTAGCAATCTGTATTGCCGAAAAGCCTCCATATTAAATCCAAAATCGAAATGAAGCTGAAAAACTTCTCGTTATTCAAGTTGATTTCATATATATACCAATCAAATCCAAAAAAATCTAAGTTATCCTTAATGTAGTATAAATTAATTCAAAATCGAGATGAAGCCGAAAAATTTCTCGTTATTTTACACGAAATATTCAAGTTGATATCATATACCTACCAATTAAATCCAAAATAATCTAATTAATCCTTAATGTAGTATAAAATAATCCAAAATCGAAATTAAGCTGAAAATTTTCTCGTTATTTTACACGAAATATTCAAGTTGATTTCATATATTTACCAATCAAATCCAAAAAAAATTTAAGTAATCATTAATGTCGTATAAATTAATCCAAAATCGAAATGAAGCCGAAAAATTTTTCGGTATTTTACACGAAATATTCAAGTTGATTTCATATACTTACCAATTAAATCCAAGGAAACAAGTACTCCAAAAAATCGTTTGCTCTAAAAATTATCAATATGTAAATAAGAGTCGATTTTCAATTCTTACCTGTCAAAATAGCTAAAACCTTTATAATAAAGTGAATTTGTGCCTGCTATGATTGCAGGTTTTATAACCAATTTTCCTGCTTTTTTAACCCCACAATAGCAGATTAAGTCAGTTTCGTTCAGTTTCGAAAATCAACAACAATGGTATGGGAAATAAAACAAGCAGAATCTGTTATGACCGGCCAGAATAGACCCCAATATCTTGAACTACAGGATGACTTCTAAATCCTTCGAAAACCTGTCGCTTGTGCAAAGGTATATGCACCAAGTTGGGACATATAGTACATATATTCAATATTTCCAACACCATACGTAATACTTCTTCTAAAACATTCAAATCTGGAAGCATATCATCTGGTGTGGCTGCAACAGGAACAGCAACTGAACCATATGCAGGCTGTTTTAGTTGAGCGTCTTGTCGTGAATGTTTTTTGGCAAAAGTTTCAAACTACAAGAATAAGCCTTTGTGCTACATATGGATGTAGCGAACGAAATTGTCCAGACACGTTTGCTTAAGCGGCCAAACTATTATGCTGGATTCACTGGTCCGGCGCGTGCGGAACTGTTTTTTTATATTGAGTTTTGACAACTCTCATCCCGTTCTCATTTTGCTGCGAATTCAGTTCTCTCTCTGCCAAAGTTGAACTAACTTCAACTTTCGTGCGGAAGATTTTTGTTTTTACCGTGAATGTGTTCCGCGTCGCGTCGTTCAATTTGTCGATTGTTCTAAAGAGTGCGGCAAATTCATGACGAACGAATGAATCATGAGCCGAGACACTCTCTTCGCGACGCATTAGTTTCGCAGGTGCCAAACGGACCAGTGAATCCAGCATTAGTGTGTTAATAATTATCACGCATTTTCAGCATGTTGTATTGAATTGTTCATTTTTGTTCATGTTTTGTATCATTGATAGAGTTCTGAGAGAGGCCTTGGTAAAAAGAGTTGTTAAGAAATTAAACGATCTGGAAGAGAGGCTTTGTATAGGGATTCAACGATTATTAAGAGAGGTTTTGTTTAAAAATTAGGGACTTTGTACTATTTTGCGAGAGGATTTGCTAAACAAAAGAAATACATGATTGACCATTTATTCGTTTTTTCGCTAAGAATTTTTGAGAGAGGTTTAACCAAAAAAGAATGGAATATTTGTTTGTATGAAAGTAATTTTGTTCTATTGATACTATTGATAAAAATTTGAAAGAAACTTGAATTGATAGAGCGATATATGTTTGTAAGAAAAGAATATGACACATATGATTGTAGGAAAAGAATATGGAATAAATGTTGGTAAGAAAAGAATCTTGTACCTACTATTGATAAAAATTTGTTGACAGAGATTTAAACTGAGAGAGAAATACATATTAGTAAGTACAATTTTGTACCATTGAAGAAAATTTTGAGAGAAGTTTAATTGAGGAAAGAAATATGTATTATTGATGTAAAATTCTGAAAGAGGTCCATTTAAGAACAGAAATATATATTCGAAAAAATAACTTTTATGCTGTTGTAACTTGAGATTTGTATTTGCATTAGGAAATAATGTGTATAATGAGAATTAGAAATGGTTGTATGAGGGTTAAATTTTTTTGGTTAAGGAGGCATTGTAAATTCGACAGTTGAACCCAAAGGAGATAAGAAACCTCAATAGAACCCAACATAAATTTCAATTAATTTAGCAATTAAGTTAAGAGTAGGAAAAAGTACAGACAAAGCTAAATTTAAGTATAAATTAAGATTAAAAATTGTAAGAATGTCAGTCAGGAATACACTACTTCTCCTCTAACGAGTGTGTATTATTGACTTAAGGGACTTATACTCTCATAGCCCTGACTTGGCCTCGAAGCCAGACAGGCCAAATCATCAATCGAGAGGTAAAGCAGGCAAAATGCCCCATACCTACAGCGACCTGACCAAGGTTCGAAAGAACGTAACAGGCAAAAACATTGATTACAAGATATAGGTATCAACTAAAAACTATTTCAATAGAAATTCTACATTTCTCTCAGTGAAATGTAGAAATTCATAACAATAGCCTCCGACAGCCAATTAGTTATTCCTTGTCTGTTTATTACAAGCATTGACCAATTAGATATCTAGGTACATCAGTGCTTATGTAAGCAATACAGCATACCCCTAGGTGGACTCAATATCAGCATATAACTAGAACGACACAAGTACAATTTTAATAGTACTGATTTATAGATATAATTATGCATGTGTCTTGTTTACATCTTTATAGTTCCTTTTGACAGTCAGTCGGGTTTTTGGTTTTTTAAAATCCATCTTTTATTTTGAGCTTTTTAGTTTAATATGACTTCGGAGAGTAAGTAGGTAGCAAATAGGCAAGTTTATAATATTGGGAGGAGTCTTGTGCTGAAGTCATATTAGCTATTTACACTTTCGAGATGAAGGCTTACGCAAATTATTGTATTTTTTGGCTCATGTCACATAGCCTTTGACACTCGGGGAAAGCATACGAATCTAATGACACCCTACTTTTCAAAATCGGTCAAGCCGTTTGAGCTACAGAAGGAAACTATTAGCTATGCACACCCCGGGGATGAAGGTTCACTTCAGCTGATTTTTTGCTGACATCACAAAATCTACGACACTTGAGGGAAAATTAAGAATATAATGACACCTTACTCTTCCAAATTCGTCAAGCGGTTTGAGCTACAGGAGGTGAATATTAGCAGGCAAATATTGGCTTTGCACGCTCAGAAGATGAACGTTTACGTCTGCTTTATTGCTTTTTTTGTGACGTCACATAACCTATGACGCTCGGGAGAAGAGTACGATTTAAATGACACCATACTCTTTAAAATCGGTCAAGCTGTTTAGGCTACAGGAAATAAAAATATGAGCTATGTACACTTGTACACTTGAGTGAAGGTTTACATCCACCATATTGATTTTTTGCTGATATCACATAGCCTATGACACTCTGGGTAAAAGTACAAATGTAATGACACCTCACTCTTCAAAATCAGTCAAGCCGGTTAGGCTACAGAAGGTTACGAAGGAACAGACATATATACATACATACGCGCGAAAAACATTACCCTTTGGGTCAGTCGGGTAAAAAGTGAACTTCGAACAATTCAAAATCCAAATAGACAAAAAAGAGGATTATTTAATATAGTAAGCGGAATTCAAAAATTGTTAATAAGACGATACAGATAGACAGGAAATACTAGAACATTTAGAGATAACAAATAAAAATAACCATAATATTATTCAAAATTTTAATAACCAGAAAAAAAATAATGATCATTACAATAAAACACTTTACAATCAATAAATGAACCAAATGAAAATTTACAAGAATTGGATTACAAAATATTGTTTTTCAGATCAAGAAACAAAGCTCAGATATTTTAAAAATAACGTCAACCAAATTCTGGATAACAGCTACAAAACGCAATATGATTCATCTAAGTTTGTTAACATTGGGAGAACTAGATTTTTATAATATGGATTTTCATAAGTTAAAACTGTTAAGGGCAGGAGTAATGGAATAAAGAAATCAGTTTTTAGTTTTAAGAATTTAAATACCAAAAAACTTTATAACAGCAGACCTAGAATTAATAAAGCCAATGCCGAATTCCATATTGTTAGAAATTTAAGAATTTGAGGAACTGATTGTAGAAATAGAAGGCAAACAGTATGAATATAAGGAAGAAGCACTTTTAAAAGACCTGAAGTGAAGTAAGAACTGTATCTTTCACGAAAAATGTATTTTAGCTTATAGTAATGTATCAAGTATAGAAAGCATTGGTGATGATACCACTTTGTTAAAAATATGTATAATGAACCATTATGGCAAAATTGTGAAAATAGATTATTTAATTTCAAAGGAAACAATATGATTAATTTGAATAATTGTACTCTAGGAATTAAAGAAAAGAAATTTTACAACAAAAAGATAACTATATATGATAGATACTATTACCCATCGAAAACTTTAAAAGCAATAACGTTCAAGCCAATAAACTTTAATGAAATTATTTTGAAGAATATAAATAACATCGATGAGATACAAGAATTAAAGTACCATAAGGACGTTATGTATGGAACTAATATAAGCATATCATTCTTACTGATATTCAGTTTGCTGATTGCAATTACTTTCCAATGTTGGAAAAAGGAAAAAGAGAAAATAAGAATAATTAGCAATGTGAAGCCGGAGACCAGAGACTTAAACCAGGGAAGGGTTACATATGTACTTTTTAGAAAGCCTGTTATATCCAAAGATGCATATGTTTCTTCTACAAATCTAGATTTACCAGAAGCATACAAAATAAAACCAAAACCATATGCATGGTAACAATGTCTTACCTTCTGTGAGGGAAACTCAAGAGATAAAGGGTGGGCCATATAAAATTTGGAATTTGAATCGAATATAAAATAAACTAATGAATATAATTTTTCTCCAAAATTAAAAGTTTATTAGAAGGATTGAACATTTCCATTTAAGAATGAAACACAACATCATTCAAATGATTGCCATGGCTAGCCTTACGATTGTTTGGGGTTCAATCTCATGAATGGCAACTTCGGTTTCATTTTTCAAGAACTCAATCGTCTCTAGATGATAAGAGTACCATTTATAATTAATTGATCCCCTCAAAAGATAGTCTAATAGAGTCAAATCACAGCTCTGATTCGGATCAGAATTTCGACTAATTATTCGATGTTCGAAAACGGTCCGTAAAAGATCGATTGTTTCGTTGGCTATTTCGCAAGTGGCCCAGTCCTGTTGAAACCAAATGCCGTCCATGTAACTCTCTTTAATTTCTGGAGACAAAACTCCATTTAACGTGGCTCTGTGCCCCTTATCATTGACCGTGAGGTCGACTCCTTACTCATTTTCAAAAAAATGTCCCAACGATGCCGCCGTACCAAAGAGTCACTTGTTGTGGATGAATCGGCTTCTCCATAGTAACGTATGGATTCTCTGATCCCCAAATACGACAATTTTGCTAATTGACATGGCCTCCAAGGTCGAAATGAGCTTCATCGGAAGAGATGATTTTTCGGTCCAACCGAGTTTCAGCCCATTGGGCGAACGAAAACGCATCGCAAAGCCGCTACGGGCGAAATTTAAAATCTTAGTTTTACCATATTTTCCAGCTTTTGTATTTAACCATTAAAAAAGCAATTAATAGAAAAATGATGAATGGAAAAAATAGGAAATATCAATGTAATGGGGGTTTGTGATACATTTGTCTGACAGAAAAAATGAGCTTGATGCTGAGAATATGAGCTGTATGAATATCTGCAAGAAGGTGGCGTTAATTTCCTTTCTTATATATGAATAACATGTGAAAACTTCATATCTGACTAATGCAATGGCATTCACTTATAAAAATAACAACTGATTCTAACTGACGCTACCGAAAACGCAGGATTGACTTATCGAAGCCGAACTGAAGAACAAAGACATCACGCCACATGGTGTCACTTGCAACATTGTCTCGGGAAGAACGAAGGTCCTGTTCTTCTCGTAACGATGAAAGATGAGTTTGAACGAAACTGTAAGGGCTGCAATTCCGTTCGTTGATGATGTGGTAAGAAGTTTTGAACATTTTCCCCGCAATTCTCCGATCCATTGAAGAATTTAAGGGTATTGAAAAATTTCCGTGTCGTCTGTTCCAGGAAGTGGTATCAGTTTTGAGAGCGGTCTTGATAGAGATGAATACACTGTCTTGATAGTAGCGACTCTGGTCAATCCGTCTTTGCCTAGATGGAGCTGTTGCACTCGAAGGTGGGTATCGCTCATCAGCGAGTAATACAAGTGGTCCAAACTTGATGTTGTCATGAATTTTAGTCTATTTGGATCTGGATTGATGAGACTGGAGGCATTCTGACTGCTATCCAGCCTTTGTAACAACTAGTTCCTCTTCCTTGGAAAAACTTAAGTGATACTGGACCTGCGCAGTCAACCCCTGTGTTCTCAGATACACGAGATGGGGTGATCCGCGAAGAAGGCAGCTGACCTATGAGCTGTTGTACACGTAAACCACGCGATTGCAAGTGATTAAGCTATGAATGAAAGCTTTCACAGGTGCTCTTCCACCACTTATGCAGCACCCCTTCCTAATAGACGATAAGAAGAGGTGAGTACCTCCATGCATTGTCTTAGCATGGGCATCAGAAATGAATAACTTTGCTAGCTGACAATCCTTTGGCAAGATTGAAGGGTGTTTACCATCTTGATCTAGCTTCTAATTTTGCAGTCTTCCTCCAACTCGCAAGATTTGTGATTGATCATGAAATGCAGTAAGCCGAGATAGAGGATGAGCTTGACGAAGAGATTTTCCGTGAGATAATTGATGAATTTCTGAAGAATATATGCCTGTTGAGTCACACGAATCCAATACATTAGAGCGGACTGTAGATCAGATGGGTTGAGCGGTGAAGTACTGAGCTGAGATTCAGGAAAACAGCTCGTAGAAGAGTTACTGTTATTCTAATAAGTTTCGTAAGAGATGAACAGGGGTCGATCAATGAATCTAGTGGCAGATTAGGTTTCTTGATGATGATGAAAGTTTTAATTGGTTTAAATTCCATGTCAACGTGTTCATCATCTTGAGCAGTAACTATTGGCTGTTGATGTGACGGTTGAGATAGCCACTGCGATCCTGACCACCACAATGAGTGGTTGATGAGCTGAATTGGTCCACGAGATGCGCAATCTGCAGGGTTCTGCTTCCCAGAAATGAATTTCCAAACTGCGCCGGGTAGGATTTCTTGAATTGATTGATTTTGTACGAACTCCTTCCATTGGCATGGTTCTCTCTGTATCCAGGAAAGAGTCACTGATGCGTCTATCCAAAGGCACATATGCGCGTCTGTGAATTCTCATGACTCCTGAACATGCTTAACGAGTTAAGTCAGAAGAAGAGCAGCAGATAATTCCAATCTTGGAATTGTGAGCCGTTTTAAAGGTGCCACGCGGGCTTTACAGCACAGCAATTTGACTGAGAATGAAGTTGAGCCATGATGTTTAACTGTGATGTAGACAACAGCTGCCATTTCTGATTGAGAAGCATCAGAGAAGCATCAGAGAAGCCATGAATCTCAACATTTGACTTGTCAGATGTGAGATTAATCCACCGAGGAATAGTGAGCCAGCTTGACAAAGAGCTTCGACCTGAGATGGTATAATATTGAAATTCTCTAAATCATCAGCACCTCCACTGATATCATCTACGTAAGTGCCTTTTTTGAATGAGTCAATCGCTAACAGGAATTTATCTCCTTCATCTATGAGAA
Organism: Chrysops caecutiens; assembly: GCA_963971475.1. NCBI lineage: Eukaryota > Metazoa > Arthropoda > Insecta > Diptera > Tabanidae > Chrysops > Chrysops caecutiens. Next base: position 54,191,100 of record OZ020567.1, on the reverse strand, counting down.
ACTGTTGAAGATTTCTATCTGCGTGATATGGAGCAGATCGCGTACCAAATGTCACAGTAGTGAGCTTATAAGTAATTAAGTTTTGATGTTCATTGGTCCATAATAAACGCTGAAAATCCCAATCATCTGGGTGAACGAGAATCTGACGGAACATTTTATTAATGTCCGTTGTAAAGATGAACTTGTGACGTCGTACGTAGAGTAACACGTCAAAGATGTTGGCTTGAAGTTTTGACCCGATGTGGAGAATGTCGTTGAGGGAAGTGCCTAATCAAGATTAACTAGAGCCGTTAAACGCGACCCTCAACTTTGTGGTCTTGCTATCTTCACGAACTACACCGTGATGTGGTAGACAATATGTTTGAGCTAGTTCTGGAGCTGATGATGAGACTTGTTGCATGTGTCCAAGAGGTGCATATTCTGCTACGATGTCAGAGTACTGAACTTTCAAATTAGGATTTTGATCAAGACGTTTGATAAGGCGATTAAGACAACGTTGAGCAGTGTGCTTCGAAGTTTCGAGTTGATGAGGTGATGATTTAAATGGAGGGCGTACGATGTATGTGCCTGATGAATCACGAGAGTGAGTTGATCTGAAGTGATTCTCACATTAAGCCTGTTCCATTGTCAAAGACACATCTGCTGAATGTGGAATTTCCTCCGATTCCCAAAATTTTGAAAGAGACTCATAGAGCTGTTGATAAGAGATGAAATGATTAGTTTGGAGCGATGATGCTGATAAATGAGCCTTCAGAGGAAATAGGGTGGTCCACCCAAAAAATATACAGATACCAATTGGATCTAAACAACCACCTAACTTCAATCCTGGCTAAATGATTTTCCCGCCCGCATAGATCAGCTCCTACAAGGATATCTATTCTGCCTGACAAGAGAAAATCAGGATCTGCTAGCTCAAGATCTTTGATGTGGTCCCACTGTTTATTGGAAAATAAGACTGTTGGAGTTGAGCTGTAATTTTCGGTTAAATATGAGCAGTAACTTCTGCAGAAGATGTTGGATGAATAGAGCGTAAAACGAATGAGACATATCCTTTAGTATGTCCAGATGTAACGCTTCCAGTTCCCAAAATAAAAATGATCGATGGTATGATGCTGGGGTTAACTGTCTGAACAGCTTCGCTTGATATTAGGGTCAACTCTGACACTGGATGGATTAAAAGTCTGATTTTTTTAAATTTTCCTTTAACAGGATTGTTGGCCGTTCAGAGTGTAACGTGTTACAGTGCATTTCGGATGATCGAATTGAACTGAGTGAAGTAGCACCAATTCAAGGAAAAGCGGAGAATTGATTTTTGTTAGGAGTTGATTTTTTGGAGTCTCGTAAAAATGATACGTCAGTCTGTACTGAGCTGTGAGGGATGCCAACAAGTCATTGCTAAAATAATGTTGATGGATGTTGCTTGTCTGGTTGTGGTGAGGTAGACTTGTTAATTTTCGATGTCGATTGTTTGCCAGGAAGTAAGCTGTGCAGCATTGAATGATGATTTGCTCCACAGACAATGCGTGTTTTCTTATTCCTGCAAACATTAACTGCATGTTTGCCCAAACAGTTGACGCAAAGATGTTGACTGGTTACTCAGTTAAACTTTTCTAGGTCACTAAAACCTCTGAACTTTGAGCAGAAGACTGTGAAATGATCCTCCTTACAGCAAGAACATTGTTGACTTTGAGCTGAGTTCACTTGAGTACTTGATGGACTTGAGCTGTAGTTGCTTTTGATGCTGGAGCTTGATTTTTTTTTGGTTTGACTAATACTGTTGGTCCATTTTTGCCACCTCACCCTCTTCGATCTCATTAAGCACATAATCTATGTACTCCATCCTGTGTTTCAGGTCTCTCATTAAAAGAAGAGTCATGACAAATGCTTTCTGTAAACTTTTCAAACTGGTGAATCCAGAAAATTCGGAAGATCCGACTTGAAGGACCAATAAATGTAACCGAGAAAATGAGCTTGATGCTGAGAAAATGAGCTGTATGAAAACTGCAAAGAAGTGGCGTTAATTTCCTTCCTAATACATGAATAACATAAGAAAACTTCGTTTCTGTACACTTGGATAATAATTCTTATGAACTGGCTGACTTTTTTATGAACAATGAGATTCACTTATAAAGTAACAACTGATTCAAACGGACGCTACCGAAAACGTAAAATTGATTTGTTGAAGATGAGGTCAAGACGAACTGAAGAACTAAGATCACGCCACACGGTATCACTAGCAACATTGTCACGGGAAGAACGAAGGTCTTGTTCTTCTCGTAACGATGGAAGATGAGTTTGAATGAAACTGTAAGGGTGGCAATTCCGTTTGTTCATGATGTGGTAAGGGAGCTTTGAACAATTTGAAACCCTTAAGAAGCTTCGTTTAGCTGCCATGAGCAAAAAGCTGTCAAAAACTCAAAATCTGAATTTCATCAATTTTCAAATCTTTTGTAAGCACATCTTGAAAAACTCTATTTTGAGTAAAATGATGTATGAAAATAGGTAGGAAATGACAAATTAATGGGAGTCGGTCATACATATGAACACCCTAGAACGCTTCCTTTAGCCGCTACGGGTAAAAAACCGTTGGAAATTCAAGTTTTTACCGGGAAAGTACCCTGAAAAGCGGAAGAAAATTGTTAAATTTCACATTCCCGGAATCTTTGATGTCCTATGATTAAAAATTCATAAATAGAGGTACTATTTTTCATGAGCCTATAAAAATCTACTTGCTACGGATTAAATAAATAAATAAACAAAATCCCAACGGCGAATTGGCGAAAGCTGCTGGAATGAGCTTTCAAAATTGGATGCCCGTGCTAAGATCTTGATGTAAATAGTAATTCTGGTTCGAGCACGCGAAAACTAATAACCTCATACCGCGTTTACACCAACCGAATTCTAGTAGATTAAGCGACGTGAGGAGATTTAGCTCGAAATCTTGCTAAAACCGCCAAGATTTACCATACATTTTCGAAATCTTCTCGGGAGTAGATTAATTCGAAATCCACACTTAATCACCTCAGTGGCACCATCTACTGGTGATCATTTTTGCCATTTTACGTCCTTTAGTACAATTTAGTACTCTTTCGACGTATCCGAAGTGAGTTCAATTGGTTGTTGTGCGCGTTGTTTAATTTCATTATGTGGCGCGGTTTTTGATTTTGAAAATTTATATAAAATTTTAAATTTATTTAATAAAAAAAGAATCAATAGAGGCAAGGGAAGGCATGGACTATTGTCCAAGATAGTTTTGTAATAGATTTGAAGCAAAACAAAACCACAAAACACTACAATTTCACATAAAAAATGTTAAAGTGTCAAACGAAATTTCCTCACTGGCGGTGTAAACGGGCGAGGAGATTTATCAAATCATCTCACGAAATCTACTAGATTTTGGTCGGTGTAAACGCGGTATAAGACAGAGGCGGCCTTACCCATTGCGAGGCTCCGGGCGGCAGGTCTTTGCGAGGTCCTCTGTCCTTCGTGAAAAGTATGTGATGCGAAAGTGGGTCTGGTTGTTTGGTTTAGGTATTTGTCATGTTTGAGGAGAAATGCTAAAGTTATACAAATAAATCAAATTTGAGTTTTAAAATATTTTACATTGAAAGGTTTGCAAAATTTACAAATGCAAAGACGATACATTTTAAAATTGCTGTTTGCGGCTTTTCCAAAGGCTAAAATCTTTAATTAAAGCACAATAATCTAATAAATGAGCTACGTCATTCTCGATTGAAAGAATAGCAAGGGCTGAAAGCCGATCTTGTGTCATCGAATTCCTCAGATAAGTTTTAAAAATTTTAAGCCTCGAAAAACTCCTTTCAGCAGACCCAACTGTAACAGGTGTGGTAGCAATAATTCTCAGGACTATTTCGATAGTGCGGTAAACTTCAGTTAATTTTTTTTCTGTTGTGTATCTTAGCACCGAGATAATGTCGTCGTTTCCTTCATACACACGGATGAACATATTCAGTTTTTCGTACAGTTCATGTCCATCAATATCGCATGATTCTTCTACTGTCATAGATATTTTCAAGTCGCTGCATTGCTTCAAAAGTTCACTATCACTAATTTCCTTTAATTTTTTTATATTAAACATGAAATGTTGGCAGCTTGCGATGAAAAATAGTTTATTTTGAAAATTTCTTTCGCATTCAATTCATGAGCTTCATCTTCCCCTCCATAATCAAAATGCCTATTCTTACGTCGTCTTCTGACTTCTTTGAACTGTCTGTCAATATCATTTTCCTCGGCTATTTCTTTCGCTGTTACAAGGGATGACTGAAAACCATTTTGTCGATAATTATCGAGCCAATTTGTGAATGCGTCTAGGTTTTTTTAGCCACATCTAAGTGCATGTTTTCGCTTTGCCACATTTTACTTATACTAAGATCATACCATATCATATCATATCATAGATAAAATCTTATACTAAGATTATACTATAGGTCCTAAGATCAATACATTCCTAGCTTCATGTATACAAGTAAACTAACGTTTATTGTTCAAAGCACAGCGATTTTTTATCAAAATTGTATTTTGTTTGCCGTATGTTTTGGAATTCTTGGAAAAAAAGCAGTGATCATTCTTAATACATAAAATCTAAATTTAGATTTCCATGACACAAACCTTCGTACAAATTTTGGTTCGTTAATCAGAAAAATAGTTTACTAAGAAGCCTAATCCTAGGCTTTCACCTATGTTTTCCTATGTTAACTCTCGAATATACTATAAGTATGTAAAATTTGAGATCGATTGTTCAAACGGTCTGAGAGGAATTTCGTTGAAGCTACTTACTAGGAAGACTCCGCGTCTCCAGCCATTTTAAAGCTACTAAGAAGGAAGACTTCGACTCTCCAGTCATTTTAAAGCTCCCTAGAAGAAAGACTTTGCCACTCCAGTCATTTTATGGACATGGAAGAGAATTTTTTTATTATTAGAAAAAGAAATAACATTTTAGATGAATTACCACGTCGATCTTTATTATTTTTCCAAAAACTGAAAACTTTTTGTACATCAATTTTGTTTCCACGCCTTAAAAATTATTTGATACGCCTGAGATGGTCCAAATGAAATGTCTCCAATCTCTTTCCGGCCTTTGTTTTAATGGCATTCAATTGACTGGACCAACGCTCGCAATCTGCACTGGATGCTTGAAAGGTTGCACAAATGTATATTAAAATGGAAAGCTCTTGAAACTCCTCCTCCTTGTTGGCTAGGTCTACCATATCCGGGAAACTGCTTACGTTAAAGTTAAAGTTGGTTTGGTATAAAAATTTAAAATTCGAATATTGGCTTAGATTTTGCTTCTTTACTTCTTCACTATAATTTCGAATAATTTTCGAGTATTTGTTAAAAAGATTCAGCAAGTTTTGGTTTCCAAAATTTAAATGGTTGCTGTTTGCGATTCTTATATGATCAAAAGCAGCCCAGTCTTTCATTTATTCTTCTGGAAATCTGGAATCTAGATGATCACATAGCTTTGTGTTAAATTCAATAATTTCAGCAGTATTATCGCTTGTGTTGAGAAGGTTCATTGCTTCTTCGCTCCAAAAAATAGTTTCTTCAAGATACTGGCTCCGAATCTTTTTAATAATGGATTTTACGTATTGATGAGCTTCCATAGGAGAAAGCACGCTTTTTTGAAAAAATTTGCTCATTTTAGCTAATTCAGTTAAAATATCATTCAGCACTGTTAAAGCTAATCGGTTCCAAGAATGAGTAAGAGCCTTAACACAATATTTAGAGATTGGATTATTTGAATTTTCAACTTCACCTTTGCAATACTCAATCAAAATATCATAATTTCGAATGAATGGAATCACTGCAAAGTGCCGTGAAAGCCACCTTACCTCATTGAGAGGTCTAAAACTCAAAACATCGCATTCCATTACTGCAGCTAAATTTTGAAATTTGCCTTTTTTCACAGATGATCTACTGAACATTGTGTACACCGTTCCTAACGAAGTCTCTAGAGTTTTCATTAAAGGTATTCAAATTGAACTGAATTATTGTTGCAAAAGAGGTTTTGTAATCAAAGTTTGTTCTGAATTTTATGTAAATTATAAGCGTTTTATGAACAGAAATATCTGTGCTCTCATCAATTATTAAGCAATGATATTGTGATATTCTAAAAGCATCAAAATCTTCATTCTGAACCACTTGGTTTATGCATTGCACGAATTCAAAGGCATTATTTTTGCTACGCCAACTTTCAGGAATTTGAACCTATTTTGATACGTGGCTATTTATTTCCTGCACAGATTTCACTGAAGTGTTCAATTTTATTGCCAAAATTACGTTGTCAATTAAAACTGTAACCATTTTTGGATTTGCCTTTTGCCTTCCAGCCTTAGATTATAGAGAACAGGATATGACACGATGACAGATGAGCGTGCAATTTTAACGCAACCTAACAAAATTTACTAACACACTTGAACGAAAAACATTGACGTCGGAAAATTTTTGAGGACGACAATGAAACATGTAGATTCTGGCACAAACATTTGAAAAACACAAATCTATTCTTTTATAAACATTTATTACTAATTTTTACTCATGTTACACTTCTTTATTATTAAATAAACTATTAAAAAATTTCAGTATACACTTTTAAAAAAGTTTTATACTACTACTCCACTGCGCGGTTTTGACAAGAATTTCACAACCGATGCGTCATTTATTATGTTCCATATTTTCAAACTTTAAATTTAATTAGAAAAACAATGTTTTCCACTTTGAAAACAATTAAAATAATTAAAGAAAACATTGAATTTCACATTGTTAGCAAATAAAATAGCTTTCTTCCTCTGAAGGATATAATTTGAACAATTTTTCCGACATTCACTTCGTGTTTTTCCTTTATTACTGATATATTTTCTCAAAATGAGAATGTCACTTCACAAAACTGTTACTATCACTCCAGTGTACTTCACTTTATTTTATTTTCAACAAATTACTAATTTTTTTCAATGAAATAATATAAAATTCATTAAATTTTGCTTTGTTTTGACATTTGATGTTCAATTTATTTACAAACACTAACCCCACCACAGATTTTTATTTGATAAAAAACGAGTTGAAGTTCAATTTTCGTACACCAGTTGGCTCCCACGCTAGCTGAAAATGAAAAATGGGTGTGACCCAAGATGAAAAAGGTGCGTGCCTATGCTTTGACAAGCAAATTTATTTTAAATTTTCTCAATTTAAATCCAAAGAAACTCAAAAAAAACTATGCAGGGGACCATTGCAAGGTATATTACACCTATTGTAAATAAAAATCTAGCTTAAAAACCTGTAAATTATAAATTGAATTTTTTGATGACATAAAAGAAAATGTGCCCCTGAGCTGGTGGATTACGTCTAGAAAAGGGTTTCAAGTTCACCATTAACTCGCAAGCACGCTCATGTCGCTGCTGTGCCCCTATATATATACGAGTTTTCGATAAGATGTCATATCCTGTTCTCTATAATCTAAGCTTCCAGCATTTTCTATTTGTACCTCACGGTCTTTAGGGGTCTCAGTAATCAGTCAAACTAATCCACCACATCTACGAGCTGTAAGAATTTCAACAGCTTCATTGTGTGTTTGATGATTTAGATGACGTTTCAGATAATCCAATTTCCACTCATCCCACTTTTTCGCAATGGAAAAATCTCCATCTACTTTCGCTTCGGTACATAATTTGCACTTAATTGTACTTTCTTCTTCATTGAATTCGAATATATAATCAAGTTTTACATGGTCGAGTTCACGTGAAGTTGGTACTTTAGTTTTAACAAGTTGCAAAAGTCAAGCAGGTTTGAAATTTGGACATACTTTCTTGGATGCTGACGCTGATTGACTTGAGGAGTTTCTTTTTGACATCTGCACAGCACAGTATAAAACTCGTAAAAAAATATTAACTTTATTCGGTTGATGTTCGAAATATACTAAATATTGTTTTCCTATCCCTACAAAACTTCCTCTCCTGTAAATCCATAGAAACATAAATAAACATGAGCTGAACAAAATTCTACGATGCATTCGATCAAGATAAGCAAACGTTCCTAGAAAAATCCTCAAAAGACAAAATTAAGGCGACGCAAGAAAAATAAAATGCAATGATCGCATAAAATCAGCCCACTTAATACAAAGACTCTAAGCACTTATCTACTCCAGCCAAACCGTTCCTCAATGAAAACAAAATTTTGACAAAACACAACGAAAACAAGATTCTACGCATTTTCTTAATTTTTCTCACAACTTGGATCGATATTAAAAATTATTTTAAAAAAAACGGGCATTAATTTACAAAAAAAAATTCGGGAGGAATTTTCTTATGCTCACAGCATGGAATGCATAAATAATATTTTATGCATAATCGCGCATGCGCGCAGCTTAAAGGGAACGTTGCTCACAAACCACTCAGTTAAAGAAGAATTACTCACAAATGTTCGCACTAACACTGACAACACAGTCCAAAGTGAAGCCTTTCTCGTAAACAGCAATAGTAATAGGAACGGTAAAATTCAGAACAAAGCCGGAGAATGATAAAAGCGAGAGAGGGACAGAAAATCAAAACAAACAAGACAGAAAAACACAGAAGACCCATTCACACTTCAGAGGGAGTTGAACGAGAAGATTCCAGAGAATTAGAAACACAATGTGCAGTGACTCACATCAAAAGCTACAACGAAAAATGACAAAATTGAAAACATGTGTTTTGCTTATTCTGGTGCTACAGATCACATGTCGTTCCAGAAAGAACTGTATATGAATTTTGTTTCATTCTCAAACAATGAATGCCAAGTGAGAGTCGACGCAAGTTATAAGTACAGTAGAACGCCGATTATCCGAATTAATTGCAACCGGGGTCGATTCGGACAATCAAAAATTCGGATAATCGGACATAGACTGGTAATAAAGAAAAACAAAGTTAAACAAACACAGTTCTACAATAACGCTCACTTGAACATCTCGATCAGAGTAAGCTGCCTCGGGACTCAAATACAACAAAACAAAAATTACTTGGTTTTAATTTTTTATATTACGCTTAGGATAATTGGCGATTCGGTTACTTGGCGTTCGGATAATCGGCGTTCTACTGTACCTGGAAAGGGTGACATTGAAGTTCATGTTATAAACAACAGAAGTGACAACCGGGTGTATATTATGAAAGACGTACTGTAATGTACCACACGATGCAACGCAGCAATACGCGCAACAAACTAAGATATATTTAAAAAAAAAAAGTAAGAAAACATCGAATAAAATTAAGAATTTCGCATCCGGATCGAAGAAAATAGGTGTTATTCTCCTGAAGCACAAGAAGTTTTTATTCCCCTGATCCTCACATTCCATTCCATTCCATTTCATTTCGTTTCGTTCCATTTCCATTCCATTTCGTGGTTTTCCACTCTGACCACTATGTGGCTCCACCTCCAGTCATTCCATAGTTTCCCACGCTGTCCGCCGGCTCATCGTCTGAATCCGCCCCCTCCCCTTTAATGCAATGTGCAATCCACTATAGAGTGACTTGACCTCATTAGGTGTTGCCTCATCGAAAAAGTTACGATGGGAAAGTTCGAAGTGACAACAATGAGCTATGAGAACGCCGCTAAATTGAGATTGTTAGTCAGTAAGTAACTTATTGCTGTAACGTCAGTTCGGTTAATAAAGTTAATTTAAATTTGAAAATAACATAATTTATTCCCAGTCTCCCAGTAGTTTACCTTTCCTTACACTTCCAACGGGATCTGCTTGATCTGAGCGGATCCCCGCGGAACGATCCAAGTCGTTTTTAAATATATACTTTGAAAGGCTTGACATGGCGATCGTGACAAATTACTTGTACGAGTAATATAGCGAACTGGAGAAATTTAAAAACAGATGAAGCAGAAGAGACCAGAGCAGTCAAGCAAGGAGCAGTTGGTGTTGTTACCGGCAAATTACCGGATTCCATCAAGGATAGTAAAGCAAGGCGTTCGAAGACTCGCGTTGTGGTCCTAAGCCATTGGACATAAGCAGATTTTGTAAAAATAAAAATAATATTAAGAAAATAATAAAATTTAAAAAACTAGAGGAGGAAATAGGCATCAAAAAGAGTGTTAAAGAACTAAAAATTGTAGAAAATTGTAAATCAGAAGATGAAAATAAATTGTTTAGCTTACTTTTAATAAAGCCAGAATAAAGCCAAAAATGATTTGAGTAGATTAAATAAAAAGAAGATAATAAACTAAATATAGAGTCATTGTAATATTGCTTGAATCTTGTTAGAATTTAGTATACAGGCTGATTTCCCATTACAATCTTAGTTAACCAATACAGAATGGGAAATAAAAACACTAGGGCATCCAATAATGGAGAAATAGTTAACAATATGACGGTGCAAGATAGAGGACTGACAACCCGCAAATTTTCTGTCTGCTTCATAAAGAAGAATTCATAAAGTTTCAAAAGGACCTTCGTATGGTAAATAGCAGCAACAGCATGTCTTTCGATATTAAGATCGCAATCGCCTTGATCCCACAGTACAGTGACAAGGAGGATGAAACAGAATCCTTCCTTGATGCGGTGAGTCTACTGTATAATTTTACAGAGACAGCGCAAAAGACAATAATGGTTAAATTTATAAGGACTAGAATTACAGGATGGCCAAAAATGACTATAACTGAAGACCTCACCACATTGGAAAGGATTAAACGAAAAATTCGTCAAACATTTTCGGTAAAATTCTCATCATATGCAATACTGGCACAGTTGAAGGCTTAGATTATAGAGAACAGGATATGACACGATGACAGATGAGCGGATCAATTTAACGCAACCTAACAAAATTGACTAACACACTTGAACGAAAAACATTGACTTCGGAAAATTTCTGTGCACGACCATGAAACAAGTAGAATTGGACACAAATAATTAAAAAACACAAATTTATTCTTTAAGCAACATTTATTAATAATTTTTACCTATGTTACATGTTCTTAATTATAAAATAAACTATTAAAAAATTTCAGTATACACTTTTATAAAATTTTCATACTACTACTCCACTGCACGGAATTCACACGAATTTCACAACCGAAGCGTCACTTACTATGTTCCTAATTTTCAAACTTGAAATTTAATTAGAAAAACAATGTTTTTCACTTTGAAAATAATTAAAGAAAACATTGAGTTTCACTTTCTTGAAAAATGAAAAGCTTTCGTCCTGTTGAAAATAATATTTCTTTGCAAACCACTTTATGTTTACATTTTTATTATGAATATATTTCGTGAATATGACACTGTCACTTTGTCATATTTTTTTACTATCACTATAAAGTTTAATAAATTTCGTTTCGTTTTGACAGTTCTTATTTACTTTGTTTACAAACAGCAACACCAACACATATTTTTATTTGATAAAAAACGAGTTCAAGTTCAATTTTCGTACACCAGTTGGCTCCCACGCTAGCTGAAAATGAAAAACAGGTGTGACCGGAGAAGTTCACCGTTAACTCGTTGGTACGCTGATGTCGCTGCTGCGCCCCTATATGTATACGAGTTATCGATAAGATGCCATATCCTGGTCTCTATGATCTAAGGTTGAAGGCAACCCAACAGGGAAATAAAAATTCTGTTGATTATATTAGTTAGATTGAAAATTTAGCAAATCAGCTCACGAAAGCCTTCATTTCAGAGAACATAGCAAGTGGTGAATCTGCCGAGAATCTTGCAGAAAAATTCGTATAAGCAAGCGTTGGTAGAAAATGTTTGGAATCCTGGAACGTCTATTATACTTAAGGCAACAAGTTACGCGAAGTTTTCCGAACTTGCAGATAAGTCTATAGCTATAGACAAGCCGGTAAAGGCTAATGTGTTACATGAGCTTACATTATTTTACAAGGCAAAATACACCGAAATTTTCGAATAACGCGGAAGGTGGAGTAGGCAGAGTAATTGGCGGCAAAGAAAAAACAATTTGAATTATCGCAATACGGGCACAAAAATGGAAATAGTGATAACTATATACCCTCAGGTGGATGGCAGGCGAATAGTAGAATCAATAATCAACGTAACTAACAAAATAATAACAACAGACGGAATTTTAATGGCAATGGAGGGCAGGATAACCAAAGGAAACACTACTATAATTCGGGGGAAGATCAAATCCCTCAGCAAGAGGCCAACCCAGGTCAGTTAGGGGACAGGAACAAATGGGAGATTATACAACATAGGTCTTAATCTGGCAAACTTCATAGTTGCTGACGTCGGGATGTGTGACAAGAAGTGTACTTTTCTTGTAGACACTGATGCTGATGTATCCTTATTTAAAAGGCACTTAATTAAGCCAACTCAAATGCATTACCCCTAAAATAAGCGTACATGACAAGGAATAGCGGAAACTGCTCACGTTTCTATGGGATCCACAGAAACTAACTTGATATTTGATGGTGAAACCGCTATCAAACATACGTGCCATGTTGTTGATAATAGCGTATAGTTCGAAGCTGATGCCATATTAGGCATAGATTTTTAGGGTTCCGTACGTAGAAAGTGCTACCAACAACGAAGGGGAACATACGCATTACGATCTAATGCGCATTACGATCCAAAAACGGAGACGGCGATAAGGAATGCTGTTACGATGCGACAGTATTCCTTATCGCCGTTTTATATTTTTCAATGACGAAACGGAAACCTTCGTGTGCGGGTCCGACTCGCACTTGCCAGTTTTTAATAAAATATAAGGCCCAGATAAACTACGATACGTGACTGTTAAAGTTATATCTACCGAATAATGTTTTAGAAATTCCAATTCAGAACAGTCCAGAAAAGGTCGCATTGTTGATACCAGCTAGGTGTGAAGTTATGAGTGTCTTTAAATTACCGAGCAAGCATAAGGATGATAGGGTAATACATAATCAGGAAATATGTCCAAAGGCTTATACAGCAGCATCAATAATTCCAGCAGCTAATCCGTTTGTAAGAATATTGAACAGAACAGACCAGACAGTAAAAATCGATACAAGTAAATTTAGATTGAGTTTACTATCGGAATTTAAAGTGTAAAGGTATAAAACAAAGGCAGAACGAGCAAATAAAGTAATATCTAAAATTGACTCCTTGAATACCCCAGAGTTTGCAAGGAAACAATTGGAAGAGTTATGTTCCGAGTATGAAGATTTCTAGGCTCAGGATGATGAGCCATTGTCAGTGAACAATTTCTATGAGCAATCAATAAATCCACATTAAAAATCATGGACTTCCTGAAGTTGCAAATATTTTCCAGAGAATGATGAACATAGCACTGGCAGGTTTGCCTCCGGACATTGCTTTTCTCTATATTGATGATATAATCGTCGTTGGATTTTCATTCAAGCATCATCTCAAAAATCTTAAAAGCGTATTTGAAACACTAAAAGAAAAAAATCTCAAATTAAATCCCGAAAAATGCAAATTTTTCCAGACAGAAGTAACTTTTGTGGGCCATCAAGTTTCAGTTCAAGGGATTAAGCCCGATGCTTCACAGTATGAAGCCATTGAGAACTATCCCATACCCATAACCGCTGACGGTACTCGACGATTCGTTGCATTTTGCAACTAGTATAGAAGATTTAATCCCAACTTTGCGAACATTGCCTTACCACGGAACAAATTGCTGCGGAAAAATGCGAAATTTGAATGGACAGAACTGCAACAAGAGGCATTCGATAAACTAAAAGTGACGCTCATGTCAGCTACAATTCTTCAACACCCAGACTTTGGTAAGCAATTTATAATTTCGGCAGATGCATCGAATGAAGCTTGTGGTGCTATATTATCTCAAAACTTCGAAGATAAGGACATCCCTATAGATTTCGCAAGCACAAATTTCACACCTGGGGAAAGAAACAAGTCGGTTATTGAAAAGGAACTAGCAGCCATACATTGGGCGATAAATCATTGAAGACCTTACATCTATGGTCGAAAATTTGTGGTACGAACAGACCACGGGCCAATCACTTATCTATTTGCTATGAAGAACCCATCATCCAAGCTAACACGCATGAGACTAGATATCGAGCAATGTGATCTTACGGTGGATTTTGTGAAAGGGAAGCATAACAGTGGACCAGATAAAGTTCATGGCGAACACCTGCACAAACAAAGAACTAAACATCATAATTCAAGATGGCAAGTCAATACTAATAGAGCGGTTATTAAGAAGAAACATAAATGAATCCATGGAATATGCATTACAACGGGATATCTGAATATTGGATGAAGAAATTTATTATCAAATTCAGAATAGAACTCTGAAACTTTCTGCAGAAAGTCAGATTTTTCAAGGACATGTGCAACCGTAATCTAAGAAACGCCTCAATAACCACTCATACATATATCAGATAAGGAAAAAATTGTCAACATTTTCAATCACAATCATAACATTCCCCCTCAGGAGGACATTGAGGAAAGTCCCGAATGTATAAAAAACTAAAAACTATATATCTTTGGAGAAATATGAAAAAGTCTATAGCGAAACACATTGCGAAAAATGCTCAAGGTACAAGCAAAATATCGAGACTAAAGAACTTATGCCGCTTACAACCACGCCGGTTAAGGTAGTTGAGGTTGTATCAATAGACACTGTAGGACCTTTCACCAAAACTGCTAATAATAATCGATATGCAGTAACATTACAATGCGATTTAAGCCAATATGTGGTCGTCTTACCCATAAAGGACAAAGAAGCAAATAATGTAGCAAAAGCTGTGGTGAATGAGTTCATTATCAAATATGGTCCAATGAGCTACATTAAGTCTGATTAAGGAACGGAGTATTAAAATCAGGTATTGAAAAAATATGTGAGTACCTACATTTCAACCAATTGTTTGCAACTGCGGCACATCCAGAAACAATAGGGGCTTTAGAATGAAATGACAAATGCCTAAATGAATATATCAGAAGTTCTTTGAATTAAAATCACGACGATTGGGTCACTTGGACCCCTTATTACGCGTATTGTTACAATACAACTCCAAACACCGTGCATGGGTATTTACTATTTGAACTTGCATTCGGGGAAACTCCCTCGGCACTTACGGAAATTCTAAACAAACGTCCTGATCCAAGGTATAATCATGATCTCTTTGCAAAAGAACTAAAATATAGGCCACAATCCAGTATAATAAAGGCAAGACAACATTTACAATAGTCAAAATTGGAAGGAATAAAGAAAGAGAGTCAAGATCGAACACATTAAACTTAAAGAAAGGGGAACGAGTTTTTATAAAAATACAAAATAGAAGGAAAATGGATGCACTATATGAAAGACCATAGATTCAAACAAAAACTAACTACCGTACATAAAAACGATGAGAGTAAAATAAGTCGTAATAATAAGGTAGTAAGTAGTGTAGATCAAGTAGCATATGGTAAAATCATGATGCATTGAGTAAGTAAATGACAAAAATAAAAAAAAAAAAAGTTTATTCTTAATTAATGATGTACAAAAGAGAGATTTTTCTTGCTTTCAATAAAACACGAAAAACCTCTCTTCCAAAGGGGGGAAGGTGTAATGTACCACACGAGGGGCAACTCAGCAATACACGAAATAAATTAAAATATATTGAAAAAAAGAAAACATTGAATAAAATTATGAATGCCCCTTTCATATCCGAACCGAAGAAAAAAGATTTTATTCCCCTGAGGCACAAAAAGTTTTTATTTCCCTGATCCTACCATTCCATTCCATTTCATTTCGTTTTGTTCCATTCCCATTCCATTTTGTGGTTTCCCCAGATGACCACTGTGTGGCTCCGCCTCCAGTCATTCCATAGTTTCCCACGCTGTCCATCAGCTCATCGTCTGGATCCGCCCTACCTATAATGCAATTTGCAATCCACTACAGACTAACTTGACCTCATTAGGTGTTGCCTCATTGAGAAAGTTCCGATGGGAAAGTTCGAAGAGACAACAATTTGATTGCTACAACTACAAGAACCCCACTATACTTAAATTGTTAGTCAGTAAGTAACTTATTGCTGTAACGTTAGTTCGGTTGATAAAGTTGATTTGAATTTGAAAATAACATAATTTATTCCAAGTCTCTCATTAGTTTACCTTTCCTTACACTTCCAACGAGATCTGGAATTTTGCAAGAAAGATGTAGACCGGTTTCTGTTGAGTAAAGGCGTCAAGCATCAATCATCTACTCCAACAGCTCCTGACGAAAACGGCTTGATTGGAAGGCTAAATAGAACAGTTGTGGAGTGTGCGTAGACGATTTTGCATGCTAGAGAATTGCCGCTGTAGCTATGGGCGGAAACGACGTGCATAGCAGTGTATTTAAAGAATAGAACGTTTTTGGAGGCAATTGGAGGAGCTACTCCATACGAGAAGTGATTTTTATCGAAACCTAGATCATCTCAGAGTTTTCGGTTGTGAAGCATACCAGGTAGTGGCGGTTAATAATTCCTAATTTTTTTCGGAGATGGCGCTGGGTAAACGAATTGGTTAACCCTCTTATATTTTACACTGGTATCCAGTCTCACTTTCTTGTGTTACAAAACACCGTCATGATTCAATCGCTAATAACTACGAGACTAGAAATTCAATAACAACGGTTGAGACTAGTGGATAGAACATATTTGACCGCATTAATTTCGCAGCGCTTGCTTTTCCCGTGACATCCTCAGGCTAGTGTAAGCGCCTTCGCGTGATTGTTGTTAATTAGCGTTGTGTAAAGGTATTTACGAGTGTAGAGTGAGAGCGCGCTTAGCTAGGACGTTGATTTGGGCGTCATTGTAAGGAGTTTGAAATGGCCTACCAGGACCCAAAGTGAAACATTAATAATTTTCGCCGAAATATAAGTAATAATCGGTATGAGTGTAAGAATGAAAAAAAATTAAAGGTATCGGTTCATATGAGCCGTAAATATGCACAGAATTATAAAAATCTCAAATCCGAGAAAACTCGCACCAAAGCGAATGGAAAAAAAACCGAAAGGCCCAGTCAAGGTCCACACCGCACATTTTCCGTCAAAACTTCGGGATAAAATCAAAAGAAGTGTTTCTTATTCGTATGTAATTAAATCAATGTCTCTTATACAATGGTTATATAGAGTGGTACGGCGACAGAATATATAAATCACAGGTTTTTTTTTGCGTCTTTTTTCATTTCTTCTTTGATGCTGCCCTAGCTCTGACATTTATTCGGCATTGGACATTTGAGGTTTTTTGAATTGGTTTGTATGCAAGCTTTCCCTGATTTGTGTTTTATTCAATTCGGCGCATATTTACGACTCAGATACACCTCATTTGCACGAAAACCACGTACAGGCATGCTCTATTCTGAAAAAATTCGGAATTGAAATCTAACGGAATATTGTACTGCAAGAAAGTTTGACTGGCTATCAGTGTACTTAACGAGCGAAAAAATTACAACAAGATTTTCGTACTAATTATTATACCTTTCCGAAAGTAGGAATTTTGTATCGATATCCCGGAAAATTAAATATCGGTTCAAAATATCGATAAATCGGACAAATAATTTCGATATTTCGATAAACCGATATTTTCTCGACAAGCCTACACCCTTAAACCAAAGAGGTAAGGACAGGCCCTGACGTATATGTATAGGGAGTTTTAGCGACCCGATTTAAGAAACTGATATAAATTCCCGATATAAACGTAGGTTTGGGTTCTGGAAATCTTAGAGATTTTGTATAAGTTCGACCAAACTAAGACCGAAGAGTATTTTTTGAAATCGCATAAGATGTTTATTTGAAAAAAAAAACAATGCTAGAAAAACGTACATTTTAAATTTGTATGACTTTCTTAACATTGTTTGGCTTCAAAAATGGTCTATTTACTTTGAAATAACGTCTAAATTATTAACGTAGCGAATTCCGAAACCTCTTCAATTTAACATAAAAACCGCCACAGTACGTCACCGGTGGCAGTAATTGAAAACATTTGCTTATGACTTAAAAATCTTTTGTTGACATTTGCCTTATATTTCACTTAATTTACACAAAATTACATTCTCAAAAGTGAATTGAATTTAATGTTAAATAACTGAATTTTTTGTTATTTTATTGGTCGCTTGAAGGTGAAGATTAACGAATTTTCGTTGAAGTGGATAAAGAATCATATGTTTTGACGTGAAAACGTCTTTCTTCTCGTTCAGTATGTACATTGGTAGCCAGTCTAACTGTGAAGATTTTCCCTCGACTCTTTGTACTGTTGTAGGGGAAAACCTCACAATTGTTTTATTTCAGCGGGATACACTTCTGAACACAATTAATTATTTGATCGTCAGACAACTCTAACATTTCCATACATTTATTCATCTAATACAAATTACAAGTTCTTCTCAATCTAAATTTGACTATTACTACTCGCTCGCTCTTTAATCACGGAGTTCACTGATTTGTTACATCCTACCGACATTCTCCCTGGGTTGTACTTGGCCAGCTTCTTAGCCTGGCGATACCGTCTTCGCTCGTTATGCAATTGTTGGAGCTCTTGCTCTATCCTCGCTCGCTGCCCACGACCCACAGCCAGAAGGAGTTGACGCCGCATCTCCTCGATGTCCGCCCGGAATCGCGCCTATTTGCCCGTCCGTTTCTTCGGGGGTATTTCCGGTAACACCGGATTGGTTCGCTGGTTCTGCGGCCCCTTTCTCCTCTCTCTGTATTCTTCTATCGTGAGAGGCCGGGGTCCCGCCTTGGGATTATGTAGCTCTTCTTGCAATTGTTGCCTTTTTTCGCTCACTAGGGGAGATTTGTGCAGTGAGTAGAATGTGATTATGCCCAATAGGCTCAATGAACCGTGGTCGGGGCTTAAACGGAGAGGCTAAGAGCTCTCATCCGTTAATTCTGAATTATTGATGAGGGCTGCATACTTACTTTCGGCTTTCTGATGGTTGGCTCAAGTCTTCTGTTGAGAATTGATCAATTATTGTTGTTAAGCTGGCAATGACATGAGTAGTAGACATGATCTTAACATAGTTAAGTTGGCAAGAATTATTTAGTTATTTAGGACTGACAATACTTTTAAATGTCAGTCGGTTATCAAGTATGAAATTAAGCATGATGGAAGTGTTTCTTTTATAATTTTGTAATCCGAATTTATTGAATTGTTAGTTATTAATCCGTTGATGATTGTTGATTGATTATGATGAATAAATGTGACATTGAAGAAATCAAATAAGATTTTATATATAAACGTAAAGGAAAAACCTGAAACTTAATAAGTTCAAATAATATCAACAGGTTATGGGACCAGAGTCGCTGTGAAAGGGTTTTTTCTTTTGAAAGTCAGGACAGGAAAGTGGACAAAGTAGTCCAGAACGTCACAACCGGCAAGGACATCATAATCTACAAAATTTGACGATATTGGAGCGGTCATCACGCAGCAAGGCAACGTTGAGCAACGAACACGCAAGTCGTTTTTTTTTTGTCAGAAAATTGTCACAAAAAGTTTGTAGTCATTTTGTTTATTTAAATATTGTTAGTAGTAAGTTGAATTGTTAAACCTTAAACAAAATGGATACTGTAAAGTCTCAGTTGGAGATGTTAAGTCAAGATAGTTTAGGAAATGTAAATTTCATCTCATGGCAATTTAAATTGAACCTAGCACTTAAGTATAAAGGTCTGTACGATATAGTAACGGGTGAAAAGCCCAAACCAGCAGATAATACAGTCGAAGCTTGGTTAAAGAAAGACGTTGAAGCTCAAACGTTGATAAGTTTAAATGTAAACAGTAAAATTGCGAACAAAATTGCAAATTGTAAAAGTGCCAAAGATATGATCGACAAGTTAGTTTGTCTATATGGTACAAAGACTGATGTAACTGTAGAAACGTCCCGAATCAAATTCTTTACATTTGAATATGATGAAAGTAAGTCAGCTGTAGAAAATTGTATGGAGATTTTGGATCTCGCTCAAGAAGTGTCAACTGAAAAAGAATCTATGATGGAGAGTTGGATCATGACGAGGATCATGAGTGTGCTACCGTCAAAATTGGCACATTTCAGAACATCTTGGGATAATGTGACCGGAGCAGCAAAGAACGTTGAAACTCTCATAGAACGCTTGAGACTCGAGGACGAGCGACTAAAAGAAAAGACGACAAATGCAGAGGGCAGCACCAACAACGCTCTCATGGCAAGAAGTGAGAAACAGGGACAGTCGTCAAACAGCAAGCAGGACAAGTCATCGTTCACATGTTACAAATGTGGGAAGAAAGGTCACGTGCTCAAAGAGTGCAAAGGCAAAGCGTGTGATAAATACATTGCTTACTGCAAGAAGAAATACTCATGTAACATCTGTAAGAAGAAAGGACATTTCGCTAAAGACTGTGAATCCCGAGAAGAAGCAAACATGTCAACAAACGGAAAATCACCAAGAAAGGCTTTTTTGACCACAGCACTCTCCATGGTGGACAACGATCTTTCGAAAGACAAGGCAAAGTCATGGTATCAAGACTGTGGAGCCAGCCAACATATGACTTCTCACCGAGAGTGGTTTGTTCAGCTTGTCGAACTGGACGAGCCTATCCCAATTGTGATTGGAGACTCAACCAGGCTAGATGGTGTTGCAGTCGGGAACATAGAGATGGAGGCTTTTAATGGTCAAAAGTGGTATCCAGTTATACTGGAGGATGTTATTTACGCACCAAATCTCAACTTCAATCTTTTCTCAGTAAGTCATATGCTAGACAAGGGACATGTACAGAAGGCAAACAGAAATGAGTCAACATTTTACAGTCAAGATGGCAGGGAAATTGTGGCAATGGCAAAGCGCAAAGGAAATCTATACAAAATGATGCTCAGAAGAGAAGAAGAGACAAGTTTGATAACGATGTCAATCAAAACCTGGCACGAAAGACTAGCTCACCAAAATGTGAAGTATGTGAGGGACATACTGAAAAGGAAAGGAATTAAATATGTAGATGACTGGAATGATTATGTGTGCACAGGGTGCTCGTATGGCAAGCAACATCGATCCTCACACGCAATCAACCCCAAGACAGCTCAGCAGCCACTAGATCTTGTGCATGTCGATACTGGCGAGATGAATATTTCGTCACTGGGAGGAGCCAAGTATTGGCTCATGTTCAAAGATGACTTCACACACTACCGAAGCTGTTACTTTATGAAAACGAAAGATGAGGTTCCAGAAAAGATGGAAAGTTATTTGAGACTTATGGAAAACCAGCTAGGACGGAGGGTGAAAAGTTTAAGGTCGGACAATGGTACTGAACTAAAGAATGCAAAAACCAAACAGATATTGGACAAGTTGGGAATCTTCCACACATTCACGAATGTATATACGCCAGAGCAGAACGGAAGGGTTGAGAGAGAAATGAGAACGATTGTAGAAGCAGCCAGAACGGGAATACATGCAAATGAGTTGGACGAGAAACTCTGGGCAGAGGCAATGAACCATGCAATCTTTACAATCAATCAGACTGGAATCAGCAACATACCAGGAAAAAGTCCGGCTGAA
This sequence comes from Chrysops caecutiens, assembly GCA_963971475.1. Taxonomy (NCBI): domain Eukaryota; kingdom Metazoa; phylum Arthropoda; class Insecta; order Diptera; family Tabanidae; genus Chrysops; species Chrysops caecutiens. The sequence goes on along the minus strand of OZ020567.1, from coordinate 54,169,636 downwards.
CTTTGGTTCGGAAGACAAATGAAAATTGAGAAACTGCGATCCTTTGGATGCGAGTGTTATGTGCTGACACAAAAACAGAAGAGAGGCAAGATGGATAGAAAATCAGAAAAGGGAATTCTAGTTGGCTATGACATTGCTTCACCGTGCTATAGGGTTTATCTGAAAAATAAGAGAGAAATTATCAGCTCAGACAATGTAATCTTCGACGAAGAAAAGATGAGACTGAGGCAAGGCATCGGAACTGAGACACAGACACTAGAGGACACATCTGAAAAGCAAGTAGAAAGCAGAAGTGTGACAGAAGAAGGAAATGAGAACTGGGGAACTAGAGGAAGTACTGAGGAGTCAAGTGACTATGAAAATGAGACACCACCACAAGAAGAGGAGTCAAGAAGGAGAATTCTGCGAGATCGTCGAACCTTGCAACCACCTCCGAGACTTAGGGATTGTGTTCTTGATTTCCATCTAGGAGGGAAGAGTGCACAAGTAGCCATGATTGGTGAAACGGAGGACATCACGGTGAGCGAGGCACTTAAAAATGAGAAGTGGAGACAAGCAATGCAGGAGGAGTATGACTCTTTAATGGAAATGAAAACTTGGAAGCTGGTGGACTGTCCAGAAGGAGTGAAGCCGATCACTTGTCGCTGGGTGTTTCGAGAGAAGACAGACGGGAGTCTTAAGGCCAGACTTGTGGCAAGGGGATTTGAACAAAAAGAGGGAGTGGACTATGCGGAAACTTTCAGTCCAGTAGCCCGCCATGCATCCATTCGCCTACTCCTAAGCCATGCAGCGTCAGAAAAAATGAAATTGGTATCCTTTGATGTAAAAACGGCATTCTTGTATGGGAACCTGGAGCAGGACATTTATATGAACCAACCAGAAGGATTCGACGACGGATCAAGGAAAGTATGCAAGTTGGATAAGAGTCTTTACGGGCTCAAACAAGCTCCACGAATGTGGAATGATAGAGTCACTACACACCTCGAAGAGAAGATAGGCCTCATAAACACAGATGATGATCCGTGTATCTACTACACCAAGGACAAGAGCATTATGCTCTCACTTTTCGTTGATGATGGTTTGGTAGCTGGCAAAGATGAAGATATAATATATAAACTCTTGGATGAGATAAGCAAGGAATTTCAGATCACTTTCAGCAAGAAAGCACAGGACAAGTTAACGTATTTGGGCATGGAAATCAAGATTGACCAGAATGGCATCTTTGTGAATCAGCCTCGTTACACAGAGAAGATCTTGAGAAAGATGAAACTTGAGCAGTGCAACCCAGTATCCACACCAATTGAGCCAGGAATGATCACCGGAATGACAGATTTCAAGAACGACGAGCAACTACCGGCGAACAACAACTATCGCGAGGCGATAGGAAGTTTGTTGTACTTGGCAACAATATCAAGACCAGACATTAGTTTCGTAGTGAATTATCTCAGTCGTTTCTGCAACAAGCCCATGAAGAGCCATCAGGAAATGGTGAAACGTGTTTTTAAATATTTGAGAGGGACCACGACAGCTGGAATTCACTTCGGAGGAGACAAAACACTTGTGGCTTACACCGATTCAGACTTTGGAGGAGACTCTGAAACAGGACAATCGACGAGTGGAGTGTTGGTGATGAGAGGAGGACCAGTAATCTGGTACTCACAGAAGCAGCGTCTGGTAGCGACTTCAACGGCAGAAGCCGAGTATCGAGCTGCAGTGTCAGTGATTGATGATGTGTGCTGGATCAAACGAATTGCACTGGAACTTGGTATCTTGGAAGTTGAGCAGCCGATCATACTGTACATCGACAACATGTCAGCCATACACATGTTACAGAACTCACACGAAGGAAAGACGACCAGAGGAAAGAAGCACATTGAGATACCACGAAAGTACATCCAACAACACATCGGTAATACTGTGATTCTGCAACACATTGAAAGCAGCAAGCAGATCGCAGACATCTTTACCAAGCCACTCAAGAGAAGAATTTTTGAAATTCTCCGCTGTAAATTGATCAATTGGAGTGTTGAGAATTGATCAATTATTGTTGTTAAGCTGGCAATGACATGAGTAGTAGACATGATCTTAACATAGTTAAGTTGGCAAGAATTATTTAGTTATTTAGGACTGACAATACTTTTAAATGTCAGTCGGTTATCAAGTATGAAATTAAGCATGATGGAAGTGTTTCTTTTATAATTTTGTAATCCGAATTTATTGAATTGTTAGTTATTAATCCGTTGATGATTGTTGATTGATTATGATGATTAAATGTGACATTGAAGAAATCAAATAAGATTTTATATATAAACGTAAAGGAAAAACCTGAAACTTAATAAGTTCAAATAATATCAACATCTTCTCTGGCTGATCTTTCGGTTTTCTGGTAGTTGGCTTCAGTCTTCTCTGGCTGATCTTCCTGCTTCCGGCTTTCTGGTAGTTGGTTCCAGTCTTCTCTGGCTGATCGTCTGGTCGGCTAAAGCTACTGTCTTTTCTCTAATTTTCCTTGTCTATTTATTCTCATTTTTTCCCTACACCGCAATTCCCACTCTGTCAATTTTTCCCTGAAATTATTGTTGTCCCAATTTTCCAATTTCGCACTGCGTTTCCCGAAAATGCATTTCCGCACATTCCATTTAAGTCGGTCAATTCGGTCGTTCCACTCGACATTCGGTCACGTTGATTCGGTCACGTTGATCGTTCGACCTGCTGCTGCCCTCTAACGATGACTAGTTTAACGAATTTCTAGTACGTTTAGTACTGATTTGTACTAGTCGCCTATTCGTATTCGTGTACTAGTCTCGATCGTGACATGTGACGTTTCAGTACGTGACGTGTATTTTGTTTTATTATTAGTAATATCCTTTCTTTTTAGGATCTTTTACTGTGACAGGATGTTCATCACATTCCTCCCCTCTCTGGACTCCCCAGGGACAAAAGTGTTGTGGTGGGTGTCTTTGTTATCCGTTTTGATTGGAGTTGGTGTATGGTGTTGTTGTATATTAGGAAATAGTTGATGGAGGCTCCCTTGTTTGGGAAATTACTCGTAAAGAATACCCTGGATGGCCTCGATGTTTGGATTACTGTTTGTTGAACTACTCCGGATTTTTGTTGGTTGGAACTTCTGGTGCAGGACTTTGAGGGTTGTTTTAGGCGTGGACGAAGTTCGGTATTACTTCTCTAACTTTTACTTATTTCTATTTTAGGTTTTACAAAAGTGTTACCTAAATTTCCTCATTCCCTAACTAATTTCTATCTCACTTAAATTCCCTAATTCCCTAAACTAATCTAATATAACCTATCGAAAGTGTGTTACAACAATGATCTAATCTATTCCTATGCTTAGCTGACATTATGCTTAACCTTAGTCCTTGTGTTTCTTGCCCACAAGATAGCTTACATTTACGTGCGTTTATGTTACTTACATTTCATCGCTAGTACATACTTTTTTCAAAGCATTAACCATTATATTATTACAGTGTTTACGGGATTTTAAACGTTACATTTCTCTTAAATACCTTTTTGTTATGCGGAATTTATTTTCCATTACATTTATTCTCTTTTACATATTTCTGTTACATATTACATTTATTTCTTTTCATGTTTCCTTTACATATTTTCCATTACATTTATTCTCTTTTACATATTTCTGTTACATATTACATTTATTTCTTTTACATGTTTCCTTTACATATTTTCCATTACATTTATTCTCTTTTCCATTACATATATTCCCTTTACCTCTACTTCCTTTACGTTACTTATGTCCTATATTAATTTTGATCTGTCAGTTACAATTGGTTTATCTTAGGGTTTATAATTCTTTAAATATTTTCTTAAATCTACTTTGATGTTTCTTTTAGTATTAAGGATACTATATTTCTTCATGGGTGGGGTGACCAAATAGTGTTTTAAATCATCCGATGTCCTTCTTCTCGGTTTTTCTGCTGGATATTCGTAGGTCCGCTTGTCAAGTAAGTCTGCTCTTTTCCGTTCAGGTACAGTTAGTGGTTCTCCCCTTAACGTTGTTTTTTCTAACTTCCTTCTCATTTTAGAAATTTCACAAGAGGCCTTAAACATTTGATCAACCTCTGAACTAGGCTGTTCTTCCTCCTGTGACTCTTCCAGTTTTAGTTGGCGATATAATTGATCGGCCTCTTGGAGCGCTCGTTCCCAGCTAGCTTGGGTCAGTCCCAGCTCATCAATTTCAGTATTCAGGTCCTTGCTCCTTCCTTCGTCTGACTGGTTTTCATTGTTTTTTACCGCGGTTGTCTGGATTCCTTGACTTTTTGTAGTTGCGGACTTTGAATTAATTTTGATGGATATGTCAGTGACATTTGGTTCAGCGGCAATGGTTATAGCAGCTTTATCTGACGTACTTATAGTAACCTTGCCGGAATGAACTTTGACGATGATATCAGCGCCATTCGGTTCTGTGTGGATGGTCACCATGAGTTTGGCTGCATCATCTCCTGATCGTCTGTGGTTTCCGGACATCGTGACCTGGTAATTAATGTTAGGCTAACGAATATGACCACCCATAGACCTCCCGTTACTCCGGTTGTGGTGTGTAACTGAATTTTTCGGTGCCGGTTTTGTTGGCTTTCCGTGATTTGGTCTTCGAGTGTGTTGCTTATTCCCTTGAAGTGATCATTTACTGCTGCGGGATGCAAGATTTCCATCCGCGTTTCCGTTTTTCGAGGTTTAATCGGTACTCGATATCTGGAAAAGTCTACGGTCGGTGGTAGAATTTCTCCTGGTTGACGCTTATTTAGTGGCTGTATTTCCGTAATTCGGTATGGTAGTGTATATTCGGCTAGATGGTACACACATTTATGCTTCAACTCCACTATGCCCAAACCAATTAGTGGATAGGTTTGTTCTTGGCTCTCACATTGGCTTATGAGTGGGGTCGGTTGTTGCACCCAATAAAGCCAAGCGTTATCCTGATGCATAGGGATTAGCACGGGTCCCGCGTATCTGACAACCAGTTGGTATTTGGTCAGTGGCTCGGAACAATGCTGATGTGCAATCGGTGCGTGTTGGTTTCTCTAGAATTGGATCGCCATGGTGACAAACTCTGTATGTAGTGTTCACTTGGATGCATTGACTTTGATAGTCTAATTCAGTTAGTCCGAAGTTCTGTTGGGACCTACTGGTGTTTAAGAAATATGTGGTCCCGATGTCATACACGTAGTATGAGTTGTTCTCTGAATCTATCGGTGTCGTGTATATCCTGTTCAAAGTATATAATTGGCCTTCTAGTAATGGTACTTGTACCTGTATGAGGGTGCCTACCGGGCTTTGTTCATAATCTACTCTGGCAATCTTTTGTAGCGTGATCTGTTCCATAAATGTTTTTCTTCCCTGTTGGCTTTCAAGTGCCTTGGTATGAACTTCCAGAATTTGTATGGTTGGTAGTAACAGTGGGCTAAGTTCCCGTCGGTTTAGTGCTTCCATGACTATAAATAAGTCCGTTATCTCTAAATACATCTGCTGTAGTTCCGCCATCATGAATAGTATTACTTCGTTGAGGTCTAGGCGTACGTGTATTACGTGGAGTTGGTCGGAATGCTTGTATATTTCCCCTATCTTGGAGTTGAAAAGCTCGACCTTTTGTGTCAACTTATTTTGTCTTATCGTCATCTCTTCGTTGGCTTTACTCATAGCCTTTAGATTGGTTTTCATCACTGTGACTTGCTGTTTTGCTAAATCCAAAGTGGCTTTCGTGTTATCTTCCAACTCTGCTAACTTCTGATGAATGTGTTCCGAGTCTTCGCTGTCCATGGTTCCGAAGATGCTTTTTATTATTTTTCCCCCTAAATTTATCAGTTCTCGCTTGGTCCGACCGTGCGGTGTTACGCATAAAATCTGCCTTGTCCATAAGCTCGCGTATTTGTTTCACTCGTTTCCTGATTTCACTTTGCCAGTGATAGCAATACACTTCCCCGACTAAGATGCGCGTGTTATCGCAGAGGTGATGGATCGTGGTTTCACATTCTGCGAGGTATGTCAGGTGTAGTTCCCACGTTGGTTTTGGTAAGCGAGTTACGATGGTCCAATGGTCGCGATAAATCAGCACTTTTCTGAGAGGCTCGAACACTACTCCTTTACGAGTAATCGGATGTATCTCGACCGGTGCTAGTTGAGTTGTGGCTCCCAATGTCAGTAGCGTGATTAGAAGGAGCATTTCTGGAAAGACAGAGCTGGTTTTAGTGAAACAGTTTTAACCTGTTGTTATGAACGCGTCGTTCTCGTTTCCCTATCATTATAGCACTATTGACCGGGCTGTTTATGGCTACCAATTTGTATGGCCCTACCCAGTGTTGTATCAGCTTGTTCTTTCGAGCCGCGTTTCTCAGTAGCACTTGATCTCCTAGGTGAATTTTCAGCGGATTGGTCTTTTGATCGTAGTATTCCTTTTACCCTCTTCCTAATTCTTTCGGGCTGTTTGGTAGGCTCTTTGGAGCTTATTTCTTAGGTGTAAGGAGTAGTTCTCATGGTCATACACCGGTTGTGGTTCTTTCTTTAAGTTGTTGGGCAGCGAGGCGGAGAACCCGTATAAACAGTCCATGTGTGTTAGTTTTGTAGTGGCGTGCATGCTGTTATTTCGGACGAACATGGCTGCCCGTAAATGCTCATACCAATCCGTTTGATTATCATCAACGAAATTCCTCTGATATTCTACCAAAGGCCAGTGGGATCATTCTAATGCACCGTTGGCTTGTGGATGATACGGCGTTGTTTCGAGTTTCCGTATCCGGAATAACTTACACACTTCCTTGAACATTTCGGAAGTGAAATTTGCCCCTTGATCTGTGATAAGGTTTTTCGGTATCCTATACCGACTTATGATTTCTTCTACAAACGCTTGGGCTACTGTTTTTGCCTCCATATTTGGTAACGGTACGACATCCATGAATCGGGTGAGATCATCCACAAAGATCATCCTTAGCTGGCACTTCTTACATTTCCGGATATACTTCTTGATGTCTTTCAGCATTCCCTTCCAGCTGTATTCCCTTTTTGACCTGTGGTAGGTCTTGAATACCCCTTGGTGACCTCCTGGAGGTGCATCATGACAGTCTCTTAGTATGGTTTCTATATCCTGAGGTTCCGTTAAAATTCTTATGTGCGGCTTCTCCCGTTCGGGGGCTCGATGTAATAATTCAGGCTCGACTTGTTCATTCGCTGGTGGGGCGTCCATTTCCTCCTCTTCCGGTTTTTTCCCTTGTTCTTTCGCCTGTTTTCGCGTGGTTACTAGTACATCGTAGGGGATCCTACTTAAGGCGTCCGCGTTGTTGTTTTTTCGACCTTCTTTGTAATCTATCTCGAACGTGTAGTCAGATAGTTTATGCCATAGACGTAAGATTCTGCTTGTTGGGTCTTTTATTCGTATGGCTCCTTTTAGTGGTTTATGGTCGGTAAAGACTTTGAATGGCCGCCCATACATTTAACACCTGAAATTCTTGACGGCCCGTACAATGGCCAAGAGTTCTCGTTCTATAGTGGAGTAATTTCTTTCGGCTGCATTAAGAGTTCTACTCGCGTAAGCTATTGGCTTTTCTTCATTAGGTGGACCCTGCGCTAGAACTGCTCCCAGCGCTTCTCCACTAGCGTCCGTGTATAGCTTGAACAGCTCTTTGAAGTTGGGGTACCTGAGTACTGGCGGAATTATCAACTTCTCCTTGAGGTTGTCGAACGCTCTTATGCAACTTTCATCCCAAACGAATTTCGTGTCTTTCCTCAATAGCTTATTGATAGGTGCCGCTATTTTGGAAAAGTCCGCTATGAATCTCCTATAGTAGTTGGGTAGCCCTAGGAACGATTGTACTTGGCGAACGGTTTTAGGCGTCGGGAAGTTTCTGACGCTGTCCACCAAACTCGGGTCCGGCTCCACTCCTTGCTGTTTTGCTAAATCCAAAGTGGCTTTCGTGTTATCTTCCAACTCTGCTTACTTCTGATGAATATGTTCCGAGTCTTCGCTGTCCATGGTTCCGAAGATGCTTTTTATTATTTTTCCCCCTAAATTTATCAGTCCTCGCTTGGTTTGACCGTGCGGGGTTAGCGTAAAATCTGCATTGTCCATAAGCTCGCGTATTTGTTTCACTCGTTTTCTGATTTCACTTTGCCAGTGATAGCAATACTCTTCCCCGACTAAGATGCCCGTGTTATCGCAGAGGTGATGGATCGCGGTTTCACATTCTGCGAGGTATTTCAGGTGTAGTTCCCACGTTGGTTTTGGTAAACGGGTTACGATGGTCCAATGGTCACGATAAATCTGCACTTTTCTGAGAGGCTCGAACACTACTCCTTTACGAGTAATCGGATGTATCTCGACCGATGCTGGTTGAGTTGTGGCTCCATTTGTGACCAAGGTATATAATTTCCCTTTTTAGGAAATTGCATTTTTCCACATTTAGCTTGAGGTTATGGGTTCTCAACCGTTCTAGTATCGCTCGTAGTTTTACTTGATGGTCCGTCAAATTCCTGCCGTATACAACTATGTCGTCCAGGTACACGAAGCATTGCAATCCTTGTAAACCAGTTAACACATGTTCCATGAGTCGCTGGAACGTTGCTGGTGCTCCTTTCAGTCCGAACGGCATTCGGTTAAAGGCGTAATGCCCGTAAGGAGTACTGAACGCGGTTTTATCCCGGTCTTGTGGTTTCATTGCTATCTGATGATAGCCGCTGGCGAGGTCGAGCATCGTGAAATATCGGGAATTCCCCAACTGGTCCAGGATATCTTCGATCATTGGTAGTGGATATGCATCCCCCTCGGTCACATCGTTCAACTTCCTGTAGTCGACCACTATCCGCCATCGCTTCTTTCCATCCAGTCCCGGCTTTTTGGGGACTACTAGCAATGGTGCGTTCCATTCACTCCAGCTTGGCTCTACTATATCCTCATCGAGCAATCTTTGGATTTCCTCGGTTATTATGTCTCTCTGTGTTTCTGGCAGGAGGTACATCTTGCACTTGATTGGCTGTTTTCCTGATTGTATCCGTACTTCGTGCTGTACGGTCGTTCTGTGCCCCAATTTTTCCCCCGGCAAATGGAAAACATCCTGAAACTCTTCGATTATTTTGTTTATCTCTCTTTTTTCCACCGTATTCAGGTTATTCTCCAGACCTTTTAACTTCTTAATTTGGGGCTCCCTTTTGCCCGGATTCCCTGCATCGGTACCAGTGCAATAGATGACTCTCTGCTCGAAGTCTTCGGTGTTTTTCCCCCTCGCCGTCGTTTCCTCGTACTTTCGTAGTTTTACTGTCACGTTTTTAATCTCTACCTCGTGACTGTTTACGTTTAATACACTCAGTTTTACTCTCCCGTTCTTGGTATGCACGAGCGCATTGCTGATATACACCCCCAGCGTTATCTCCTCCCCCTCGGATAGGAATTGCCCTTCTCTATCCGTGGTCATTTCCACGCATTTCACTGTCCTGGCTGGCATTACGATGTTTCTCGGCTCTGTGGTTACGGGTTCCTCTTTTGAACAGCTTTCCTCACAACTCTCTTTGTTTTCCTTGTACGTGCGAGTATGGACTGGAAGACATTTAAAACTACTCTTCCCGGTACGCATCCTACTCTCGTAGTTTTCATGATTCGTACTTATGTCGAAGAGTTGTTCCAGGTCACTCAGTATTTCCGCTGTAGGCATCACTTTCCCTGTGCTTCCACATATTCTCGGATAGTTTTGCCTGGCGGTGGTGCTGCTTTTCCGACTCCTTCGTCTGTCGCGTTTCTTCTGACTGGTCAGCGTCGTCTTTACTCAGTGGTTCAGATTTCTCTCCACTCCCCATAGTAGCGCTACTTTGGTCATCTCGAGTGTTTTCCTCCCTGGTGTGACTACGCTCAAGGCTTGTTCCACCAGTAGCTATTACGTCCACGAAGTGTACGTCATTCCCGCGTTGGTTGCGGTTTTCTTCAAATTTTATAATTGTTCCTCTGCCATTGCTGCTGTGCGGGGCCCTCAATATTGCAATGCTTAGACAAGAAATCGTTACCCAATAATCCCGTTATGTTCCCATGATTGACAGTTTCAATAATATGAAACTTGCATGGGTAAACCTTATCTAAATTTATGTGTCCTCTGATGGTTCCCTTTGAAGAAATTTCCCCTGAAATAGTGTTGAGTCTGATAGTTTCTTCTCTATTTATATCTCTTTTCCTTTCTTCGTTAATTTCGTCTTCCTATATAAGGCTTATTTTTGCTCCTGTGTCTATTATGAACAAGTTTTTACTTCTTTGGGCCACATTTAGTGGTAGACTCACTATAGGGATTTCTGGACACGATCCACGCCGCCGTTCTTTATCTTTTATTGGCGACTCGCGGTGTGTCCAGTCGCCCCCTCGCAGTTTTCCGATGGCATGTTTATGGTTTGTTGTTCCAGCTGTAATCGTTCCCATCTCTCCTTCAAATAACATCCGCCATCCGTATGTCCAATCGGCAGACAAAAGTTACACTTTTCTTCTGTACCGTTTGCCGTGGTGTGATTCACCTGGCGACCCCTACATCCATTTGGACCTGGATTTGTTTGGTTCCTACCGTGCGAGTTGCAGTTTTGCGCTGTGTGACCATACGCCTTGCAACTTGTGCAGAATGGCGCCATTTGTTTTGTGCGACACTCTGCCATTACATGCCCCTCGCGGTTGCAGAAATGGCATCTTATCCGTTGGCGATCTGGCCTGCCTCGTGGACTACCCTGATTCCCATTTCGATAGTTATTCGCAGGCGGTTGGAAACTATTCCTGCGTGTTTGCTGGTACTGTTGAACCCCATTCCTGTAGTTCTGGGGACCTCTTTGATGGTACTCCTGCTTGATAACAAACGGTTGTGCGGCCATGTAAAAGTTGGGTCCCCTGGGTTGGTTGTTGTATCGGGCTGGCGACGTCCTGTTGCGGCTGTTGCATACACTGCTCCGTCTGTTCAAGTCTCCTGACCTTAGTCCCTATCTCCTCCAGCGTGTTCTCAACGTCTTGTAAGAGATAGAACTTGTAGTTTGAATTTAGCACTCCCATCTTGAAACAGTGTAGGCCTACTTCCTCTTTTTCGGCCTTTAATCCATCTCCTCCATTAGGGTACTGCACGTCTGCAGCGTTCTTACAGGCTGCAATGAGGTCTTTCACCCTATTAAAATACCCCAATAACGTCTCCGTTGGTAGCTGGTGAACATTTCGAAGCTGAGCGTTCAACGTGCTTTAGGATGCTCCCTGGAGTAGGTTTGCCCTCAATGTTGAAAATATCTCGTTCAACGTGTCGGTTCCATTTGCTTGTACCACTTCGAGTGCCCTGCCTCTTAATCATGTTGGTAGCAGTCGAGTGAATAATACTTTGTCTGGCACCTCTGTGAGGATTTCATATGATAGACGCGCGCAATTTATAAATTCATTCACCTCGCATTGCTTGCGTGGCCCATCCTCTCCAGCCAAAATTGGCACATTGTTGTGAAGTAAAATATTCACTAGGGTTATGCTGGTCATCTCTTTAGTTTCTTCCTCTATTGTACTCTCTTCTCCTACTGCCTCACTATCTGTATGCCGTCGTGGTCTTTGTTGTCTGCTACTGTTCCAACCAGCTTTTCGTTCTGTTGTACTCGATTCGCCTACAGCCTCACTATCTGTATTCTTCCGGGGTTTTCGTTGCTTGTTACCTCCAGGGTCGGAATTAACTGAGTGTGTCCGGATATATCGTCTCCCGTTCCTGAGTGATACTACTTCTCGTAACAGGGGTCTTTGGATCTCTTCGTCGATTTCTTCTGGTACTCCGTTATCCACTGCTTGTCCACATTCGTCCTCCTGTTCTTCTGCCTGAGGTTCCCGGTCCGCGTTATTTTCTTCCGTGCTAAATGTGAGTTCCGGTTGTTGCCTATTGGGTGAAACGCCCGTGTTTGTGTTGTTTTCGTTGGTGTTTTCTGGGTTTGTGCGGTCTTCCGCGCTAAGTGTGACAACGTCTTTATTTGTGTTATGCCTTAAGTGCCTTATGTCATATACATTAACTTCAAGTTATTCCGTGAATACAATGTTTGATTTTTCCACTTATGTATATTGTTTATTTTATTAAACTAAGCCCATTGAGTTCCTATCCATAGCCTTAGTACATTTCTCATTTAATTATCGCTATCGACTTGTGCTCAGAAGTGTCTCTTACTTTATTTTCCTTTATGTATTCACAATTTATTAAAAACCTCCTCTTTTACCATTCATTATCATTATTAGAGGTAGACTAATTATTTTCTTTTCCAACTTTCTCCAAAATTCTAGTAAAATTTTTTTTTTTCTAACATTCTATTCTAACCTCCTCTTTACAAAACAATTCCCTAGAGGTAGGCTCGACAAGCGGCTGCGCCAAACTCATGTGAAGATTTTCCCTCGACTCTTTGTACCGTTGTAGGAGAAAACCTCACAATTGTTTTATTTCAGTGGGATACACTTCTGAACACAATTAATTATTTGATCGTCAGACAACTCTAAGATTTCCATACATTTATTCATCTAATAAAAATTGCAAGTTCTTCTTAATCTAAAGTTGACTATTACTACTCGCTCGCTCTTTATTCACGGAGTTCACAGATTTGTTACATCTTACCGACATTCGCCCTGGGTTGTACCTGGCCCGCTTCTTAGTCTGGCGATACCGTCTTCGATCGTTATGCAATTGTTGGAGCTCTTGCTCTATCCTCGCTCGCTGCGCACGACCCACAGCCAGAAGGAGTTGACGCCGCATCTCCTCGATGTCCGCCCGTAATCGCGCCTCTTTGCCCGTCAGTTTCTTCGGGGGTATTTCCGGTAACACCGGATTGGTTCGCTGGTTCCGCGGCCCCTTTCTCCTCTCTCTGTATTCTTCTATCTTTCTTCGTTCTATTTATTCTCATTTTTTCCTTACACCGCAATTCACATTCTGTCAATTTTTCCCTGAAATTATTGTTGTCCCAGTTTTCCAATTTCACACTGCGTTTCCCGAAAATGCATTTCCGCACATTCCATTTTGTTTTTCCCGCAAAATGCATTTCCGCACATTCCATTTCCGCAAGTGGGGCAATTCGGTCGTTCCCCTCGACATGCGGTTACGTTGATTTGGTCACGTTGATCGTTCGACCTGCTGCTGCCCTCTAACGATGACTAGTTTAACGAATTTCTAGTACGTTTAGTACTGATTTGTACTAGTCGCCTATGCGTATTCGTGTACTAGTCTCGATCGTGACATGTGACGTTTCAGTGACGTGACGTGTAGCTGCCATGCGGATGATGGGTAAGTATTATGTCTTATTATTAGTAATATCCTTTCTTTTTAGGATCTTTTACTGTGACAGGATGTTCATCACATAACATTCTTGTGCTACAAAACACCGTCATTCTTCAATCGCTAGTTACTACGAGGCTGATAACGCGATAAACCCAGTTGAGGTGACAGTGGATTTGCACGTATTTATCGTGTGGCACTTGTTTTTCCCATGACGTCATCGGGCTAGTGCAAGCTTCCACGCGTGATTGTTGTTTTTTAGCGTTGTGTGAGGATTTTTATGAGTGTAGCGTAAAGATGCATTAAGCTAGGACGGTAGGACGATGATTAGGGTATCATTGTAAAAACCATGAAAGGAGCTACCAGGACCTAAATCGAAACATTAATAATATTCTCCTAAATATATGCAAAAATTGGTATGAATTTGAAAATATAAAAAATGTGGAAGATATCTTTTCATATGAGGCGTAAATATGCACCGAATTGTAAAAAACTCAAACCGGAGAAAACCCTTCACTTACGCATGATTATTGTTAATAAGCGTTGCGTAAAATTATAAATAAGTGTAGCGTGGGAACGCGATCATGTAGGACGTTCGTTCAGGTGTCATTGTAAGGAATTTGAAAAGAACTACCAGGACCTGAATTAAAACCATAAAAATAGTTGCTGAAGTATTAGTAAAAATCTGTTTTAAATTGAAAATTGGAAAAACAATTGAAAATATCGGCCCGTGTCAGTCGTATATATGGGCTGAATTGAATCAAATGCAAATCAAAGATACCTTGCATCAAATCGTATTCAAAAAATCCTAAAGTGTCAAGTGCCGAGTAAATGTCAGAGCTACGGCAGCATTAAAGGAGGGATGGGAAAGCATGAAAAAATAAGCATGTGATTTAACTTTTCTGTCATCGTATTACTCTATATAATCATTGTATAAGAATTGATTTAAGTACTGCAACAGAGAAATGATGCTGATGCTTGAAAAAATGATCTTGATGAATATTTAGTTTATTTACACTTCAGATACAATTTTTATTGAACAAAAGAACCTCACGTCACACGGCGCCACTTTTCAACAATGTAACGGGAAGAACGAAGGTCTTGTTCTTCTCGTAAAACTGAGCTGAGTCTGAACGAAATTCGGAACCTTGAAAAGACTTTCACCGTTCGTTCGCAAGAATGATGCGGGAGTTTTGAACAGGTACATACTAATAAGAAACACATCTTATAATTTTATGCCAAAGCTTTCACGGAAAATCTACGGTTTAAAAATCTTTCATTTTTTTGTATATTTTCAAGTGATATATTTATCTAAAACAAGAAGGAAAGATGAAGTATGCGGTGTTTTCGTCTTGAGCACTCAAGTGAGAAAAAACGGGTAATTTCCTTCTTTCGTTAACAAATGATGATAGAACAATATTATTATAATATTAACTTGAACTTGATGTTGTTGAATAACTTGAATAGTGAAAGTTAAGATTTCAAGGACCCCAAACTCCAATGACTTCGCATTCAACACTGAAGCCTATTTTATGGGCTCTGCAGTCTTCAGGAAATGAAAGCCCAGGAACAAGAAAAAGAAAAGTAAGAATTTAAAGGAAATTTGAAAAAAAATCTTTGCCGCAAATATATTTAAGTGTAGGTTATTTAGGTGCAAAAAGAAAATTATTAAAATACCAGGTTTAATAAATGAACTTACCAGTAGGAATTATATTAGAGAAAAGGAAATAGATATATTTAATTAGTCTTGCAAGTCAAATGAAAACTTAGTAACAAGATATCTCTTTATTAAAGAATATAAATCAGGTTTGAGGACATGTTGTCCCATTTTAAGGGCTTTCGCTCTCCATTAGAACTTTTACTGCCCGAAAGGATATAATTATGTTAGAAAAATTGTTAAAGATAGATTGCCACATGAGAGGACCTTTCGAAAATGGCTCCAAGTGTCCAATTGTGAGCCAGGAATATTCTTCAAATCATTGAAGTCCTTAGAGAATGCAGTTCATAAAGTTAGATTTGTTAATTAGAAATTAATTTGCAATCTTGTGTTCGACGAACTGACTATCCAAGAGGGAAGAGATTCGGATGGTTCAACCTATTATGGTTAATTAGATATTGGTAATGGTTCGGATAGTAATATTAAAGCAACTCACGTCTTAGTATTCATGGTTGTCTGTATTAATAGAAGATGGAAACACCCATTAGGTTATTTCTCTATCGCTTCTATTACCACGGAACAAAAATTAAATTTATTAAAGCACTCCCTTCAAAGTGTTGTAGATACGGGTGCAGAAATTTCTGGTGTTACTTTTGATGGCGCAACCAGTAATGTCACATTCTCTAGGCTTCTAGGCTGTGATGTTAAAAATTGAGACTTCAAACTTCGTCTTCACAATCGAGGGTTATGCAAACAAAATTCCCATTTCTATTGATGGGTGCCATTTGCTTACACTAGTTAGAAACGTTCTCGCAGAATTTTCCCCCTAACAAGATTCAAATGGCAAAACCATCGACTGTAACTATTTGGCCAGACTGCAAAAAATACAAGAACAGCAAGGCCTGCATTTGGAAAATAAAATTTCAAGAGTCCAAATATACTTCCATAGGCAGAAAATGAAAGTTAAATATGCAGCGCAAGTTCTTAGCAAGTCAGTGGCGGACGCATTAGATCTCTGCAGATTAGAGCTCAATTTACTCGACCTTGCGGAAAGAGAGGGTACAGGTGATTCATTCGTATTCAATAGCGCGTTCAACATACTAAATAGTAGAAGAATTGGAACCACCGGCTTCAGGACAACTATATCGAAACATAATTTTCGCGAAATAAACCAAGAAGCGTTGAAGATTTGTCAGTATTTTACTTCGTTATAGGTGGCAAATGAAGTTGTAGTAGTCCACGGCAGACGAAAACTAGGCTTTCTTGAATTTATCGTAGATTTAAAAAACTTATCTCTGCTTTATGACAGATTTATATAAACTGATAAACTAAAATATATCCCTACTTATAAAATTTATTAGGACTACTTACAGTTGAGCTACGATATAGTAATAACTTCACCATCAAGCAGTTCAAATCGTGCTACAAAAAACTTTTAATTCATTGCCAAATCCACGATGGCGGAGTGGGAAACTGTATTCCTCTCGAAGATATATCAATTTTAAATTGCTGTTCCGTGAGAGCAATAAACAATTTTACTGACAGGGAGTTCGTGTAAGAGGAAACTGCTCAAGGAACGGATAAGGTTTTAGATCAGGCTTTTTATAATGACCATGACTATATAATGAGTCTAAGATTCCTGAGTATATTCAAAGGAAAAATGGTCGACGTGACGATTTTCCCCGTCGAACCCCAACTTTCGAGGGAAAACCATTACAATTGTTGCTCTTATAAGTAGACTTCGGGTCACAATTGTCATTCAAACCAAAAACAATATATCATTAAAATTGATTTATTTCCCAAGATCTATCCTTATTAACTAAATTCAAACAAAACCTGATAATAAGAAGGATTCGTGGCACTACAGCTCCCTCGCGGCGACGGCCTTTCTCTCAGGATAGTACCTCACTAGCTTCTGTTTCCGGCGATAACGTTCCTCTCGCTATACAACTGCCGCAGCTGCTTGTGCACGAACACCCGCTCTTGGCAATCCACAACCAAAAATAGTTTCCGCCTTGTCTCCTCTATGGATTCTCTGAACTGCGCCTCAGTTCCAGTCGTTTTCTTTGAGATTTTCTCAACTAACGGTGAAGCCGCGGGTTGCTGGTATGAGGATGCCTTCTGCCTAGCCCCATAGTCCTCTATGGACATTGGTCGTGGTCCTACTTCTGTGTTTTTTTAACTCTTCCTGTAGTCGCTTGTTGGCGTTCATCTCTGCAGAGTAGTCCCGTTATGTTAAAGTTTGTTTTTATGCCCGATAGGTTTGTGAGAACCGTGTTCGGGATCTTGGCGGAGAGGCCATAGCACACATCCACTTAGTGATTGTAAGTTTTGTGAATACGCATACCCACTTGGTTTTTCTGGTTTGTCAACTTCTTCTGGAACTTGACTATTATTAGGACGTCTTGGTGGTGAATGTGTATGGATGAGAAAGTTGGTATCCTTTCTTAGTGACTTCTGGTTTCGAAATAACTTCTACGTTGGTTTGTTAGTCCATTTATTGCACTCAGTTCACTTGTAGCAATTCACTTGGGTGTTTCACTCACTTCACTTGTAGCAATTTCCTCGTCGCATTTCCAGTTTTGCAACTCCCCATTTGACACGATTAGAACCCATTCTCATGTTCGGTTTTCCAATTTGACTCGGCGAATTCTTATGTTGTGAAATTTATGTAAGTCGGTCAAACCATTTTGTTATTTGACTCAACACATTCCACATGTAAGTCGGTCAAATCGTTCACCGTAGCCATGTAGCGGTGACTAATTCGCGTGTTAGTACTGGGTGGCTGATCATCTGAACTGATCATGAATGTCATATGAGTAACATGTGGCTGACAATAGTTGATGGTAAGTACTTTATCATTATTTTGAATTTTAATTCCTTCACTGTTAAGGATATTAATGGAGACTAAACACATTGCTCCTTCTCTGGAGGACCTTCCCTGGGACGGGAGTGATACTGGACGGGTTGTAGTTGCTGGATTGACTGACGTAACTTTGGTTGGTTCCATTGTGCTATGCCCGCGTGAGTTTGTTTGGGTGAGTGCCTAATCCCTACGAATCCTTTAGATTGTTGTTTTGAATGATGTCAAGCTAAAAATAAATAAAATTGGAAATAACTAAATCACATTGCTCACCATACTCATAACAACATCGAAAGACATAAGCAATCGAAAAAAGGTCACTATGCTCGTCATCAAGCATAACCATAACACGGGAAGGTTGTGATATTTATCATAAACAAATCTAAGAACCAGAAGATAAATGTAACCAATACCTCAATGATAACAACACCAATACTTACCTGAACATGGGACACTGAAAACTTATGATATTCCGTAGAAACATAAAATACACGATTTCACAACATCTCTCTGTCATACCTTACTCTGAAATATCAAAACGAAAATGTCAACAACTCACGCGATCAGTTTTAAAAACTAGGCTGGTCGCTGAGAGATGGAGCCACGGCACACAAGGTGGATTTCGTGAAATATGGCAACCATGCAAAAACGAAGCAAAGTCCCGGTTTCAGGAAATATCATGCGAGGAAAATTTTAGGAAATCATCAGTCGCTGAATGGATCTCTCCTTGGAACTAGCTTGGAAAAGTGGGCATTTAAAAGGAAACAATAAGTAAATCCCTACCGAAAACGGTTCTCGAAACCCAATCGGTTTTTAGGAAACCCAAAGTGTTGAAAGTGGTTCTTTTAACCCACCAACTCGGGCTCCAGCCACACTACCGAACACGGTTCTCGCAACCTATCGGTATTGGAGGGAAATTCCCAGTTGAAAGCGGCTATCAGAGCCCTACAACTGAGTTCCCAACCAGATATTGATCAGGGCTACTTCGTAGTGTCGGTGTAAGCACGAACATCGCTAGCGAAGGCACTGCAGGTCTCAGCGCCCGGCCCAAGACCTATCTCCTTGGAAGAATACCGGGCCAGGAGAGGAGGAAGGAGGGAAGACGACACACCAGCACCGGAGCCCCCTCAACCCCCGGAGTATCGCACTGAAGCGGAGGCTAAGTTTCGGCGAGCAATTGAGGAGGTTCGGCGTCGCCTGCTGATTGCTGTGGGGCAAGAGTAGCCTGTGCGGATTAGCCGTGAGCTTCAGAAGCTCCATACCGAACGGCTGCGATACTCGTGGGTCGAGTAATTGGAGCAATGAAAAATCGGATCGAATTGATTTTTATGATGTTCATGATTTTCTGCGCTCCTATTACTTGAGTAGGAGACAGAAAATTTAGTGCAAAAATTCTTACTCGTGGGAAATACAGAGGGGGTAGGATACTAGTGGATTAGAGAAAATCGTTTCGTTTCGTTTCGTTCCATTTCGTTCCGTTGTTCTTTAGGGTTGTTAAAAACAGAAATAAGGCATATTATATTAATATTAATAAATAAAGAAAAATGGAATCAGTTTTATACATACTTACTGAAAATTTAGCTTTACAATTTTCATTTAAAATTTTAATTTGTTTTAGTTTCTGAACTGGATCATCTCCTACAGTTTTTTATTCGCAATTTGATCTGAATCAGTAAAGAAAACACTGTTATCGATAAAGCTAAGAAGATTTTGGAATGGAACATTGAGTTCGACTATGAGACGGGAATGATTCTTATACATACTTACTGAAAATTTAGCTTTACAATTTTAATTTAAAATTTTAATTTGTTTTAGTTTTTGAACTGGATCATCTCGTAGCATTTTTTATTCGCAACATGATCCGCATCAGTAAAGAAAACGCTGTTATTGATAAAACTAAGAAGATTATGGAATGAAACATTGAGTCGACTATGAGACGGAGAGTTCTAGGGCGATGAGACCTAGAGATAAGGGAAGGAACAAAATGAACATTAGAACGAAGTGGTAGGGACGTCACTTTAGTTTCGATACAAAAGTTACATCACGTGAAAAATTTTCTATCTCTAAATATATCTCGTATAATAAATCTAATACAAACAAAACCATTTATTTAATACTTATTTCAATAAATATTCTCGAAGGATGCCGAAAAGAAATGATGAAAAGTGTCGTGAGTTTCGGCAGAAAAACAAACCAAATATCATTAAAATTGTTCCAAAAAGTTCAACGGAACAAGTCCGTGAATTTCGTTCACGCCGAAGGGCATTATTAAACGTGCAACATACAGTATAACAGTATACAGTATATTATACATACATTTTGCATAATGAAACGTTCAATGTTCAAAATCGTGAAAATCATCACTGTAAGTGTTTGAATATTCTCTAATCAGCAAATTTGGTTCTCAATCATTACTGCTCATAGATCATATTTAAAATCTCCAAATATCACTTGTATATCCTTATTAAAGTGAAAACTTCTTTAGCACCGTTGTTATTTTCTCTTCAAATGATTCCTACGTGAATGTACATATTAAATGTGAAATATGATGTCTCAGTTGGATATAATATGTAGTATTGAAAATAATGATTGTGAGATCCCTAATACTTTTGTACATATATAAACAATTTACTTTTTTAATAAATTGGTCCTAATAGCTCATCACATACAATAAATTGCTTTTCAGGTAGCCCCCAAGCGGATGTACAGTCTGAAATTACTTATTATTTCGTCAACATAAAGTTGCACATGAAGGATTTCGCAAAAAGTTTTTGAACAATATGTTCGGTTATACGTGCTCCGTGTGTGATCGATTGTGGTTCCAAAAAAAATTTAAAAGCACAGAACATGAAGAAATTTTACGTGTAATCATTGAAAATTATAAAACAAGTGATGGTATTTTACTGTGCAACACGTATTACCAAGCAATTGAGAAGAAAGTAGTTCCAACAATGTCCAAATATAACGGCTTCAAATATCAAAAGGTACCTGCGTCTTTACCACCACTGGATTTGATTTCCGAAAGACTTGTCTCTCCGCGAATTCCCTTCACGCAAATAAGACGGTTGCGATACGTCCACGGGCAATACGGAATTTATGGGCAAATAATTAATGTACCAGTCGATGTAGACAATATGGTTAAACTTTTACCTCGCAATATTGATGATGATCACTGCATCAACATTCATATTAAAAGAAAGAAAATTCACAGATCAAACTATTTAGTGGGACTGGTGAATAAAAGAACAATTCCTGCATGGCTTCAGTACATGCTTGAAACTCCACTTTATGTTTTATATAATATCAAAATTGATGGAAGCTTTTTCAACGATCATAATATTGATGAAATTAATCGAGAAGAAATAAGTGAAGTTATACCGATAGAAGACAGTCTAACAGCACAACAACAGACTCTGATGTGGAATGATGACGAGTACTTACGGATTGCACCTGGACAGTATAATCTCCCAAAAAGTATAATTTTTGATGAACATGCGGAAGAACTTTCTTTCCCATCAATTTATTTGGGCCATTTCCAAACATTCAGAGATGGAATAAATGCGACACCTTTTACGATAGCGACTAGTGAATTACGGAGATCTGACCGACGTGAAGTTACTCCGTATCACTTACTGTACGTTGCTATGAAAATTATGAGGTTAAGAGTTCATAATTCACTCACTATTGCATTCAGGCATGTGGGAAAAAATACTAATATTACACGGCAGCAAATTGAATCAGATGAATATATTAATAATTGCTTTCCTGCGATCAATACCAAACTCTCTTTGGTATTGGAGCGAACGGAAGAGAGATCTTTTCGCGATGATTCGTCAGTTGGGAAAACCTACTATATCCCTCACTTTAAGTGAAAATGAAATCGGATGGAACGATTTACTCCAATTGCTGTACAAATTAAAAAATATAGGGGCTGAAATTTCAACAGAAGCAGTTGCGTTTTTGGATTACATATCAAAGACTACACTTGTGAACAAAGATGCTGTGACTTGTGCAGTATATTTCAATAAAATAGTCAATATATTATTGACTATTCTCCAATCCAAGGAAAATAGCCCATTTGGAAATTACCATGTTGTCACCTATTTTAAACGCATTGAGTTCCAACATCGTGGTAGTCCTCATGCACACATATTATTATGGCTGAATGATGCTCCATCAGATGCGCTTAATGGAGACAAACTAAATTCTATAGCGATGATTGATCAACTGATATCAGTTTCTTCAACAGAGGCTTCTGGATATATTCGTCTGCAAACCCACAAACACACTTTCACTTGCTATAAGAAAATAAAGGACAATCAACCTCAGAAATGTCGAGTTGATGCTCCATTCATGCCATGTAAATTCACCACGATATTAAAACCCATGGAGAAAAATCATCCAGGATATGCAAGTCATGCCCACCGTTATAAACAATTGCAAGCCAATCTTGAGAACAATAATTATGATAGTATTGAATCTTTTTATGAAGAAAATCGAATTTCTTCTGACGAAGACTAGTTTCATATTCTTAAAGCTGGAATTGTTAGACCTAAAGTATTTTTAAAACGACAACCACATGAAAAGTGGCACAACCCTTACAATCCTTTCATTCTCAATATATTAAAATCAAATACAGATATACAGTTTATTATCGAGGAATACGCTTGTGCCGCGTATGTCGTCGAATACGTTAACAAAACAAATAGAAATATAAGCAACTTACACCCCAGATTTCGACATATTTGAAGTAACATGGAAAATGAGTATTAATATGCTCAATACTGTCGAATTGACGAGTCAAGAAGCAGCGTGATACCTACTTCGTGAACCTATGTCCAAAAGTTCAGTTTCTGTAGTTTATATCTCTACCGTATGACCTATTGAACGACAACGAATTAGACGAACACAAAAAGAATTGGATGAACTGAATACTGATGAGAATTCAACAAATTTTTGGAAGGAAGACTGGTTTGACAAGTACGAGCAGCGCCCAGAAGAAATGGAAGGATTGTCACTTGCACAATTCGTTGATAATTATACTAAAAATTCACAAGGATTGTATTTTCGTCGAAAGCAACAACGCATCATTCGTTATAGGAATTATGACATATCCTCCGATTTCAATGAGTACAAAGGGAAAATGGTAACTTTACACATCCCATTTCGTAGTGAAGAAATTGACATTCCTGAAGATATGAAATTGAGTAGGATTTACGATGAAAATGAAAACCATATTTTGGAACGTCGTAAAGAGTTCGAATCAGATTTAGACATAAGCAAAACTAAAGAGATTTGTCGAAAACTATGTCATGAAGATAGACAAGCGGACGATGGCGATGAGATCCATGATGTTGCTACTAGATTTCCAGAAGCCAATCCATTTCACGCATTATATGACAATCCGAATTCGGACGTAAACAGTGATTTGCGCTTAGCCACACTTAATAAACTTGGTGCCATTGCCAAGCGGAAAGAAAATAAGATGCCTAATGATCAATTTTATGAACTGATGAAAATGGCAAACCAAAAACAAAAAGAACTTTTGCTGCCCAGCCGGATGCGGCAAAACATTTGTAATCAGACTATTAATGGAAATATATAATCGATATAATGAAAACAATGGATTTTGCAACGCTTATATCACTTGCGCTTCAACTGGTAAGGCTGCTGTGGCTATTGAAGGGACAACGATACACACTGCACTAAAGATAAGTCTCTCAAAGTTACTTCCTTTGTCAATTGAAGTAGCACAACAGTAGAGATCACTGTTTAAATACGTCCGCGTATTAATTATCGATGAAATCAGTATGATTAGAGCCGAGTTGTTGTCTCAAATAGATTCGAGATTAAAGCAAATCACCGGTAATTTTCAAGAAAATTTTGGAGGATTAGATTTAATTTTGATTGGCGATCTACGTCAACTACCGCCAGTTCGTGCTTCTCCGATTAATAAACCAATAACTCGACAAATAATAGGTCCAACAATATGGCGAGGTTTGAAATTCTTCGAACTGAGCGAAGTTATGCGACAAGCCCATCGAACTTTTTCAACAATTTTAACAAAAATTGGTGATGGACAGCTTTTAGACGAGAACGAGTTGGAATTAATCGAATCAAGATTTTACTCCGAAGAAGAGGCTGATAGAATTTGTCCAGGCGGTATACGATTGCTTTTCGATAATCATTCAGTTGCCAAATACAATAAAAAGGCTTTAAATTCTGCAGTCGAAAAAGTCATTTCAAAAGCAACAGATGTATATATTGGTTGTCACAGTGTTGATCAGCAAACTTCCATGCGTCAAAAATTGCACAAAATGTCAACTATTGATACAGGAGGTTTGCCTTTTGAAACTACTTTGGTTATCAATAAGCTGTACATTATAACAACTCATATCGACGTATCAGATCGTTTGGCGAATGGTGCGACAGGAAAATTGATTTATATCGAATATAATGAAAAACAAGAGATAGGTCGCTTATGGTTGGAATTCCCTGGCTCTCCCAAAACCGGCGGAAAAATCAGAAGAAAGGCAGCGGCATCAATACAAAACCATAATCTTTGTCCACTGGCAGTACCAATAGATCGCAAGATCATCCTCTATACCATTTCCTCTATCCTCTATACCAATAAAACAGTTACTGTAAGACGTAACCATTTTCCACTGGTCTCTGCGTGCGCGAAAACTATCCATAAATCCCAAGGAGGTACATTTGGTGAGATTGTATATGAATATGACAAAACACATGCTCAACACCTCCTGTACGTCGCACTATCACGGGTAACATCGATTCAAGGCTTACATCTCGTTTCAAAAAAAAAAAAGATAGAAAATTTTATCATGGTCGGAGAGTAACAGTATCCACAATTGAATGGCGAGCTGAATTTCAAAGGCTGAACCTGAATCGAATTGAAACAATTGACGAACTTGATTATGATTTTATAAATACAAGGAAACGATAGTCACTGTTTACTCTAACTGCCAAAGTTTAAGAGCTCATGTACAGGATCTTCAATTAGACAGAGTAGCATCGTCGTCGAATTTTTTAATTCTTTCCGAGACGTGGATGAATAAAGATACTATTTTAAACATTCCAAATTTTGATATTGTAGTTAATTATAAAAGACCACATACGATGCAGGCAGAGTTGCAATCTACCATAGTAAAAATGACGTATCTCGTGTTACTACTCCACAAACACATCTCAATGTACAACAAGTGGAATCATTGTCTGCTCAGTTTTCTAAGGTTGGAGAAATATGTGCTTGTGAAAGTAAATTGCACAATAATAGGTCAGTTATACTGGTGGCAATTTACATTTCTCCCAACCAATCATTAAGTGCCATTATTGAATTCATCCATGAGAATTTAATAAAGTACACACCAGAAGTATCGCGGATTCTTAACAAGAATTACGATAAAATTCCAAATGATTTTAAGTGGGGATTTTAATGTGAATTTTGCATTGGTTTCAGCGCTCCCCTTAATCGAGTTCTTGAAAAACAAATTAAATTTAAAAATGTGCAACAGTCGCACTGAATCGACAACAAAATCAAAAACAGCAGTAATTGACGCTGTCTTTCAAAGATATATTGATGGAATGCAAACAAAAGCTTTTATTTCATACTTTAGTTATCATAAGCCACTTGTGCCATTTGTTGAAAATGGAAACATGAATTGATAGTTCTGACATTAATTATGATTTGTAATAAGTAAAATATGAGATGTGTGTATGTCCGTGATTCGACATTTTCGAGATAACGCGATAATTTAACTTTCGTGAATTTGCTGCTACGTGACCAGCAACTCTTTTTCTAATTCGTCAGTGTTAGATGAATCCGGAAAATCGAGAAATGATTTTCTGCAGACATAAAATTTAGTAATTTTTCATCTATTTTGATGAGTGATGAAAATCTTTCGAATTCTTGTAACTTGTAAATCTTTCGAACTCTTGTAAATAACTTTTAAACATTACTAATTGTATCAATGTACCAATCTTAATATATAAAATCCCAATGGTCGTGAAGCAAAAAAAGGGGAATGGGATTCACGCTCTGAAAGCAGAGAAAATTCATTTTCAAAGAATGAATTTCTATCTGCTTTCTGGTAGTAAGTCTCATTCACCAGAGAATGGGATCATACTGATTTTTACAGAACTTGAGAGTTTTGCTTTCCCGCCTGTAACGGAAATTAGGGGAAGTGCCTGTGCGAGTAGTTTGCGAGTGCGGGAACGCAAAACTCTCAAGTTCAGTAAAAATCAGTATGATCCCATTCTCTGGTGAATGACACTTACATCCAGAAAGCAGAGAGGAATTCATTCTTTGAAAATGAATTTTCTCTGCTTTCAGAGCGTTAATCCCATTCTCCTTTATTTTACTTATTGATTTTTAGTGAACTTCAGAGTTTCCGTTCCCGCGCGGAGCGGAAAATAGGAGAAGTACCTATGCGAGTAATTTTCTCACAATTTCCCGTTTCGCGTGGGAACGCAAAATTCTGAAGTTCAGTAAAAATCAGCACTTAAGGTGCCTACAGACGATCATTTTTCTGTGATATTTCATCATATATATGACGAAAAAATATGATGAAGCTGTACACACGGAATATAACATATTTCTATGATGTTTCATCATATATTTAACATAGAAATATGTCATATTATAGGATCGTGTGGACAGTTCATCATATATATGACATATAAATATAATGAAAATATGTGATAAAGAGTGGCGCCAGTTTTAAATTTTAACTGTTTCTTTTCGAAACAGTATTGGACTTCAATATTTCTATTTGTGACGAAACTAGATAATATTTTTGCAGCAGGTAATTTCTTTGTAAATAAAAAGGAGTGCGGTGATTTGGAAAATAAACTATAATTTTTATATATATTATTTATAATTTTCAAACGCAATTTTATATTCATCATTCATTTTACCTGCAATTTGCTCACTACTATTATTCATGAAATACAAAGTGCCTACAGACGATCATAGAAAAATACATCATATTATATGGCATATTTGTGTCATATCATATCTATGACATATTATATGATGAATTGTACACACGTTTTTGAAAATAAGACGAAAAATATGATGTAAATTTTCTATGATGAAAATATATGACAAAGCGATTTTTGCTGTATACACGAAAGAATTCAATATGACATTTATTTCTTATGTTGTGTGTTGTTCGAAGTTGTCAAACACAGATTGTATTTGTACCACACTCCTTTTTTTTACAAAGAAATTACCTGCTGCCTAAATATTATTTAGTTTCGTTGTTATGTATTTTTGTTTCGTTTTGTTATGGTTCCAATTCTCAATGTTAACCAGTTCAATGTTGAAAGCAGATTTGACACAAGTTTTAATTTGGCTTAATATTTATTATTGTGCATATTCTAAGTACAATTCTCTTTTACATTTTCATTCAATTTCCTTAAACTTTATACAAACCCAACGTCCAAGCGACAAATCTACTAATTACCTTCCTAAGATTTTATATAAATCAAACGCTAATGTTACCAATCTACTAGTTATCTTCCTAATATTTGTTATAAATCAAACGTCCATGCGACCAATCTACTAATTACCTTGCTAAGATTTTATATAAATCAAACGCTAATGTTACCAATCTACTAGTTATCTTCCTAATATTTGTTATAAATCAAACGTCCATGCGACCAATCTACTTATTACCTTTTCATTTCACTACTTAGCCAGATTCAAATTTACTTTACTTTCTTGTCTGATTTCATGTTTCTAAATTTTGTGTTTTTAATCCTAATTTTATTCAGTTTTCATTCCATCTATTCCATTCCATTTAATCTAGTTTACAATTGCTTTCTTAATTCTATTATCACTTCTCTTGCTGCGGCGGTACTTCAACCGCTCGTTATGGAGCCGCTGGATCTCCTTTCTGATCCGCAGGCGCTCCTCTTTCCCTACTGCCAGCAGCAGACGACGACGAACCTCCTCTATGGCCCGCCTGAAGTTGGCCTCCACTCCAGTCCTATATTTCACGGGACGCTCTGCTTCTACGACCGGTGGCGCGACGACTTGCTGCTTGCCCCGATTCCTGGCTCGGTACTCCTCCAGGGTAATCAGCCTCGGTCCGGCCCTGGAATCACGCAACGCCTCCTCTAAACTTGTTCGCGACGTACCCGACATTATGAAGTATCCACTTTAATGAGGCCGTACTTGGAACTAGGTTGATGGGTTCTGGTGACCACTTTCAACACGAAGTTCCTTACTGCACCGATAGGTTTCGAGAACCTTGTTCGGTTTTGCAGTTTCGAGCTCGAGTTTGATGGGTTACTGTGACCACTTTCAAGCTCGAGCTCCCAACGCAGAGAACCGATAGGTTTCTAGAACCTTGTTCGGTTTGACAAATTCGAACTTGAGTTGGATGGGTTACTATGACCACTTTCAAACTCAAGCTCCCAGCGAACCGATAGGCTTCTAGAACCTTGTTCGGTTTGGATTACTCACTTCTCCTTGTATGTCTACTCCCGTGAATGGTCTGCCTGACTTTTAAGGTTTTGAAGTTGATCCAACCACTGGTGATATCCCCAATTTTTCTCCGCTTTTTATTCCAAGCAACCGGGATTTTTGACCGTTGGAGCGAGGTTGCCGTCAATTACGAAACGCACTTAACTTCTGCATGGCGCCATCTACCGGTGACAGGTGGAGGTTTTTAGAACAACGTAAGTTGATGGAGTTGTTTACGTTTCCCCATGTTTCGTTTTGACGTTTCAGTCTAGGTTAAGAACGTGTTGTGATGTCGCGTGTTTTATGTTCGGTAGTGAATTTCATGTTGTTTACATAAGTTTCCGGGATCCAATGCTCAAGTAAGTGTTATGAAATAGTAGATTTGTTTACATTTTACATATTTGTAGGTTTATTTACGTTGTTCCGCCGTGTTGTGTTTACGCTTGATGGTAAGTATAGTGCATGTTTAACTTTTGGTGTTTTATGCTTTTTAGGCAGTTTTCTATGCTTTATGCTTTATGTTTTATTCCCTATGAAATACTCCGTGTGCACTATCTGTGTGGGATATGTTGCTCGCTGTGTGGACTATGTTGTGTAAACATAAACACCGACATCGACTTCTCGCGTGACATGTTCGAGTGAGTATGTTAAATTTCTGGTGCATTATGTTTTTTAGGTTCATATGTGTTGCGGGTATGGTTAGTGACTCGCATAGTTTATTTGTTATGTTCTAACCTCCCTTCTTTTTAGGTGACGCGACGCATCACAACATTCCTCCCCCTTTTAGAAGTCCTCCCCAGGGTGAGTGGCAGTTTCTGGGATAATGGTGGGTCACTATGATCCTCTGAGTTTGTGATTATGGGTATTAACTGGTTAGAGGGTTCGCGAGATTTGAGTGGAAGTGTTATTTTCATGATAAGGATAGTTTTAGCTTATATTCTTGGCGTTGTAACTCTCGTGTTCCATGATTTTTTCTTTATTCCTCCTTACAAGTTACATTAACTTAATCTTGGTTTTAATTCTAGTTGATTTTGTTTTTTGCTTTCTGCCTCCTACGTCTCGGGTCCTTTTGGTGTTGACTGAATTTGTCCAGCTTCTCCATGGCTGGCGCCTCCTCTATCTCCGGCTTGTCCAATTGAAGTTGTTGAAATAGTTGATCTGCTTCCTTCAGGATGGATTCGAATTGAATTTGTTGGTACAACTGGTCTGCTTCTTGCAGGATGTTATCCCACTCGGCTTTTGTTAGTCCCAAATTATCCACGGGTCCCATAGGGTTATTATTAATACGTGTCGGATAGAGTGCTGTTGGGGCTATCGTGTCGGGGACGTAGGTTTTAGTTTTAATTAAAAAGCTTCAATCGGTTGTTATGTACGCGGCGTTTGCGCTTGCCTATCATTATGGTGCTATTTACCGGACTGTCTATAGCTACCACTTTGTACGGTCCTACCCAATGCTGTGACAATTTATTTTTTCGAGCCCCGTTCCGTAGCAATACCTGGTCCCCGAGGTGTATTTTTAAAGGGTTAGTCTTTTGGTCGTAGTACTCTTTGGACTGGATCTTACCCTCATCCAAATTTCTTCGTGCTGTTTGATATGCTCTCTGGAGTTTGTTTCTTAGTTGCAGGAAATAGTTTTCGTGATCGTGTACTGGTTGGGGAGCTTTCTTCAAGTTGTTGGGAAGAGGGGCGGAGAAGCCGTATAAGCAATCCATAGGCGTTAATTTTGTGGTTGTGTGCATACTATTATTCCTAACGAACATTGCTGCTCGCAGATGCTCATCCCAGTTTGTTTGGTTGTCGTCTACAAAATTCCTTAGATATTCTATTAAAGGCCTATGTGATCTTTCCAATGCTCCGTTGTATTGAGGGTGGTATGGTGTTGTTTCGATCTTCCGTATCTTAAATAACTTGCACACTTCCCTGAACATTTCGGAAGTGAAGTTGGCTCCTTGGTCGGTAATTAATTTTGTTGGTATTCTGTAACGACTTATTATTTCCTCCACAAAAGCCTGTGCCACAGTTTTCGCCTCCATATTTTGGAGTGATATTACGTCCATGAAGCGAGTCAAATCGTCTTCGAAACTTAGGATATACTTGTTCCCGCGTGGTGTTTCTGGAAGTGGACCCACAATGTCCATATAAACCTTGCCAAATGGTTGTTTAGCTGTATCCGTTATGACCATCGGTTCCTTATGTTCTCTGCTTAACTTATTCAGCTGGCATTTCTTGCATTTTCGTATATGTTTTTTGATATCTCTCAGCATTCCCTTCCAGTAGAACTCTCTCTTCAGGCGGTGATATGTTTTGAATACTCCTTGATGGCCTCCTGGGGGTGCATCATGACAGTCTCGTAGTATGGTTTCTATCTCCTGAGGGTCCGTTAAAATTCTTATATGTGTTTTCTCTCGTTCAGGTACTTTGCTTGGTGATGCATGCTCGGGACTTTCACTTGTGGTTGAACATTTTGCTTCTGTTTCTTCCAATTTTTCATTTTGTTCCCTCGTTTGTTTTCGCGTGGTTACTAGCACGTCATAGGGGATCCTACTTAAGGCGTCTGCATTGTTATTTTTGCGTCTCTCTTTGTATTCTATCTCGAACGTGTAGTCCGATAGTTTGTGCCATAAGCGTAGAATCCTACTTGCGGGATCCTTGATTCTTATAGCTCCTCTTAGTGGTTTGTGGTCGGTAAATACTTTGAATGGTCGTCCATACAGGTAACATCTAAAGTTCTTAACTGCCCATACTATGGCCAAGAGTTCCCGTTCTATTGTAGAATAATTTCTTTCTGCCGCGTTCAATGTCCTTCTAGCATAGGCTATGGGTTTCTCTTCACTGGGTTGACCTTGTGCTAGTACGGCGCCAAGTGCTTCTCCGCTCGCATCTGTGTATAGCTTGAATAGTTCTTTCAAGTTTGGGTATCTAAGTACCGGTGGACTTATCAATTTCTGTTTGAGAGTGTTGAAAGCGTTTACACAACTTTCATCACATTTGGACTTCACATCTTTCTTAAGGAGATTATTGATTGGAGCCGCTATTTTGGAAAAGTCCGATATGAATTTCCTGTAGTAGTTGGCTAGTCCTAAGAAGGACTGTACTTGGCGCACCGTTTTAGGCGTCGGGAAATTTTTTACGCTATCCACCAAGCTCGGATCTGGTTCTACGCCTTGCGTCGTGCATTTATGTCCAAGGTATATAATTTCTTTTTTGAGGAAATTGCACTTCTCTACGTTTAGCTTCAAGTTATGGTTTCTCAATCGTTGTAATATGGTTCGTAGTTTTGTTTGATAATCCTTTAGGTTTCTGCCGTATATTAGTATATCATCCAGGTATACGAAACACTGTAGACCCTGTAGTCCTGTCAGCACATGATTCATGAGACGCTGGAACGTTGCTGGTGCTCCCTTTAACCCAAAAGGCATACGCTTAAAGGCGTAGTGTCCGTAAGGGGTACTGAACGCAGTCTTATCCCGATCTTCTGGTTTCATTGCGATTTGGTCGTATCCGCTGGCGAGATCGAGTACTGTGAAATACCGAGAGTTTCCCAGCTGATCCAGGATATCTTCAATTCTGGGTAGTGGATAAGCATCCCCCTCGGTGACTTCATTTAGTTTCCTGTAATCGACCACTATTCGCCATCGCTTCTGTCCATCAGGTCCCGGTTTCTTTGGGACTACTAGCAATGGTGCGTTCCATTCGCTCCAGCTTGGTTCTACTATGTCTTCCTCGAGTAATCGTTGTATATCTTCCGTTATTATCTCTCTTTGCGTCTCCGGCAGGCGGTACATCTTGCACTTGATAGGTTGTTTCCCTGGTTGTATCCGTATTTCATGCTGCACTGTTGCTGTGTGCCCCAGTTTCTCTCCCGGTAAATGAAAAACGTCTTGGAATTCTTCAATAATTTTATGCATTTCCCTCCTCTCTTCGATGTTCAAATTGGTTTCTAAGCTTATTAGTTTTTTTATCTGAGTTTCTCTTTTTCCTGGTTTCCATTCCTCGGTGCTAATACAATTGACGAGTTTTTCCTCAGAGTTATTAGTATCGTTGTTGTTTGGTGCTGTCGTGTCTTCGTATTTGCTCAATTTTACTGTCACATTGTTCACTTCTACTTTATAATTGTTTATATTTAGTACGCTCAGTTTTATTTTCCCATTTGTTGACCTCACGAGCGCGTTACTAATATATACACCCGGTTTTATCTCCTCTCCTTCGGTTACATACTGTCCTTCTTTGTCCGTGATCATTTCCACACATTTCACTGTCCTTCCCGGTATTATGATGTTCCTGGGCTCTGTGGTTATAAATTCTTCCTTTGAGCAACTTTTTTCGCAGCTCTCTTCATTTTCCCCATACGTGCGAGTATGGAATGGAAAACATTGCAAATTACTTTCTTCGCAGCTTTCTTTGTTCTCCCCATACGTGCGAGTATGGAATGGAAAACATTTTAAATTACTCCCCCCGGTACGCATCCCACTCTCGTAGTTTTCATGCGTTGTACCTGTCTCGAAGAGTTTTCCAAGATCTTTCAACACTTCCGCTGTAGGCATTACTTCCCCTGTGTTATCACATGTATTCGGACTGCTTTGCCTGACGTTGGTAATGTTCCCTGGTTTCTCCGTTTGTCGGGATTCCTCTGGCTGCTCGGCGTAATCTTTTTCCAGTATTGCTTTTCTTTTTCTTTTAGCGACGACTCGCGGTGTGCCCGGTCGTCTCCTCGCAGTTTTCCGTTTGTAGGTTTGCTGTTTGTTTTTCTAGCTGAAACCGTTCCCATCTCTCTCTTAAATAACACCGGTCCTCCATATGTCCACTTTCCAGACAGAAATTGCATTTTCCGTCCGCTGTGTTCCCGATGGTATGATTCACTTGACGACCTCTATATGTGTTTGAAGCTGAATTTTGTTGATTTCTGCCGTGCGCGTTACAGTTTTGAATCGTGTGGCCATACGTCTTACAGCTTGGGCAGAATGGCGTCATTTGCTTCGTACGACATTCGGCTATCACGTGTCCTGGTCTTCCACAGAAATGACATCTTATCTGCCGTTTATCCTGTTTCTCCCGGGGTGTATTGGTGTTGTAGTTTCTTGGTGTCTCTTGGTACCCATTATAGTTTCTCGCGGCCTGGTATTGTGGTTGTTGCTGATTTTGTCCAAACGTTCGGGTTCTCTTTTCACTTGATTGTAAAACTGGTTTCTAGGTTGGTCCATCGTGTGAAGTCCTGGGATTACGGGATGCTGACTAGCTAGGTGCTGATTCATACATTGCTCAGTCTGCTCCAGCCTTGCTATTTTTCTTCCTAAGGCTTCTAAGTTGTTTTCGCAATCTTGGAGCAGGTAGAACTTGTAGTTAGAGTTTGTTATCCCTAACTTAAAGCAATGCAATCCTACTTCCTCGATTTCGATTTTTAAACCTTCACCCCCGTTGGCGTATTGTTGTTCTGCTGCGTTCTTGCAAGCATTTATGAGTGTTTTCGCCCTATTGAAGTAGCCCATTAGTGTTTCCATGGGTAATTGCTGCACGTTTCTTAATCGAGTGTTTAGAGTTATGTAGGAGGTATTCTGGATTAAGTTCGACCTAAGAGTGTTGAATATATCCTCAAGTGTATCGTTTACTCCAGCTTGTGCAACTTCTAGGGCTCTTCCTCTTAATCGTGTTGGTAATAGTCTTATAAAGAGCGCCTTATCTTGCGCTTCAGTGAGGGTCTCGTATCCCAGGCGCGCGCAACTAATAAATTCATTTACTTCATTTTGTTTTTGGGGGCTGTCTTCCCCCATTAGTATCGGTACGTTGTTGTGTAACACGTTGTTTACTAAAGTTATGTTGGCCATCTTCTTGTTTTCAATTCCTTTTGTTTCCTCAATTTCTTTTTTCTCGATCTCTGTTCGTGTGTTTATTGTTGGCTGTGGTTTGTTGTTGGCGTGGTCGTCTTTTCCTTGGTCCGAGTTCGTCTTACAATATTTTCTCCCGTGTCTCAGCTGCACTATGTCTGTTTCTGGCTCTTCTGGTGTTTGTTGTGTATCTCCTGTTTCTGTATTTCCTTCTATCTGATTTTCTATTCCCGGTTCTGTTATCTAATAAGTTTCCTGGTTGCTTGACATCAATACGTAAGTTTTGTTATTTGTTTCTTCCTCGTTGTCCTTCTTTTCGTTAGATTCTTCACCTGTGTGGGTTTCCTCAGTGCTTGTAGAGAATTCCGGTTCCGGATTATCAAGTGAGAAGTAGTCTAGAAACCTAGAAAATCTAGTTATAGACGATTTCAGCAACGGTTTCGGGGTTGACTGGGCCATATACTGTGTTTTTCGTTTGTTTTATCATTTTGTTATGACTAATTTTTACTAACTAAGTATCTTTTCCTTGAATATTTTTAATTTCTTTTCCTATTTATATTTCTTTTTTCTGATATATATAGATATATTTTTTTTTTTGGTTTTTTTTTTTTTTGTTTTATGTTTTTATGTATTTTTGTGTTGAGTATTATTCTTTTATTGTATCCTTTTTTTAATTTCGTATATCCTTGTTTTTTGTTTTTCTTTTTTCAGCTTGTAACAATTTTAATACAAATATTCCTTAATAAATAACTTATACAAACAATCCTTTTTTATGTCTTATATTCTACAGCGTACCTTCAACATTTGCCTTATTTAAATTCAATTTGATTAATTTTGCTCAATATTATTTTCTGTGCGTCTAGGTTCTTTAGTGCGGCTGCGCCAGTTTTGTTATGTATTTTTGTTTCGTTTTGTTATGGTTCCAATTCTCAATGTTAACCAGTTCAATGTTGAAAGCAGGCTTGACACAAGTTTTAAGTTGGCTTAATATTTATTATTGTGCATATTCTAAGTACAATTCTCTTTTACATTTTCATTCAATTTCCTTAAACTTTATACAAACCCAACGTGCAAGCGACAAATCTACTAATTACCTTCCTAAGATTTTATATAAATCAAACGCTAATGTTACCAATCTACTAGTTATCTTCCTAATATTTGTTATAAATCAAACGTCCATGCGACCAATCTACTAATTACCTTCCTAAGATTTTATAT
Organism: Chrysops caecutiens; assembly: GCA_963971475.1. NCBI lineage: Eukaryota > Metazoa > Arthropoda > Insecta > Diptera > Tabanidae > Chrysops > Chrysops caecutiens. The sequence continues at coordinate 54,134,340 of OZ020567.1, read as the reverse complement.
AAATCAAACGCTAATGTTACCAATCTACTAGTTATCTTCCTAATATTTGTTATAAATCAAACGTCCATGCGACCAATCTACTTATTACCTTTTCATTTCACTACTTAGCCAGATTCAAATTTACTTTACTTTCTTGTCTGATTTCATGTTTCTAAATTTTGTGTTTTTAATCCTAATTTTATTCAGTTTTCATTCCATCTATTCCATTCCATTTAATCTAGTTTACAATTGCTTTCTTAATTCTATTATCACTTCTCTTGCTGCGGCGGTACTTCAACCGCTCGTTATGGAGCCGCTGGATCTCCTTGCTGATCCGCAGGCGCTCCTCTTTCCCTACTGCCAGCGGCAGACGACGACGAACCTCCTCTATGGCCCGCCTGAAGTTGGCCTCCACTCCAGTTCTATATTTCACGGGACGCTCTGCTTCTACGACCGGTGGCGCGACGACTTGCTGCTTGCCCCGATTCCTGGCTCGGTACTCCTCCAGGGTAATCGGCCTCGGTCCGGCCCTGGAATCACGCAACGCCTCCTTTAAACTTGTTCGCGACGTCCCCGACACTATGAAGTAGCCACTTTAATGACGCCGTACTTGGAACTAGGTTGATGGGTTCTGGTGACCACTTTCAACACGAAGTTCCTTACTGCACCGATAGATTTCGAGAACCTTGTTCGGTTTTGCAGTTTCGAGCTCGAGTTTGATGGGTTACTGTGACCACTTTCAAGCTCGAGCTCCCAACGCAGAGAACCGATAGGTTTCTAGAACCTTGTTCGGTTTGACAAATTCGAACTTGAGTTTGATGGGTTACTATGACCACTTTCAAACTCAAGCTCCCAGCGAACCGATAGGCTTCTAGAACCTTGTTCGGTTTGGATTACTCACTTCTCCTTGTATGTCTACTCCCGTGAATGGTCTGCCTGACTTTTAAGGTTTTGAAGTTGATCCAACTACTGGTGATATCCCCAATTTTTCTCCGCTTTTTATTCCAAGCAACCGGGATTTTTGACCGTTGGAGCGAGGTTGCCGAGGAGCGAGGTGAAACGCACTTAACTTCTGCATGGCGCCATCTACCGGTGACGGGCGGAGGTTTTTAGAACAACGTAAGTTGATGGAGTTGTTTACGTTTCCCCATGTTTCGTTTTGACGTTTCAGTCTAGGTTAAGAACGTGTTGTGATGTCGCGTGTTTTATGTTCGGTAGTGAATTTCATGTTGTTTACATAAGTTTCCGGACTTCCGGGATGAAATAGTAGATTTGTTTACATTTTACATATTTGTAGGTTTATTTACGTTGTTCCGCCGTGTTGTGTTTACGCTTGATGGTAAGTATGGTGCATGTTTAACTTTTGGTGTTTTATGCTTTTTAGGCAGTTTTCTATGCTTTATGCTTTATGTTTTATTCCCTATGAAATACTCCGTGTGCACTATCTGTGTGGGATATGTTGCTCGCTGTGTGGACTATGTTGTGTAAACATAAACATTGACATCGACTTCTCGCGTGACATGTTCGAGTGAGTATGTTAAATTTCTGGTGCATTATGTTTTTTAGGTTCATATGTGTTGCGGGTATGGTTAGTGACTCGCATAGTTTATTTGTTATGTTCTAACCTCCTTTCTTTTTAGGTGACGCGACGCATCACAACATCGTCATAGACAGAAAAATTGAACCTCAAAACTATTTCCCAAACAAACAGTTAAAATTTAAAACGAAAATGGAAAAGAAAAATGTGACATATTTATATGTCATATATATGATGAACTGTTCACACGATCATATAATATGATATATTTCTATGTCATATATATGATGAAACATCATAGAAATATGTCATATATTTTCGTCATATTCCGTGTGTACAGTTTCATCATATTTTTTCGTCATATATGTATATGATGAAACATCATAGAAATATGAACGTCTGTATGCACCTTTACTCGCACAGGGACTTCGCCTCCGTATCTGATATTTACTGGGTACATTTTTTAAACTTTTTATGTTTGGTCTGTTCCCGTACTAGAAATCATACTGATATTTACAGAACTTGAGAGTTTTGCCTTCTCGCATGGAACGGAAAATAGGAGAAGTGCCCGTGCGAGTAGTTCTTTCACAATTTTTCCTATTTTCCGTTCCGCTCGGGAACGCAAAACTCTCAAGCTCAGTAAAAATCAGTACTTACTTTGGGACATCCACAGACGCTGAGTTAATACGAAAATGCAAACATATAATATAGGATGAATCAACTACGGCCTCAGGGGCTGCCCTGAAAGCTGTTGACAAATTATTAAATGAACTAATGAGGAATGATCGCTCCTTTGGAGGTTAACCCATACAAGGATAAGGTATTTATTCTAAGCCACCCATAAATCCTGATTTGCCTTTCGTTTTGCGAAGAAGCCAATTTCCAATTAAATTGGCTTTGACCATCAATAAGGCACATGGGCAAACCCTTGAAAAAGTTGGATTGTTCTTACCAGAGCCTGTATTTGCTTATGGCCAATTATATGTAGCACTGTCAAGAGTACGAAAATCTTCGTGTGTCAAAATCAAAATATTAAATGGATCAGATCAAGGCAACCTCAGACCAAGGCAGTCTTCACACGAAACATTGTGTAAAAGGAAATATTTTCCAAATAAGGACGGATTTATAAAACGTATAAAAATTAAAGTTAAATTAATGTAACTTAGTTCAATCCCAATCTATACTAATATTATAAAGAGACAGAGTTTGTTTGTTTGTTTGAACGTGATGATCTCAGGAATTACTAATCCGATGTGATTTTTTATTACATAGTCTATTATTTTACTAAGGCTATAGGCTATATATAATAGTGGTGCTCCCCAAAGTAGCGAAGTAGTAAAGATATAAGTGCAAAAATTGAAGATTCTTAAATTATTGCAAAACTGATGTGCAACTCAGACGTGCGTCGGCTTTTTATCTGCAGTCATGCGTCAACGCATCATTTTTGTTTCCTCTCAGAGCTAAGGCAATTCGTTCATATGATTGCCGATTACTCTCTGTCTTCAGCACGATTGTGAGCGACGCTACAATTCGTTATCAACCCACACTGATGCGTAGTACGTATGTTTGATGCGTTCAAACTTGAGAGACAGAGAGTAATTGGGAATATGTACGAATTACCTCAGTTTACATTAGAAATAAACATGTTGCGCTGACGCATGACGGCAGCAACAATAATGTTGCGCTGGCGCATGACTGCAGCAACATAATGTTGCGCTGACACACATCAGCGTTGCAATAATTCAACAAAGTGTCTGGATACATATTCGATATGATTCGTTACTTTTATTTAATTAGGTATTTCTGTATGAAAATTCTTTGCGTATTAGGGAACCGTTACTTTTCTATTTTGCAAATCGGAACAAAAGCTCTCTCTCAAGAATTCTCTATGATTTGACACTCTGCATTTCCGTAGAGCCGGTTTTAATTGTTTTCTACAAATTTTACTCGGGTTATTCAATACAATTCGGTTCATTAAGATAGATAGATTTGTTCAAATTGGTGGAAAATAGTAAATGTTTTTTTGAATTTCAGATCGTAGGACATCATAGTTTCCGGGAATCCCAAGTTGACTAATTTTCTTCCGGTTTGAAGGGTTCTTTTCCGGCAAAATTTGAATTTTATATTGTTTTTGCCCGTAGCGTCTTAACGAAGCGTCCCACGGGGCTCATATGTATGACCAACACCCACTATTTTGACATTTCCTACCTTCTTTTCGTACGTCATGTTTCTCTAAATTGAAGTTTTAAAAATTGATAAAATTCAGATTTTGAATTTTTAACGATTTTTTGTTCCTAGCGGCTAAACAAAGTGTCCTACGGGATTCATACGTATGACTGACACCCATCTTTTTTTAAATTTCCTAAATTTTTCAAAACATCTCTTTTCTTTGGTTTGAGTTTTTAAAAGTGTGTTCAAACAAAAGTTATGATATATGATAAAATTCACATTAAAATTCGTAAACGCAAAATCTCGCATTTTTCGGAAAAATGTTGTAATTTTTTATATATTGGAAACTCAATTTGTATATTTTTTCTTTAAATCAATAGAAAATACTATCACACAGAAAACAGAAATTTTTGAGTAAATTTTACTCTCCAATGGTACACATTTTTGTTTGTGTTTGTTTTGTGCAAATTTCAGAACATCAAAATTGGGTGCATTGTGTGTACATGTCCATTGTGTTCCATCCTCGAAATTTTATTTCAGCCCCCTTTCCTATTATTGTGATCACTCATTCCCTATTTGACAATCAAACATCAACATCAATTCGCGCACTGTCTGTTCTTTAAACGTTAAAGACGTTCAAAGGCGCATACGGCCCATGGATCATTTGTCTGCTGTTACGTGTGTGATGTTGGAAAAAAATGGGTTGAGAGTCACATGGGATCGCGACATCTGGTAAATTATTTTATCTGTGATTAAACCTTAACTTTTTTTGTAAGTAGAAGAAAGCAATATTTTTCAACAAATTCGCCGAAAATAAATTTACACGGCTAACGTGGGCGTATTGTTGATGTGGCCGATCGGATCGGATTAACCTCTCAAATATTACTGTGCCATAAAAAATTTACATTCGGTACTAATCGAAGTTTAAGTAAAAAGTTAACCAGTTGCGTTTGAGTTTCAACCGGCAATCTATAAATAATTATTTGTTTCATTGTTGTCACCGAAGATAGGATAAATTTCGATTTCTTATAACTACTATATTTCAATTTGTTTGTAAATTTAAAATTAATAGGTGCTGTAAGGTTTAGTAATAATTCCAAAATTGGCTCTTTTTGAAAGAGTGCTTGAATAGTTGTTTTAACTTTATTTCTCATTTGCTTATTAAGCACTATTCATACTTTCAATTTATTATCCATTTTACGGCGAAAATTTGTAGCCAAAAGTTAATTAAAACATTGTTGAAAAAGTCAAAGATTTTTTGGAAGTTTTGGAACTTATGTTACAATCAAAAGATAACTGCTAAAATCAAAAATCTATATCTAAAGAAAAACAAAACATATATAGTATCAACATATACAGTATACAAAAAATATGCAGTATTACGTAATGCCCAGCAAAGCGGGCGGGTACAGCTAGTACAATATAAATAGAGAATTATGCGGCAACATGCGAAAAGGCGTCCCCGTCCCTTACCCTGGGAGATACCGTCGCTTTCTGCCAACGTTTTCGCGAAAACTTCTTATTTATATTAGTTACATATAATAATAATGAATGCACGGGACGCATAATAAATCTGAAAAGCCCAGTGCATCAAAGTTCCAACCTGATATTTAACCTCTAACATCATGAATTCAACAAAGTTGACGTTTTTATGATAAATATCCATCTTTTTTTTGCCCGTATTACATCCATCTTTTTTTTGCCCGGGCTTTTTTCTCTAGTTTTATAATAAAATAAATGAACTATATATCCAATTATCCCACTCCTGATACTGTATTCGTCTCATTATCTCGCAGTTTAGTTTCTCAAAAGGTTTCACTTCTACCGCGTGTGAAGTGCACACATGACTTCTTATTATTTTTTATTAAAATCGTTATAAAATGTGATTTCACAATCGTTGTACAATTTGAGTTCTAGGTCTATTATTTAAGTTTTGAAAAATCCTTGTTATACTAGGTTGCCTCTCAATCATTTTGAATATTCCCAATTTTATTTCAATTCCAGATCACTTAATTTTGATTTTAAATTCCCTATTTTGAAAGAGAGTATTTCTACCATAAGTCTGTTTCACAATCGTCCCTGAAAATTTATTCTAATTCAAATCTCCTATTTTATTTATATTCCTTATTAAGGAAAGGAGCAGTTTCTTCTAAGTTGCTTTGCTATCATTTTGCAAACTCCAAGATTTATTTTAATTTAAGATCACTTATTTTATTTTAAATTCTTATTGTGAAAATGAGTAGTCTTATTCTAAACTGTTTCACGATAATTTTAGAACATTCAATTTTTAATCTAGTTTAAATTCACTTATTCAATTTTAAATATCTTATTGTGAAAAGGAGTAGTTTAATGCCAAACTTGTTTAACGAACGTTTCGTAAATTCAATTTTTAATTAATTTAAGATCACTTACTTTATTTTAAATCCTTATTGTGGGAATGTGTAGTCTTATTCTCAACTGATTTCACGATAATTTTAGAAGATTCAATTTTTAATCTCATTTAAATTCACCTATTTCCTTTTAAATATCTTATCGTGGGCAGCACGACGTCCTTCTGCAAAACCGACTGCCTGCGTGGGCTGCCAACTCGGCAGCAAGACCTCCTACTGCACACAGACTCCACGACCAGAGAAGAGAGCCCCGAAGAGACTGGAGTCCGCATTTAAAGTAAAAATTACAACAGACCCCAATCCATCAAAGAACAAAATTCACAAAAGATCAATTCTCATTGAATTGATCGTTTGTGCATTTTGTGGGCGGATATCCCTGGGAACAACGAATGGTTGTTTGTTGCCAGGGAATCAATAGGACTGGCAGAATGGGATCTGCGATAATACAATTTTTCGTAGGCAGATTCGTAGGATCCGAATTTCAATTAAATTAAAAAAAATTGTATCTTTTTAATTTACAATTTATTTCACTATTAGTTTCGCAATCACTTTAATAAAATTATTAATATTCCACTCCAAGATTTGGGGGACCTCGTCTGGTGACTAGGAGACAGCAACTGCTCTAAAGCCTTTCTAAATTTAAAATATATATTATCTAAAACTTACTCAGCAGGATTCAGCTGTTCCCACGACTTATCGTGAGAACTCCGGAAAACGTTTTTTCTGTGGAATATGAATTTGCAATCGGACCTTTAACTAAAAAATTTTTATAAATTCGCAGACGGAAATTTGATGTCTGCTTTTCCGCTGTCTCACGTTGATGGGAACATGAGGACCCTAACATTACCCCCCTCTCGTTAAGACTGGACTCCTGGTCCTCCAGAGCCATAATTTCACTTGAAATTTTTATTATATTTGTATTATTTTTCTTCTTTATCATCAAAATAGAAATTACTATTATGGATGTGATTACAATGAAAAATACATTCACTCAAATACTAATATTCTTTTGAAACTTTAGTTCTTTGATTTCTTTTATATTGTGTGTTTCATTAATTTTTATTGGTTTAATTGTTCAAAATTTACATCTGGTAAAATTTCAAATATTTCATTACAATAAATTGTTTACTGTCATGTACGTATTTTTTGTTTCGAATTGATACACTGCAATTATTGAATATGAACATAAAATTTCCAGTTAACTTTAGTTTTCTTTTGTCGCAATTATGTTTTATTTCTTCTTCGTGTAAGTTCTTACATACAAGTATATTGTTGTTTATGTTATCAATTTCCATATTTCTATTATTGATTTTGTAACATTGTATATCTATGCATGTTCTTAGTAATTTTAAATAATTTTTTTTCAAATTGGTATTTAGTTTTATTTATCATTAAGAAAAAACTTGGTGATTCTGCGATTTCTTGTTGACTTTTATTTGGGATTGGGTAAAGGTAAGCGATTGTTGTTTATTTTGACGGAATTTTAATAGTTAGGTATAATTTTTCCTTATTGGTTCTAACTATTCCTGTTCTTCAGTTTTCTAACTGTTAAATAGTAATTTTATCAGTTTCTATTTCATCACCTAAAAAAATACCTGGATGTAAAATACCATTCTTGATCGATGCAATATTGTCAAGTAGTAGGTCAATTTTGTTGTCTATTATTTGTAACTTCAGTATAGTATCTGTTTGTCGTTGTTGTTCTAGTAGTTCTTTCATATTGGTTGTCAGCTTGACAGAATTTTTTATAAGTTTTTTGTCTGTGTTCAAAAATAGATGTATGGTTTTTTTGAAATAGGCGTTAATGTGTACTTGTTGGTTGATGGTTTCGATTGCGTTATGAGTGCTTTCCTCGATAGTTGTTATATGTTGGTTAATTTCTTGTCTGTCGTTGTCGTCCATTGTGCGAAGTAACCATTTGTTAACGGTTCCTCCTAAGTTAAAAAGCCCATGTTTTGTCCTATGTCTACCTTGAATAATTTTTAGTTTGCTTTTAATTGTTTCAATTTTGTCTCTGATCCACAATGTGGTCGTATGGTTTTCAAGTCCATGTTCGATTTGATTAACTAAATTTTCAATCTTCGTTGCATCTACTATATGTATTATTGTCCGAGTTTCAGTCACAATCCCGGTTGTATCTAATTTAAGGACTGTATACCTTTCTTGACCTTAAATTTTCTGAATGTTGAGATTTGCTTTTCCTTGGACAGGGAAAAGTAACAATAGGAAGATTATCGTAATCTGCGAAAATACGTGGTCGTTTGAAATTTATAGCTGCTCTATTTGCGGTAGGCTTAATTTCATATCTAGGTATATCTTTCACTTTACGCCATAGTACTTTTTCTGGTGCATTTTTACGGGTTCCTACATAATTTTCTCTATTTATATATCCTTTATTTATTACCTTTTCCTTAAACTGCACTATTTTATTTCTTATTATTTCGGGGTTTGTATTTTCTGCTTGATTTGATGTACATTGTAGAGTTGTGTAGTACCTATTTTTATACACTCTAACAGCTTCGAATAATCTTTCATTGAGGGTTAAATTCCTATCTAAACAGGAAAAAATTTCTTGTATTGAACAATGTTGCCTTTCTATATCACTATTGCCTGTATGCGTTCTTGGGGTACAAAAGTGTACTTCTATTTCAGATTCCTCAAATAATTGGGTTTGACTTCTAAATTCATTATCTAATATGATTTTCTTGGGTTTCCCGAATTGAGAAAAGTGTTCTGTTGGTTTTTCCCTTTTACATAAATAATTCAGGGTTGTTTATTCATATATGAAAGCTTTTTTCGGAAACTTGCCAATAAGAGTACTATATAATCGTCGATTTACGTAAATTAATCGAAAATTAAACTATATGGATCAATCTTCTGCTGGGGACACAAACCAAAAGAATTGAAATATAAAAGCATTCCTTTACATAAAACCAAAATATAGAACATACTTCTTTAACATTATCATTTGCATAGATCATACGTTCGACTGAAAAACCAACCATTTATGCCAAATAGATGCATTCCTTTCACTCAAACCTAATATCTATGTCAATGATAATGTGAGCTGCAAATGCAGCCATATCACAGCCAAAATTCATACGTTCATTCCTTTGCTTTTTGCCTAGAAGGAGGCAATCTTTGGCTAATAAAATTGCATTCTTCCAGACAAAAGCCGAAATAATGAACATATGGCCACAGACAATGATATGGATGCATTACCACAGACAAATTTCAAGCCATCGTTTACTTATATCATTGTTTTTCGCTAATTAGATAAAAATATATGCAAATTTTATTTTGAGAAATATGGAAAATCACAATTTTACAGTTGTTTCTAGAAAACGCGAGGTTAACTTTCAGGAATATTTATGGAAAGCGAGCGAAAGTCTGATTGTTATCATTGTTGTGATGCGTCGCGTCACCTAAAAAGAAGGGAGATTAGATCATAACAAATAAACTATGCGAGTCACTAACCATACCCACAACACATATGAACCTAAAAAACATAATGCACCAGAAATTTAACATACTCACTCGAACATGTCACGCGAGAAGTCGATGTCGGTGTTGATGTTAACATAACGTAGTCCACATAGCGAGCAACATAGTCCACACAGATAGTCCACACGGAGTATTTCATGGGGAATAAAACATAAAGCATAAAGCATAGAAAACTGCCTAAAAAGCATAAAACACCAAAAGCTAAACATGCACTATACTTACCATCAAGGGTAAACACAACACGGTTGAACAACGTAAATAAACCTACAAATATGTAAAATGTAAACAAACCTACTATTTCATAACACTTACGTGAGCATTGGATCCCGGAAACCTATGTCAACAACATGAAATTCAATACCGAACATAAAACACGCGACATCACAACACGATCTTAACCTAGATTGAAACGTCAAAACGAAACATGGGGAAACGTAAACAACTCCATCAACTTACGTTGTTCTAAAAACCTCCGCCCGTCACCGGTAGATGGCGCTATGCAGAAGTTAAGTGCGTTTCCTAATTGACGGCAACCTCGCTCCAACGGTCAAAAATCCCGGTTTCTTGGAATAAAAAGCGGAGAAAAATTGGGGATATCACCAGTAGTGGGGATCAACTTCATACCTTAAAAGTCAGGCAGACCATTCAAGGGAGTAGACAAACAAGGAGAAGTAAGTGGTCCAAACCGAACAAGGTTCTAGAAGCCTATCGGTTCTCTGGGAGCTTCAGTTTGAAAGTGGTCATAGTAACCCATCAAACTCAAGTTGGAATTTGTCAAACCGAACAAGGTTCTAGAAACATATCGGTTCTCTGTATTGGGAGCTCGAGGTTGAAAGTGGTCACAGTAACCCATCAAACTCGAGCTCGAAGCTGCAAAACCGAACAAGGTTCTCGAAACTTATCGGTGCAGTAAGGAACTTCGTGTTGAAAGTGGTCACCAGAACCCATCAACCTAGTTCCAAGTACGGCGTCATTGAAGTGGCTATTTCACAGTGTCGGGGACGTCGCGAAAAACTTTAGAGGAGGCGCTGCGCGATTCCAGGGCCGGACCGAGGCCGATTACCCTGGAGGAATACCGGGCCAGGAATCGGGACAAGAAGCAGGTCGCCGCGCCACCGGCCGTAGAACCAGAGCGTCCCGTGAAATATAGAACTGGACTGGAGGCCAACTTCAGGCGGGCCATAGAGGAGGTCCGTCGTCGTCTGCTGTTGGCAGTAGGAAAAGAGGAGCGGCTACGGATCAGCAAGGAGATCCAGCGGCTCCATAACGACCGGTTGAAGTACCGCCGTACCAAAAGGTGTAATAGTAAAATTAAGAAAGGAATTGTAAATTAGATTAAGGAATGAAATAAAAACTGAATAAAATTAGGATTAAAACACAAACTGGAGATTTAGAAACATGAATTTAGTAAAGAAAGTAAAGTAAATTTGAATCTGGCTGAGTAGTGAAGTGAAAAAATAGTTAGTAGATTAGTTTATAGAAGGAATGAAATGGTCGCATGGACGTTTGATTTGTATAAAGTATTAGGAAGATAACTAGTAGATTGGTAACATTAGCGTTTGATTTGTATAAAATATTGGGAAGATAATTAGTAGATTGGTCGCTCGGACGTTTGATTTGTATAAAGCTTAAGGAAAATGAATGAAAATGTACATGAGAATTGTAATTAGTATATGCACAATAATAAATACTAGGGGGCGCCCCCTGCTCGCTACGCTCGCCAACCCCCGTCGTTCGCTATGCTTACTCTAATAGCTCGCGCATGGCTTTCCATATACAGTAGCATTGCCAGTAAACAGGTGATTTAGTTCAGACTGCAGTAGCAATCATTTAAGCTCTTTCAGCACGTCAACGTACAGCTTTATTGTATGAGGCTCCACCTACAACTATCAAAAACCTAGCGCATGCGGTTGCGAATTCAAAAAGATCTTAAAGTTCCTCATAAACAACACTTTTTTAATAGTTTTTTGCTCGTAGCAGCTAAACAAAGCATTCTAGGAAGTTTATATATATGTCCATTCCCCATTATTTTGTCATTTCCCAATTTTTGGCCATACGTCATATTTCCCTAAATTATGTTTTTAAATGTGGGTGCATAGAAAAATTAGAAAATATGATAAAATTCAGAATTTTGCTTGCTTTCCATAAATATTCGTGAAAGTTAAGTTTGCGTTTTCTAGAGATAACTTTAAAATTACGACTTTCTCTAATTTTTTATATAAAATTTGCATATATTTTTATCGAATTAGCCAAAAATAATGGTATAAGCAAACGGTGGCTTTAAATTGTGGTAATGCATCCATATTATTGTCTGTGGCCATATGTTCATTGTTTTGGCTTTTGTCTGGAAGAATGCAATTTTATTAGCCAAAGATTGCCTTCTTCAAGGCAAAAAGCTAAAGAATGAACATACGCCTATTGTCTGTGATATGGCTGCATTTGCTCCTCATCCCTCACATTATCATTTGGAAAGATAAAACGTTTGAGTGGAAAGAATACACGTATTTGTCATAAATGGTAGGCTATTCAGTCGAACGTGTGATCTATGCCAATGATAATATTAAATAATTATGTTCTATATTTTGATTTTGTCGTAGAGGAATGCAATTAAATGTTAATTTGTTTGGTTTGTGTGCCCAGTAGAAGATTGATCCATTTGGTTTGATTCTCAACTAATTTAGTACTTGCCATTTATTAGGGACACAAACCAAAAATCATCATATGGTTGCATATCTTCAGGCAAAAATCAAAACAATCACACGCATACATTCTTCCCAAAAGCATCATCTACGCTATACGTGCGCTCAATTCACGCATACTATCCCATTTAATTTTTTAAATTCAATTTAGAATTAAACAAATTTATAATTAAATTTAAGAACAAAAATTAAGTGATGCACATAGAGGAAAGACTACTCTTTCGAATGGTATAATTTTTATCCTGGTAAGTCCACCTGGTTTCCTGTAAAAGGGATAACAAGAAAACGTGTCGCCTATCTATATATAGATTAAGCCAATTTAAAACTTGTGTGAAGCCTACTTTCAACATTGAACTGGTTAACATTGAGAATTGGAACCATAACAAAACGAATAAAAAATAAATGAAAAAATAATGCGGGTTGGACATACCCCCTAGAATGCTTGATTTGGCTGCTGCGAGCAAAAAACTTTTAAAAATTCAAAATCTGAAATTATATCATATTTCCAAACTTTTGTCTGCACATCTTTAAAACCTCAATTTAGAGAGAAAAGAAAATATAGGAAATGAAAGTTGGTACGTTTGTACGGAAATTCCAGATATATTTTATTTACAAAATATATGTTTTTCCCACAACTTCATAATTTAATTAAAAACCAAATGATCCACGGTCCATGTGGTTTATTGAATTGTATCCCCGTCTGTATGAGAGATGGTAAATGCAGCAAAAGCTTTTCCAAGGACTTTTACAATACAACTCAAGCTAATGTTAGATGCGTCGTGTTAATGGTATAACAGTTGACTTTCGTGGCCACTTTGTTGAGCTGACAACCGTTATGCTGTTCCTTAAAATCCATATTTTTTAGCGAAATTTTATTGCTACTTAAATGTGGAAGTTCTTGGCACAGTTAAGAGCCTAAAATATATGTACAAATATGTTTATAAGGGATACCACTGTGCCTCATTACAGTTTGGAAGAGTTTGAGGTGGAGTTGAGGGCAAAGTTTATATAGATGAAATCGATAGCTTTTTGTCCGGTTACTATGTTGGATCTACGGAATATAGTTGGCGCATAAATGAGTATCCAATGCATTACCAGTTACGTAATATATTATAGTTCGACTTGAATGTCACTTGCCTCATTGGCAAAATGTAGTCTTTAGTGAAGGAAATGTTCAGCAAGCTCTTAAAAATCACAGAAGAACAAAATTGACTGCATTCTATGAAATCAATCGAATTAGTTCGTCCGAGTTTCTATATACAGAGACGCCGATGCATTATATTTAGGTAGATAAAGAAAAGAAGTGGAAAAAATCTCAAAGAGGAAGTAGTAGAGCTATTGCTAGATTATTTTATGTTTTATGTTGAGCTGTTTCATTTGAGACTATTTTGCTTTATGTTCAAGGTCCCATCAGGATTTGGGTACTGTTGGGAACAATATTTACTGCACATTTTCAGCACATGCACGACGTATCGCATGAACTGATGGAGAGTGGCGAGAATATTTATTAGAAGTGAAAGAGTGTAACTCCTCTCAGCAGTTAAGAGAGTTATTTGCCATATCCTTTTTGTGGTATGAACTTTCCTACATATGCTTTAGATTTGTGGAATGAATTCAAAATTTTCATGTGTGAAGAATTTTTAAGAAATTCTTCAGAAAATGATTCATATAACCGTGCTTTTTTAGCTATTGAGGAAATTTTGTTCAGTAAACGATTCGTTCGATACTTCAACTATCCTTTTCGGAGGTACGACTATTTTACTCTGTGGAGATTTTTGACGAATATTGCCAGCTATATCTCACGGTGCACGTGTACCACTTATTGAGAATTGCCTAACTTCATGGTCCGAATTTTCAAAATTCCACAAAATAACTTTTACCCAAGAGACCTTCACCTCATGAGATTGAATTCGTTGAATTTCTTAAATTTCTTGGTAATGGAACTTTACCCACATTTCCAGATTACAGCCAAGATGTTATTGAAATTCCTTCCCATTTAGCTAGCATTTTCGTGATTGCAGATACTTATGGCAATGTTTCGAAACCATAAAGTCTAACAATATTCTCAATTCGGTTATATTAGCACCCAAATATGAAAACTGCACTTTCATCGATGCAGAAATCTTTAACAGTCCGTCCGGAGAGGAACGAATATATTTGAGTTCCGATAGCATCTTGAGTGACGAATATAGAGAGCAAAATAATTTTCCAGTAGAATTTTTAAACTCAGTTGATGTAAGTGGGCTCCCGATCCCACAAATTTACTTTCAAAACCAAATTGCATACTTTTACTTGTTCATAATTTGAGTACAGGACATGAGTTGCTTGGTCAATGGTACACCTATTCGTTTAGTTCAAATGCCAAAAAATTGTTTGGATTGTGAGATTTTAGCAGGATTTTCTCGAAACACACGTATTTTGACACCACAAATACACCTCAATTACACTGGCACACTTCTGTCTTTTTTCTTTCCAAAAACTCAATTTCCCGTCATTCTGGCTTTTGCGATGACAATTAATAAATCCCAGGGGCAAACATTCCCAAAAGTAGGAGTCTTTCTCAAACAACCTGTATTTTCTCACCGTCAATTGTACGTTGTAGCCAGTAAAGTTAAATCGTGTGATCGATTGCGTGTCTATATGTATTTCTGAAACGCAAGGCCAAGGTCATTTGGCAGAAGATGAAAGAATTCTTACAAAAAGTATTTTGTATGAGAAAATTTTAAGATCTATTAAGATCCGCAAGGTTTTCGATAATTATAGATAGGGCCTCATTCAATATAGATGTACTTTGACATGCAAAATGAGCTGAAATGATTGCTACTACAGTCTGAACTAAATAACCTTTTTACTTACAATGCTACTGTATATAGAGCTCCATGCGCGAGCTATTAGAGTGAGCGGCGCGAACGGGGGGGGGGGTTGGCGAGCGTAGCGAGCAGGGGGGCGTTCCCCTAGTTTATATAAATAGGCGACACGTTTTTTTGTTATCAATTTTACAGGAAACCAGGTAGACTTGCCAAGATAAAAATTATAACATTCGAAAGATTAGTTCTTCCTCTATGTGCATCACTTAATTTTTTTTCTTAAATTTAATTATAAGTTAGTTTAATTTTGAATTGAAATTAAAAAATTCAATGAGACATTATGTGTGAATTGAGTACACGTATAGCGTAGATGATGATTTTGGGAAGAGTGCATGTGTGGTACTGGTTTGCTTTTTACCCGAAAATATGCAACCATGTGATGATTTTTGGTTTGTGTCCCTAATAAATGGAAAGTACTAAATTAGTCGAAATGCGAACCAAAAAGATCAGTCATTAATTGGGGACACAAAACCAAAACAATCAGCATATGGCTGCATATTAGTTATCTCACATTATGATTACCATAGATGATACGTTTGAGTGAATAACATACCGTTTCTGCCAAATGGGTGCATTCTTTTAAATCAAACTCTCATCTATCTCATATTTGGTTTGTTGGGGTTTGTGTACCCAAAAAATGTTTGATTTTTAGGAAAACCAGCACGTGCACGTAGTGTGGACGCACACCAAAACAATCAAGCATGATTGCTTTGTTCTAGGAAAGACGAAAACAATCAAGCATTTGCCATGAATATTACGTATCTCACAACCTTTTTGCCACTACAATTCACACTACATTTTTGACGTATATCAGTCTGAGAATAAATTAAGATCTCGAAAAAAAGGTCTAGATCAAAATGCAAATAAATTTTTCTACCTAATCGAACATGATGTTTTGATCTATATCAACAAAATTGATTTAGAAATTGTTTAAAGTTTGTGTCCAATCGAAAACCACATAAAATAACATTGCCTGGAAGAACATTTCCGGTGCCTGGAAGAATTCAATCATATGCTCATAATTTCGGTGTGTGTCCGCAATAAATGAAACCTCAGAAAACTGATATAACCACAAACAAGTATTCAGATGTCCTATTGCCATACATCGTGTTGGCACAAAATTTGTCTAATAGCGGACAGCTATTAGCGGACATAAAGCTTTCGGCGAGTGTCGTTTTGCTTTAACGCTCATTTTGAATGCAAAGGCACTAACGCGCTCTGAGGGCATAATTGTTTTGTAGTAGGTATCATCTTTGGGAGGGGACATAGAAGTAAGAAGAAAGGAGGGTTTTTATGAAATTTTGAAATGCGACTGAACCTTACAGTCCTAAAAATTTTCTCATTTGATTGTGTGTCATTCATGAATGAAACGTTCACACCTACATTCACATAAGCCGAAAAATTCTGGTTTTCTGTGTAAAAAGCGGAAATTTTTATGTGTGTTAATAGTTTTAATTATTTGTGATAAAAATATATGCAAATTTCATTAAAAAGAAGAAAAAAACATTTTTTGCATATATTTTCAAAAAACGTGAGACTTTCGCAGTTTTTCCAATATATAGGTATAATAATTTACATTATTACTATTATTTAGCAACTTTGATAGACGTGGGTTTTCCTCAAAACCAAGAAAATTTTTAAGTTGATATTTAAAATAATAAAATAGCATTTATTGGACATTTTTTGGAAAACCGTCATTTTGTTTGTTTCAATCGCATTGAAAATTTTTACATTTTACCGATATGTATTTGTAAGTTTTTTCTATTATAGTTATTTTGATAAGTGCTTTTTTATTGTTATAACTTTATTTTATTATATTATTGTAATTAATATGTATACACTCCTTCATTGAAAGTATTTGCAACGTATCTCAATAATTAAATAGTTAATAAATTAATGATGTTTTAGATATTGTCTTCGAAATTCTATTGCGCCTAATATAGGCTTTGCCGGTAATTGGAGTAACTGTTAAGATTATTTTTATTGAGATTATTATTAATTAAACATACATGTTTGAAATATTGAAAGTTTCGCTTCAATTTTCAAGCAGTTTTTTGTTGATAGCAACATGAAAAATTGTTATTTTATCGCAGTTCTTCGAAAAAACGCGAAATTGTCGTAATTTTCCTTGTATTTGATGTAAATTTTTTGAGAATTCATGTTAATAATGTATTATTTTGCAAACTGTATAATTTTAATAATTACTGTCTGAATTATTTTCCCTTAAATCGAGGAAACTTTCTTAATATATCTATAGGTAAAATAAAAAAATTGGACATATTGGACATTTTTTTGGAAACTATTATTATTATTTTGTTTGTATTAGTTACATTCAGGAATTTGATGTTTTTTCGATGCTTGGAAGTTTTGATTTTTTTTCATAATGATTATCATTCTTAATGATAAATTGTTGGTTATGCATAATTTCTGTAATTTATACATAGGTTTCAAGTGGTTCTCCTAGGTCATACAATAATTACTTCAAATAAATTTTATTTGATTGCCTTTTATTATAATTATTAATTATAAGTGTATTGCATCCACTCTTTTAATTCAAGGTCGAACTCTTCACAATGTTTTCAAATTACCTATACCCATTTTAGAGAATTCCGTATCAAGCCTCTCTGTAAACAGTGCCCAAGCACAGTTTATAAGGTCTGCATCTATTATTATCATAGATGAAATCTCAATGTGCCCACTTAATGCTCTCAAATTAATTGACCGTTTTTAAACGATTTATGCGGAACTCCAACTCAACTTTTCGGAGGTAAGACTATTTTACTATGTGGAGATTTACGACAAACTTTGCCAGTTGTACCTCACAGTGCACGTGTATCACTTATTGAGAATTGTCTTACTTCATGGTCCGAATTTTCAAAATTCCACAAAATAACTTTGACCCAAAACATGCGAGCTTTGCTTCATGAAATTGATTTCGTTGAATTTCTTAGATCTCTTGGTAATGCAACTTTACCCACATTTCCTGATTTCTGACTAGTCGTTATTGAAATTCCTTCTAATTTAGTTAGCAGCAGCTCCGTGATTGCAGATACTTATGGCAATGCATATGAAACCATTCAGTCTAACGATATGCTCAATTCGATTATATTAGCACCCAAATACCAAGACTGCACTTTCATCAATGCGGAAATTCTTAATAGTGTGCTCCGTGAGGAACGAATATATTTGAGTTCCGATAAAATCTTGAGTGATGATTATAGAGAGCAAAATAATTTTCCAGTCGAATTTTTAAACTCAGTTGATGTGAGTAGGATTTCCCCCCACAAATTAATTTTAAAACTAAATTGCATACTTTTACTCATTCGTAATTCAAATACAGGACATGGCTTGGTCAATGGCACACGTATGCGTTTAGTTCAAATGCGCAATAATTGTTTAGATTGTGAGATTTTAACAGGAGTTGCTCGAAACACACGTATTTTGATACCACGGATACACCTTAGTTATCCAGGTACACTTCTGCCTTTTTCCTTTCAAAGAACTCAATTTCCCCTCATTTTGGCTTTAGCGATGAAAATCAATAAATCTCAGGGACAAACATTTCAAAAAGTAGGAATCTTACTCAGACAACCTGTATTTTCTCATGGACAATTGTATGTTGCAGCCAGTAGAGTAAGATCGTTTGAGGGATTGCGTTTCTATATATCTGAAACACCAGAGCAAGGTCATTTGGCAGGAAATAATCGAATTTTTACAAAAAATATTGTTTATGAGGAAATTTTAAGATCTTTTTAAATCCGCATCCGCTAGGTCTTTTATAGCTATAGGTGGGGCCTCATTCAATAAAGGTGTACCTTGACGTGGTGAATGAGCTTAAACGATTGCTGCTGCAGTCTGAACTAAATCACTTTTTTGATCTATTATAGTGAGCGTAGCGAACTACGGGGTTTGGCGAGCGTAGCGAGCAGGGGGCTTCCCCCTAGTATATCATTACTGATAGGTAGAACTATTGCTAGACTATTGATGAATCAGCACTCAGTGAAGAAGGTTCAAGTTTTTAGAAAGTGTGTTCCGGTAGTCACGCAATATTTCGTTCATCAATCGTTGAAACATTGCCGGAGCATTTTTCAAACCGAAAGGCATACTAATATATTCATATAAACCCATTTATGTGACGAAAGCGGTTTTCTGAATATCTTTAGGGTGCATTCTAATCTGATGGCACCCTTGTGCCAAATCCAGTGTGGTGAAATACTGTGCTCGCCCTAGTTTGTCTAATATTCCATCAATATAAGACAGAGGAAACTTATCATCCACAGTTATTTCATTAAGCTTCCTATAATCCACACGCAACCTAAATTTTTGTTTTCCGGAGTTGTCAATTTTTTTTAGCAGCGACTACTATGGGAGAGGCATATCTCTTATAAGATTTTCGAATAATACCTTGTTTTTCCATCTCATACACCTGTCTTTCTGCTTCCTTCTCATGTTGTGGAGGAAGTCTATAAAATTGTGAATGAATCTGTTGATCGTTGGTTCACTTAATTTCATGCATAATTGTATTGGTTTTGGTTAATTCGTCACCATCTTTGTACCAAAGTTTTGGGAACTCTTTTATTATTTTTCTTAATTCTGTTTGTTTTTCCTGGCTTGAATGATCTCAATTAATTTCCCGAGATTCGGATAATTGGAAACATTGATGAAATTTTTCATTTTCGTTTATTATAGGAAGTATTACATTATTGTTCAAAGTAATTGATTTTTTGTCTATATCGATTGATTTTAAAATATTTTTGAGCAGCTCCATCCCTAACAATAAATCATATTACCTATCATCTAATTTTCGCTTATACCTTTTTTTTTATGATTTTGCGGCATTTGAAATTCGACTGGAACTGGGGTTGATATTCGTTCAACAAGTTCCTTGGTCTCACTTTTAATTCTTTTTAAGAGAATTTCGACTTTTTCTACTACGTGGTATTCTTTCTTTATGTTTTTTGTATATAAAATACTCATTATTGATCCTGTATCAATAAAAGCTAATAATTTTTGACCATCTATAATCAGCGTTACACAAATTTTATTACCGAGGCTCAGTTGAGAAAAGCCTGGTCCTCTATATTATAATTCGTTTCTAGTTTTTCTATGGCACTAGCATTCATTGGTTCTGGATGCTGCATGGCATTCCTGAATTGTCCCGATGGATTAAAATTTCTATGATTTCGGAACCGATTCGACAAATTACTATGATTTGAATTATTATGTTGGTTATTTTGGTGGAGTAGGTTTCTTTTGGATTTAAACTGGGAGTTTGTATTTTTTTGGGGTTGATAATTTTTCGGAGAGTAATTACTTTTATCAAGATTTTCGTCAAACCCCATATATGTATATAAAATTTATTTAATGTTACAGATATCATATTCATTTCGCAAATCCCTAGCTAAACTAGATCCTGAATTTTAACTACGAGAGTTGAACATCAAGTATTTTTTAATTCGTTTGAATTTCTTTCATACAAAACAAACCCGTTTATTTCACTTAAAATATTTTCTTATTATTGATTTAATTCTGATATTGTATTTACCCTACGATTCGAGATTTTTCGTCCAATGTCCTTGCTGTTGATGATCGGTCTGAAATGCTGCGTCAAGAGATCCCTTGCATCTTCTCACGTTCTAATGGTGTTGTTCAAGAACAGCTCCTTTGCTCGTCCTACGATTTTCAAGTTTAAGATGGCTTCAAATGCTTCTGGTTATTGTTCTTCGAGCAACCTCGACTAATACATTTCTACTAAGGACAAGAAATGTGTCAACCGATGTGGTTCACTGCCATATTCTGGGATATGGGAAATTTCCTTTTCTCATGCCCCTTGTGTTGCTTGTTGTTGCAAGGAAACCAATATTTCTAAGTAATGCTCTGGTTAATCTTTCTTCAACATTATTCATAATTCATTTCATAATTATTTTTTTTACTTTCAACGTCCAATTACTTTTGTGATAAATCATTTGTTTCGCTCAATTGATTTACTAATGTTAAATAAAAATAAGAATCCTGATTCACTACTTTTCAGTTTTATTTTATTTCTTCAGAGTACACCATCTTCACAATTTTCCAACGATATTTATTTAATCAATTGTTTCCGAAAATAGGTATGTGATTTATATGTATATTTTTTTCGGGACAACTTGGCTTTACTTTATTGTTACTCACTTTTTTAACCTTTAAATAGTTCACTCTATTTTGCTTTCAACTAACAATCGATTTATCAATAATAATTTTTTCCGAATTTTTTTTCTTTCTATTAGTAGATTACACAAAGGTATTTGAACATTCTCTTTTGTATAGACCAGTTTAGCCTATCCTACCGACTGTGCCAAATAAATGATGTGAGTTTCAATTGAATTAACAAAAATTGTCGCTTTTTAATTGACAATTTATTTCACTATTCGTTTCACAATCACTTTAACAAAATTATTAATACTCCACTCCAAGATTTGGGGGAGTTCGTCTGGTGACTACGAGACAGCAGCTGCTCTAAAACCTATCTAAAACTTAATATATATATTATCTCAAACTTACTTTGCTGATTCAGCTGTTACCACGACTTATCATGCGAACTCCAGAAAACGTTGGTTTTCTGGAATATGAATTTGTAATAGGACCTTAAACTTTAAAATTTTTATAAATTCGCAGACGGAAATTTGATGTCTGCTTTTCCGTTGTCTCACGTTGATGGCAACGTAAGAGCCCTAACATAACTCGCGTGTCACAGGGTGACATTTTAATTTTAATTTTAGTTTCGATGTTAAATTTTGAAATTTTCGTATGAAAATTTATTTACTAAGAACTATTTGAAGGAAGGCGCAAATGGGTGACGATGATTTGTCCGTGAATTCTACCAGTTCATCGTGACTGTTCCAACTCTTCAAATTTCAATTGATGGTGCGAGGCCTGCTGAATTGGGTTCATAGGGATTGGAGTTATCTTCCGTTTTCGTGACGTCTTTTCTGTGAAATATACAATTTTGTGACCTGCTACGGAGACGTGAGCTACGTTTGTCAAGTTTTAGACATTTAACATAATATTTCCCTATGACTTTGTCGTCGACACTTATCTCTACTACCACCGGTGAAAAAATTCGTGAAATTTTTGCGGGGTCTTTGAATTTTGCCGCTAATTTTGATCTTTAACCCTGAATAGCACTGGATAACGTTCTATTAGGATAAAAGACAATACCTCTTACCTCCACATAATTCAGTTGTCTATTTTTATTATACACATCGCCCTGTTTTGAGCTGATATTTTTTATAGTAGACTGTATTTCCTTACGGAATTTTTCTAATCGTTTCATTCGCTCCGTCCAATTAGTGACATTATGCTGTTCTGTCAAGATAGTGTCAGGGTCTTCTGGTAATAGGATAACCACTACGCCTTGGTTCCCTAGCAAAATTAAGGAATGCAGGTGAAACTCCCAATGATGAATGTGTGGAAGTGTTATATGCAAATTGGATCTCTGCGAGATAAGAATCTCATTCGCGATGGTCTTTACCTAATAAACTCGGTATCACAAATTCCAGGTTTCAATGAATGAATTCAACAGGGTTCGCTTGGGGGTGGTAAAGCGGAGTGGTTTTGTTGAATATGGTAATGTTATATTCTAGTTTAGGTTGGCCATATTAAGAGGTTCCTATGTATGGCAATGATATATTGAACTAGTTGTTGATAAGAGTTTCCGGCGCGCGTGGGCACTGTATTAAAAGTGGAGTATTAAATATAGTTATTGCTAACAAACCTGTGAGTTTTACTTAACATAAACCAACATCAACATCAGGTTTTTATTTATTTATTTAGATACTAGAGAAAAAAGCCCGTAATACGGGCAAAAAAAAGGATGGATGTTGATCATAAAACGTCAACTTGATTTCGTTGAATTCATGATGTTAGATGTTAAATATCAGGTTGGAACTTTGATGCACTGGGCTTTTCAGATTTGTTATGCGTCCCGTGTAATCATAATTATTATATGTAACTAATATGTATAAGAAGTTTTCGCGAAAACGTTTGCAGAAAGCGACGCTATCTCCCAGGGCAAGGGACAGGGACGCCTTTTCGCATGTTGCCGCATAATTCTCTTTTTATATTTTCTTGGGATTGAACTAAGTCATTAATTTAACTTTAATTTTCATAAGTTTTATGAATCCGACTTTATTTGGAAAATATTTCCTTGTACACAATGTTTCGTGTGAAGACTGCTTCAGATCCAGGTATAAGGTTGCCTTGATCTGGTCCATTCAATATTTTGATTTTAACACACGAAGATTTTCGTACTCTTGACAGTGCTACAAATAATTAGCCATAAGCAAATACAGGCTCTGGTAAGAACAATCCATCTTTTTCAAGGGTTTGCCCGTGTGCCTTATTGATGGTTAAAGCCAGTTTAATTGGAAATTGTCTTCTTCGCAAATCAGGATTTACCGGTGCCAAGTCTATCCTTAGAATAAATACTATATCCTTGTATGGGTTTACCTCCGAAGGGGCGATAATTCCTCATTATTTCATTTAATAATTTGTCAACAGCTTTCAGAGCAACCCCTGAGGCCATAGTTGATTCATCCCATATTATATGTTTGCATTTTCGTATTAACTCATCGTCCTTGGATGTCACAAAGTAAGTACTGATTTTTACTGAGCTTGGGAGTTTTGCGTTCTCGCGCGGAACGGAAAATAGAGAAAATTGTGAGAAAACTACTCGCACAGGCACTTCCCCTATTATCCGTTCCACGCGGGAACGCAAAACTCTCAAGTTCTGTAAATATCAGTATGATTTTGTAGTACGGGAACAGACCAAACATAAAAAATTTTAAAAGTTTACCCAGTAATTACGGAGGAGAAGTCCCTCTGCGAGTAAAGGTGCCTACAGACGTTCATATTTCTATGATGTTTCATCATATATATGACGAAAAAATATAATGAAGCTGTATACACGGAATATGACGAAAAAATATGACATATTTCTATGATGTTTCATCATATACATGACATAGAAATATATCATATTATATGATCGTGTGAACAGTTCATCATATATATGACATATAAATATTTCATATTTTTCTTTTCCATTTTCGTTTTAAATTTTAACTGTTTGTTTGGGAAATAGTTTTGAGGTTCAATTTTTCTGTCTGTGACGAAACAAAATAATATTTAGGCAGCAGGTAATTTCTTTGTAAAAAATAGGAGTGTGGTACAAATATAATCTGTGTTTGACAACTTCGAACAACACACAACATTAGAAATATACGACGATCATAGAAAAATACATCATATTATATGACATATTTGTATCATGTCATATCTATGACATATTATATGATGAGCTGTACACACACGTTCTTGAAATTATAACGAAAAATCTGATGTAAATTTTCTATGATGAAAAAATATGACAAAGCGATTTTTGCTGTACACACGACACAATTGAATATGACATATGTTTTTAATATTGTGTGTTCTTCGAAGTTGTCAAACACAAATTGTATTTCATGAATAATAGAAGTGGACAAATTGCAGATAAAATGAGTGATGAATGTTAAATTAAATTGGAAATTATGTATAAAATATAAAAATTATAGTTTATTTTCCTAATTACCGCACTCCTTTTTATTCACAAAGAAATTACCTGCTGCATAAATATTATTTAGTTTCGTCACAAAAAGAAATATTGAAGTCCAATACTGTTTCGAAAAGAAACAGTTAAAATTTAAAACTGGCGCCACTCTTCATCATATATTTTCATCATATTTATATGTCATATATATGATGAACTGTCCACACGACCATATAATATGACATATTTCTATGTCATATACATATATGATGAAACATCATGGAAATATGTCATATTCCGTGTGTACAGCTTCATCATATTTTTCCGTCATATAATATATATGATGAAATATCATAGAAATATGATCGTCTGTAGGCACCTTAAGTACAGATATTTACTGAACTTGAGAGTTTTGCACTCCCGCGCGGAACAGAAAATTTTGAGAAAACTTCTCGCACAGGCACTTCCCCTGTTTTCCGCTCCGCGCGGGAACGCCACCTCTCAATTTCAGTAAAAATCAGTATGATTTTCGCTGGTGCGAATAATCTTCTCAGAATTTTTCGTTCCGTACGTTTTGCGTTCCCGCGCGGAACAGAAAATTTTGAGAAAACTTCTCGCACAGGCACTTCCCCTGTTTTCCGCTCCGCGCGGGAACGCCACCTCTCAATTTCAGTAAAAATCAGTATGATTTTCGCTGGTGCGAATAATCTTCTCAGAATTTTTCGTTCCGTACGTTTTGCGTTCCCGCGCGGAACGGAAAATTTTGAGAAAACTTCTCGCACAGGCACTTCCCCTGTTTTCCGCTCCGCGCGGGAACGCACCTCTCAATTTCACTAAAAATCAGTATGATTTTCGCCGGTGCGAATAAGTTTCTCAGAATTTTTCGTTCCGTACGTTTTG
The DNA here is from genome assembly GCA_963971475.1 of Chrysops caecutiens. Taxonomy (NCBI): domain Eukaryota; kingdom Metazoa; phylum Arthropoda; class Insecta; order Diptera; family Tabanidae; genus Chrysops; species Chrysops caecutiens. The sequence continues at coordinate 54,108,727 of OZ020567.1, read as the reverse complement.
CGTTCCCGCGCGGAACAGAAAATTTTGAGAAAACTTCTCGCACAGGCACTTCCCCTGCTTTCCGCTCCGCGCGGGAACGCCACCTATCAATTTCAGTAAAAATCAGTATGATTTTCGCCGGTGCGAATAAGTTTCTCAGAATTTTTCGTTCCGTACGTTTTGCGTTCCCGCGCGGAACAGAAAATTTTGAGAAAACTTCTCGCACAGGCACTTCCCCTGCTTTCCGCTCCGCGCGGGAACGCCACCACTCAATTTCAGTAAAAATCAGTATGATTTTCGCCGGTGCTTACTGAAATTTACTGAACTTGAGAGTTTTGCACTCCCGCGCGGAACAGAAAATTTTAAGAAAACTTCTCGCACAGGCACTTCCCCTGCTTTCCGCTCCGCGCGGGAACGCCACCTATCAATTTCAGTAAAAATCAGTATGATTTTCGCCGGTGCTTACTGATATTTACTGAACTTGAGAGTTTTGCACTCCCGCGCGGAACAGAAAATTGTGAGAAAACTTCTCGCACAGGCACTTCCCCAGCTTTCCGCTCCGCGCGATAACGCGACCTCTCAATTTCAGTAAAAATCAGTATGATTTTCTCACAATTTTCCGTTTCGTACGGGAACGCAAATCGCTCAATTCAGTAAATATCAGTAAGTACTGAAGCAGAAAAAGGGGAATGGGCTTCAGACTCTGAAAGCAGAGACGATTCATTTTAAAAGAATGAATTTCTCTCTGCTTTCTGGATGTAAGTCTCATTCACCAGAGAATGGAATCATTCTGATTTTTTCTGAACTTAAGAGTTTTGCGTTCCCGCACGGAGGAAACTACTCGCACAGGCACTTCCCCTAAAAAATCATAATGATCCCATTCTGTGGTGAATGAGACTTACATCCAGAAAGCAGAGAGAAATTCATTCTTTTAAAATGAATTGTCTCTGCTTTCAGAGCGTGAAGCCCACTCCCCTTTTTTTGCTTCACGACCATTAGGATTTTATTATATTAAGATAACTTAATACAAGTTTATACTCATAATATTAAGAGGTGGGTGGTGTTGATCAACGTTGCAAAGAAAATTAGTGCTGGGAAAGACATTCACGCTACTCGGGTCATTTGAAAAAACCGGGTCTAGCAATCGCTGGTTCGAATTTTTGACCGGGTTGATCTGGAATAAGTAGTTAAAGGAGATAGAGTCAATAAATGTAGATTCAGATGAACCGGTGAGGCATGTAGCCGTAAAATAATTGGTTTCCGAATAACCGATGAGCAGTATATGATCTCTATCAGTAGAGGAGTCAATCAGTGAATCTAATATAGCACACAGTTACAAGTATACATTTTCATCGGATCGGGGGGGGGGGGATATAGGTGGTAATGAGGATTAGGTTGTACATCGGGTAGCGAATTTTAATTGAGAGGAGTTCCAGGGGTTCACAAGAGGTGGTAGGAATGATGGATGCATTGAAAGAGGACCGCACAGCGATAAATACACCGCCTCCCCGTCGATTGGGGTCACCAAGGCAGCGGTCTTTGCGAAACAAGGTGAAATCATGCCCGAAGATTTCTTGATCATGAATATTGGAGTAGAGCCTGGTTTCAGTAAGGGAAATAATGTCATGTGGTAAGGTGTGGGAAGAGAGGAAGTTTGACTGCATCTTAGTACGAAGACCTCTTACGTTTTGATAGTAGATAGAGAGGGAGGGGAGTTTTTTCTTGGTGAAGAGGAGACTGGAGAAGTAGCAGGAGCAGCAGTAGTTTTGCTAGAACTACTGGGGGTATGTCCTCTTGGAAGAAACTCCTTGATAAACACGTCTTTTGGCTAGTTGGATTTACAAAGGATGGTATCAAAGAGTGAGGGAGGGAAAACTATCTTAAACTAGGGGGACGCCCCCTGCTCGCTACGCTCGCCAACCCACACCGTTCGCTACGCTCACTCTAATAGCTCGCGCATGGAGCTCTATATACAGTAGCATTGTAAGTAAAAAGGTTATTTAGTTCAGACTGTAGTAGCAATCATTTAAGCTCATTTTGCACGTCAAAGTACATCTATATTGAATGAGGCCCTATCTATAATTATCGAAAACCTTGCGGGAGCGGTTGCGGATCTTGAAAAATCTTAAAATTTTCTCATACAAAATACTTTTTGTAAAAATTCTTTCATCATCAAAGCAAAAAATAATGGTATAAGTAAACTATGGCTTTAAATTTATCTGTGGTAATGCATTCATATTATTGTCTGTGGCCATATGTCCATTGTTTTGGCTTTTGTCTGGAAGAATGCAATTTTATTAGCTAAAGATTGCCTTCTTCCAGGCAAAAAACAAAAGAATGAACATGTGAATATTGTCTGTGATATGGCTGCATTTGCCCCTCACATTTTCATTGGCATAGATATTAGGTTTGAGTGAAAAGAATGCATTTATTCGGCATAAATGGTAAATTATTAAGTCGAGCGTATGATCTATGCCAATGATAATGTTAAATAAGTATGTTCTATGTTCTGATCTTTCCCTAGAGGAATGCAATTATATGTTAATTCATTTGGTTTGTGTTCCCAGTAGAAGATTAATCCATTTGGTTTGATTTTCGACTAATTTAATACTTGCCATTTATCGGGGACACAAACCAAAAATACACATATGGTTGCATATTTCCAGGCAAAGAGCAAAACAATCACACGCATACATTCTTCGCAAAAGTATCATCTACGCTATACGTGTGCTCAATTCACGCATACTATCCCATTGAATTTTTTAATTTCAATTTAAAATTAAACAAATTTATAATTAAATTTAAGAAAAAAAATTAAGTGATGCACATAGAGGAAAAACTAATCTTTCGAATGGTATAATTTTTTTCCTTGTAAGTCCACCTGGTTTCCTGTAAAAGGGATTACAAAAAAACGTGTCGCCTATTTATATATAGATGATGAGCACTTACCTTCCGAGAGCTTCATAACCTTGATTTTATCTGAGCAGCATCTAGTCCAATGACATTTGTAACAGGACAACTAATGTCCTCCGTTGATGTAGAAGGCAAAAGCTTAGTTACAAAGATGGACCGTGTTTTAGGAACCATCCTCAATGTACTAAGCGACAACCGTGAATTAATTTTCTGAGTGTTATCAGTTGCCGTGGTGATTCCGGATGCCGTGGCGGAATTGGAAAGGGCGCTGACCGATTTTTCTACCGGTGCAACTGCTTGAGTAGAGTTGAGAAAAGAGGCGGAGGTCACGGTAACCAGCAAAGTATCAGACAGACCGATAGAACCCGGAGGGTTTAAGAGTTCATGGCCAACATTATTCGTGGAGAAACGTTTGATTAAAAGGAGTAATCTTGGGTTGGGTGGGTGGACGGGAAGGGTTCCTAGCTGGGGCTGCAGTTAAACAGTTATCGATTATAGAAGTACGAGAGGACTCATCTGCAGTCTTAGTACTGTTAAGAAGAAGTGCGAGATGTACTGAAGGAGGAAATATGGTTTCGTTACCAGTGGGATCGGTAGAGGTGGACGCACCAACATTTTCTTGGCATTGTGGAGAGAAGGCTATTAGTGGAGGGCCATGAGGTAACGATAGGGCAGGTTTTTTTGATCTTGCAGTCATAGTTCTAGAAGTCGGCAGTGGTTGTGTAGCAGGCGAGGCCCTGGGAGGGTCCTGCCGAGGGTGACCCATCAGAGAGTCGAAACTCTTTAGGGATTCAAGAGACGAAATGACGGAACTATGAATGCGGGCCGCTTCTGTGAGGGTAGAACCAAGCCTTCGCAGGTCCGATTCAATATCAAGGAGATGGAAGGAGAGGGCACTCAGGGTGAACTTTCGGCACCACGAGCATTACCAATAGATTCCAGAGTCCTTTGAATCAATTCTATCAGCTATTCCGCCTGTTAAGCCAACGCATTTAGGGTGCAAGTATCCACTACAAAAATCGTGGCAGGATAAGAGCCTATCAGAACTTTTGTCCTTGCAGGTCACGGCGGCACAAACCAACATCATAGTAACGATGTGAGATCCGTAATCCAGCGTAACACTGAGTATAATAGAATACTAAACTACTTTTGGATTGGAAGATTTAGCTAAAATTTAGAAAGTTAAGTTGGGTAAGTTTTAGTTAATACAATATTAAACTACTTAAGAATTGTACTTAACTATTAGAATTGTATTTTGTACTTGACTATTTTAGAATTGTAAGTGTAGGTTAAAACTATAGTAAATATAAACTTAATAACTAATATGAATGAAGTTCAAGCCTGGCAAATCCTAGGTGTGCAGCAGTTATCGACAGTTCCGTGAAGTGAACAAATTATTGAACAGCAATTCAAGCCTGGCAATACTTGACTCAGCGATGAGACGTAGAATAACAGATTCCGTGGATATTTAAATCAGGTCAGTTAAACAAACGCAAAACACTCACTTCGTCACGCAAAAAGTTGGAAAAATTGATTTTTGAAACTAGACAAAACGTGATGTATAATATTTTGCATTAAAAACCTTTAACAATTTAATATATCTAAATATAAATTTTGTCTTGCAAGTTAGCACTAAAATGCAATGAGACAATTGAATGCCACAGTCGCTTTCAATTTTCAAAGAAAATATTTCCACTTATATAAAGTTAGTATTAATCAGTTTACCAAAAAATTTCTAATGTTTAATAGATCAATTTAACACTTGATTTGGTTTAAAATTGACTTTATTGGATTAAACTGACTAACTTGAATTTAAATTGATTTCACTTTCTAAGATAAGCGACTAAAAACAGGACCGATTAAAAGAGCGACCACACTCGACGAGAGGAGATTGTTTTATATTTTATTTTATTCTCCTCAAAAAATTGTTGTATGACTTTGTTCATGAATTCTGTACCGTTGTCCGAAACAACCGATCTTGGTGTTCCATCTTTTTATTAACGAAAGTAACGCAATGGCAATATGTGGCCCATCTGCTTTGGTTAAATTAAAGCATTCAAAATAACAAGTGTACATATTTGCGCAAACTAAAATGTAGTATTTACCCTTTCTGGAACGCGGAAGTGGGCCGAAACTATCTATGGATATTGTTTCCCAAGGCTCTTAAATTTTTCGCGAATACATAAATCAGACAGGTGGCAAGTTATCTGGTTTACATCTTAAACACATTTCACATTCGTTAACATATCGCTCAACGTCCTGGTGCATTTCAGGTCAAGAGAAATCTTTAAAAATCTATTTATATATTTATAAATTCCCTGGTGAGCAGATTGAAAGTTCTCATTATAATGTGCTATTGTCGGGAGAATTTCGTCTTCTCGTAACACCCGTTTCCACGCATAATTTTCTCCAATAATTTTTTGAATTCGATTTGGTTTGTAGTAGAATAATATTCCATTGTTTAATTTATAACGTGGATATTTCGCTGGGTTTTCTGCTACTTGCAAATTTTGGATAAATGGTTCAATTGTGTACTAACGTCAGTCTCAATTTTGTCCTCCTAATTTCTTGATAGGGAGTCTGGAGCTTCGCTTAGTGAGCCCTTTATATATTCTACAGTTACGTCGTATGAAAGGAGCTCTATCGCCCATCTTTCTAGAAGACTTATGGGATATTTTAGCGTGTGTAACCATTTGATATAATTGTGATCTGTTACGGCGGTGAATGGGGAAGCTTCGAGATAGCGACGCAGTTTGCGTACTAATTTTTTTGCATTTGCGCTAATAGTTCGTGAGATATGCTCTTCTAAATTCGTCAAAAGTGTGTGTCCCGTCCACTAACTTTTGAACGACGGGGCAAAAAAAAACCGAAATGCCCAGTCAGGGTCCGCGCCGTAGGTTTTCCGTGGAAACTTGGGGAGTTAATTATAATAATTGTTTCTTATTAGTATGTAATTAAATCAATGCCTCATATACAATGGTTATATATGTACAGTGGTATGGTGACAGAAAAGATAAATCACAAGCTTATTTTTTCCGCCTTTTTCCATTTTTTCTTTGATGCTGCCGTAGCTCTGACATTTACTCGGCACTGGCCATTTGAGGTTTTTCTAAATTCGTTTTTATGCAAAATTTCTCTGATTTGCGCTGCATTCAATTCGGCGCATATTGGCGACTCATATGCGACGATATCTCTAATTTTTTTTCAATTTAATACAGATTTTTACTGATATTTTGGCGAATATTTTTATTATTTCACTTAAGATCCTGGTAGTTCTTCTCAAACTCCCTACAATGGCACCAAAGGAATGTCCTTCCTGACCGCGTTCTCACGCTACACTGATTTATAACTTTACACAATGCTTATTAACAACAATCATGCGGACGTGCGATGCACTAGCCCAATGACGTCACACGCAAAACAAATACCACAGGATAAAGGCATCAAGGTATGCTCTACTCATTTTAACCTCAACCGTTGTTATCGCACTTTTAGCCTCGTAACTATTAGCGATTAAAATCCGACGGTATATTGTAACGCAAGAAAGTTTGACTGGGTATCAGTGTACTTAACGAGCGAAAAGACGTTTTTACGTCAAGGAAACTAAAACAAGATTTTCGCACTAATTTGTGCTTTAATTATCAAATTATTCATTACAGTGATTGTGGAGAGTAGTACGGTAACAGAATAGATAAATCATAAGTTCATTGTTTTGCGCCGTTTTTTTATTTCTTCTTCGATGCCGCCGTTGCTCTCACACTTGCTCGGCACTAGACATTTTTGGATTTTTATATTCGTTTTGGTGCGGGTTTTCTCCGGTTTGAGCTTTTTACAATTTGGTGCTTATTTACGCCTCATATGAGACTATATCGACAATATCTTCCATATTTTTTTGATTTTCAAATCCATACCGATTTTTGCTTATATTCCGGAAAATATATTTTGATATTTTCTGTCCAGATCCTGGTAGCTTTTTTATGTTTTTTACAATGATACCCTAATCAACGTTTAAGCTCGACGCGTTCTCACGCTACACTCATATATATCCTCACACAACGCTAAAAAAACATTAATCACGCGTGGGCGTCTGTACAAGCCCGATGACGTCGCGGAAAAAACAAGCGCCACACATTAAATACGTACATATGTTCTATCCACTATGGCTTCAATCGTTGTTATCGCGTTATTAGTCTTGTAGTTATTAGCGATTGAAAAATGACGTTGTTTTGTAACACAAGAATGTTTGACTGGCTACCAATGTACATACTCAACGAGAAAAAAGACGTTCTCACGTCAAAATCTGAAAAAATTGAAGATAGTACAACTATATAAAAACAATGACCGATTTTTGGTTTGAACAATAAGAGAATAACCGTTTATTAGATATTCGATGTTTTAAGTTACCAACAAAGATTTTTTCAAATCAATACTTTATGCGGCATTCTACGGAACCCTTAGCTTATGCGTGTAACTCACACTTGGTCTCTTTTATTTAAGGGCGGCCTTTGTCTCATTGAAAGCAATTTCCGACTCTCAATCGATTGCCATTTCGCGTTAAGACTGGCCAACTTATGTAACGGACCCTGAATTTTTGGAATGTTGTGTAAATGACGATGATGTCAGTCAACGGAACGATTAATACTACGAAGTTCTGTACGATTTCGTGGTGTGGAAGCATTTATTATTGATTCTATTCACCCAGGATTGGGTTTTAATACTTCTTTATCAAGGATGAAGTCTAAAAACTGAGTTCGTTTCCTGCGCTCTTGTAGTAAACAACGAAACCTGAAAGCTCGGTCGATGGCTCAAAAACAGTGAACTAATTAACTAAATTACATTTTTGCTGTGCTTTAAACTCAACTGCATAGTTGTCTAAAAAGTCTTTAAGTTATAAGTCATCGTAACTAGTAATTTCTGTCGGCTTGCAAATGTTTTAAGAAATATACATTTAATTTTTGAAGCTGATCATACCGAGAGTTATGCCGCAACTAATAAGACTCATAAAATCCAATTTAATTTTGGCAAAACATTCAGTGATTATAAACATATTGCAAAGTTTCTGAAGTTTAGGTTTTTGGCATTTAATCTAAAGCGAACTGGTTTTGCCCAACTCTCCTTTGAATTTGGTTCAATCTTCAAAGTGAAACAGTTAATTAAACTTGTAATTCTGTTACTTAAACTGACCTGCGATGCATAGCCACCGATTCAGTTCAGTTTGATAAAACGAAAATATTTGGGAGTTGTGAACTTGCAATTGTGGAAACTAATCTCTTTGTTTGAATTTTTTATCATTTTCGTTTGCAATATACTAAATTTTTCAATATGGCTCAACTTCTCGTCAACTTAGCGGTTCTAACTTAGTCGACTTAGCGGTTCCAAATGTCGATTTTAAGTTGGATTCGACAAAAAACTTACACAACAACTGGAAAATAGTGGACATTGCCAGGCCGGAGCTCTTTCTATTCGATAAGCTTTTTCTATTTAATTTGATAATAAAAATAAGTTTACTAATAGCATCTAGTTCCAGTATTTTTTTCCTGTTTTTATTTCAGTTTTTCTCTTCATTGTTTTAAGCTTGTATTCTGAAGTTATTACTTCTGAGTGAAGACTTCGTTAAATCAATAATTGTCATGCTTTGTACTACGTCGGATCACGGATCACAGCAATCTCACTATGAACTTGGGTTGTTCTGCCGTGACCTGTAAGGAGAGGAGTTCGGACCGGCTCATATCCTTCCATGGGGTTTGTGGTGGCTCCTTTCATCCAAAATATGTGGGTCTTACAGGTCTGATAACTGATAAAATCGGTTCTACGGATTCTGGAGTCTACTGGTATTGCTCGTGATGCCGTAGGTTTACCCTCAGTGCCCTCTCTTCCCGCCTCTTGGATATCGATTTGGACCTGCGTCGACTTGGCTCAATGCTGTCAGAATCATCCCGCATCCATACTGCGCTTACGGCCGCGATTGATTCTTTACCAATCCAGTCCTCTCCACCTTAAAAGAAAAATAGGGTGCTTGTGCCTTCACTAGTCCTGCTAATGCTGTCAACAATGTTACAGTAGGATGTTACTAGGACTGACCTCTCCAAACCCAATTGGCCTATAGATGTGTTCATCACAGAGTTATTCCTAGGGGTAAAACCTCTGGTAGTTCTGGTAGAGCTGGTCCTGCTACTTCCTTTACCTCTCCACCATCTTCCTCGCCAGAAAAAAGCCCCCTCCCCTCTCTATCTACTACCAAAACGTGAGGGGTCTCCGATCCAAAACACACTCAAGCTTCCTCTCGTCCCATACTCTACCCCTCGATATCTTCTCCCTGACTGAAACCTGGCTCTGCTCCCATATCCATGATCAAGAGATACTAGATCACGACTACACACTATTTCGTAAAGAAAGCTGCCTCGGTGACCCTAACCGACGGGGGGCGGTGTATTAGTCTTAGTGCATTCCTCTCTCAACGCTTCTATTATACCTACTACTTCCTGTTAACCCCTTGAACTCCTCTCCACAAAAAATCCCTTCCCCAGCTCTTGTCGCAGCTCTAAAATGTGTTAGATTCCCTGATCAATTCCGCAATTGAGAAAGACCATATACTTCTCATCGGTGATTTTAACCTCCCTAATATTATTTGGTCTCCTGATCCGTATACTAATTCTCTTATGGCTACAAACCCCACGTCATCCTCAGAAGTTACATTTGTAGACTTTGTAAGGATAATATATATATTAAATATTTGTCGTTATTTATTAATCCACACCCTATGAACAGAGAACTACAAATTGCATAAAACTAGGGGAGCTAGAATAATAAAGAAAACTTGAAGAAAAACCAATGAATTGCATATTACTAGGAAACTTACTTAAATTAAACTTAAGCTAGCAAATTGCATATTACTAGGCTACATAAATAATTGCATTAGGTAATAATATTTTTAAACATTAAGCATAAATTAAGAATTACGTTAAGCATGAATCCTTAAACTATTAATTAACAACAAAGGAAATTATTTAGAGTACATGTACCTTCTTGAACTATGGTGGGGTTTGAAACAAAGAAAAAAAATTTGCATAAAAAGACTTAGTTAGAATGAAATAGGACAGTATGGATAAGACCGTTAAAATATAAACATCTAAAGGTTTTTTAATCAATCTCACAAACGAGCTGCACTTCTGCGCGAGTGAGTGTGCCTATTTGCAGTCATGCAAGGGCGATGTTTATTATTTGTTCATGCCACTTGGCAACACCGTCTCCGTACCCAACATTCCCACCACGATACGCCATCTCGCGTACAACAAGTAGTCCTTCAGTATCATCCTAGCCGTAGCACGAGTCGGAGTAAAGCATTTTTTTGTGTAAATATCACCTCTGCAATCAACACACCTTCAATCAACACAACAATCAACATTGTTACAACAATCAACATTGTTACAACAATCAACATTGCTACAACAATCAACATTTTGCCATTAGTGGGATGATCGTATGAAATCAGCTGTATGATCACCTGCGAACTTTTTTGGTGCCGAAACCCGGGACATTTTACAGTAAAACTTGCCGTTAGACCATTACCGTAAAACAATTAGTGCAAAACGTGTGTGCAAAACTTGCGTGGAAAATCTAAACTATAATTCGAACACGTGGTTCAGAGCAGAGTACAGAGTGCGCGAATGGTGCCAAATCAGCTGACAACTCGGTGAAAAACGTGTGTAATTTCCGATCGAGGAAAAGCAGATTCCACGTGCAACTTCCGATCAAGGAAAAGTCCGTTTCCACGTGCAAGGAAAAGTCCGACTCCACGTGTGTAATTGCCGATCAAGGAAAAGCAGATTCCACGTGCAACTTCCGATCAAGGAAAAGTTCGACTCCACGTGTATAATTTCCGATCAAGGAAAAGCAGATTCCACGTGCAACTTCTGATCAAGGAAAAGTCCGACTCTACGTGTAAAATCTCCGATCAAGCAAAAGCAGAGGATCAAGTGTCTTACCACCTTACTATTCAAGATGAGTAAACCTTTAGAAGCAGAAACCCTCTTGACACAGCAATGTTCCTACGCTGTTCGCTTCGAGAAGTTTATTAGCAACACCGAAAAACTTGGCGTGGCTAATCATACCTTCGATGTGATTAAAGCTCGCCTAGAACTACTGGAGAAATATTGGTGCCAAGCTCTGGAGGGACATAAAACTCTCAATCTGTACACAGTTGAGTTCGCCGATGAAGACTACTTTACGAAAGACATGTTTTCCGACTTCGAGAATCATTACATACTCGCTAAGGCTTATCTCAACGGGAAGATGGCTCAGTTCATTGAGGCTGTCGAAGGGGATCAACGACGTCTACCTGTGCATCAGCGGCCCGTAGAGTTGCCCTCCATAGCGTCATCAATTCCGAAGCTTAAACGCCCAACGTTTAGTGGCAAACAAGAGGAGTGGGAGACGTTTAAGGAAGCCTTCTTCTCCATGTTCAAGAATGACCCCAACTTGATGCCGAATCTCAAGCTTCAACACCTGCTATCCTGTCTTGAAGGAGAAGCTGCTCGACGCTTGGGCAACTTTGCAGTTACTGGAGCAAACTTCGATGTCGCGTGGCAAGCCCTGTGTCGAAGGTACGACAACAAACGTCTTCGCCTCTCCACGCACCTCAATGCGCTTCTGAAAGCAGAACCAGTTAACAAAGGATCTATAGCCGACATTTCTCGTATATTGGACACCACAGCTCAATGCATTCGCGCTCTGAAGTCACTACAGCGGCCAGTGGAGCACTGGGATGACTGGTTCATCCAGCTAACAGTCATCAAGATGGATGTTTCTACACGGGATGACTGGGAGAAGTCTTTGGAAGATTCGGATGATTTTCCAGCTTACGAACGACTCGTCACCTTTCTAGAAAATCGAGTCAAATCTATCGAAACTGCGCGGTCGAATGACAACACAAATATACCGGGTAAGCAAAAACTCTCGCATAGTCATAACAAATATGTTTCAGCGCATCACACATCGAACATGGCGAGAACACCAAGCAGTTCCAAGCAGTCGTGCGCCGTGTGCAAGGGTCCGCATTACGCTAATCATTGTCCAGACCTTGTTCACTCCGACATCGCATCACGCCGTCAAACTGTTAAGCGTCTGCAACTGTGCTTCAATTGCTTGGGTAAACAGCACCTAAGCGACAGGTGTACTTCGAAGAATCGATGTCGAATATGCGCAGCACCTCATCACACCCTCCTCCACGAGGATCCATCTGAAGGGCGAGAATGTCAGTCATCCACTTCAGTGCATGCGACCAATATGACAATCAACACCACATCAGAAGAAGCTCTGATTCACACAACTGCGTTCCGGCGTAACACCGTACTGGGTACTGCAGCAATCACCTTGGTTGGCAAGAAAGGCGATACTATCAACGTACGTGCTCTCATCGATCCCTGTTCAGAGGGTTCATTCATCACTGAGAAAGTGGCTCAATCGTTGCGACTAGTTAAATCACCTCTTCGACTGACTGTCTCAGGAGTAGGAGGACAAGCCACCGCAGAGTCATCTTCTACCGTATACCTATCTTTAATATCACTTGCAAGTTCTAAGTTTTCCTTGAGTTTTTCAGCTGCTGTACTTTCCAAATTGACCCAATTGCTCCCACGTCATCGGATTGAACCGAAATTGTGGCCTCACATACAGGGATTGCCACTTGCTGATCCAGACTTCTCCAGACCAGCTGCAATTGATTGTATTCTGGGAGCAGACGTTTACGCCCTCATTATTCTAGAGGGTTTACGCCCAGGCACACCCATTGCGCAACAAACACGCTTGGGATGGATTCTGACGGGACCAACTACATCATGTCTGACTTCGCCATCTACCAACTCATTTTCGACAGCAGTATCCGTGGAAGCGAACCTATCAACTCAAATGCGTCAGTTCTGGGAGATAGAAGAGACAATGTCAACAAAAGCACCACTTACTGAGGATGAAAAAGACTGCGAACAGCATTTCAAAGATACTCACAGTAGGGATAGTACAGGTCGATATGTTGTCCGACTACCATTCAAGGAACAACCGATTTTACCCGACTCTAGGCGGATTGCGGTGCAACGGCTATATCAGATAGAGCGTCGTTTCCAAAGGAATGCTCAACTCCAACTTGCTTATAACGACTTCATGAAGGAATATGAAAACCTCGGCCACATGCAAAAATTACCCGTGAACCAACGTTCATGTCAAACATCAATTACATTCCGCATCACGCTGTTGTGCGTCCGAACAACGCCAAACTTCGAGTAGTGTTTGATGCGTCGCAAGCATCAAGCCAACATTGCCTCAATGATTATTTACAAACGGGACCTAAGCCACATGCCGATATAATGACAGTTTTGTTGCGCTGGAGAGTTTATCGCTACGTTTTCACCGCGGATATTGTGAAGATGTTTCGACAAATTCGGGTACATCCCGATGACGTGAACTGGCAAAGGATCGTCTGGCGATCTATGCAAGAAGACGCCCTCAGTGATTATGCCTTGCTAACAGTTACATATGGCACAGCATGTGCCCCATATCTCGCAAACAGAGTGTTACAACAACTTGCCAACGATGAAGGGTCCCGCTTTCCAGTCGGCGCAAACATCCTTCAACGTCACACCTACGTCGACGATGCACTGGGAGGGGCCCACAGTGAAAAGGAAGTGAGTGACGCTCAGCAGCAACTCGTCAACATATTGTCAACTGCTGGCATGAAATTGGATAAGTGGGCATCGAACTTTCCGCTCACCCTCGAAGAAGCAACAAATACATTCAAACAAGAATACCATTTTGAACCAAACGATAATGTTTCCATTTTAGGGTTGCGGTGGATGCCCAAGCGAGATGACTTTGCGTATCGAGTCCAAAGTATACCTCTCCCAGGAGTGATCACCAAATGAGCCATTCTGTCCAATGTCGCTAAGCTTTATGATCCTCTAGGATGGCTTGCTCCAATAATCGTAAGAGCGAAAATGTTAATTCAACAACTTTGGATAGCAGGAAAAGAGTGGGACGCACCAGTGGACGTAATCACGCAGGCATCATGGGTAGATTATTGCGAGCAGTTGCCTAGGTTACAAGATTTGTCAATTCCCCGTTGGCTCGGAACAGGTGTACCGTACAATCTGAAATTACATGGCTTTTGTGATGCATCGGAAAAGGCTTATGCAGCTGCAATATATGCGGTCGTTAAGAATGAAGTCACAACTCAGTCAGAACTACTCATCGCGAAAAGTAAAGTCGCCCCGATCAAAACTATCAGCTTGCCTCGACTCGAGCTATGTGGCGCACTTCTATTGGCTCGACTGTTCTCTCAACTAATAAAGGAAATGGAACTAACCGATGTTCCTGTGACATGTTGGTCCGACTCACAAGTGGTGCTAGCATGGTTGAAAGTTCACCCAAGCAGCTGGAAAACGTTCGTCGCTAACAGGACCAGCGAAATCCTCACGTTATTGCCTAACGTTCAATGGAAGTATGTTGCATCCAAGGATAACCCAGCCGACCTTGCTACGAGAGGCATTACTTCATCGCAACTTATTAACAACAAGATGTGGTGGCATGGACCATCTTGGCTGCTACAAGACAGTGATTGCAAAATCCCTGACGTTGCTGAGTTTATGACATCTGTGGAGCAAAGATCAAAACCAACAGCTGTCTTTCACGTCCAGTCGAATGAAGGAGCGGGCCTTTTTGATCGTTTCTCATCTTGGGCGAAATTAATTCGCGTTGTAGCCTATATCCTCCGGTGGAGGCAGTTTACCAAATTTCAACGGTGGCGACACTTTAACGACGACCACGAACTAGCTCATCACCCTATTACTCTGAGTGCAACAGAGCTGCGGTGCTCACAAACAACAATCATTAACGCTGTTCAACGAGAGTTTTATGCAAATGAGATTTCTCGGTTACGATCAAGTAATAAGTCGTTGCATGGAAGCTCGCTTCGGAGACTGAAACCATTTCTCGATGATCAGGATACATTACGAGTAGGAGGTAGGTTACAATTGTCCCTTCTACCATATGAAGAGAAGCATCCAGCGATAATGCCAGCGAAGCACTATGTCACCGAGCTGCTAATTCGACATGCTCACGTCACTACTCTGCACGGAGGCCCTCAACTCACGCAGAGTGTATTACGCCGAGCGTTCTGGATAACAAGCGGACGCTCACGAATTCAATCGATTATTAGAAGATGCGTGAAATGTGCACGATTTCAAGGTCACACGCTTAGACAACAAATGGCGCCCTTACCGGCTGTAAGGGTCACCCCTTCTCGCCCGTTTACTTACTGCGGCGTTGATTATGCGGGGCCGTTTCCTGTACGCACAACAAAAGGACGAGGACACAAATCCACAAAAGGTTATGTCGCAGTTTTTATCTGCATGGTTACAAGGGCTGTACATCTCGAAGTAGTGTCCGATTATTCTTCAGAGACGTTTCTGGCAGCCTTTGAACGTTTCGTCGCTCGACGTGGCCTATGCCACACCATCTATTCAGACAATGGAACGACCTTTCGAGGTGCCGACACCGAACTCCAGCGTATGTTCAAGGAAGCGTCCCAATTTTCTAGTGAAATCGCAGCTGCCTTAGCTAATCAAGGAGTCAAAAGGTTATACAACCCACCCAAAGCACCGCATTTCGGTGGATTATGGGAAGCGGCTGTGAAGAGCTTTAAACATCACCTGAAACGTGTTCTAGGCGACGCAACACTTACATTCGAGGAATTCTCCACACTCGCAGCACGTATTGAAGCGTGCCTAAACTCCAGGCCACTGTCAGCGATCAGCAATGATCCTACCGACATCACCGCTCTTACCCCCGGTCATTTCATCATAGGCTTTTTGAAGTTTCCGCAATTTGCCAAAAAAATTCTTTAATTATACGCACACACACACATTACGCAGAGATAGTAAATCCTTTTTGTAAATTTTTCAGCTTTTGTAACAGAAAAAAATTCACTTTGACTTTAATTAGCGCCTTAGCAAATCGCGACTACACTGCATGCGATCTAAAGAGCAACCTTGAAGGCTCCTCCCGAAGCACCACGCCTTGAGGATCATAAAGGCCTCCGTCGATGGCAAACGCTGGTAAATATGCGGAACCATTTCTGGCGACGATGGCGCAAAGAGGTCATCCACGAGCTCCGACAACAATCCAAATGGTTTGCAAGCAACAGCACTCTACAAACAGGCGATCTTGTTCTCATCACCGATGAACAACAACCACCACAACACTGGCCACTTGCACGAGTGCACGCAGTTCATCCCGGACCAGATGGGTTGATTCGCGTACTCACTTTGAGGACAGCGACGTCAATCTTGAAAAGGCCTATACACCGAGTAGTGCCCCTACCTATCAATACCAACTCCGAAATGGAGCTATTAGGAGTCAAGAGAGCCAGCACGGCGGGCGGCTCCCAAGGAGATCAACAGTAACTAGTTACCACGACTCATCATTGCTTCATCGCAATGATGGCGGGCGGTATGTTCATGCCACTTGGCAACACCGTCTCCGTACCCAACATTCCCACCACGATACGCCATCTCGCGTACAACAAGTAGTCCTTCAGTATCATCCTAGCCGTAGCACGAGTCGGAGTAAAGCATTTTTTTGTGTAAATATCACCTCTGCAATCAACACACCTTCAATCAACACAACAATCAACATTGTTACAACAATCAACATTGTTACAACAATCAACATTGCTACAACAATCAACATTTTGCCATTAGTGGGATGATCGTATTAACTAAATGATCAAAAAAAATTCCAACACTAAATTAAGTACAACAGTAAATTTTTAAAAGGGAAAAATTAATCAGTCAATTTTGAAAAGTGAACAATAAAATCAGACTAATATAGTTTGAAAAAATTTCAGTTAGAAGCAACGAACGAATTTTGAAAAGTGTACAATAAAACCAGACAAAAAGAGTTTTGAACAAAGTTTCAGTTAGGAGCCACAAACGAGTTTTGTAGCAGCGGAGCAGAGAATTTAATTTCGAAATATTGTGCAGATTCTTATAATGCCTTATACTATGCCTTATACTATGCCGAAGATAGGACGTACTCCGCCTTAGGCGGTTCCCACTGATACGCCAAGGGGATATTCCAACCAGAAACGGCCACGTGAGGATAGCTCTCCAGGGACCAGTTTTGCAAACCCCTCCGCCGATGAGTTACTTGAAACTATCCGCCGCAAGATACGAGATGTTGTCAGCTGAGATATCAATGTCCATAAAATCGTGCATCTCAGACGAATTAAGTGAGTTCAAAGAAGCCCTGGCACTCCTTCGGAGACTGGATGCCTCAGTACAATTGATGAGTGATGAGTACGACAAAATGAAAAAAAAAGTTGAAGAGTGCAAAGACAGAAACGGGATAATACTTATGGGAAACGAGGCGTTAAAAAATACCATGTCGGACATGTCCATGAGACCTTCTTGAACAATTCACACGCCAACAAAACGTCGAAATTAACGGTGTGCCTGAGACTAAATCTGAGAATCTGGTAAAAACAGTCTTACTATTAGGAAAAGCAGTTTCAAGCTCTATAAAAGAGAGCGAAATTATATCGGCTGTGCGCATCAGGAAACTAGGCCCCCAAAACCAGAATCCAAGAGCTATTATCGTACAAGTCCACAATATTATGATCCGTGATGAAATTCTAGCTTCTACAATGAGTTTCAATAGGGTACATTCCGACAATAAGTTGAACACACATCTTATGGGATTTAGCGGTCCGAAAAAGTCAATTTTTGTGTCCGAGCACCTATCACCTGTTAATAAGGAACTACATGCAGCAACTAGGAAGGCCGCTCGTGACAAAGGCTATAAGTACGTTTGGGTGCGTGATGGATACATCCTAATTCGTAAGGCCGATAGAACACCAGCCAGGCAAGTCCGAAACCTGGAAGCTGTCGCTCAGCTCTAAGTCCCAAAGCGCAAAACAAGCTGCATATATTACCTACTTTCAAGCATCCGCTTTCAATATTTATTATCAAAACTTCAGGGGAATGAAAACTAAATTGAACAATATTATGGTTAACGGGCTAAACTGCAATAATGACATAATCATCGTAACTGAAACTTGGCTTGATGATAATATCAACGATGACGAGATTCTCGACACAAGGTACAACATATATCGGAGAGACAGGGTTTCAACTGCACGGAGTACAAAAATAGGAGGAGATGTACTCGTAGCTGTGTTAAAGTCTATCGGCTCTGTTTGCATGTATCACTGATAAAATTACCTCAGTAATCGACTTTACAGGAGAGCAAACATTAATAGTTGGTGACTTTAATCTCGGTTTCATCAAGTGGAAATCTAACACATCCTGCAGCCAACCCACCGCTCTGTTTATCAGCAACAATGACAATCCACTGGGTTACTCATTTGTTGACTGCCTGTCACTCAATAATTTGAATCAGCTGAATCATGTTCCAAATCACCTTGGCAAATCCCAGGACCTGGTACTGAGTAACTTTCATGGTGTAACCGTTCGTGAATGTATCAGTCCGTTGTCAACGATAGACTCCCATCATCCACCGTTAGTAATTGTAATAAACGACACGACATAAATTTACTAAACTTTCAAAATACTACTTAACTCATCTTCCGGAGAGCAAATTTTATGCCAATTAACGATAGATTAAACCAAATTGACTGGAAGATATGCTTTGCTGAATGCCGCGACGTCAATGCTATGGTAGAAGTATTATACAAGCATCTCAAAAACGTCACGAACGATACCGTCCCGAATACCAAATTATCGCCCGGTAAATACCCCATATGGTTTCCCAAGGCCCTAATAAAACTACTGAATGGGAAGGAAAAAATTAGCAAACGTTTTGAAAGGTACCATAATCCTCGCGACATGTTCGAATACAGACTGTTAGGTCAGAGAGCCAAGGAGTTGATCAAAACCAGCTACAAGAATTACTTGGAGACCGTTGAAAAGGGGATAGCTCTCCATCCCAAACTATTCTGGTCCTTCGTTAAGACTAAGAAATCTAACTACTCTGACATACCATCGAGAATGTGCCTAGGGGACCAAGTTGCATCTTCCGGTGATGACATTTGCGGACTTTTTGCCACCTATTTCTCATCTCATCAAATATCATCAGATGACACTGCAAATGTTTCTTTGGAGGGCGGTAACCGGTTCCCACAAAACACCCTAGGTGTTGCTTCATTTACGAAAGCGGGGAGGTAGCAATGGCAATGTCTACCCTTAACGTTTGGAAAGGTCCCGGACAAGATGGCCTTCCTCCATTGCTCGTCAAAACATGTGCAGAAAGCTTAGCAGTACCTCTTCAAATGATTTTCAACAGCTCACTTCCAACATCTAAATTTCCGTCGTTGTGGAAAATAGCCAACGTAATTCCTTTCTTCAAAGAGGGGGAGCCAGACAGCATCGCGAATAACCGTCCAATATCAATTTTATCAGTGTTTCCAAAAGTTTTTGTATGCTTTCTTTGCTTTATCCTGACGTCACACTTCAGAACAGTGTTAGCTGCCCAGCAACATGGTTTTCGATTTAATAGATCCACTATGACCAACTTAGTTTAATACGTCACTAACCTTAGTAGAGCTGTGGACTCTCGCAGGCAAGTTGACTCCATTTACTTCGATTTCAGCAGCGCATTTGACAAAGTCGATTGTAAGATTTTGCTGCAAAGATGTCAATTGACATCTGGCATATTTGGACAGCTTTTATCATGCTGTGAATCCTACTTAACGGATAGAAGGCAAAGAGTAGTAGTAAAGGGGCATCATTCTCCGTTATATTGTTCTACGTCCAGCGTTCCCCAAGGATCCCATTTGGGTCCGATTTTACTTAACATATTTATCATTGACATAGTTGAAAGTATGAAGCATAGCGTATGCAATTTTTGCGGATGACTTAAAATTATATAGAGGGATAGAATTACATAGCGACATACTCCTTCTTGAAGAAGACCTCAATTACTTACAAAATTGGTGCATAAAAAACCAGATGACACTAAAAGCCAAAAAGCGCTATCAGATCACATTTTCAAAAAACGTAATCTCCTACAGTCATCCTACATGCTAGGTGGCACAGCACTGCAGAAGGTGAATACGATCTGCGATTTAGGTGTCCATCTTGACAGCAGTCTCACATTCAAACTAAACACCGACACCATTGTTGCTGGAGCAGCTAGAATGCTGGGGTTTGTTAAACGAACTTGCAAGGACTTCAAAACCATTCTGGCACTGAAAGTACTCTTTAACACCTTGGTTAGGAGTATCTTGGACTACGCGTCTCCAGTATGGAATCCTGGTTATCGAGTTCAAATCGAACGAATAGAACGAATCGAACGAATAGAATTCAGAAATGTTTTACCAGGTTCCTTCGATTCAAATCAAACAGTGGTCCACAAGAAGCTGATTACACCGACAGACTTTCTCCCTTCAGTATGATGTCCTTAGAAAACCGAAGAAAGATAGCGGATCAAGTAGTGCGGCACAAAATAACCAACGGCCAATTCAACGTACCATGCCTCCTGGGTGAGATTCGTATATCAGTACCTCACCACTCTCAGGTTAGACATCATCGCAACTATACTGTGTTTACGCCCTTAACATCTTGTGCCAATCTTGGGCACTCAGTGCCTTCGAATCGAATGATGAGGACGTACAACAAATGCCATGCATCTTCTCACAGCATTGACATTTTCTCCAATAGCCTGCATCAATTCCATAAACATCTGAGGGATAAAATATGTTTCTAATAACGTTAACCTTGAATCTGAACAGATGACCATCCTAAAAATTTAGTTCACTATATATTTCATATTTGAAATTATTAATATTAGCTCTGAAACTTTCTTGAAATACTTTGTAAAACACTTGTTTTTCTTAAAATCCTTATAATTACTTAGTTGATTTGTTCATTAAATCTTCTAAACTAAATGTTTTCTCACAATACTTGTTAAGAAGACCTACTCGTAATTAATTTGTAAGAGCTGTGCACACCTATAATTGACTCGTTCGCGCTGATACGGTAACTTTAAGATAATGTAATGTAATGTCTTATAGTGACCGAGTTGTTGGAGTGCCAATTGTGTCACTCTCATTACTCCCACACATTCTAAAACTCTCTATCTGCCGCCGAGATTCAACTTCATTCTCAAACCCTCTTCTCCCAGACTCCTCACCGCCCTGGTACTCCAGTGGACTCAAGTCTCTGAGGAAGAGGCGTAACGCTTTTTGGAACAATTATATCCACTCCGGTCCTCGAGAGGACTACTAACAATTTATGGCTTCTTATAATGGATTCGCTTCTCTAGTCAACGTCCAGTATAACGAATACCTATCCTATGTGAAGAGTAACCTTAACTTCATCTCACAGCTTTTTTTCTCCTTTGTCAACTCCAAAAGAAAATATAAAGGTGATTCCTACCCACAGTTCATTTCTTATCTTGGAATGGAATGTAATGATCCTCAATCCATCGCAAACCTATTCGCAAAAACCTTTTCTGCACCACCTTCTCGGATGGTAAATTTGAGCCAGACATTCTTTACTTCAACGCACTTAATCCTGCACCCTCCTCCTTACCCACTAACTTCCCCAATCTCTTTGTCACTGAGGAGGAAGTCCTAGTTGAACTCTTAAAGAATGACTTAAAGAATGAACGCCTAAAGAATGACCTCTGCTCCGGGCTGTATGGAATTTCACCCATAATACATACTCAATAGATGCGCCAGCCTGCTTGCTCCCCCATTAACAAATCTCTTCAACCTTTCCATCCAATCTGGTATATTTCCAGATTGCTGGTAGTTTGGTTTCTTAATTCCATTTTATAAAAGGGTCCCAGGCATTGAACTACAGACCGATTGCTAAACTTTCCACTATTCCCAAAGTATTGAAAAGATCCTCGTCGGAAAGTTTTACTCCTTCCTCTCTTCCTTTATCTTGTTGTGAATAAAATTCACATGTCGACAAACATCTAGATTAAAATCTATGGTCTAGCAAAGGTACGGACCAACACCAAATGTCAAGCAGCACCATCTATTCACCCAACCCACAACAAACCTTTCTATCCCTCACCCATGGTTATGTCCATGCTAAACGTCCCCAAATCTAAGCCCACGATCGTAGTTCCAGACACACTCTAACCCCAGACTCAACTCACCGTCTAGCCTAGACGCACTCACCTTTGACATTGTACCTGGAAACTAAACCAAGAATTAGAACTAGACCTTAGACACTTACTCATCACCGATCAGTAGCTGCAATAGAAAATTCAAGAAATGACTTACCCAGTGACCTAGTTTCATAAAGTGCAATAGCACTTTCGGTCAATTACTTTCCCTGGAAACATCTCGGTCATTTACCTCGGATATTCTTACCTCTTGTGGGAACATTAATGGCCACAGATTATGCTACTCGAGCAGGAACATGTTCATTAACCTCTGTGACAGCAAATACAGGGAATTATTGGTCAATTATGGAACCATTGATGGGAACTCATGAATTGGCAAATCCAGAGCAACAGGTGGGATAAACTAGAAGATCAGCAAGAAAATTACGGATAAATAGGGAAGAAATGGATCAGGCAGTCAGTAGAAGTCAAGCCCGAGAGGAAGCCAGGTCTCAGCCGCTGCCGAGTCGAAGCCCAATCCCAAGACGTTCCAAAGTTCCTGTACAAGACAACTCCAAGACGAAGCCAAGACGTTCCAAAGTTCCTGTAGAAGACAACTCCAAGACGAAGCCAAGACGTTACAAAGTTCCTGAAGAAGACAGCTCCAAGACGAAGCCAAGAGGCTTTCCTGAAGAAACTAATAACGTAACACGGTAACCCGATCAAGTAATCGGCTACCACTCAAGTCCTGAACCGTCCAAGTAGACGACAGGCAGTAATACTTATAAATGAACCCCGCAACCAAAACCTCGTTGGCAGAAGCTTTGAAAGATCCCACTGCGGGGCCCCGACCAATCTCGTTGGAGGAATATCGCCGGCGTCAGGCTATCAAACAATCCGAGCTAAACCATTCTTCACGACAGCACAAGGAGAAGAAACCGAGATCGGGAGTGGAAGAATATTTCTAACGCCGACTACAGGAAGCTCAGAGGGAACTAGTCCTGGCATCAACCAAGGAAGAAAGACGCCTTGCCAGTCAAAAAATCAACGGTTTGAAGATGGAGCGCAGGAACTACAGGCAGACAAAGAAGTACAACAAAGCAGCACCGAAAAAGTAAGAGTTAGGTCAATAGGACTATTCATATGTACAAATGTATCAAGGTGTATGAATAAAGTAAGATAGAGTAAATAAAAAGGTCCAACACATAACCATCTAAAAGCGTTCTCACTCGTACTTCTACCAAAAATCCCAACAATCTCTTCACACCAGCATGGCTTCTTAAAAGGTAGATCCACCGCCACAAACTTCGTGCAATTTACATCGTACACCATCAATGCTCTAGAGCGTGGCGAATTTGTTTAAGCCATCTTTACCGACATGAATAAAGCATTCGACAGTATTCCCCATAGCTTGATTGTACTTAAGCTTAGGTTGGCTGGTTGTCCCGACTACTTTCTCGAATGGATTCACTCCTACCTTGTGGCCGGACATATCGCGTTCTCTTCAGCTCCTGCCTCCCTGAAAGTATGACAGCAACAACTGACGTTCCACAGGGTAGCCACCTTGGTCCGCTACTCTTTATAGCTGCTACGAATGACGTCTCTAGGGTCATCCAAACCTCTGATATTCTCTCGTACACAAGTGACACCAAAATCTTCAAGACCATTGCCCATCCTACAGACAATCTCGAGCTACAGAGCGACATTAACCGCTTCTCAGGATGCTGCTCCAAAAGCAACCGTAGACTTAATATTGCAAAGTGTGAACACGTCTGTTTCCACCGAAAGTTAAACTTTTTACCTCATACTTTCTCACTCACTGGCTCCACAGTTGGGTCAGTGGACTGTGTCTTCGATTTGGGTGTCCACCGTGATGCGATACTCCCCGCAGATCCGTATTCATATAAAACTTTTTTCACCTCCCTCATCCGCCCCATATTGGAATATGCTTCTCAAGTCTAGTCCCCTTACCATAAAATCAATATCGAGCGTATCGAGGCTGTTCAGAAACGTTTCCTGCGTTTCGCACTAAATCATCTTCCCTGGTCTAATCCCTTCTACCTTCCCCCATACCTGGTCCGTCTTCAACTTATCAACCTGCAAACACTTTCTGGACGCCGTGTTATGGCTGACTTGTCATTCATACACGGTATCGTCCATGGACGTATTACCACTCCCTACATCCACGATCAGCTTGTTCTGCGCTGCAGTGGCAGAAACCTCATGTCTGATGGCTCGTTCTCCTCAGTTTCCACCACACGGACTATGGTCGGATGGAGCCCATTACCCGTATGTTAAGGGCGTCTAATCGGGCTCTTCCTCTCCTGCGAGTCACGAACGCTAATGTTCGTTCGGTCATCCAAACATGCGCTGAGGCTTTATCCTCTTAACAAAAATATCCCTGATCCGACATTACACTGTAGCTCGTCAGGTGAATAATGTTAAGTAATTTGTAACTCTTAATATTTTTTCCTTTTTTAGAAGCTTTTATTTACTTTCACCTGTCCCGGTGTCTGTGTGTCAGTAATGAAATCTTGCAAGTTAAATTTGACCCACTTTCCGGTTTGCGATTGAGCTGAAATTTTGCGCACACCATGAGTTCAGGTGACAAGACAATACGCAGAATTCACTATTGTGATAAAATAAATATAGCCGCCGCTACAAGATGGCGGACTATAATTTTTTTTCAACGCCCTTAATATGGATGTCAAATGAAAGGGCTTGAAGTGTTGAAAACAACACTGTTAGTGACGTCACAATACATTAAATATGGCCGCCGTTCCAAAAAGGAGGATTATAATTTTTTTTTCAACACCCTTAATATGGGCGTCAAGTGAAAGGAGTTAAAGAGTAGAAAACGATAAAGTCAGTAACATCACACTAAATTCAATATGGCCGCCGCTACAAGATAGAATACATCGTTCTATTTACAATACTTTCACATTGCAACATTTTATCTTTATGAATTGATTGTTAAAACATTTTGAAGAAAAGGGAAAATGAAACTCTATTTATGACGAAAAAAAATTTTTACATTTATTTACAGATAAAAGAAGAATGAACAAGTTTACTTTACAAATTGTTTCTCTTTAAAACTAGTGACAAGTGAAAAGAAAAGTACACATTGAGGTTACAGAAAAGAAGTGAAGGTCATAATGTGATGAATTGTCCGAGCTCTATGAACATCCCGTCCCGGCCGAAAAATCCTAAAAAGAAAGGAAATTAGAAATAAATTATACGTCAAAATACTTACCTAGATATCACAAAACACCACACACGCCATGACACATGTCAGTCACCAAGTCATGTCACAACTAGTACAAGTCGCGATCGTCTAGTACAAATCTGTACTAAAAAAGGCGTCTCCACTAGACACCGCTAGATGGCGAAGCAAACGATCAACGTGACGCGAAATGACCCATTTGTTGAAGAATGCGCAGCGCGCGCGAAATACGAAATTGCGACATGAATGTTGTGCGGAAAATGCACTTGCCGCGAATTTCGAAATTGGGTCGAAAAATCAATGCGAAGAATGACGGAGTAGGGACTGCTGCGTCAGGAAAAATTAAGAATAAAGGGACTGGAAAAATTAGGGAACGGGAAGTCGTACTCAGGAAGGCAACCAGTCACCTTAGGCGGTCCGTCACTGCAGAAACTCTCTCCCGGAAGACAACCAGGCACCAGACAACCAGCAGCCACTTCAGAAGCCAATCAGACACTTCAGACGAGCGGTTCCTGCGGAAAAACAACCATCTAAGAAGACGACCAGGCGCTCCAGAAGACATCATATTGATCCAGTACCGCAAATACAACATAACCACCAGTGAGTATGGCAATAATTAACAATTGTTAAGTGGATGACGACGAAAGTCTCTCCACCAATGTCCCGAAGACGGTTCTCACGAACCTTTTCGGGCATAAAAAGCGGGTATTTAACCGGGGTGTCTGCTCTACAGGAATGAGCCCCCCGGAATCGTTACAAGAGGCATTGAAAAGGCCACACGCTGGTCCCCGGCCCATTACCATAGAAGAGTACCGAGAGAGACGGCAGAATCGTTCGTGTCCATCAACTGCAAACCAAACAGAGATCACCCCCAGAAAGAGGACTGGGAAGGAAGCTCAGTTCAGGGCTCTGCTGGAGGAGACAAAGAGGAGATTGTGGCTCGCTGTGGGGCACCGGGACCGTCGGAAATTATACGAAGAATTGCAGCGACTCTACAACGAGAGAAAAAGGTACCGTCGCGATAAGAAGCTGCACCGCACCAAAGCCAAGCAGGAGACGAATACCGGGGAGAGCATCGGGAAGAACTCGAGTAAAGAATAATAAATTGTATAATAACAAATTGTATGTAGAGTAGAGAGTAATAAATTGTAGAATTAAAGAGTTGTATGTAGGTAAAATAAATAAATTGTATGTAGTATAAGGGGAATAAATGTTATAAAAAGAAAAGTTGCTTGACTATTTAGTGAGAATTTATTTTGTGCAGAAGTGTTCCACAGGCAATAACTCTATTGTGAAGTTTTCCCTCCAAGAGAAACAGGAGATCGAGGGAAGATCTTCACAATAATTCATGGCTCTCACCAACAGTTAACATAAATGTGAATTAACTTAAACCATAGGTAAGTAACTATGGTTAATTAAAATTAAAAATTAACTTTAATTAACTTAATTTAATTAAGCGAAATAAACGACATGAACAAAAAAGAAAATACAACACAAAGAAAGAGACGTTTATAGAAGGCGGAATTGAAGCGACAGGAGAGGATTGACAATGAAAACGATGTCCACGAGAAACAACGATTGGAAAAAATTGCTAAGTATTAAGGAAATATAAAGAAAACGAATCGTCAGAGCAACGCACTATTAGGCGAGATATCAGTAGGATTCGTACGCAAAAGAGAAGGGAAGACGAATTTTCTAGAAAAATGTATTTTCAGGGTAGAAAAAAATAGGATCCATATGCAGGAGAGCAGGGAAAACGAATCAAAAAAACAACGTTTTCTCAGGACAGATAACGATAGAATACGTACACAAGACCGACGAAAAAATCAATTACAAGAATTATACTTGGGAAGGTAGGAAAGGAATAGAATGATCAGGCGAGCTAGACGTTTAACACAAACGACAGAGGAGCGCAATGTAACAACAGAGAATGAACGTCAGAAAAAGACTAACCAGAGGAATATCCAACGTGGTGCCATTGAGTACTTTGATAACGCGATAAATATGTACATTGTGCGATAAAGTGTGTAATATTTGCACGAGGAGATGCTATCTCCATCAAGTAACCAAATATAAAGTTAGTGCCACATCTCCAACTTATCTTCCACGAGAATTACATGAAAATAAGGAAGAATTGATGCTGCTCTTTGCCCAAGATCTTTTCAAGGCAACCGACAAACTGCCAAATATGTTGCCTAGATCATATGATCATAATATGTTGTAGATAATTGTGGAATAGTGGTTGTTACAGAGCATCTGGAAAATTAAAATATTACTCGTGAATTTTCAGTATCTCGCGAAAATGTTTTCATGGCCTTGAAATGGTTGGTGGTTAATAATCCCTTGTACAAAGTTGTCCTTATAGACAACAACGCAAACTTATCCACGGACGATCTGATTTTAGTTTCCGAAAACTATTGTTCTAGATCGCAAACTATTGTTCAAAGCGTGGTCCATAATAATCGCAGTTTTGTACAAATTAATCACAATTCTCGTATTTTACAAGCATCAAGCAAATGCAGATATTTTTACATCCGGCTATGCTGGCGTGCAGTGCTGTGCTAAGGCAATAAGTAATATAATAAGAGCAACAATCACTTCACCTCAGCAGTGGAGTAAAAACACTCTTGATCAAAATATAATTGAAGGAGATTCATTGTGTGCCAAATTGCGATGATTTAATGCTAAAAATCCTGCAGGTATCCAAATCGAAGTAGACGGTTCTTTAGAAATAAGGCATTTTGATTTATTTAAAGTTGGATTGGAAATGTTTGATGGTACCTTACAGGGGGCAAGCAACGGGATATTGCAATAATATCTTTGACAGATTCGAAAAACGTCCATATTTCCACCCAGAATTCGACTTCAATAATATGAGTTTGCTAGAATTCGCAATGCTTTTTGAGCCTTATTATATAAAAAAAAGAATGCTGTAAGCAACGATGAATCCGTAGATGACCACCAACCCCGAGAGGAAACCACCAGAAGACAACTCATCACACTTACCGATAATACTAAACTTATAGTTCGAAATATTCAGTGGTACGAGTTCCATATTTTATAGCTGCAACAGACCCCGAGAACTATTATTATAGTATTTTACTACAATACACCGTATCGTAATGAATGTGACTAGAGGAACACAACTCCGCTCAGGGGGCATTCGTAGCAAAAGAAGAAATACTTCGCCAAACAAACGAGCGCATGCAACTTTTTAGAGAACGAGACCAACACCTAGAAAATGCGTTTAACCAAATCCACGCACTCCGCATTCTCGACGAAGAAAATCTACAACCTAATGATGAGCCAATTGATGAAATCGAAGCACCTGAACAATGTTTGGCGGATGATGAATTCAATACATCTTGTAGAGCTATGAATGTGGATCAGGCAGAAATCTTTCGGTTCGTGACACGAAATATTCAAGAGCAGATTCAAGGAAGTGACAACAAACTAAGACTATTCATTAAAGGGAATGCGGGAACTGGTAAAACATTTTTGTTTAAATTGCTTAAAAATCAAGCCAACCGTTGCCATGCCAAGGCTGTCGTTAAAGTG
This sequence comes from Chrysops caecutiens, assembly GCA_963971475.1. Lineage (NCBI taxonomy): Eukaryota > Metazoa > Arthropoda > Insecta > Diptera > Tabanidae > Chrysops > Chrysops caecutiens. Next base: position 54,079,932 of record OZ020567.1, on the reverse strand, counting down.
TGCGCTTTTGATTGGTGGCGCTACACTCCATACTTCACTTAAGTTACCTGTCCAAAAAGATGGAAGAATTTCACAGATGCCCATGCTGACGGGAAATTTCCTCAGATTGATGCAGTTACAGTGGAAAGATATACAATTTACATTTATTGACGAAATATCAATGGTGCCGCATGAGATGCTGTTAAAGGTTGCGATAAATTCGTGAATATATTGAACGCTTTAAGATTAGGTGAGATGACTGCAGAATACTTTTCTGACCTTATGAAGAAAATAAGTTCAAATAATTCGGGAGAGTTCTCGATGGAAAAAGCATTACGTATTTACCCAACTAACCAGCAGGTCAGTGAACATAATGCAGCCATTCTCGGTCATTTTAGGAAGAACAAGACACAAATGTTCAAAATAACAGCCCAAGATCAATTAATTGATGGAACAACAAAAAATGATCAGATTGATATTAATAATATAATACATTCGGACATTAATAAAACAGGAGGTCTTCCAAAAGAACAAGAAATTTTTGATGGTGCTAAAGTTATGTTGAGGTCTAACATTTACGTTGCTAAGGGACTTGTGAATGGAGCAGTAGGTCATATCACTGAAATCAGATGGCCATATTACAGACGTGCTCAAACATACGATAGCGATATACCATCGGTTAGCATAGATTTTGGTAATGACAGCTTTCACATAATACAGCCTAAATCAGCTCAATTCCCTGCTAAATTTAATCACGGCTAAGCTGAAAGAAGAATACTCCCGATTGTTTTGTCTTGGGCTTCAACTGTGCACAAATGCAGGAAACTACTGTAGATCATGCTGTTATTTATCTTGGTTCCAAATTGTTTGCTGCAGGTCAAGCTTACGTGGCTTTAAGTCAAATTAGGTCTTTAGCAGGTCTCCAAATCGAAGAATTAGACTGCTCCAAGTTGACTTCGAAAAAACTTTGTAATGTTGACGCATTAAAAGAAATGGAAAGAATGAGAAATGTTACAAATAAATAAAGAGTAATTACATAACTAATTTGAACATGATTTTACCATTACTTGAAAGTCCTACCAATAAAATAGATGTTAGTTATTTACATATAAAAAGTGTTATAATTTTAAGTGCTCAAAACATCACATATGTGTGCGTACAACGAATGACAACGGGACGAGCTCCATAACGCAATAACGCTGCTACGCGCTATGAAGTACGCAGTAGTAAATCCTGCATCATATATACTAAAAAGTTAAAAATAAAATTAGCAGAAAAAAGAAGTTTTTTAAAACAAGCTTTTATTTTTACTTGTTAATAAAAAGAACTAAAAAGATAAAAATAATTTAATGATGATAAGAAAAAGATAATTTCATAGGTACATTGTGACCTTTAACGATAATTAAGCTTCGTCTACGTCAAAATAATCCCACATCGTACAGAATTATACATATTTAAACCCTATAACTTTATAAGAATGTATTAAATCTTTGCGTTTTTATCACAGTCCAAAATTTAAAAAAAAAGCGTGTTACATTTTGACCTCAAGAGAAATAAAGAAGGTGTAACACGCTTTTTTTTAAATTTTGCACTGTTATAAAAACGCTTTTTTTCTGTTAACCTATCGGCTCAATTGTGCAAGCGCAAAGTACACGGGTTGTTTTACAGGGAATACGCCCCATGTCGAATTCCTCAATCCGCTCACTAGAAGAGGCTCTACGAGACCCAATGGTGGGTCCGAGACAGTTAAGCTTGGAGGAGTACCGGGCCAGGCGGAAGTGTCAGCAGCGGGAGGACACACCTCCAAAGATGGGAACTCCGCCAGCGAAATAAAGATCGGGGGTGGAGGCACGATTCAGAAGGGAAGTCGAAGCAGTCAGGCGCCAATTTTAAACCGTCGTGGGTCAGGAGGAACGATTGCGGCTGGGCAAGGAAATCCAGTGTCTCCATTATTACCGGAGAAATTATCGTCGGAAGAAGGAGCAGTTGGACAGTTAGAAGAACCCCCGGCACAACAACTGATTCACGATTCAAGGAGCAGGTATATATTAAGGCTAGAATATAATATATCTATGTTGGAATTTGTATTAGTATTAGTATTTTTAATAAATTAAGCGTTGTAAACGAATCACGTTCCGATCTAAGAATTCATGCATATTCATCTCTATGTAGGCAAACGGTGTCGACCCGAAGTGTTCCTTCAGCAATTGAACATTTGCCTGGCCTAGCATCACAAAAGAAAAGGTGCTAAACACGTGCATAACAAATAGAAAATCAGTATGTACCGTTCTTTTTTAGCCGTAAGAACTAGAAGACTGGCCCAAGGACTATTGCTAGGAACCATATACCCTTTTTCTAACAATCAATCAATTTCTTCGTTCATAACCCTGTTAATCTCATCACTCCTCCGATATACATAGACGTTGATTAATAGGGGTTTTATTCGCTAGCTAAGTAACGTGTGAAGTCAAAGTTGTAACCCCTTTGACAACTGCTTCTTGTTCCCTAAATTTCTCGTCAAGTAACTGTTCTAGGTGCCTGTGTTCATCAGGTAATAGGTCATATAACTGCATTGCCCCGTGTTAAACTACGTCCGTTTTTAGTCCTATATGGGTGGATAACAACCTCCAATCCCTGGATCGTCCAACAATTGCGACTAATGCATATGTCAACCTTCTACGATAACATCAGGTCCATGCCTATTACGACGGATGTGGTAAGACCATCTAAAATAGCAAACCAATGTTCAACGTTGTTTGTACTTTAACGATATTATTAAAGTAATATTGCAGAAAATGAAAAATATCATTTGATGCTTCTATTTTACACAAATCTTTATTAAATTTGCTTTTTATGTTATAAATTTTTATATGAACTTTATAAATCTCCACTTCTATTAGATTAATTTGGATCACAAATTAATTTGTTTTTATTACGGCCGTTTCGACACACCGTGTCATCTTCAGACGGCGGGAGTTCAAAACGTTTTAAATGTTAAATTTATTAAATGTTTAAGATTGAATGGCGTGATAAACACGCTCGCCTACTGGGTATTTTTAAATTGCTATTGACTTGATGCACACGCTCGCTTAGTTGAATTGATACTGGCCCTTCCTGCAAAACATTCAAATTTATTCCATTCTGTAGCGCTGTGGTGATACGCCGCATCACCAAAAAAAAGGGGAGATGAGAACATAATAAATATACTATACTAGTCACCAACCATACCCATAACACATAAGATCACCTAAAACACATAATGCACCAGAAATTGAACATGTCACTATACTCACTACTAAGAATAACCACAACACAAGAAGTTGATGTCGATGTTGATGTCCACATTAATGTTGTCAGGCCATCAGTGAACCCAACGAGAAATAGAAAACCAGAAAGAAGGAAGCATAGAAACAGAAGAGATACAGCGAACACTAGAAAAGGTAGGAACCGAAGTCGAAGAAAACCAACACATACAAGACATTAAGAAGATAGACGTAGTACAATTGAGACACGGTAGAAGATAATGTAGGAGAAATCCAGACCCAGGAAAATGCGATCGCGCGAACAATAAACCACAGCCAGACTGACAGAGTCCAGGGGAATAGAAGTTCAAGAAACTAAAGTAGGTGAAAGCAAAATAATGGCCATCATAACGTTAGTAAACAACGTGTTACACAACAATGTACCAATTCTGATGGGAGAAGACAGCCCCCGAAAACAAAATGTAGTAAATGAATTCATTAACTGCGCTCGCCTGGAATACGAGACGCACACTGAAGCACAAGATAAGGCGCTCTTTATAAGACTATTACCAACACGATTAAGAAGAAGAGCCCTAGAAGTTACACAAGCTGGAATAAACGATACACTTGAAGATATATTCAACACCCTTAAATCAAACTTGATCTAGAATACCTCTTGCCTAACCCTATATACTCAATTAAGGAACGTACAACAATTACCCATGGAACACCAATGGGCTACTTCAACAGAGTGAATCACTTATAAATGCTTGCAAGAACGCAGCAGAACAACAATACGCCAACGGTGGCGAGGGGCTAAAAATCCAAATCGAGGAAGTAGGCCTGCATTGCTTCAAGCTAGGGATAACCAACTCTAGCTACAAATTTTATCTGCTCCAAGATATCGACAACAACTTGGAAGCCTAAGGAAGAAAAATAACAAGGCTTGAACAGACCGAACAATGTATGCAGAAGGGCACTACAAATCAACACCTGGCAAGTCAGCAACCAGTAATTCCAGGGCTGCACACGATGAATCAACATGAAAGCCGGTTCCAAAATCGAGTAACAAGGGAACCATGAACATTTGGGCAAAATCAGCTACAACCTCAATACCAATCGCCGAGAAACTACAATACAATGATTGCCACGGAATGCTAAGAAATGACATAGTAAATCAAACCAGTACACCCGGGAAAGACAGGATAAACGACAGATAAGATATCATTTCTGCGGAAGACCAAGACACATGATTGCCGAATGCCGTACAAAACAGATGACAGTGTTCTTCACGATATGTAAAACATACGGACATTCAATTCAAAATTCCAGCAACCAGAGGCAACGGAATAATATGAATGCAATCACTAATGACCAAGGAAAACGACAGATGAACCACACTACAGCCACCACCCACTACAGTAATCCCAACAGCAGAGTGTAACTTTTGTTTGGAAAATGGGCACACCGAAAACTAGTGCTACTTAAAAGAAAGATGGGAACGACTACAATTGGAAAAACAAGCGAAGACCTCATTTTCGGAAAACTGCGAAGTGACAACCAATCACGCCGCGAGTCGTCACTAAATAAAAGAGAATGGTGTGAAGGAAAACCAAACATACCGATGGTAAACTTTTCCCTGGACATCCTTGAAAATAAAACCAGTATATTTATAGTTGACACGGGGGCGGAGATTAGTTTAATAAAAGAAGAAGAAATCAATAACCATAAGCTGGAGCTCATAAATAGGAAGGAAGTAATAACGCTCAATACAATTTCCGGGGAGGTATCATCGAAAGATACAATTACAGGGCACGTAAAACTGCAATGTTCGTCAGGAACAATGCAATACACACGACCACAAAATTAACCCCAATTGATTGCCTGTATGTATGGATGTATGGATCGACTACCCATAAAATTGAGGTAGAAGCAAATCATCCCCCAATATACACTGAACCGTACAGATTACCAGAGGCAAACCGTAAGGAAGTGGATAACCAAGTCCAGGATATGTTAAAATAAGGCATCGTCAGACCTTCTTATAGTCCTTGGAACTCTTCTCTTCTCCTCGTTCCTAAAAAACCCGATGAACAAGGGAATAAGAGATGGCGAGAAGTGGTAGATTTCCGGTGTCTTAATGAGATTACGGTATGAGACGCGTTCCTTCCACCAAATATAACATACTGGACCAACTTGGAAAATCAAAGTATTTTAACGACGCTCGACTTGGCCAGTGGGTTTCACCAGAAAAGTATGGACGACAGGGATCGGGAAAAAACAGCCTTCAGTACGCCTTATTGTCATTACGAGTACAATCGAATACCATTCGGTCTGAAAGGAGCTCCCGCTACATTCCAAAGAACCATGAATAATATCTCGTCTGGATTACAAGGAATTCAATGTTTTATTTACATGGATGACATAGCCATCCATGGCTACAATCTATCACCACACAAAAACAGGGTCATTACTGTATTCCAACGATTACGCGACTTCAAACTAAAGTTGCAGGCAGAAAAATGCCATTTCCTTCGGAAAGAGATTATGTATCTGCGACACTTAATCATGGAAAACGGTGTCAAACCAGACCCAGGGTAGATAACAGCAATGAAAAACTTTCCGAGACCTAAAAAGGTAAAGGATATCAGAGCCTTTCTCGGATTTATCGGATATTACCGCCGAAATTGAAATTGAGCGAAATCGATTTCTGCCCCGAATCCAAAATAAATATTACAAATACATATTCAAAGAATCCAATATTATTGTCAAAAGAGTAATTTTACCCCTTCGTAACTCACAGAATGAGGACGATCTCAGCACACCCCTCTCTAAATTTGTATCCCTTGCCGTAGAAAGAATCTGAAGGCCATACACGTAAGTATTCCGAAACTGGAACTACAGACCCTAGTGACACTAAGGGACAGAATCCGTAACGCGGTTAAAATCGGCACAATACTCCATATCGAAACAGAAAGAGAGAGAATAATAAAAGATTTCCATTTGCTACCCACGGGGGGCCACCAAGGTGTATCTCGGCCCTTAAAGAGGATTAAAAAACAGTTTTATTGGGAAGCAATGACCCAAGCTGTTGTAACATTTATCAGGAACTGTAAACAGTGTCAGGTAAATAAAGTATCACGAAATCCTAAAATCCCTATAACAATAACTTCAATGAATTCCAAGCCTTTCGCAAGAGTTTATTTAGACGTCCTGGGACCACTACCCATCCCATTCCTTAGGAACAAGTACTTCCTAAATTTCCAGGATGATTTGACAAAAAGTTTTCAGAGGCAACGCCTACCCCTTACGCCGAATCAACCACCCTCGCCGAAGCGTTTACTACTATGATTATATGTAGACACTGGATACTTGAGAGCATCTTGACTGATCTGGGCGCTAACTTAATCGCAGAAATATTTCAGGAAGTCTCAAAACTACTAAGGATCAAAAGGCTGAAAATAACTACTTACCACCCTCAGTCTAACGGAGCCATCGAACTCTTGCGGAATACCTCCGTTCACACCTTACTCCTTTTCTCTTCCTTTAAAAATTAAAACCCAAATCGACGCTTCAATCTTCCTATGCACGACGTTAAACTGCTATCCCCAAATTTTTCTTTTGTATTGTGTTTCCGATTTTGTCATGTGGTGTGACACGCAGCACCAGCTAAAAAAATTGATGATAAGCATAACATAATCTATACTATAATTAATACGCAAACATAAATTTTGTGACCCCTCCTACGGGCAAGCAACATGTCCGATTTTGATATAAATGCACAATTTAAAAGATATGTTGTCGAAGAGGTGCAAAATATACTTTTAATAATAATTGGTCAAGTAGTTTACCCGTAACCAATAAAAATAATATCAGTGCATTTGTTGTTACATTGACCACGCATTGATAAGAGCGTATTCAAGAGAGTATTGTCGAAGAGAGAAATAGACAATTTCTTTTGCTCATGCTGTATGCTGGATGTGCGTTTGTGGTGTGAAATTCCTTTCAGTGTGACCAGATTAAGATTCAACTTTATGCTAGATGTTGGGGTAAAATTTGTCAAATTCTGCTAAACTTTCTGATAGTGGATAAGAGCATTAGCAAAAGAATTACAAATTATAATAAATAATAAATTGTGTCCTTACATTTTACACTTGAATATCTTAATAATTTTGAATTATATTGCAAATATATCTACATTAATACCTTAATTAGACTATATTTCTGGAATATAAAATTGAAATCATTGTGATTTATTAAAATATTATAGAAAGTTCCGAGGATTTTCCAAAATATTGATAATTTAATCGATATCTCCTGGAATATTCGGTATATCTCCGTGAGATCAACAGGTTTAGATTCGTTAAGCTTAAGACTTTTATTTGAGATACAAAATATTACGATACGAAGAAAAAAATGTTTTTATAAAAATTTCGCCCATGGTTAGTACATGATTTGTTTTAGGGGAAAGATTTTTGTTTCCCAATAATGATGTTAGATGCCCCATTCGAAAGAATATACCGTCCCAAATAGTAGAAACTTTGTAGTTTTCTTTTACTTATCATAAATGTGGAGAAATTTGTAATTGAAGTTTCGTTAATTTGTGTCGTGGATAAATTATGTCCTTACATTTTACACTTGAATATCTTAATAATTTTGAATCATATTGCAAATCATTCAGAGGTGAGTATTGCATATTCGTGAGGGTGAGCCATAGCTTTCACAAAGGTGTTTCATTGCACGACTTAAAGTACTATGTAATATTAGTCAAATGTTATTTTTTTCATTTTGTTGTTCTTCTATATGAGATTCAAATTATTATTATAATTTTAACTGGAATCGTTTCAGACTCTTGCATGTCGCTTCTTGTCTGTTTCCTTTGAAATTGAACTCGACGGATGTCTTAAAATAAATTCTTACGGATTGCAAGGTATCTTTCGAGCAATGGAAATTTCTATTTTCCTGTAAACTTGAGTCTTTCAATTTCTAGATTATGCAGTCAATTTTCGACTGCAATTGGCATTCCTAGTAATCATAATAATATAAACACGAATCACCTGCCATACCCATAACACCGGATAACCTAAAAAACAAAGTACACAAAAAAACATGTCTTTTTACTCACCACTCCACTCATCACTATAAACCAACATGAGAAGTGATGTTTATGTCCACATTGACAAAGGTAATGCGCAACAGTTCAACATATAAACATAAAAAAACATAATGCACATGTCACCAAGCTCACTATCAAGCAACACAGTCACCGAAGTGTTCCAAAACAAATAACTCTAGAAAAAATCAAACATAAGTCATCAGCTGGTTCCATAAAAATTACCTGAACATCGCCGTTCACATAAATTTGCATAAAAACATATAAAATTATATAAAGTCATCAGTTGTTGCAACTGGAGACTAGGAAAATATCCGGGAAAGGACAGGTAAGAAATAACTAGCGGCGAAAAAGGTCCTTGAAGCCTATCGGTTAGAGGGAATCGGGGCTGAAAGAGGTTGTTAAAACCCTTCACCCCAGGTTCAAAACCATCCACCGAACACGGTTCCTGCAATGTATCGGTCTTTTGGGGACGGCAAAAACGAAAGTGGTTGTACAAACCCATCGTTTAAACGTCCAAACAAACCAACCGAACAGTCAGCCCCATTACTAACTGGTCCAATCGTTAGCGGAGGCTTTGCGTGTCAACAATACCGGGTATAGAAAATCAGATAGAAGGAAATATAGAAACAGGAGATATACCATAAACACCAGAAAAGCCAGAAACAGAATGAGTGCAGCTGAAACACGGGAGAAGATATTGTTAGACGAACTCGGACCAAGGAAAAGACGACCACGCCAACAATAAACTGCAGCCAACAGCAGATACACTGACAGAGTCCAGGGGAACAAGAAACTAAAGTAACTGAGAGCAAGAAAATGGCCAACATACAATTAGTAAACAACGTTTTATGTAACAACGTACCAATATTAATGGGAGAAGACAGCCCGCGAAAGCAAAATGAGGTTAATGAATTCATTAACTGCGCTCGCCTGGGATACGAGACACTCTTGGAAGCACAAGATAAGGCGTTCTTTATAAAACTGTTATCGACACGGTTAAGAGGACGAGCCCTAGAAGCCGTACAAGCTAGAGTGAATGACACACTCGATGATATATTCAACACCCTTAGATCGAACTTAATCCAGAATACCTCCTACATAACTCTAAATACTCAATTAAGGAACGTACAACAATTATCCATGGAAACACTAATGGGCTACTTCAACAGGGTGAAAACACTTATAAATGCTTGCAAGAACGCAGCAGAACAACAATACGCCAATACGCTCCTCTTTCAAAAGTACTAAAGTGCCGACCATTGAACTGCCTTTGTTGCCACGCACACAAAAATTGCCACATAAACATTGATTTTGTTCCGATTCCGGAAACGTTTTCCTTGTATAAAGAATGGTCCACAGTAGTCGACTCGTGTATGAAGAAATCGTCTGGCTTGAGCAATTTTATAAGAAGGCAGATCTCCCATAATACACCCCGAGGGCCCAGGTTTTGCCCGAAATCATTTGAGGCATTGATGAATCACGCGTTTAGTCGTATTTCAACCATTGATGGGCCAGTATTTTTTGCGCATTGAATATGGCGTTTTTTCAACACCGGCATGCCTCAGTTTTGCGTGGTCTTCTGAAATCAAGAGCAGTGTAATATGATGGCTAGATGGAAGCAATTTTGGAAATTTTTGGTCTTCGGGAATGTTAGCGTTTCTGAGCCTACCACCAACACGAAATATTCCACTTTGGTCTAAGAAGGGATGCAAGGGTACAAGTCTTGCCTTCAAGATGGCGGCATTTTTGTAGACATTATAGTTCCTTTGAGAAGCTATGGAGTATATTCATTTTTATCATAACTCGTTCCGCCGATTCTAGTGCACCTGTACTAAGTGAGCCTTTTTCGCGTTTTTGCTTGATGCGAGTGAATCGCAACATATGTGCGATCACACCTTTTAACTTCAATGTGGAGCTGTAGCGTTCGAGAAGATTTGAGACGGTTATGTCTTATTTTGAGCAGACCTGGACTATTTTATATGACTGAATTTTAGGAATTTCCCTTAGTGTAATGGGAATTTCCTTAAGTGTTTTAATGTTTTGATCACAAAGACCAGGGAGGACCTGTAAAACAGCTAAAAACGACCCGAAACAGTGCCAAAAAGACAATTGGATGACGTCACGACGAACCTACGTCACCAGAGAAGGATGACACGCCGAAAAACCCCCGCAAATGCCCTCAAAACCATTCAAAACACCGCCAAATATACTCCCATCGAAAATCGGAATCTCTAATGACGTCACGATGTCAACAACTGGTCACGGGAACCGTTTGTCAACAAATCTGAACCTGGATAATAGCTTAAGTTTGAACTGACACCAGATCCGAACATAGCACTTCACAACGGAATTAGCGCCGAGTCAGCAAAAATTGACGACCGCCGATCGGTTGCCGCATGGGATGATACCTGATACCGCCGAACCCATTTAGCTTTCATTAACACCGAGTGAACGAAAACTGCTGATTCAGCAAAAACTCGGAATTAAGCGACAGCCGGTCGCTACGACCGAGGATGAAACCCGAAACCTGGAAAAGACAACAACTGGAATACGGGGCATTCATTAATGGAGGAGAAAATGGGAACAACAACAAGAACACTGGGAAAGCAATTGATTAATAGGTGAATGTTCGATGAAACGGATCACAGCAATAATTTCCGATGAGAGAATGACCTGCAGGGAAAGAAATTCACATACCTGACTCGTGCGTCCGGGAGCGATGGGAATTGGGAGTATTCGATCAAGAAAATTGATACATCAGCGACCACGATGGGAACTTTTGATCGAAAGATTGAAATTGAAATGTAGAATTTCATAACAATTGTCATGAGAAGACTCCGTAAGTCCTTGAACTTTTGATACTCTATTAGCTACAAAGGTTTAAGAAGGCGTGGCTGCATATTGACGAACCATAAATAAATATCCTTAAATTCAATAGAAGTAGCTAATTTGACCGATACGAATAACCGAGCAAGAAGAACGGCTGCGCTCAGCTCTATTCGTGGTAGGGTTAAAGGGTGTAGGGTGCTACGCGAGATTTGGAGGAAACTTAGCTCATGCTGACTAGTCCATTAGCATTGATTGACCGCATGTATATGCACGCTACATAAGCCTTTTCGTGGTGTCGCAAAATCCATGTAATTGAAGGTTTGTGATATTGGACGATATTGTTTGACATTAAAAATGGATTCGGCTGAGCATGGGCAATTGTGCTCGCAATACAGACCAAGGAGTGTCATTGCATGATGGTACAGATTCATCCCATGAGATACCAGCCTTCCATAGATGTTGAATCATAATCGTAGCATAGGTTACGATGGGGCCTAACAACCTTAATGAGTCAAATAGTTTGGCCACTTCGGAGAGTATGGTTCGCTTTGAAATACATTTGTGTACATCATCGATATTAACGGTGTAAAAAAGGATATCTTCATGAGAATTCCACTGCATGCCCAGAGTTTTAATTATAGTGTTTGGATAAAGATTGTTTTTGACCAATGAACGACTGATCATTCAATGCCCATCATTCAATTCTTTAAGAGAAATGATAAATCGTCACGAATGAATACTGCTTCGCTTTGTGAATTGCAATCGGTTAAGAGATCGTCTACATAGAAATCTTGTTTTAATATAAGGAAGGTTAAAGGATGCATCATCTGGTAATTGATGCAGAGCGCGAATGGCTAGAAATGAGGGTGAAGTAATTCCAAAGGTAGCCATATCAAGCTTGTATTCTTTTATGGGTGGATTTGTGCTGAAACTGTAGAATATTTTTTGATACATAGGGTCCTCAGGATGCACTCTAACTTGGCAATATACTTTTTCTAACGTCAGCGGTGAGGACGTTTGCGTAGGGCGGAATCGGACGAGTAGACTGAAAATATCGTCTTGTATGGTGGGACCAGACATTGAGGTGTCATTGAGAGAAATTCCCGAAGATGTTTTTCAAGAACCATCGACGAAAACGTTTTGAAGTAATGCTTTGCTCTTTCACGACAGCATGTTGTGGCGGATAAAAACCCATGTGGCGGGTATTAGAGGATATTGATATATGATTGTACTCTTCTTTAAATTTGTTGTACTCCGTATGTAAGTCTGGGTTCTTTGTTAATCGATTTTCGAAGGATACCAACGTTGTAAGGCTCCTGTATGTGAGTCGCCGAGTTTGGATTTGCTTTCATTAAATGGACGCCGATCAGAGCTTCGTTAACTATTTTGGATAAAATGCTTTTCACAGGAAACTTCTTCGAGCGAGCGAATTTTTGGTGCAGGAGTTTCTTCAATTCCCCAAAACTTGGTGAGATTTGCGTCAAAGAGGTCTTTACGTATAGTAAGGTTAAAATTTAGTTTCCAGCTGAGTGTTTTGTAACACTGCGTCAGGATAATCTCTGAGCGAAATTTATCCAACACCTAAAAGTTTATAGAAGAGTTTCACTCCTATAAGGAGGCATACCGTTGAGGATTTATAAAAGTTGGGATCCGCTAGATTTATGTTTTTAGGGAAATTTAAATTGTGTACATTCATATTTGTACAAAGAATACTTCTAGTAACCTGAGATACCACAAAGCAGTTTAAATTCTTCTGGTATCTATTGACCAGCGAGTTTATGGCTACAGAGACCGAGTGTTCAATTTTGGTTGAGATAACGTCAATACCGGTAACCGATATGCTATCCGATTGCCTGTCTAAATTCAGAAATCGTGCAACTTCGTCTGTTATGAAGTGAGCTTGAGAACCAGCATCTAGAAAAACACGACACGACAACACGACAGAGAGAAACCTTTTGTTCTGTACATTTACGATGGCTGTTACTAAGAGGGCTTCTGAGGTAGCGTGGGTATGCAAATTGATGCAAGACGAATGAGATGGAGCTTTGTCTTCCTTGCCTTGAGGCTTGTATGCATCTTTTGACGAGGAGTTTTCAAATCGGAGTAGGGTATGATGTCGCTTATGACATTTTTGACAGTTGCCAGCAGAGCAATCAATAGAAATTCCTTTCTCTTTTACCAAATTGTAACGTTGGTTTGGAACTAGAGCGTTGAACTTAATGCATAAAGGAATCAAGTGATCGCCATCGCAATAAAAACATACCTGTTTGTCTCTGGAGGCTGCAAATACCTGCTGAGCTGGACGAGCTCAAAAATTTATAGGTTTTTTTATGCTACTAACATTTGTACTGTTTTGATATAAATTCAAATTTTCTACCTGAGATCGGCGTTTAAAGAAAAGAGTTATATCGTTCATTGTAGGTTGGGTTATCTCACAAGCAAATTCCCCCCACTTTTCAAGAGTATCATTACTTAATTTAGATGAAATAATTACCGAGAGGATGAATCACCAGGAATCGATTGATTCACCCAGTGTTTCAAAACACCAAACGTTTTACAACAAAGGTACTGCGAATTCCTTGCTAGTTGATGGCAGATCTTGTAGAGGCTTGCCATGACTCTGAAGGATTTCTCTCCTATTATCATTTTTGGGATTATTTGGGAGATAGGCATTTTCTGAGACCAAGTCTGGTTCATCGTCTATTGTATTATTTTGCGCAACTATTGCATTTGGAGCAGAGACGGAAAGAATTTGAGAAAAAATCGCGTACGTAGCATAGAATCTCCTGTCAAAATCATCATATCCATTTCTTCCGTGTGTTCTGCCAAGGATTCTAGCTCGTTTTGAACATTTTCAAATGATTCGCGATAATGTTCCATATCCTTGGCTCTTCTTTCGAGAAAAGGAAAATTTTTCTCGTGGTTGAAATTCCTGAAAAAGGTTTCATAATTTGTCAAAATACGTCTAGCGTTGCCACGCGGATTCCTCCTATTTCTATTTCTTTCGCGTTCGACATTGCTATTGTGATTATTTTTCGGTGGTAGTGCGTAGCAAAATTGTTGATGGAGTTAGTTGATCAGTCGATGCTTTTGGTTGCGACGATTTTACAGATTTCTAACTCATTGGGGTGAAAATTTTAGTTTTCTTTAATTTAGGAATGTACACTAGCTACAATTCTTGAATTTTATATATTAAGCAAAAATACTTTCATGTAAAGACGATATTCAATATGTAATTGTTTTTTTTTTATTTTACATGCTTTCCACACCAGATTGTCTTCAATGCATAAAGCCACTGTATGCTTTTATTTAGAATTCAATAAATGTTTTCAGAACGGGAAAATTTTGCAATGCATATAAACTCTGTCTCACGGTTTTATTTTATTTTAATATGTGTATTTAATCAAATCGCGAATATTCTGACTGCAAATAATCACTTTCTCAATGTTGAAAAGCTTTGAATTTATATGTATTATGGATCACCGCAAAAACTAAGACATTACGTTAATCCGGCCCGAAGTACCAAAATGTTTGTACTTTAACGATTTTGTTATTAAAAATATTATTTGATGCTTCTATTTTACACAACAATTTTATTGAATGTGTAAGATTGAATGGTTCACCTCAACGCTCGTCTACAGAGTATTTTTAAATTGCTATTGACGTGATACGCACCCGCGCTTAGTTGAGTTGATACTGGCCCTTAATGCCAAGGACTCAAATTGGTTCCATTATGTAGTGCCTACTTTGGCAAGAAGGGCGCTTCCGTAGATTACCAAAAAACTAATACATTTACAAATATGACTCCACATTGTTCCTAGTATTCCAGCAGCTATCCATAAATCGCTGTTTTCTACGTCTGTAATGAATAATTTTACTAAACTAACAAAAAACTTTTCGAAGTACCTGTACCTGAAAATGTTAAACAAAATATTTCTTTTGAGTCAGCGAAAACTCATGAAGGGAAATTTACGCTCGAGTCAGCAGAAAATGCTGACTCTAGCGAAAATGCAACGAAATTTGCTAGTGAGGTAGGTCGAGTCGATCACATTTCGATCGATGTCGAAATTAATTATTAAATGGGTTATGGAAATATTCAAATACTATTGAAATAAGTAACGCAACAAGACTTATTTGGTTTTATGCATTCCTGACATGGTTAATTCTTAATCTAGTTTTAAATTAATGACCTAGCTAGATTTAAGTATAAATAAACGTATGAATTGTACTAGACGACAGTCTTAAATACAAAACTGTTATAGAACAACGTTGTCTTAGATTCACTTGTCTTCGTTGTCATGGACACCCTAAGTCCTACGTACGGTCAGGCAACATATCAGAAGACCATAAGCAGAAGTTTTTAAAAGTAAAAGAACTTCTACATTTCGCTCGTGGAGAGGCGCAGCCGCAACCACGGACCTACAAAACATTCATTGAAATGCAGAATATCAAACATATAATAATCTTGGAGCAACTGGAAGTTAGGACCCTACTTTACATAGCAATGGCACAATATTAATTCGAATGGACAGGAAGAATTGCATGCTGTAAACGAATATATGTAAGGACCCTGGAAAGAGGAAGGAAGGGCATATTGGACGCTTTAATGTATATTTAGACGCTATAAAGTGGCTGAGATACCCTGCACATGCTTTATTATCTCAACTTAGAGCAAGTTCACAATACAGAGATATCAAGCAAAAACAGTGTAATAATACAAATACAAACAAGAAAATCAAATACAGTGTGATAATTCAAATAAATATATAAAAGTGTCCAAACGAATCAGGGAAACCAGGGATGACACTAACGCGAAGGGGCACTGTCGGCGCACCTCCGAAAGATAGACCGGGCACTAGTGGATCCCACTGCAGCCTGGAGAAGAGGCACAGCACCATTGTAAGCTCTAAGCATTCGAGTGACTGGTTCCATCATGCCAAAGTCCGTGCGGTGGTAAGCAAGGGCAAAGGGTACATTTGACCTTAGGTCTCTACCACAGCGCCTAAGAGCAATCTGTTGGCGGATGTCAGGGGCGACAATATCTCCCTGGACAATACCGTGTATGAAAGATAGATCAGCCAAGAGGGGCGCCCAGAGAGAGATTGTAGGTTAAGGAGTTTAATGCTATCTGTGTAAGGGGGAAGGTGAACGGGATCGGACCAAGGAAGGTGACGGAGAACAAACCTAAGGAAGCGTTTTTGAATGGCCTCAACTCGCCCAATATGAAGTTTGTGGTAAGGAGACCAGACTTGCGAAGCGTATTCCAATACAGGGCGGACAAGGGAGGTGAACAGCATTTTGTAGACGTATGGGTCGGCAAATTCCCTAGACCATCTAGTGATGAACGTCAACGTTGCGCCAGCTCTGGGCAGCACGTCATTAAGATGAGATATTTTTTCCAGAGGGAGTTTCGTCTATTCCTTAGAGACTTCAATTCCGAAGAGTACCATCAGTGGGAAGAGTCAAGGGGGGAGGTGAATAGAAGGGTGTCGAGGAACAGATGGAGTTGCACAGAGCATCAAAGATTATGGAAGTGCCGACAAGGGGGCAGTGCGCCGCGAATTGCTAGTCATGGAGGGACTCACTAAGACTATCCAACAGAATATCAAAGTTGGTTCTGCGGAAGTGGAATCTAGGTGGCAGAGGGGGAGAGGAGGAGGAGTGTGTGTTAGTATAAAAGGATATACAAATAGAGAGGGGAGGGTGGTGTTGGTCAATGTTGCAAAGTGCTGTAGGACAGGGGAAAACATACACATTAAGAGTGGCATTGGAAAGGACTAGGCCAAGCAGACGCTGGGTCTGGTTTTTAATGGAGATGCGGAGTAAAAGTAAGAGGTGTCTATAATCATAACTTCAGGTGGCGAGGTGGGGTTCAAGGCAGTAAAACAGTTAGATTCAGAATCAAAAGTCCAATCAATGTGGGGGAGGTTAAATTTCCCTAAGAGCATCAAGTGGTCTTTATCAGCTGTGGATCTAACTATAGATTCAAGTGCTACTGAAAGGCGCGTGAACACGCCAACATCAGGAGAGGGGGGAAAGTAGCATGTCACAAGGATGAGGTTATTGGTGGGTAAGTGGATCTGTACCGAGAGGTGTTCAATTGGTTCTACAGAAGGATTATGCATGAGAGAGGCATTTAGGGAAGAACGAACTGCGATAAGTACACTGCCGCCCCATCGATTGGGGTCGCTGTGGCAGTGGTGATAGCGGAAGATGGTTAAGTCCTGATCGAGGATCTCAAGGTCACCGATATTGGAGGAGAGCCAAGTTTCTGTCAGGGAGATAACATCGTGGGGCAAGGAATGTGAGGAGAGAAAGGTTGAGTGGGTCTTGGTTCTGAGACCCCTCACGTTTTGTAGTATATGGAGAGGTATACGTTTTTGTAGTATATGGAGAGTATTCGAGTTTTTTCTCGGCGAGGATGAGGCAGCAGTGGAAACCGAGGGAGCAGGCGTAGCTCTACCTGAGCTTACGGTAGTGGGTCCTCTTGGCACGAACTCCTTAATGAAGACGTCTTTTGGCCAGTTATGTTTGTTGATCACGAGGTCGAAGAGGGATGGGGGGATGATAATCTTAAATGAGGAACATCTGCCCTCTGAGCGCTTAAACACCGTAATGTTGCTTGTGACAACATCCACGCCAATGACGTTAGCGATATGATGAATCATGTCATCGGTGGACGCCGTAGGTACAAGCTCAGTAACAAATATTCATCTAGATTTAGGGACTGTCCTCAGAGTGCAGACGGGATTGTGCGTTGAATCGAGCACATTGCGAGAGAAGGGAGCAGAAATAAGCAGGGAGTCTGGCAAACCAGTGGGGGCGGTAGAGATAGAAAGACCGCTGGAAGGATTCATCGGACGCAGGGCTTGAGTGGATGTCGAAGGAGGATTAGATGGGACGGGGGCATGTGAGGGTTGCCTTGCGGGGTTTGGGGTGATATGGTTGATGGGATTTAAGGAGTAGCCAGGTTGCGAAGGAACCTCATTGGAGGATGATTGAGTTAGGAAGGGTACGGTGCTAATACCAGGAGAAGGGGGGAGAGACTAATTAGATTAGGGTCCTGTGGTAGAGTTAAAGTTGATTTGACAGATCTGGTTACCATTGATGAAGTTAACTTCGATTTTTGCATAGACTTATGGAGAGTAGGAGTAGTTCCCTTGGCTGGGTTCAAGTGGGTATCTGTCTCCGACCGGGGGCCGAATTCCTTCAGAGAGTCGAGTGACTTGAAAAGCGAGGCATGAATAGGAGCCGAGTTTGTTAGGGAAGCGCCAAGATTACGTAGCTCTGCAATGAAATCTAAAAAACGCGAGGAATGTGCGCTGAGTGAGAACTTTCAGCATTTTGAATAGTACCACTAAACAACCGAGTCCTTGGCTTGTAATTTATCAGTTACCCCACCCGTGAAGCCTACGCATTTAGGGTGGAAGCACCCACCGCAAAGACCATGGCTGGAAAGCAGCGGATCGGAATTTACGTCCTTACAAGACGCGGCGGCACAAACCAAGATCGTGATGTGGACTGGGATCCGTGAATCGAATTGAACTTACAAAAAAAAATGTGATAAAAAATTTAATATGAGATTAGTTAAATTATATATCGGAATAAACAGAAAAAATAAGAAAAAAAAACGAAGCAAGCCTGGTAATCCTAGCAGTCAGAAATAGTCCGTGGTAATCAGTTCCGTAAAATTTTAGCCTGACGGTGCTCAGTTGAGTTGATGCAGTGGTTGATTGTCCCAGGTTAGTTCAATATACGGAGAATGATCCCTTTGTATCAAGTATTGAACGCTTTTGTTGATATTTTCAGTTGAAACCAAATACACAAGAAGATTTCCGTAATCCAAAATACCAAATTGACTTCCTCAAAGTTTTCGTTCATACACATGAATTTAGTATTTGCCCAAGCAATTCCAAAATAGATCCAGGGAGGTGTAGATCAATTGAATAAAACTTTTTCATGATCTCTTGTTCGGATGACCGAACTAACGATTGATCGTGCACTTGGAATGAATTTGCGCGCGGAAGATTATATAACTGATTGTTTTCAATTGTTTTAGATACGAAGATTCAACATTTATACGTAATGTCAAATAGTTGTATTCCACTGTAAATTCAATCACTTCAAGTAGTTAAACTTTTAAAATGATATTAAAAAGAAACTAGGTAAAAGTTCAGCACAAATGCAACAGCAAAAAGTGGTACGTCCATGCTTGACGAATGCAAATACAGAACTGATAACGAGATAAACGTTTTGTGTAAAATAAGGAGTTTTGGCAAAGTTTTGGAGACGCTGGAATGCTGCAAAGGGGGAAGGAGATACGAAGCTTAAAATTAACGCCGATATAAAAGGAAAAAATTTGTAGTCACTGGATGCGAAGATAGTCAGAATTAGCGTGAAATTGAGGCGCGTTTTCGACGTTTTCGCACGTCGACGTAATAGTAAACACTCCAGAGAAGAAAGCGCCCGAAATTCACAGAATAAATACTATGGGGGGTGATAATAAACTTCCAGATCTCTGCAGTTACTACATATGAGCGCATCAAAAACAAACGGGGAAGATATTAAATACAAGTGATACAATTGGAGGAAGCTACCGAAAATGTGTGCTAATACTAATGTGTAGAGACACCAACAGAGATTCAATAAAAGGGTTAAAACGGAATTATAGGAGATCACGATATAAATCGAAAATGAGTGACATATGAATACGAAGTAAACATGAAAACGATTATCGAAACACTGTCACGAGGTAATAGAAAGTATGTAAATACAAGAAAATAATAAAGCGATAAAAATTCAAGCGAGTAAATGGAAATAATGAAGAAAAAAATTAATAATGGAAGGAAACAAGATTGAAAAAAAGTTATATATGAATGAAAATAATCATAGCAATGATATTGTAACCAACGCAGGTGAAAGGTTAAACAATAAAGCTAAGTGAACATTCACAAATTAATGAGTAAAGAAATAACTAAAAACAAGTTCGAGCTAAAGGAATAGTCCATTGTTAGTAGTTTCAAATAACCTGGAACCTATGACCAGAAGCGTAGGCAAATATCAGTCAGAAAATTTTACAAAACAACAGAAGGAGATGCATACCCACTGTCTAGAATAAAGATTATACTAGAACAGTTGGGGAATTTACTACCCAAATCTGAACTAAATGTCCCAAGCATCTACCATCAGATGACAATGAAAACAGAAGAACACAATACAAATTCAACAATCGGGAAGGTATCACAAAGCAGCAGCATTGCCGCTCCGGTACGCAAACCTCTGGAAAAACAGCACTTAAACATCTGAAACAACCCCCTTACTGCAACTGTACATTAATATCATCAACATAATCATCAATATAAATAAAGGAACACTTTGTAACTTGAAAAATAAGGATAGAAATGAAAAATATCGAAATTGTGAACATCATAATAATTCATACTGCTGCATCCTTAGATTGTATATAAAAATAAATCAACACTAGGGATACGAAAAATGTAAAATAATAAAGGATAATTCAAATACCTAGTTTTACGTATACTTATGTCAAAGAAAAAAATATTGTTTATAGTTGTGGAAATAAAATATTTGGTCACACAATAACAAGGAAACCAGATCGAACCATTATTAAATGTATAATTTTATCATAGCCATAAATACACATAGATATATAAAGATTAATATTTCTCTCGGATGCATACATAATTCGGTGATAATTGTAAACCGAAGTGTTGGAAACTAGTAAGAAAAAATAAGTGAATAATATAATGAAATAATAATAATTATGCATAAATATATATATAAGAAAAAAACCTGAAAAATATTCTATTCGCATTATTGGAGAAAAAAAAGTTGAGCGGTAATTAATCTCATTTTATGATTCTAGACTCTATTTAAAAAGAAGAAATATAAAAAAAACATGCCCTCTTCAAATTGGTTTTTGGAAATTGTAACGTAAATCTAAAACTTCCATTTGTTCTAAATTGAATGAATTGAATCCAAATGTTCAATTAATTTATTCTTAATGAAATTGAGTTCTTAGAACCTAGGTTATAGTTTAGACCGTATGTAATAAGCTTGATCATGTTAAAATATAGTATAAAGTATTTTTAAATCCAACCATATAAAAGTGGCCGGTTGGAAATCGTAACTGCCACTAAATAAGAATAATCTAGACATAAAAAATTATTGTAATAATAATTTTAGACATATGTTTGGGAAACTTGTTCACTACTATGTATACAATACTAGAACATCAATAATTGAAAACACAGAAAGTATGAAAAGAACATGAAATACGTATTGCATACACAAGAGGGAAGGAATCTTTTCAGGGGGGAAAAAGAGGAATGTTTTCTAAAGAGGGGAGAACATGTAATGAATAATTTTACTAAACTGAAAAAAACTTTTGGAGGTACCTGTACCTGAAAATGTTAGCAAAATATTTCACTTGATTCGGAAAACGCTGACTCAGGCGAAAACTCATGAAGGGAAGTTTACGCTCGAGTCAGCAGAAAATGCTGAGTCTAGCTAAAATGCAACGAAATTTGCTAATGAGGTAGGTCGAGTCGATCGCATTTCGATCGATGTCGAAATTAATTTTTAAATGGGTTATGGAAATATTAAAATATTATTGAAATATGTGACGCAACAAGACTTATTTGGTTTTATGCATTCCTGACATGGTTAATTCTTAATCTAGTTTTAAATCAAATACCTAGCTAGATTTAAGTATAAATTAACGTATAAATTGTACAAGACGACAGTCTTAAATACAAAACTGTTAGAGAACAACGTTGTTTTGGACTCACGGAGTGGATCGGCCCTAAGGCCATGCACCCCCTACGTCCTGACTTGGCGGCGAGACCGGTCAGGCAACATATCAGAAGCCCAAAAGGAAAAGTTTTTAAAAATAAAAGAAATTGTACATTTCACATATAGAAATGTAGAATTTCATAACACGTCCGTATAGTCGAATTCAGAGTCATTTATTCAGAATATAACGAGTCATTTTGATCGTGGTGACTATGAACATTTTCTGTGACTACATATGGTACTGACTGTGTGCTATTTCTCTCTATAACGCATGTTACATTGTGATCTTGACTAGTGCAAGCGAAACAGACCTGTTCACGATCGTCAGCGCCAGAAGGAATGGTAGTATTCTTCGATTTTATTACTGCCTGGCCTCTTTCGCATTTTTGGCGATTAAGGTAATTTTAGTTCTTCAATGTCTTTGTTTGTCTGGGATGTCGAAGATGTCATTGAAGTATCATAACGGCTGGGGCAACGATTCGCGAAATGACCATAACCTTTGCAACATTGGCACTGAATAATCATATTTATCTATGGGTATGAGTGGGTAGTGAGTTTTTGATGTTTTGTCGATGTTTCAGGTGCTACTCCCCCTTTCTGCACTAGAGCTACACCTCTAGGGTAAGAGCCATTAGAACTTGAATGGCCTGAATGGAGATCGGATACCGTATTGTTATTTTTCTGATTGAATTTTATTTGGTTTAATCGTTTACCAATTGCTCCCATCTGTTATACGAGTCTAGTTCGTTTTTATCTTCATTATTATTATTCTTATTGCTGTTATTATAATTATTATTATTTTTTTCTATATTGTCATTATTTTTCTTTGTGGTTTTTGCTATTTTCACATTTTGATTGTTGTGATTGTCATGATCATGTCCACTTGTTGTTTACGCGTAGTTTTGGACGAGTGAGCATCTTCGGCAAGTCCGGTAGCGAAATCATTTCGTTCTTCGCTTCGTATGTACGGATTTTATCTATCAACCCGTCATATGAGTTGAAACTATCGCGATCAAAATGTTTAATAATCGTAGAAGCTAAACCTGATTAAGGTTTGTGAAGATGCCTGCTTTCGAAATTGTATCTTGTAATTAATCAAACAAATCGCTCAGGCGTATGTTGTACGCGATGGCTTTCTTCTTCTTCTCTTCTTCTTGAACACTTTTTTGAATTTTGTTCATAATTTGTTGGTCATCTTTAGTATCGCCGAATGTTTTCTTGAACATCGAACGGAAATTATCCCAGGTAAGCCACGACTTGTGAAGTAATTTTTGTCACATTCTTGCGGAACCGATTAAGACTTCGGGTAATATTTTTAAGGCATTAGTCGTCGAGAAAGTCGTCTAATTTTCCCGTTTTTCCGAAAGTTTCTAATTTTCCCGGGAATTTTATGTCCCATGATTTGACAATTTTGTCTTTATTAAATGGACTATTACGTTGAGAGCCGATAACTTAATTCTGATTATTGGGTATCAAATCGTGCCCTAGGTTAGTATTGAATAGTAGAGTCCACGGATATAATATTGGCACAGGTGTTGATTGTGTTACAATTGTTCCAGGTAATTACAATTGTTCAAAGTTTGCATTCGTCAAGAGCAGTCATACTCCTTTTTGATGTTACATCTTAGTCAAATGTTTAGCTATTTGGTTTTTAATATATTGTAACATAGTCTTGGCGTGGTGGTGCTGCTGGTACCTTCCTAGTGCTTCGAATTTGCCGAGCGGTAGATAAACGTCTTTCTGGCACCGGAATCTGATGGGGCTGAGTCCACTTCGTTGGCCGTTCTTAATTGTCTTCGTTTTCGTTTAATTTGCACTGAACTTATATTAGTGTAACAAATTTCTTGCGCGCTTTTTTTTCGTTCTTCCGTACTTACTTTCCGATTGACAGCTCTCCCCAAAAAAAAACCACTTGTCCACCCAGTAACTAACGGTCGTTACTCGGTTATTTTTGTACCAAACAGCCGTATTGCCATACACAAGTTTCCCCTTTTTGCGCGGGATCTACGAGATGGCGTGTTGTGTCAGTTTTCATAGCTCGTGCATGGCAGTGTCGCGTTACACTGCCCCCTTTTTTTAAAGGTCAAAGTTCCGACTGACCCATTTCAAATTGGTGGTTAGGCTGTTGTTTTACGGCTTGTCCTCTTCGGACACATACGGCATAAGCCGGCCTCGGTGGACGGTGATGATTTTTGTCCCGTTGAGTTTCTTTATCTGGTAGATCACGTCTCCTAGCTTTTCAAGAATTCATATGGGCCAACCCAGTCCCGTTGTAATTTGGGACACCTTCCTTTCTTCCTCTTGGGGGTGTACAGCCAGACCATGCTTCCCATCGGTAGCGTCGATGTATTTGCCTTTAAATCGTAGCGGCCTTTCCTTCTGCGGCTTGACGTCCGGAGTCCGGAGACGATTATGATCATAGATGATTTGCAGGCGGTTGGTGAGTTCTCTTAAGTACCGGCTAGTGGGTTCTTGGGGGTAGCCGTAAGACAATGCAGTCGGTATCCTTAACTCTCTGCCGAAGAGAAGCATTGCTGGGGTTTGCTTCGTGGACTCGTGCACTGCTGTCCGATATGACATCAGAAGTAAGGGTAGACATATTTCCCAATTCGTCTGATGTACATCCGCGAATTTCGATAGATAGTTGAGGATGGTCCGGTTGAAACGCTCTACCATACCGTCGGACTGGGGGTGTAGCGGAGTCGTACGTGTCTTGTCAATGCCAAGGAGACGCATCACTTCGAGGAAGACAGACGACTCGAAATTTCTACCCTGGTCGGAATGTGGTTGGAGGGATGCTCCGAATCGAGTATAGACCTCTTGAACAAGTGCCTCTGCTACTGTTTCTGCTGTCTGATTGGGAATTGCTACAGCTTCCGACCATTTAGTGAAGTAATCCATCAGCACCAAGATGTATCGATTTCTTCTATCCGTTGTTGGTAATGGGCCCAATACGTCGATGGCGACCCGCTCGAATGGTGCTCCTACGTCGTGCGTTTTGAGTCTCGATCGTTGCTTCCTCCTTGGTCCATTCCGTGCCTGGCAAGTAGTACAGCATTGGCAGTAGTTCTCGACGTCGCGAGTACAATAAACTCAGTAGAATTGCTGCTTCACCTTTTATAGTGTTTTTAGCACCACAAAGTGGCCACCGGTAGGACTGTTGTGGGCCAGCTCGATGACATCTTTGACACGCCCTCGAGGCACCAACAATTGGTGATGTTCATCTAGCATCTGGGATACGTGTCGGCACACCTTGCCGCTGCAGAGAAACAAAGTGGACCACATACTCCAGTAGGCTTTAAGAGGGGGAACCAGTCCGCAAGCAGCTTCGCGGTCCGGTCTTTCGTTTCGTTCAAGCCAGTGGCAAATTACTCCCAAAACAGGATCCGTCCGTTGTTCAACTGAGAAACTATCTTCAATGCCCACGAGATGTACGCGGATAGCGTTTTGTTCTTCTAGTCGACCACAGTAGCGGCATTCCGAAGAGCTGCAAGGCCTCCGTGGGAGCGCGTCCTCGTTAACATGATTCGCGCCGGGACGGTGGGTGACATCAAAATCGTATCCCTGGAGTCACTGTATCCACCTGGCTACCTGGCCTTCTGGTTACCGAAAATTCATTAACCACTTTAGGGAGAAGTGGTCGGTGCGTTGCACGAAATGTCTGCCTAGCAGGTATGGTTGAAAGTGTTTGAGTGCCTTAACTACAGCAAGAAGCTCCCTTCGGGTGACGCAATAGTTCCGTTCTGCTTTACTGAACGTTTTTGCTGTAGTATTCGATGACACGTTCTCCGTCAGACAGCACTGCTCCCATCGCATGTTGGCTAGCATCTGTATCTACAAGGAATGGCAGGTCTAAACGTGGTTGACACAAGATTGGGGCAGCTACCAGATGACTTTTTAGTTTTTGGAAGGCATCATCGCAGTCTTCAGTCCATAGGAACTTCCTGCCCTTCTCCGTGGGTTGATGGAGAGGTCGTGCGATTCGAGAAAAGTCACAAATAAAGCGTCGATAGTACCCACATAATCCAATGAATGCACGGACGTCGCGTTGATTCAGTGGTGTTGGCCATTCGCTTACTGCCGAGACTCTGGTCGGGTGTCGTTCTATGCCAGCTGGGGATATCACGTGTCCAAGGTACTTGACGGATTTCTGGCACAACTAACACTTCGCTGGAGACAGTTTAAGACCGGCTGTCCGCAGTCTTTCGAAAACCAACGTAAGTCGGCTTAAAAGTTCTTCAAACGTTTTCGCATGCACCAGAACGTCGTCCAAGTAAACCAAGCAGACTTCATAGGGGATGTCGTGCAGGATTCGTTCCATCAGCCGTTGGAACGTTGCTGGTGCATTGCATAGACCAAAGGGCATCACCTTGAACTCATAAAGCCCCCGTCCGAAACTGAATGCTGTCTTCTCCCGCGCAGCTTCTTCCAGCTCCACCTGCCAATAGCCGGATTGTAGATCGAGAGTGGCAAACCTTTCGGAATCGCCTAATGCTTCCAAAATCAGGTCAATACGTGGAAGTCGGAAGGAGTCTTTTTTGTGACCTCGTTTAGTTCTCGATATTCCACACAGAATCTTAATTTGCCGGGCTTCTTTCCCACTAGGACGACTGGTGAGCACCAAGGGCTTTCGGAAGGTGTAACAACGCCCTGCTCCAACATCTCTCGTAATAGGTTTTCGGCCTCCTCTCGACGGGCGTATGGTAGTCTTCGCGGCGGCAGCTTGATGGGTGTTGCGTCTCCAGCTTCGATCTGGTGTTGATGCCGAGACGTGCGGCCTAGATCGGTTGGCGATGGCGAGAAAACATCCTCATTGGAAACGAGAACTTCCAACAACTTCGCTTGCTGTTCCCCGTCCAAATTCTGCGCACTTCGTTGGAAGAGCTCTTTGACCTCCTTGTTGGTGAATTTCCCAGTTTTTTCCGTTGGTCAGGCGGGTAGTTGCACATAATACGGCTCCTTGCTGCTGAGGTGATAAGTCGACGAAGTTGACCTCAGTACCCTTCACTTTTAACACTCCTTTCGCAAAGTCGATGCAGCAGTGGTTTTTCTGTAAAAAGTCCATACCAAGTAGGCAATTGTTGTCGATATTCGCGACGTACATGGCATGACGTAAGGTGATCGTTCGTAGGTGGATTGTGACCTTTATTATGCCTACTACGGACGATAACTCTCCGGTCACACTGCGAATCATGGCCCCACTTGGTTGGATGGACTTCATTAACCTCATGTCCCTCATGTCCTTTGGAGATGTTATTTTTTTCGTTAAAAATTCAGAGAGCCTTTCGACACGGCTTTTGCTTATACCATGCACTGAACAAAACGATTTTTTACAGATCTCAACTTCCAGCTTTATACATCTCACAAAATACTTATTTCGCCTTTTTTCTAAACCACTAGCAGATCTACGGCGAACTACATTTTGCTGGCGGATAAGACCACACAAATAAGCGTCCTGCTTTTCTTTGTTTCCCATTTTATTAAACTCGTCACTAATTCGTTGGAAAAGCTCCTTATTCGCAGCTCTAAAGCAGCTTTTTGTGCAGTCGCAAGGTTCACCTAAAGTTCTGGCAGGCACGATATTTCCAGCCCGGCTCTGGTACTGCTTTCCTGCAGCTCTACGTCTTTTAACGACATTCCTTTTCCATTGCTGTTAATTGCATACCCGTTTTTTTCCTGATATTCAAGTAAAGAAAATACACTTAAAACATACGCATTGCATATTTTTACCTTTTTGAATAGGCAACAAATCACTAGAACTCTCCTCATCGCATATTTATGTATTCTGACTCTGATGCAGAAATCTTCTTCTATCGTTCCTCTCAGTTTGTAGGTCACATACAGACTAAAAACCATTTCGCACCAATTTCTGATAAAACCCTTTCATGCAACTCAATAATGTAACGATCATGATCATGCATGCATTTTGTGCAAGAACCAGACAACTATGGGAATTGTCCGGTTTTTGCTCTGGAATAAGGGAGCCGACAACTCCAAGACTTAAATAACTTCCGACAGAGTAAAGGGGAAAATCTGATTATTGCACCCAAAGAAGCGCAATTTTATTTTACTATTTTTGATATGAAAAGGTTATTTTGGGAAAAAGTGGAGCTATCCGGTTATTGCATTGGCACCTTCGATTGAGCTATAAACGTAACTAGTTAGATCTTTTTGGAATTTGTCCATCATGTTAACAAGTTTTTGGTTACGTTGGCCGATGTGACTTATTTTCGGTTGGGTATTCGCAATGCTATCATCGACTTTGTCTTCGATTCGGCCTTGGAAATTGATGAACTCTAGGAATGCCCGTGGCAGCCGCAAGTCGACAGCATACTCTTGAAATTAAAGGAATCAAGTTTACTATAAAATCAAAATTTCCATTGATCGAAAGCTTGTGTTGCAAGGTATCCGCAAGAATTTATTTTTTGACATCCATCGACAACCAATTTCAAAGGAAACAGACATGAACCGATATGCAAGAGTCTGAAACCATTCCAATTAAAATTATTATAATGATTTGAATCAAATATAGAAGAACAACAAAATGAAAAAAATACTATAAGACTAATATTACATAGTACCTTAAATCGTGCAATGAAACAGTTTTGTGAAAAAAGCCAATAAGATTCCTTATGTTCGCTTTCGATTAACTGTTAGTAACGACTGCAGATATTTTTGCAATTCTATGAAAAAAACAATACAGAGAAAATTCAGTGGAGTTCAATTAAGAATTACGTTTGAAAAATATTATCAAGAAGTACCAAAATTTAGCAGATTTTGCTCGAACATCCAGCACTAGGTTGAATCTAAATCTGGTCACACTGAATAGAACTACACGCCACAAACGCATATCTACTTATGGTCAACTCTAACGCATCTGCATTGCTCACGCTCTGATGAAACCATGAGCAAGAGAATCAGTACGGCCAGATTTAACAGAATTTAACTACCAATTTAGGACTTAGCAGATTATGTCACAGAATAGAAATATATGGCAGATTTTTGCAAAATCAAACTCAGCACAAAATTGGTAGGATTTGGTCTTTAATAACTTTCTGGGTTTTATTTTGAAAATCGGGATTACATAATAGTAAAATATTTGAGCAAATGCAAATCCTTGATCCCTAAAATGTAATTTACGAAGAATTTGGATTTTTTAGTTTCGAAAATTCTCAATTTGGTACATGAGCCCGACATACAAAACATTTACACCGAATACAGGGAGTTAAACTTGGACAGAGCAGTGAACGATCTAGAATCGGGAGGAAGTTATGGTCGCACGACAATCGACACTGAAACATTTTGGAGCCACATGTCCAATACGGCTTATGTTCCAATATTCTCTCAAATGAATAAGATGAAAACCGACCTACGGAACAAATTTACGAAAGATCACGTTTCCGCAATCCTCCAGGTCAGGTAGGCATTAAGAGGTCAGGGTGGGTGCGTAAATTTTACGCCCTCAAAATTTATGATCAACATGGCCCAAAACTCAACACTTCTTTATCACAATACCGACATACCAGAGAAGAATGATACATAAAATTAAGAATTTAATTTGAAAACTATCTTCAAAAAGTATGAAAACTACTTTCAAAAAGTTTCGCAGAATTGAGCAGATTTTACCTAAGCATCTAGCATCAGTTTGAATCTCAATCTGGTTACTTTGAAAAGAATTATTCACCACAAACGCATATCCACTTATGGCTCACCCTCGCGCATATGCACTGCTCACGCCCTGATAAGAGCGAAATTGTCGTTTTCTCTCTTCGACAATACTCTTTTGAAAATGCCCTTATCAATGCGTGGTCAATGCAACAACAAATGCACTGATATTATTTTTATCACTTATGAGTAAAGTATTTGACCAATTTCAATTAAAAGTATATTACTCACATCTTCGACAAAATATCTTTTAAATTGTGCATTTTTATCAAAATCGTACATGTAGTTTGCCCGTAGGAAGAATCACATAATTTATGTTTGCGTATTAATTATAGCATAGATATAGATTTTTTGAAAACTATCATTTAAAGCATAAATGGAATTATTGGTTTTACCGACCGTTGTCCCTTTTTTTGAACTATTGACAGCTTTATTTTTTTTTATGTTAGGGTGAGAAGGAATATCCCCGGTGTCATTACTTTCCTGTAAGGGTGAATCATATGGTGCTTTTGTGGGATTTAGAGATTTAAATACAATTGTTTTATGTAACACTCCCGATAGCACATTACTTTCAGAATCGGTAGTGGTAGAAGTGGTACCAGAGAACGTTTTTGTCGAAGAATTTGTTTTAGAGCGCGTCATGATGCCACTTATTGGATTTTTTATATCGTCGGTGGCCATGATTGAATCGGTATGCTTATCAATCCGAAATCCAAAAAAAAACAAAACATTTTTTTTTCGGTAAGTGTTTATACACAACATAAGTACATATATATTCAATCGATTTTAATTCACCTTTCGTTTAATGGTCAACGATTTTCTTTACATAAGGGTTTGAACCAAATCGATGCACATTTATAAATTTAGTCAACTGAAGTATGAACTGCAAAATGTATTCTAATCTTACCAATTTTTGACTACTGTGACGTTATCTAGTGATTTTCTGAGTATCTATGCAAAAAAAATTCCCGAATATGTTACAACACTATTTTTTCACGAAAATTATTTGTTCATTCACATTAGGATCTTCAGTATTCCACTGAAAGACAGTCACCATATATCGATCATCACTTTGTTTCGAAATATATGTTATCAGATTTGAACATCCACTTTCGACAATGAACACTTTCGTAAACTCATTATTACAAATGCCAAGCAAAACATAAAATATTGCTAATATTTTCTACGATTGTTTAAATGAACAATTTCACTATTATTATTTTTTTTTAATTACAATTGAAAACTCGGACACTTTGAATCTACATGTATTGTATATTTTAATGCACATGTTTATTCAACGTTAATTTCTTTATAATTTTTCTTTGTTTTTTCACAAGCACAATTAATTCAGTTTATATTATCTGAATGAATCAGGTATGATCTAACATTTACACTCATAAAGCTATCATTTTTACAAGTTATCATTTAAAAATTTTACGTTGGGCGCCATACATGACAAGACGGCAAACTAAGACTTATTTTTGGCATGAAACTCACGGAGTTTTTCTCAGGATGGCTTAGTTCATCTTGTTCAATAATCAAAAAGTCTTAGAAATTCTAGTGTATAAAATGTATTTTTCCAATTTAACAATACTTATTGACGTGAAAACGTCGTTCTTCTCGTTGAGTATGTACATTGGTAGCCAGTCTAACATACTTGTGTTACGAAACACCGTCATTTTCCAATCGCTAATAACTACGAGACTAAACATGCAATTACAACGGTGGAGCTCACAGTGGATGGAGCATATTTGTACGTATTTACTGTTTGGCGATTGTTTTGCCAGTAACGTCATCGAGCTGGTGTATGCGCCTACGCGTGGTTGTGGTTTTAAGCGTTCCGTAAAGCTATTTATGAGTGTGACGTGAGAACGCGTTAAGCAAGGACGTTGACTTGGATGTCATTGCAAAGGATTCGAAAGAAAGTACTAGGATCTCAAGTGAAAGAGAATATAAAATATCGGCCGAATCGGTAGAATAAAAATATAAATGAAAATTGGTATGAATTTGAAAATGGAATATAAATGAAAGGTATCGTCTCATATGAGTCGTAAATATGCACCGAATTGTAAAAAACTCAAACCGGGGAAAACTCGTACCAAACCGAATTTAAAAAACCTAAAATTCTTAGTGCCGAACCATTGTCAGAGCTGCGGCGGCGTCGCAGAGAAAATGAAAACACGGCGCAAAACAACAAACTTGTGATTTATATATTCTGTAACCCTACTACTATATATAATGATTAAATTTAAGGGATAAATCATTAAAGAACATGTTAGTACGAAACACTTATAATTTTTTTGACGTTAAAACGTCTTGTCGCACGTGAATTACGCTGATAGCCAGTCAAACTTCCTTGCGGTAAAATATACAGTCAGAATTCAATCGCTAATAACTACGACGCTCATAATGCGATAACAACGATCGAGGACCCTATGCAAAGAGCATGCTTGTACGTGTTTATCGTGCAGCGTTTGTTTTTCCCATGAAGTCATCGGGCTAGTGTAGGCGCCTACGGGTGATTGATATTGATTAACGTTGGGTAAAACTATAAATTAGGGAACTTTAAAAGAGCTATTAGGACCTAAGGTAAAGCAAGAAATATATTTGCCGAGATATAAGTCAAAAACGGTATCAAATTGAAAACTGAGGAAAATGTAAAAATCATAAATATGTTTCATTAATATACGCGGAAATGAATAAAACGCAAATCAGAGAAAGCTTGCATCAAAACAAATTTTAGAAGAATTTTTCAAGTGTCAGGGCTACGGCAGCATCGAAAAAGAAATGAAAAACCGGCGTTAAATAATAAATTTGTGATTTACTTGCATTAAAAAGATCGATTTAATTACATACTAATGAGAAACACTTATTATTATTTTATCCCGAAGTTTTCACGGAAAATCTACGGCGCGGACCTTAACTACGCCTTTCGGTTTTTTCACTTATTTGCTATCATGTTCATTTTATTTATTTTGTTCACAATAAGACTAATAATTGGTTTCGTTTACCTTAATTTTGTATACTTTTATTTCATCTTTTGAATCATAATTATAATTTAATTTTCAAGTTATAATAAACTCTTCTTTATTCCTATTTGATTTAAGAACAATTTGCACAAAACTATTTTACAAACTCTGACACAATTGACGTCTGCGGTTTGTCGCTTACAAATTCAAGACTTCTTCTCCTCACGGGTGCCGATTTCCACTAAACATTCTTCTTCGATTTTTCTGCGGATTTCATCGAGCGTCATACTTATCTCGTCCCGTCCCGACTTAATGGGTTTTTGATCACCGCGTCTGGTGGTCGCTCTTTTCACAGTTGGGTTGCGTCGCAACACGATAGTCACAATGTAGCCGCATTCTTTTGGTCATCGCTATCGAGTACAAAATTAGAGTAGCAAAAGAACGCATCGGACTTGTTCTCGATAGATTACAAACTTTTACCAACTTCACTTACCATTTATATGAACTTTCTTCGATTTTTTTTCCATTTTGTGAGCCCTTGGTTGCATAAATTCCTCACATATTACATGAATTTAAATTTTCAGATGAAATTAACTGAAAGTTTTGACGAGATTATAATTTTGTTGAATTTAAAGGAAAATTAAGGTTCGCGTCAAGGAAAATGATCCATGTCGTCATCTGGACATTTCTAGCTCAAGTATTCTGTTCAGAACAGCAAATTAGTTCCAGTTATTATCGAGAACTAACCTTGTTCTGTAAAATGTATGGGATTTGACAGTTCTGTTCTGTTAGAGTGACCAAAAGAACACGGCTTGTAACTAAAGATGATTCGCACAAAGTGACTAAAAACGATCGTTACAAAGTAACGAAATGATCGTTAAAGTCTACCGGCTAACACATACGGTGGCGGTGAGAAAATACAGGTTGTCTGAGTGAGATTTTTTCTTCTTGAAATGTTCGCCCCTGGAATTTATCGACTGTCATCGCAAAGGCCAGAATGACGGAAAATTTAGTTCTTTGAAAGGAAAAAGGCAGAAGTCTGCCTGCATAAATAAGCTGTATTTGTGGTGTCACAATACGTGTGTTTTGAACAACTCCTGTTAAAATCGCCGAATCTACACAATTATTATACATTTGAAAGAAACGCGTACGTGTAGCATTGCCCAAGCCATGTCCTGGATCCAAATCAAGAATAATTATTAAATAATTTATTTAAAGTATGCAATTTGGTTTTAAATTTAATTTGTGGGGGCGGGAGCCCAATTACATCAACTGAGTTTAAAAAATCTACTGGAAAGTTATTTTGCTCTCTACAATCATCAGTCAAGATTTTATCGGAACTCAAATATATTCGTTCCTGTCCGGACAGATTATTAAGAATTTCGGCATTGAAGAAAATGCAGTCTCGATATTTGGGTGCTGTCTTTACACTGTATGGTTTTAGATACATTAACATAAATATTTGCAAGCACCGAGTTTCTGCTAACTAAATGAGAAGAAATTTTAATAACATCTTGTCCGAAATTTGGAAATGTGGGTAAAGCTGCACCATCAAGAGATTTATGAAATTCAACGAATTTAATTTCATGAGGTAAAGCTCTCATGTTTTGGGTCAAAAATTATTTTGTGGAATTTTGAAAATTCGGCCCATGAAGAAAGGTAATTTGCAGTAAGTGATGCACGTGCACCGTGAGGTACCACTGGCAATGTTCGTCGAAAATCTTGACATAGTAAAATAGTCTTACCTTCGACAAGTTTAGTTAATGTACCGCATTAATCGTTTAAAAAATGGTCAAATAATTTGAGAACATTAAGCCGGCACATTCAAATTTCATCTGTGTAAATGATAGATGCAAATCTTTTGAACTGTGCTTGTGCACTGTTTACAGAAAGCCTTGATACGGAATTCTTTTAAATGGGTATAGGGCATTTGAGAACTTTTTGAAGAACTCGATCTTGCATTTAAAGAGTGGATGCAATACCACTGAAAGCGCAAGCAGGACATTGAAGGCTCAAAGAATTCAATTTGTCTTACCACAACCAGCATGAGCTGTAAGACAAGAAATATTCCAACCAGTATTACCATTTAAAACTTCCTGTAAAACTTAATCAATGGAGGATCGCTGCTCGGCATTGCCATTCTGGAACATTTCAATTTGATTGATTTCAAAGAATGCAGTCAATTCTGTTTTTCTGTGATTTTGAAGTGCTGAACATTTCCTTCCCTAAAGATTACATTTTGCTGGTGAGGCAAGTAACTTTTAAGTCACCTATAATATATTATATGTCTGGTAATGCATTGGATACTTATGTATGCACCAATTAGCTTTTGCAGATCCAACATAGCTACCGGACAAAAAGCAATCAATTTCATCCATATGAACTTTGCCCTTTACGAACACAAACCAAAAAATCATCATATGATTGCATATTTCCAGGCAAAAAACAAAACAATCATGTCATGCTCCATAACTTAAGACCACAAAATCAAAGTTGGGTGAATAACTATTCAACTATAACATACCCACAGATAACATATCCCCAAGTAGATAATATATCCCCAAAGTAGATAAAACATCCTGCGAGAACGCTAAAAAGAAACAGGATTAATTGTAAAAAAATATTTTTACTTGAGGATGAGACTCGGAAACGTCACGATCTGACAGCAAACAATCTGACAGCGATCGACACACGGAACAACGTGACGGGAACTGCATTGCCAACACACGCAGTACATTAGTATTCGGCAGATGGCCAGCAAATGTTAATGCAATTCAGCAAATGGATCGAGCACAACCAAAGACCAACGGAAAAGTGCAAGTTGGAACATATTGGACGAAAAGAATTAAGGGCAAAAAACCAATGACCCAACCGAGAAAATGCAACTTGGAAAATATTTCAATATTTCAGTGACGAAAGGAAATTGGAAAAATTTCAAGCTGACGAAAGGAAGTCGATGAAATCAATAACCTCACGGGAATTTTGGCCATTATTAACATCACAAAAATTAAAGGTTAGGAAAAATCCACTATAAATGGACCAGAAAATTCGATAGAGTTTCAGAGGAAATTGGACATCCAAGCTGAAGATAGGTGTGAACGTCTGCAGCGCTACAAGACGCTACTTTCCCCATCCCGCCACAAATCGGAGATCGTATTGGACACATTGACCTCTGGACCTTCTTAGGAGATCAACAATCAGGTGAGCACTTAAATACAAAAACATAATGGATGAACTAACTCTTCACCATTGATGTCCTAAACACGGTTCGAAAAAACGCAATGAGCAATAATCAATCTTAATTTAAGTCGGCGAAAAAGGAAACGAGAAATCCACGGATTCAAGAGGCGCTACAGGAAGATCCCAAAGCAGGACCACGACCTGTAACTCTTGAAGAGTACCGGGCTAGGCAAACAGGCCATCGCGAAAAGGGGAGAACGGAGCCCCAGGATGGAACAGAGACATCTGTGAAGAAAAACCCACCGGGAGTAGAGGCGAGGTTTCGTCGCTTGATAGAGGAGGCCAGAAGGGACCTCATGTTGGCTGCGGGGCACCAACAAAGAGCGTCTAGAAGCCAAGAGCTACAGAAACTGCATAATGAATGCCTTCGCTAACAGGAGAAACGACGGGCTGAAGGGGTCCAGAAGCATCGAGCACGAGTCGGGAACAAATGAGTTATATTAGTAGAAGTAATAAAAATAAAGTTTGTAATAATAATAAATGTGGAATACGCAATGATACCTGAAAGAAAAAACGGATCAATGCACTTGATTAAAATAAAATTGAAATAAGCTTACACAGGTGTCATTCCCATGACACCAATTTGACATGCATCCGGCGAACCAATTCTCATGACACAAATTTCAAAAAGTGTCAAATACATCCAGCGAACTACTTTTCGCTCGCTGGAGGGATTGGGCAATCATTTCCATTCCGACAAAATCCACTGAACATTCCCACAGTCCAAGTGACTGCTTAGGCCACGACCGCAGCACAAAATTTCCATATATACCGCGGAAATTTAAATTGTAAGTCAGTCATAAGAATCACTCTGTTCAATTAACTAAAAGTAAACGAAATAAAAGAAAAGTTTAAATCATATTTTATTTATCGAACCCAAACTCCCAGTCTCCTAATTAATTACCTTTCCCTTCCATTATGGGTATGGCTTGATAAAAGCGGCACCCTTTTGGAAAATCCCGAAAGATATAAACTTAATCCCTGACCTAGTAACCGAATGTGGCTGAGGACATGGCGACCGTGACATCCTGCTTAAATTTCACATGGTAAATGCACATACCAGTCGGAAAACGGAAATTGCAAGAAATTAGTAACCAGAACGTGAAATGACGGAGAAATTATCACCGAAGCTGAAAAGTAAAAACCCAGAGAGTGCAACAGAAAACTTAACGTTGTATCCAGCGAAAATTAATATAAGCAGTCTAAAGTTTCGGGTAACACCGGCAAACAAAAACAGGGAGCAAAGTAAAGTTTATGAGGGTAATATTGGACCCAAACCTATTAAGATAAACAAATATTTAGAAAAAAAATAATAACAAAACCAAAAAAAAAAGGCAATAAATAATGTTAGAGGCGGAAAGCGCCATCAATTGTCAAAAGAAATAGATAGATATAAGCAACTAATTGTGATATGCGGAACAGAGGAGGCAAAAATAAAATATAACATTTTGTTAGCTAAAGCAAAAAATAACCTAAACAGGTTAAGAAAAAAGAAAAAAATTAATAATTGAAGGTACTAATAAATGATGTGAAAAACAAAAAAAAATTTCTAAGTTTTAAGTCAGTCGTTTCCATATTAAAAATATAAAAGAAAAATAACAAAAACGGGAACCACTAACTCAAAGAAAAACGAAAATACAGGGGAGATAATCAACAATGTTAAAGTCCAAGATGTGGTACAAATTGAAAACGCGACAATAATATTCCTTCTGGTAGCAATTTTGGCAGTACTTGTCTTCAATATAGTTTACAAAATTTACATGAACCATAGAAGGGGACTTCGTAAACGTTATGTTAGCTCACCAGCTAGAGTAGCTGTAATTGATAAATAATGTACCTAGTGTAACCAATGGAGGTGCTGGAAAAAATTAAAGAAGAACTCAAATCCATACAATCAAATTTTAAAAAACAGATAAATAGGGGATACACAACTGATACTTTAGAAAAAAAAGAACAAACAGTTCAAAGCCTATTGGAGACAGCGAGTAATTTGAAACCGGTAGAAACTACGTTAGGAGAGGCTTGCAAAATAACAGACACATTTGAAGAGATAGAAAATATAGCTAAGCAAATAAGGAAACTAATAAGCGAGCAGAAGGAAGCAAATCGAAACAGGGAAGCAGTTAAAGTAAATAGTGAGAGTAAAGAGGAAAACCGAACCGCAAATATGACGTTTGATATAAAAGTGGCAACAGCCTTAGTGGCACCTTACAATGGAAAGGAGGAAGAAACAGAGTCATTTTTGGATGCTATTGAGCTTGACTGATAAGGAGATAATGTTCAAATTCATTAAAACTCGTGTTACCGGCAAAGCAAAATTGGCAATAACGGAAGACGTCAAAACAATTGAAAGCCTCAAAACAAAAATTCGTCAAAAATTCGCAATAAAATTATCCTCAGACGCCATTTTAGCCCAGCTAAAGGCAACACAGCAAGGGACTAAAAAGCTCGTCGATTACATTAGTCAGATTGAACATCTGGCCAGCCAGCTCACAAAAGCGTTTATTTCGGAGAAAGTGGTGACTGGTGAGTCAGCAGAAAGGCTCGCCGAAAAATTCGCCAAGCAGGCATTTGTGGACACTGTGGCTAATCCGGAAACATCCATCATCCTTAAAGCAACAAACTATACTAAGCTGTCTGATCTTGCAGCTAAAGCGATATCAATAGACAAGCCGAACCAACCTAGTGTGCTTCATGTCAATGCACAACCGAGGAATAACGCGTTCAGATTCCAAAATAGCCAACACCAATCTGACGACTCTGGGTGGAAACAGCAAAATCAATGGCAACAACGGCAGAATGGCTACAACGGGTATAATGCAAACAGGCAATATCAAAGACCTGGTAATAGGAACAGTTACACACAATCGCCAGGAGGATTCCAACCGAATTTCAGAAGAAATAACCAACAGAATAGAAATTCATTTCGTCCGAAAAATAGCAACAGACCCAACACTCAAAGAGTACACTGCGTAGATGCGGGGGAATACCAAACCCCTCAGCCAGATGCAGAACCGAGACAGCAGCAAATCGGAGAATCTACAATGTAAATTTAAACCCTAATAATTTCATAATGGCCTTCGTCGAAATGAGTGAAAAAAAATGTACTTTTCTCATAGATACAGGAGGCGATGTATCTTTGTTCAAAAGACATCTGATTAAACCAGATCAAATGTTCTATCCAAAAAATAAGTGTGCCCTACAAGGTATTGCGAACATGGAATTCTCGGCATTGATTTTTTAGTGAAATACCAAGCTAACATACATTATGATACGTGGACCTTAACGTTGAATTCATCAAGAGAAGTAGTAGAGATACCGATCGAAAGCAGCCCAGAAAAAGACAAATTACTCATACCACCAAGATATGAGGTCATACGAGCAATTAACGCCATTAGTAGTAAGACAGAGGATCTGGTTGTACAAAATAGAGAAGTGTCACCAGGGGTTTACATAGCCTCATCAATAATTTCGGCAAATAGTCCTATGATAAGAATCTTAAATACCACAGATAAAATGGTAAAAATTAGCATAAATGAAATCGAGACGAAGCCATCATTAGAGTATCAAATAAGCCAAAGTGCGACAAATGACGAAAGACTCAAAAACCTAATCCCATAACTTGAATTTTCAAACACTCCAGAATTCGGAAGAGAACAGCTCAAAGAATTGTGCTCTAATAACCACGATATCTTCGCACTATTAGACGAGCCGTTATCAACAAACAATTTTTATGAACAATCAATTCAACTTAAGGACAAAACTCTGGTCTATATTAGGAACTATAGATGTCCAGAAGCGCATAAAGAAGAAATTGACCAACAGATAAGAAAAATGCTAGATGATGAGATAATGGAGCATTCAGTATCGGAGTACAGCTCGCCCGACCTTTTAGTGCCAAAGAAGTCAAAGAGTCAGAAATGGCGGCTAGTAGTAGACTTCAGAAATTTAAATAAAAATGTCATTGAAGATAAATTTCCATTACCTAGAATTGAAGAAATTCTAGATCAAATAGGGCGGGCCAAATTCTTTTCAACGTTAGACCTTACGTCAGGATTCCATCAAATACCAATAGAAAAATCATCAAAAAAATTCACAGCTTTTTCAACAAATACGGGTCATTACCAATATCGCAGACTTCCTTTCGGATTAAATATAAGTCCAAACAGTTTCCAAGGGATGATGACGATTGCAATGGCGGGCCTGCAACCGGAAATTGCTTTTCTTTACATTGACGATATAATTGTCGTGGGTTGTTCATTAAAACATCACCTCAAAAACCTTCAAAGCGTTTTTGAAAAGCTAAGAGAAAAAAATTTAAAATTAAATCCTGAAAATTGTAAATTTTTTCAAACTGAGGTCACTTTCCTAGGCCACCAAGTCTTAGAACAAGGGATTAAACCTGACAGTTCTAAATATGAGTCCATTAAAAACTATCCAGTACCGAAAAACGCGGACGAAACAAGACGCTTTGTTGCATTCTGTACTTATTATAGGCTACTCGTGCCTAACTTTGCGAACCTGGCACTTCCATTGAATAAGCTTTTACGGAAAAATGTAAAATTTTAATGGACCGAGGTGCAGCAAGAAGCCTTCAATTAATTAAGAACGGCACTCATGTCCCCAATTATTCTCCAATACCCAAATTTTCAGGAAAAGTTCATTTTGTCCACGGATGCATCGAATGCAGCTTGCGGAGCTATACTATCCCAGAAATTCGAGGACGATGATCTACCAATAGCATACGCAAGCAGAACTTTCACCCCAGGAGAACGAAACAAATCGGTCATTGAAAAGGAGCTAGCAGCTATACATTGGGCAGTGCAACATTTCAGACCATATTTATACGGCCGGAAATTCGTGGTCAGAACTGACCACAGGCCGCTAACATATTTGTTTGCGATGAAAAATCCGTCATCAAAGCTGACACGAATGAGATTGGACCTTGAAGAGTATGATTTTACAATAGAATACATAAAAGGAAAAGAAAATAACGGACCAGATGCCCTATCACGAATCGATATAGATGATTTGTAAAAAATTTATATTTTACAGGTAACAACAAGAGCGATGCTGTCAAAGGCACAGAAAAACGAAATCAAGAGGACGGATACTGAGGCACAGCGGTCTGATCAACTGCGAGTTCATGAAGTATTATCCGCCGAAACACTAAAAGACATGAAAGAACTAGAGTTCATAGCGAATGGCCACGCTATAGAAATGCTAGTACATGAAAAGAATACAGTAGTCATAAAGCGGTTACTTAAGAAGAATAAAAACGAATCAATGGAATCCGCACTAGAGCGAGAAATCCAAATATTTGAAAAAGAGTTATATAATAAAATTCACACCGAAAATGTGAAACTTTCTGCAGAAAGTGATATATTCAGATATATTAATATGACTGCATTCAAGAAGATATGCAATAGAAGTTTAAGCCATTTATCAATTAAACTATATAAACCGCCAGTTTTTGTGACAGATCACGAAAAGATTGAAGAAATTTTAAAGCTACACCATAATGCACCTACTGGAGGACATGTAGGACAAGCCAGAATGTACAAAAAACTAAAAACGATGTATCGTTGGAGACATATGAAAAAATCCATTGCGAGATATGTTTCAAGGTGCGAACAATGTATCAAAAATAAACATCAGGTAGAAACCAAGGAACCATTACAAGTAACGACAACCCCAGCCAAAGTGTTTGAAATAGTTTCAATAGACACAGTTGGCCCATTTACTAGATCTGCAAATAATGACAGATACGCCATAACGCTACAGTGTGACCTCAGCAAATACGTGGTAGTTATTCCAATGAGAGACAAGGAAGCGAACACTGTAGAAAGAGCTGTAGTGAACGAATTTATCCAGATATGGCCCAATGAATTTTATAAAGACAGATCTAGGCACAGAATATAAGAACCAAGTGTTTGAGGGGATATGCAAATATCTTCACGTCGAACAGCTGTTTGCAACAGTAGCTCATCCAGAAACTATAGGAGCATTGAAACGCAACCATAAACATTTGAACGAATACCTGAGAAGCTTCGTAAATGAAAATCGAGATGATTGGGATGAATGGATCCCATACTATTCGTATTGTTACAACACAACACCTAACACTGTACATAGTTATACACCTTTCGAACTCGTGTTTGGCAAAACCTCTTCAATACCTGTACAATCGGCTCATAAGCATCCTGACCCTGTATACAATCACGAACTATACATAAGTGAATTAAAGTATAGACTACAAAATAGTATATCCAAAGCTAGGGAATACTTGTTAGATTCAAAACTAAAACGAATGGCAAACGAGCAGCACAAATGCTACCCCATAGAACTAAATATTGGAGACAAGGTTTACCTGAAATCAACACACAACCGGAAAATGGATCCCCTTTTCGTTGGACCCTACGAGGTGGTTGATATATCCACTGTAAACTGCGTCATAAAGGATAATAATAATAAATTAATAAAGGTGCATAAGAATAGGTTAAGGAAACAAAACAATTCATAATAGAAACCTAGAATTAAGGCACTCAAAGTAGTTATCGTAAATAATAAGCAAAATGTTTAAATAAATAATAGAAATAAGGCCGACAAGAAAACTGTTGTAAAGAAAGATTTTTCTTTGAAAAACAAATAAAAATTTTTCTTCGAAAAGGGGGAGGATGTGGAATACGCAATGATACCTGAAAGAAAAAACGGATCAATGCACTTAATTAAAATAAAATTGAAATAAGCTTACACAGGTGTCATTCCCATGACACCAATTTGACATGCATCCGGCGAACCAATTCTCATGACACAAATTTCAAAAAGTGTCAAATACATCCAGCGAACTACTTTTCGCTCGCTGGATGGATTGGGCAATCATTTCCGTTCCCACAAAATCCACTGAACTTTCCCACAGTCCAAGTGACTGCTTAAGCCACGACCGCAGCACAAAATTTCCATATATACCGCGGAAATTTAAATTGTAAGTCAGTCATAAGAATCACTCTGTTCAATTAACTAAAAGTAAACGAAATAAAAGAAAAGTTTAAATCATATTTTATTTATCGAACCCAAACTCCCAGTCTCCTAATTAATTACCTTTCCCTTCCATTATGGGTATGGCTTGATAAAAGCGGCACCCTTTTGGAAGAATCCCGAAAGATAAAAACTGAATCCCTGACCTAGTAACCGAATGTGGTTGAGGACACGACATAAAGTAAAAGTAATATGGTAGACGTAAGCATTGCAAAAGGATTGTAACTGACTAGTTTCATAAGTTTAAGAAGGGAATTGTATCGATTTATAGAAGTAATAACTGAGAAAACTCCTAAACCTAGACTTTGGAATACAAAATGCACTTGGGGAGATGTTGTAAGGTTTTGCTCTACGACGGTGAAGGGTTAAAATTCACGACATAACATTTGGCGCAGCCGCAATTTAAAAACCTACTTTCGGGAATTTGATAAAAGTAATTTTAAAAATTATGAATTTAGTAAGTTTCGATTTGAAAAATACAGGACAAGTACAAGAAGGAAACACCCAAGTACATTTTTTAGTGTGAAGATCACAATAACTACGAAAAAAAGTAGAAGAAACAACTATCATTAAAAGAATAGATATAAATAGAAGCGAATGTCATTAGAATAGTTCTCAAAGCTTAGGACATTATAGAATTTACCTTAGGTTGTATAAATGAAACAAGAATATTGACCATTACGTGTATTAGAATAATTGTATGATTGAAATTGTAATTACAATATATAAATGACGGAAGAATATTGACCAGTGCATGTGTTAGAAATTTGTACTTTAAGTGTATTAGAAATTGTATAATTGAAAAAAAAAGAATTGTATAATTGAAGAAAAATTTAGTAGCCTAAAAAAAAAAATACAAATAAAAAGGGAAAATGAAAAACCCCAGAACAT
Organism: Chrysops caecutiens; assembly: GCA_963971475.1. Classification (NCBI taxonomy): domain Eukaryota; kingdom Metazoa; phylum Arthropoda; class Insecta; order Diptera; family Tabanidae; genus Chrysops; species Chrysops caecutiens. The sequence goes on along the minus strand of OZ020567.1, from coordinate 54,036,148 downwards.
AAAGAAAAAAAAGAAGAGATAAAAATATATACAAATAACATAGAGAGAAAAAAAATGAATAAATGGCACATTCCACGCCAAAGATACGATAAAACAAACATTTAAGTAGGTTTTTTAAAAGAATCAATTTATTCACATTAGAGGATTTTGACAACGAATTCTCAGACAACGGAGAGGTGATCACCGATCAACCAAACACTCAATATGAAGATAAAAAACAACAACTACCTGATCAAGGACCAGTAGAATCACCAGTAGTAAACACTGAAGAGGAAACCCGTGCACGTCAAGAAAGAGAACAACCATCATCAATAACTGAGCAAGGACCCATAGAGCCACAAATAGTAAACGCTGTAGTAAACGAAAAAGGGAACAGTACGAATCAGGATAGGGAGCAACAAGTACCTGAAGAAGAACCAGCACAATGGTAATTTGTGGTGATGCACGATTTACCACAAATGCAAGTTGGGGATCAGGGTAATACCAAAGGTGCTCTACAACAAGAAGTAGTAATATTACGACACGGGCGACAGTACGTGAGAACGAACTTTATCCCGGGACTTACACTGTAAAAAATAAGCTACCAGATATAGACACACCGCCTACCGATACCAAGTCTAACAGAGAAGACAAAGACAATAAAATGGCTAACATAAGTTTAGTTAAAAACTTTAAAAATACAACTAATTTGTTAAAGCACCTCAAGAAATCTCATCCAATCATTTATTTGACTCACATAGACCATTCTTTAACTACTCCCGCTCAGAGTGATGCCGATTTATCAAGTGAAGCTTCTGGTTCTAGAGGTGGAACGCCACTCAACGAAGACAAGGACTCCAATCCATCCAAGTCATTCGCCGAAGGTGAAGCACCACCACCACGAAAACGGAAACTTCAGATGACTTGTCCATCTAAGCAAGCTCTGACGATGAATTCTAAAAGTGTGGATAAGGCGCTCATAAGAATGGTATGCATTGATTTTCAACCGTTTCAAGTCGTTGAAAATACAGGCTTTCAAGAGTATACTCGTGCGCTTAAGCCTAATGACGAGCTACCTTCGCGGAAGATTCTTTCAGAAAAATTGATTTCGGAGCAATATATTACGGCAAAAAAGGCTACTCAAGAGATGCTTAAACGGACAGATTATATTGCTTTGACAAAAGATTTGTGGACCTCCTATAGCAGCAAAAGTTATATGACCCTAACGATACACTTCATCAATGAAGACAAATTTAAAGCTCTAACATTGTCCACCAGGAAAGTTATAGATGCACATACGTCGAAAAATGTAGCGCAAGAAATGAAAGATGTATTGGAAACCGAATGGAATATTTTAGACAAAGTTGTTTGCGTAACAACTAACAACGCGCCTAATATGAAAAAAGGTGTTGAAATTCTGCAAAAATGTCACCACAGTTGTGCAGCTCATACTTTGAACTTGGTGGTTAAAGATACTATGGAGGCCAATGAACCATTAATTCGATTGTTTGAAAAGTGCCGAGCAATAGTAGCCTATTTAAAAAGAAGCAATAATGCTGCATATAAATTAAAGCAAGTTTAACAACAAATGCAGCTGGAAACTTTAACATTGAAACAAGATGTCCAGACGAGGTGGAATTCAAAGTATATATCGTCTCGATAAGGTGAAGATACCTCTTTCTGCTGCAATCACCTCATTACCTGGCTGTCCGAATAATCTGAATGCTGAAGAATGGATCGAAGTGCACGAGTGCCTTTGCATTTTAAAACCTGTGGAACAAATGACGAGCATTATATCTGGCGAACAACATCCAACGCAATTGTAGCGATTTAGTTATCACAAATGAGAGGATGCTACGAACCTCAAAGATTTCATTCATAAATTAAATCAGAATTTAAAAATTTATTTATTAATTATATTATTTAATGTTAACAATTTCAACTTAATTTCAATTCAAATTATTATTATTTTTTAAAGAAACTTAATTTAATGTTACTTCTCAATCTGTCTGTTACTAACTAATTTTCTAAAATTCAAATTTCAAAACATAAATTTTGGAAGTTAACTAGATTTAAATTTGTGGGAAAATTAACCTATTAGATTTAAATATAAAAAAGTTTTTACAGTAAAACTACAGTATGATTCTTTCACCACAGTTATCTTGTATCATACCTCTTATTCGCGGCGTACAAGCGGCACTAAGAAATTGTACTTTGAATTCTAAATTCGCAAGCAGGTTAAAAATAAAATTACTAGAAAATTTCGATACAAGATTTGGCGACTATGAGATGACTGAAACTGCTGCTAAAGCAACATTTCTAGATCCCGGATTTAAGAGAGCTGCTTTTTGCGTCGAGGGAAATCCAGATGATGCTCAACAATTTGTTGTTGACCAATTGATAATGGAAAAAACATTGGAATCTCAAGCTCGATTCCAGGTCCCAAATAGATCTCCACAGCCATCTACTTCACGTCTCGAAACATCTTTAACTTCTGAGGTGATTGACGAGAATTTATGGGAGCACCTAGATAAAAAGGTATTGGAATTTTGTAGCATAGAAAAACCTTCAACATCGGCAACGATCAAGGTGAAACAGTATGTAGAGCTACCGTATTTGGATGGAAAAGCCAATCCACTTAAATTTTGGGAACTTCGCAAGGTCACCAACAACAACCTTTATAAAATGGCTTTAAAGTACTTATGCATTCCAGCCACTTCTGTGCCTTCGGAACGTGTTTTCCCTAAGGCTTGACTTTTATGCAACCAACGTCATTGACTAGAACCCGAGAAGGTTGACCAAATACTGTTTTTGAACAGTTATTTCAAATAATTTCATTTTTTTTTTTCAATAACTACACGCATCTAGCTTTAATAAATATTATTTTCTTTTTTTTTACATTACTTTTGTTAGGTATTATTGTACCGTAACTTTAGATAGCTTAGCTCTCAGATGTTATATTCTATTGTTGTTACGATATTATGTTACCATATTTTTTGATAATTTCTAAAAATATTTTCATTAAACATGTTTGATTTATTATCGTTGTGTCATTATGCTAAGCCTACATGCTCTTTGAAATTTACTCCTTTCAATTTTTCGTTTTAGTTCTAAAATCTTTAACGAACTCGAATTCTGGACTCAAATTTCTAGACTCGAGTTCCGAACTCGAGTTGCTAGACTCGAGTCAGCATTCGAATACCAAACATAGAACTCGAGTACTGGACTTGAGTCGCGGAATCGAGTCATGACTCGAATACCGTATAAACCGACTCGAATCTTCAAAACAGCGACTCGGCACATCACTAATCATAACTGATACTGCGAAACTACTGTTCGACAAGGTGTATATGGATATAGTAGGCCCCCTTCCCGAAACCAGACACAACTAAGGAGCAAGCTACAAAGAGCTTACCAAACAGCTCGAAGAAATTTGGAAGAGAGTAAAATCCACTCTAAGGAGTATTACGGTCGAAATAAATCCGATGAGGATGCATATAGGTGATCAAGTACTTCTGCGAAATGCCGCCCGGAAAAACAAGCTAGTCCAATACTGGCTAGGTCCTTATAAGGCCGTTGACATAAATAGCTCGGTTAATACCACTATATTAATAGGGAAACGCAAGCGCCGCGTCCACAATAATCGGTTAAAGCTGTTCAACTAAACACCTTCTCTTGTTTTTCAGAATTATGTGTAACTGATACTAATAATAAGCCTGGGAATAACGGTAACCCGACAAACCCCAGTGGAGTTTCACCCACTACGATACCAGGGCACAGTGTTCGAACCACTGAAGAAAGTGCAGACATATCACGATCACTGAACTATCACTACACAACTACCAAAGCCACTATGGAACCTACACCTTAGCTATCTGGAAAATTGCGAAAGGGCAATACACCGATTATGCAACGATACAAACGGCTTAGCATCAGCAAATTGTAAACACGGGCAAACTGAAATTAAGAAACAGGTAGAGCAAATAAGAGATTTAATACACAACGGTTGGCTAAAGTAGACTATGAAGGAAGCCAGAACGGAATGCTTATACAGATAAAGATTCCTTTAGTCGAGTCTCAACAATACACCTTAAAACGAATATTCACTACTCTGATTGACACTGGACACAACACGTACTATGTCTACGACATCGGATATACCTATTTCCCAAATACTAGCCGTTCACAACATAACTTCAGCTTTAGTGAGTTGCACTACCAAATCAGGTGCACCACCATAAATGAAACCTACAGTATTTGCGAGCATAATGCCCCAGTGCTTACAAAACCTACGCACACGAAATGTATATCAGCGCTATTTAAGTTCAAAGAGGAGGTCCTAAGCCAAGCAAAGAGGAGGTCCCAAAGTCAAATTGTTAGCCACGGTAAACCCAATTGTGACGCCGATGCACCGCGAGAACACTTAGCTGTATTGTGTACAACAACCGACCCAATTAATATGCCAGTGCGACATCCATGAAGAAACCACTCAGCTGCTGGGACTAGGCATCGTGGAACTGAAAAAGAGATGTATCCACCACCTGGCAGAATACACTGTCCCCTATCAAATACCAGGCGCGCATACCATAACGATACATCAACCAGAAATACTACCAACCCCAAACATCGATTTCGGCCAATATAAAATAGCACCAAAAGTGCAGAAGAAACAAATGAAGATCATATACCCAGTAGCCCTAAACGATCACTCGAAGGGTCTCAGCGAAACAATTGAAGAATTGGGCTCAGAAATTAAAGAAACTGAAAAACGCCGCCACGAAAGGATCCAAATTCACACCACGACCAGAGTAACGGGATGTCTGCTAGTGGTTATCATCACGATTTTAATAATACGCAACTGTAGAAGCTGCGAAAACCGAAGCCGCCGACCTCCTCCACAACCCTCACGACCAAGCCCTCGACGGGTTCAGACCGTGTCAATGCTCGTGACGATTCCCAGAACGGATCAAATAATAACCAACTGTATCGATTCCCAACGAACAGTAAACGCGGTACATAACACACGAGAAGAACATCAGCTTAGAAAAAAAATAAAAATAAAAATATAACGAATAAATTAATAAAAATATAATAATAAAAATAAATAAATAAATAAAAATCGAAACGAAAAAACCCTTACACTTAAGCTTAAAAAACCTTATCACTAACTTTCCTTATTACTAATTACCAGATTCTAACAATGTTCGGGAAAAGTAGACGATCAGGTTCCACTAACCACCTGCCTTCCGTCACAATACGACGCCAGTTCTACGACAGCGTTATATCGGTCGAAGGTGACCAAAAAAACAAAAAAAAAAATTTTGGTTTGATGGTTGAAATTATGGAACGAACCACTGTTCCATTCATTCTCTTGCTTTGAGAGAAAGACCCATTCCCCCATTCCTAGGAATTGGGCTCAAAGGAGAGTAACATTTCTGAAACCTCCGTAACTCGAACATCTTAAAAGAGAACAAAAGAGTTAAAAACAAAATTATATTAGCTGAATAAAAATCAATCAATTAAAAATAAATTATAACAAATCATATTACGGTAAATAAAACTAAATAAATTATGTTTAAAAATATAAATGAGAAAAAAAAAATTAAGTAATATAAATGAATAAAGCGAAATTATATGAAGGAAAATAATAACAAGATGATGGCTAGGTGAAATAGGCCTGTTTAGAAGACGGAGAAGGCGGCTGAACTTGCATAAAGGGTGAGTTTAATATTGATATGATCAATTTCTCTAAACTCAAGATGGATGCGTGAAGTTATACAGTGGAGACTAGGGTGGATAGTTATAGCTAATCGACTAAAGGAAAGATTTATAGTTTACTCATTTGTAAACTCGATGCTGCGGGTCAAAATAGCCTCGATGGTAGAGTGGTATGTTAGCAGTGTTGAGCTCTTCTTGTAAATACTGTTGAAGGTATTGAGGGGGTTTGATTCGGAGAGAATCAATCAATGGTCGGTCAATGGCACAAGCTTCCCTAAGTAGTTCGTTGTTACTGACTGTCACGCGTGAGAGATATTTATACCCAATGGACAGGAGAAAATTGTCGATTGGAACGATGTTAGCCTTTCTATATAGGTAAGAATTGCTGAAGTGTTTGCCATTGTGTTTCCTCCTAAAGTTAACACAATGGCGGAGAATTTTCCGTTCCTGAACACGAAGCTTTTCCATTTGGGCAGATGAAATGCAATTCCAAACAGGAAAGGCGTATGAAAGGATAGGACGAATAAGTTGCTTGTAGCAAAGGATCTTTATTTTAGGGTCAAGTTGATTATTACGGCGAAGAGAATTGTGCAGGTATTTGGTTCGTATAAGAACCTTCTGCGAAATTTTCTTGATATGCTCAATAAAATTGATTTTGGGTGTGAAGTGTACACCAAGGTACTTCATGGAGCTTTTTAAAGCAATTGGGGTGTTGTCAAGTAGTAGATTGACGTTGGTAGACTTGTAGCTACGCGGGCGATCTCTCTGGGTACCAGTGAAGCATAGTGCAGTTACCTTGGATAGATTCAACTTGACCTTCCATCGGTGATCGAAGGTGACAAAGACGATGCTGATATTCACGTTAAATTCAACTTGGAGGCAAACCCTATAAAATATGCGAAATTATCAGTAGATAAACTCAGCAACACTGATGGCAACTAAGTGCCGCAAGACCAAAGGGCCACAGAAGTTCAAAGGAGACCGTCGATGAATTTGGATTAACCAAAGCTGCTTGGGAGGAAGCTCTCCACGAGGCCGATGAAACCAACAGATGAAACTGGACAAGCCGCAGGAGGTAGCACAACCTAGTCCAGAGGTTGACGAGAAGTTTAAAGCCTCTTGCGACATTGCTAGTATAAGAAGAAAATTAAAGAGAGCAACTTTAGACGGAGAACCACTTATGGTAATCAGACCTACTTGGCAGGACCTATCAATATCCACCAACAAAACCGAAAACTGACTTGGAACAAAAAGACCAATCGCGACACCAGGTGTGACGCCAACACTAAACCACCAACAATAAAGCACCGCATCCTTAACACCAAAAGGAATCAAAACGTAGATCTAAGTAAATAATTAAAAAATTATAAATAATAATGTGAAACTTTGTCGAAAGTAAAACAGTTATTCTATAAAAGCAATTGTTACGATGGATGTCGAAAGTTATATAAAAATCATTTGTTTAAGAAGGCAATGGTATAAATATGTAAAACGTAGTCGGAAGTAAAACAGCTATTATATAAAAGCAGTTGTAACGATAGATGTCGAAAGTAATATAAGAATCATTTGTTTAAGAAGGTAATGGTAAAAATATTAATAAATATAATGTAAATTAGATACTGAAAAGTTTAATTGAAATCTGGTATAACATTTAACACAAAGTGTAAGAAGTTCAAAAATGTAAGATTTAGAATGTACTGAAAACCGGTAAAATAACAATTGTAATTGAAAAAAAGGGAAGCACTAGAAACTGGACTAACTTAGGGAAAAGTTGCAGAAGTAAGAATCGTAAGTTGTAGAAATGTACGCCATTATGTCGGCAAAAACATAAGGATTGATAATAATACAATAATTCCAAAATAAGTACCACCGCTACTCCTTTTCCGGTGAAAAGGCTCCGAAAGTGGGTGGAATATCATGCCCTATAAACTAAAACCACAAAATCAATGTTGGGTGAATAACTACTAAACCAAAACATACCCACAGATAATATATCCCCAAAGTAGATAAAACATCCTGCGAGAACGCTAAAGGGAAACAGGATTAATTGTAAAAAAAAATTTATTTACTTGAGGATCACACTCGAACACGTCACGATCTGACGGCGATCGACACGTGGAGTAACGTGACGGGAACTGCATTGCCGACACACGCAGTACATTACTATTCGGCAGATGGACAGCAAAAGTTAATGCAATTCAGCACATGGATTGAGCACAACCAAAGACCAACGGAAAAGTGCAAGTTGGAACATATTGGACGAAAAGAATTTAGGGCAAACAACCAATGACCCAACCGAGAAAATGCAACTTGGAAAATATTTCAATATTTCAGTGACGAAAGGATATTGGAAAATTTTCAAGTTGACGAAAGGAAATCGATGAAATCAATAACCTCACGGGAATTTAGGCCATAATTAACTTCACAAAAATTAGAGGTTAGCAAGAATCCAATATACATGGATCAAAAAATTCGATAGAGTTTCAGAGGAAATTGAACATCCAAGCAGAAGATAGGTGTAACCGTCTGCAGCGCTTCAAGGCACAACTTTCGGTCATCTTTAGGACGTAGATTTGGGTGTCATCGCAGAGAACTTTAAAAGAGCTATTACCTTAAGTAAAGCAATAAACATATTTGCCGAAATGTAAGTAAAAATCGGTGAAAACAGAAATCGGTTAAATTGAAAACAGAAAAATTAAAAATATCGTCTTGTACGCAAATCACGCAAATTAGAGAAAGCTCGCATCAACACGAATTTTAAAAACTTAAAATTCCCAGTGCCGAGCAAGTGTCACGGCTACGACAGCATCGAAAAATAAATGAAAAAACGGCGTTAAATAATAAACTTGTGATTTATCTATTCTGTCACCGTACTACTCTATATAACCATTGTATTAAAGATATTGATTTCAGTTCACACTAATTAAAAACACTTATTCTAAATTTAACCCGAACATAAATTCGTTATAGTTCGTTCTCACGAAACATCTACGGCGTGGACCTTGACTACGCCTTTATTTTTTTTTCAGTTCTACGTCGCATAGTCCCAGTAAGTGAGTAGCTTCTTTGTGAATGTCGCACTGGCTTATTAATGGGGTTGGTTGTCGCACCCAATACAGCCAAGCGTTTTCGCGGTGCATCGGCGTTACGATTGAATGTACCATTGTCAGGAATCGTATTTCACAGTTGCTTGGGACTTCTTCGGTTGACTTAAATAACGCTAATAAACATTCCGTGTGTGTAGATTCTGCCACATTATGCTGGCAAATACTGTACGTTTCCTTTATGGTGGTGCGCTTGATTTTGTAGTGCAACTCAAATAAGCCGAAATGCGGTTGCAAGCGGCTCGTATTCAGAATATATAGTATGTATTATGTTCAGTGTCAATCGGAGTGGTATATATTCGATTTAGCTTCCTTCATAATCTACTTAAGCCACGCGACTTATAGATATTATTATCTTGAGATAATAAAAAATAAATAAAACAATTTAAACTTTTATATTTCCTTTATTCAACCTTAAGGTTTAGTTGCTAAACGTCAACTGCGATATGCGAATCACTTCTCAATTAATTACAATTGGTTTTTTGAAATCGAGGTGATTCTGCATTTCCGTTGATTTCAAATGTTGCTTTTTAATAATTTTATTGAACTCATTATTCATGAGAACGGAAACGTCATAAGCAAATTTGTACAGCAGGTTTCCGTTCTCATGCCGAGTTGACACTTTCTTCGATGAGAAAATAAGTAGTGTCGATTTATTTCGATTGATTGTATTTATCGATGATACTTCTTATTCTCTCATCTGTGTTGGTTACATTGTATGTAACTTCACCCTCCCCAGTTCTTGGATTCTCCTGAATCCTATTTTGTATATTAATTTTGTTGCTTTTTCTTTTGTTACATATAAATAGTACAATAAATGTGAGTATAATTAAACCAAAAATAGGAAGTAAACTATAATTTACAATTTTATGGTATTTTAGTTCTTTAATTCTTTCGATGTTGTTTTCGTTTTCTAATATTATCTTTTTAAATTCTAAAGGTTTTAAATCCAAAATTTTATTTTCAAATTTGGGAATTACAAAGTGTTGAGTAAAGGTTCTCAAGCTATTTTTAAATTCTCTACTGTTTATCCTTATAGTACAATTGCTAAAATTTATAAGATAATTTCCATTAAGAGATATGATTCTCTCATCACAAGTACTTTTGAGTTTACCTATTCTTATGTTATTAACAATAATTATATGCTCTTCAATAGACAAAATTTCACGGGAATTTAGGCCATAATTAACTTCACAAAAATTAGAGGTTAGCAAAAATCCAATATACATGGATCAAAAAATTCGATAGAGTTTCAGAGGAAATTGAACATCCAAGCAGAAGATAGGTGTAACCGTCTGCAGCGCTTCAAGGCACAACTTTCGGTCATCTTTAGGACGTAGATTTGGGTGTCATCGCAGAGAACTTTAAAAGAGCTATTACCTTAAGTAAAGCAATAAACATATTTGCCGAAATGTAAGTAAAAATCGGTGAAAACAGAAATCGGTTAAATTGAAAACAGAAAAATTAAAAATATCGTCTTGTACGCAAATCACGCAAATTAGAGAAAGCTCGCATCAACACGAATTTTAAAAACTTAAAATTCCCAGTGCCGAGCAAGTGTCACGGCTACGACAGCATCGAAAAATAAATGAAAAAACGGCGTTAAATAATAAACTTGTGATTTATCTATTCTGTCACCGTACTACTCTATATAACCATTGTATTAAAGATATTGATTTCAGTTCACACTAATTAAAAACACTTATTCTAAATTTAACCCGAACATAAATTCGTTATAGTTCGTTCTCACGAAACATCTACGGCGCGGACCTTGACTACGCCTTTATTTTTTTTTCAGTTCTACGTCGCATAGTCCCAGTAAGTGAGTAGCTTCTTTGTGAATGTCGCACTGGCTTATTAATGGGGTTGGTTGTCGCACCCAATACAGCCAAGCGTTTTCGCGGTGCATCGGCGTTACGATTGAATGTACCATTGTCAGGAATCGTATTTCACAGTTGCTTGGGACTTCTTCGGTTGACTTAAATAACGCTAATAAACATTCCGTGTGTGTAGATTCTGCCACATTATGCTGGCAAATACTGTACGTTTCCTTTATGGTGGTGCGCTTGATTTTGTAGTGCAACTCAAATAAGCCGAAATGCGGTTGCAAGCGGCTCGTATTCAGAATATATAGTATGTATTATGTTCAGTGTCAATCGGAGTGGTATATATTCGATTTAGCTTCCTTCATAATCTACTTAAGCCACGCGACTTATAGATATTATTATCTTGAGATAATAAAAAATAAATAAAACAATTTAAACTTTTATATTTCCTTTATTCAACCTTAAGGTTTAGTTGCTAAACGTCAACTGCGATATGCGAATCACTTCTCAATTAATTACAATTGGTTTTTTGAAATCGAGGTGATTCTGCATTTCCGTTGATTTCAAATGTTGCTTTTTAATAATTTTATTGAACTCATTATTCATGAGAACGGAAACGTCATAAGCAAATTTGTACAGCAGGTTTCCGTTCTCATGCCGAGTTGACACTTTCTTCGATGAGAAAATAAGTAGTGTCGATTTATTTCGATTGATTGTATTTATCGATGATACTTCTTATTCTCTCATCTGTGTTGGTTACATTGTATGTAACTTCACCCTCCCCAGTTCTTGGATTCTCCTGAATCCTATTTTGTATATTAATTTTGTTGCTTTTTCTTTTGTTACATATAAATAGTACAATAAATGTGAGTATAATTAAACCAAAAATAGGAAGTAAACTATAATTTACAATTTTATGGTATTTTAGTTCTTTAATTCTTTCGATGTTGTTTTCGTTTTCTAATATTATCTTTTTAAATTCTAAAGGTTTTAAATCCAAAATTTTATTTTCAAATTTGGGAATTACAAAGTGTTGAGTAAAGGTTCTCAAGCTATTTTTAAATTCTCTACTGTTTATCCTTATAGTAGAATTGCTAAAATTTATAAGATAATTTCCATTAAGAGATATGATTCTCTCATCACAAGTACTTTTGAGTTTACCTATTCTTATGTTATTAACAATAATTATATGCTCTTCAATAGACAAAATTTCACGGGAATTTAGGCCATAATTAACTTCACAAAAATTAGAGGTTAGCAAAAATCCAATATACATGGATCAAAAAATTCGATAGAGTTTCAGAGGAAATTGAACATCCAAGCAGAAGATAGGTGTAACCGTCTGCAGCGCTTCAAGGCACAACTTTCGGTCATCTTTAGGACGTAGATTTGGGTGTCATCGCAGAGAACTTTAAAAGAGCTATTACCTTAAGTAAAGCAATAAACATATTTGCCGAAATGTAAGTAAAAATCGGTGAAAACAGAAATCGGTTAAATTGAAAACAGAAAAATTAAAAATATCGTCTTGTACGCAAATCACGCAAATTAGAGAAAGCTCGCATCAACACGAATTTTAAAAACTTAAAATTCCCAGTGCCGAGCAAGTGTCACGGCTACGACAGCATCGAAAAATAAATGAAAAAACGGCGTTAAATAATAAACTTGTGATTTATCTATTCTGTCACCGTACTACTCTATATAACCATTGTATTAAAGATATTGATTTCAGTTCACACTAATTAAAAACACTTATTCTAAATTTAACCCGAACATAAATTCGTTATAGTTCGTTCTCACGAAACATCTACGGCGCGGACCTTGACTACGCCTTTATTTTTTTTTCAGTTCTACGTCGCATAGTCCCAGTAAGTGAGTAGCTTCTTTGTGAATGTCGCACTGGCTTATTAATGGGGTTGGTTGTCGCACCCAATACAGCCAAGCGCTTTCGCGGTGCATCGGCGTTACGATTGAATGTACCATTGTCAGGAATCGTATTTCACAGTTGCTTGGGACTTCTTCGGTTGACTTAAATAACGCTAATAAACATTCCGTGTGTGTAGATTCTGCCACATTATGCTGGCAAATACTGTACGTTTCCTTTATGGTGGTGCGCTTGATTTCGTAGTGCAACTCAAATAAGCCGAAATGCGGTTGCAAGCGGCTCGTATTCAGAATATATTGTATGTATTATGTTCAGTGTCAATCGGAGTGGTATATATTCGATTTAGCTTCCTTCATAATCTACTTAAGCCACGCGACTTATAGATATTATTATCTTGAGATAATAAAAAATAAATAAAACAATTTAAACTTTTATATTTCCTTTATTCAACCTTAAGGTTTAGTTGCTAAACGTCAACTGCGAATCACTTCTCAATTAATTACAATTGGTTTTTTGAAATCGAGGTGATTCTGCATTTCCGTTGATTTCAAATGTTGCTTTTTAATAATTTTATTGAACTCATTATTCATGAGAACGGAAACGTCATAAGCAAATTTGTACAGCAGGTTTCCGTTCTCATGCCGAGTTGACACTTTCTTCGCTGAGAAAATAAGTAGTGTCGATTTATTTCGATTGATTGTATTTATCGATGATACTTCTTATTCTCTCATCTGTGTTGGTTACATTGTATGTAACTTCACCCTCCCCAGTTCTTGGATTCTCCTGAATCCTATTTTGTATATTAATTTTGTTGCTTTTTCTTTTGTTACATATAAATAGTACAATAAATGTGAGTATAATAAAACCAAAAATAGGAAGTAAACTATAATTTACAATTTTATGGTATTTTAGTTCTTTAATTCTTTCGATGTTGTTTTCGTTTTCTAATATTATCTTTTTAAATTCTAAAGGTTTTAAATCCAAAGTTTTATTTTCAAATTTGGGAATTACAAAGTGTTGAGTAAAGGTTCTCAAACTATTTTTAAATTCTCTACTGTTTATCCTTATAGTACAATTGCTAAAATTTATAAGATAATTTCCATTAAGAGATATGATTCTCTCATCATGTTCAAATTTAGCATTAGCAATGAACTGCCGAAATAGTGAGGAGGAATGAAATTACACAAAAAAACAAAATTCTTAATGATTTCTTTGTTTTTATTCACTTAACAAAACAATTATTTTTTACACATTTATCAATATTATTTCACATAGTTTTTTTATTATTTTTACACAAGTATTTTTAAAAATCCATCTTTCAACAAAAAAAAAAAGGTTCAGTATATTACTAGACAAATGTTAATTCATAATTTATTTTACATTTGAACACAAGATTTTTTCTGAGTTTAAATTAATTTCAGATTTACATAGAACTTTTATTTTAGAAAAAAACCTCTTCGATCGATTTACACCACAATTAAAATTTCTGCTTTTTTTTTTGTTTTTAAGAAACTAAGACTCCTTTCTTGGTCGTACAAAACAAAAACTCAAGTTGAATAAATTCTTCACGCCAGAAAAACAACTGACTTAAGAAATGATTTTGTGGCTAAAGAAAACTTGTCAAGGCCTATCAAATCATTTCCTAAGTCAGTTCAAAAGCTACTTGATTAACACCAAGTAGTTTTTTTTTGTTCAGTGATTACTGAACGTTCTCCTCCCCGTTGGCAACTTGTTTGACAACCTAATCTGCAGTTACTGGTAAAATGCATAATTTTGTAACTGGTCGCAATAAACTAGAAGTAGCTGTCTTTATAGTAACGACTCTAGTGTGTCCATCTGCTCCCGGATGTAACTGTTCGACTCGTGCAAGTGGCCATTTACTCGGTGGAAATCTCTCGTCTGTTAAGAGCACCATTGATCCAATCTTAATCTCATTGGATGGATGATGCCACTTTGAAATAGATTGATACCTCTGCAAACATTCAGCTGACCATCTCTTCCAGAAGTACTGAAGCTTTTGTTGAAGTAACTGCCATTTTGATAACCTAGAAGAATTAAACTCCAGAAGTGAAGGCTCAGGACATAGATTCAGTGGCTCGCCAATCAGAAAGTGACCTGGTGTCAGTACCCTTAAGTCAGATGGATCCTCAAATAAAGGACTCAGCGGTCTAGAATTTAACACCGACTCAATTTGAGTAAGAAGTGTTGTTAACTCTTCATAGGTTAGAAGTGTATCGCCTATGACTCTTTTTAGATGGAATTTTAAAGATTTCACAGCAGCTTCCCACTTACCACCAAAGTGTGGTGCACCAGGTGGGATAAACTGCCAATTAGTCCCCTCCTTTAACAATAAACTTTTTAGATTCTGATTCTCACATGTTCCAGCTTGGAAGAGATTCCTGAGAATTTTGTCAGCACCCAAAAAATTGGTCCCACAGTCACTCGATAGCGTGTTGCAGATACCTCGACGACTGATGAAACGTCTATATGCTGCAATGAATGCCTCAGAAGTATAATCTGTAACGATTTCAAGATGTATTGCTGAGGAAACAAGGCAAACAAACACAGCAATCCAACTCTTATAAGATTTAGCTCCTCTACCCTTCCACGTTTTAACTGTAAATGGGCCAGCATAGTCAACTCCTGAATGGTAGAAAGCTCTGGAAGGATTGACCCGAGCAGAAGGTAACTGCCCCATCAGTTGTTGAGCTCTCACTCCTCTATTTCTCGCACAGATGACACAGCGTAAGATATATGAGCGAACTGGCATTCGACCACCAACTATCCAGTAAGCTCGTCTCAGATAAGATAGTGTTAGTTGTGTTCCACCATACAACGTCTTCTCATGAGCTTCAGCAATTACTAGAGATGTTAACTGTGAATTCCTAGGCAGAATTGCCTGATGTTTCTCCTCAGATGATATTCTAGCGCGTTCTAATCGCCCACCAACTCTTAAGACTCCTTCAAAATCAACAAATGGTGTTAATTTACAAAGGCTGTTAGTCTTTGAAAGAAAATTTTCTTGTTTCAGTATATGTAACTCTTTGGAAAAGAACAATCCTTGAGTTATCTTGATGTGTATAATTTTAGCCGCTTCCAGGTCACTTGTAGATAATGGGTGTATTAGCGAAGATTGAGGTTTGCCCTTGAAGCATTGAATAGCTCGCAAGCATGTAGCAGTAATTTTTAAAATTGGTAGTAGACTCGATCTCTTCTCTAGTATTTCGCAGAATGGATTCTCCTCAGATTTCCTCACAAAGAAACATTGACCTGGTTTCTCCTCAAGATTAGCAGTCATTACAGATGGTAATTTAAAGATTGGCCACTCTTCTGCTGACTTTAGCAACCATGATGGTCCGTGCCACCATAACATATGATCTCGTAGCTTCTCAGGTGATAACCCTCTAGATGCGCAGTCTGCTGGATTCTGCTTTCCAGGTACATACTGCCAGATAGCATTAGGCTGAAGATCTTGAACTCTGTGTACTCTGTTCCTTACATAGTCCTTCCATCTTGAAGGGGGACTTCTCAACCATGTTAAGGTGACAGAAGAATCTGACCACAAGAAAGTAGATGCA
This sequence comes from Chrysops caecutiens, assembly GCA_963971475.1. Taxonomy (NCBI): domain Eukaryota; kingdom Metazoa; phylum Arthropoda; class Insecta; order Diptera; family Tabanidae; genus Chrysops; species Chrysops caecutiens. The sequence continues at coordinate 54,020,061 of OZ020567.1, read as the reverse complement.
TCAGGTATCTCAAGAGTTATCTTGACATAACTGACAAGTTTTGTGAGCAGCAAAGCAGCGTTTAACTCAAGCCTTGGTATCGTAGTTGGTTTGAGTGGTGCAACTTGAGATTTAGCACACACGAAAGATGAATGACTCTCTCCAAATTCATTTGTGACTTTCAGAAAAATTACTGCAGCCATACCAAGCTGCGAAGCGTCAGAAAACCCATGTATCTCAACTGCTGTTGATGAATTCAGGTGAAGCCATCTTGGGATATTAATAACATCGACTTTTTTTAAATCTTCTTGAAATTCATTCCACTTTTTACTGAGCTCTTCAGTGATAGGGTCGTCCCAACTCACTTTCTCCAGCCATAACTCCTGCATTAGCATTTTTGCTCGAATAACGACTGGCACAAGGAAACCTAGTGGATCGAAAAGACGAGCAATCGCAGATAAAATTGATCTCTTTGTTTGTTTAGTTGATGATAGCTCCAAATGTTTGAAAAAGAAATGATCTGCCGATGGGTTCCATGAAAGTCCAAGAACTTTCACTGAATTTTCTTTTTCTTGAATGTCGACTTCTATTAGCTTACTCTCTGCAGATATCGCTGACAGTACTTCTGGTGAATTACTTGCCCATTTGGCTAGAGGGAATCCTCCTGCTGCACACAAAGATTTTACTTGAACAGCTGTCGAAATAGCTTCAGAAATAGTCTCTCCTCCTCCATAGATATCATCCACATAACGTCCCTTGATAAGCGGATCAATTGCGAGTGGGTATTTTTTCTTTTCGTCTTCTGCAAGTTGAAGCAGAACTCTCACAGCTAGATAAGGTGCACATCTTGTCCCATAAGTTACTTTGGTGAGTTGATATGGAGTCATTTTCTTGTTTTCATCAACCCACCAAATCCTCTGTAGATCCCAGTCGTCAGGATTGACATTTATTTGGCGGAACATCTTTGTTATATCAGTTGCAAAAACAATTCGATGTCTTCTCACCCATAAAAGTACATCTGAAATATCCTTTTGAATCTTTGGACCACTATGTAGCAAATCATTTAATGAAGAACCCGAAGTAGTGTTACTGGAACCATTAAAGACTACTCGTAATTTCGTTGTAGTACTCTGCTCTCTTAATACTCCATGATGTGGAAGATAATAGATTGGTGTCTCAGGATGTTTGACTGGTGCTCTCCTCATATGACTTAGATTTTCATATTCATTCATAAACTCAGTATACAGTTTGCCATATGTAAGACTACTCTCTAGACGTTTCAAGATACTTGATAAGCATCTCTTGGCTTTAACAGAAGAATCACCAAGAGTAGATGGTAAAGATTTTAGTGGTAAACTAACAATATATCGACCAGAGTCATCTCTTGAATGTGTATTCTTGAAGAAGTCCTCACATCGTTGATCTTCAGGGTCAAGTTTTGATAGACTTGACTCTATTATTTCTTCTTGTGCCCAAAATTTACTCAGAATCGATTGCAGCTCCTCATCTGCTGAAGAGTAATGACAGTGAGGTGAATAACTATTGCAATTTTGTTGAGCAGAACCATAAATGATCCAACCAAAAATAGTGGATTGAGCTATAGGAGTACCATTTTCGCCCTTTATCACACCAGATAGCATAATCTCGCTTGTTGGTATAGCTCCTAGTAAAATATCAACAGGCTTTGACGTGCAATACTCCGGGTCAGCAAGCTCTAAGTTGTTAAGATGTGGCCAGTTTGGCGTCTCAATACTTTCAGCAGGTAATTGTGTTGCAAGTTTGCTCAAAATATATACCTGAGTAATAATAGATTGTTCAGAATACTTCGATTGAAGTTTCAGAAGGCAGCTTCCTAGCGTATGTCCACTAGACGAATTCCCAATTCCGGATATAGGTATCGTAGATATTTCCTTTGGTATTTTCAAACGTCTAAAAAACTTTTCAGAAATGAAGGACAACTCAGAACCAGGATCCACAAGAACTCTAGCCTCAACAGGTTCCATGTTAGGTAATATAATTAAAACCTTGCCAGTAGCGAGCAGTACAATGGATCTTAGGTGATCTAATTGCTCAAGATTCCAATCGTCACATTCTTTTTTCATAACTTCATCATGAAAGATTTTAGATGAAGTAGATAGTGCAGACTCAGATTTTTTCAAACAAGATGTAGTCTCAGATATTTCAGCAGGAAGTAAACGTAAATGGTTTGTATTTACGTTTCTCAAAAATTGACAAGATTTGTCAATCAATCATTTCTCTGAATTTGATTTACTCAGTTCAGGATTTGTAGAATTACTCCTAACTGATGCTTCAAATGGTTTTCTATGATTCTCAAAATGTATTTCAGTATGGTGCATAGCACCGCATTTCTGGCAACGATTCTTATTTGTGCAATGTTGCACCCTGTGGTTACCCAAACAATTAAAGCAAAGTCTTAAATTCTTAACTGTGTCGACTTTCTCATTTGTTGACATGACCTTGAACTTAGGACACCATAACACATAGTGATTGCTCTTACAGATGGCACATCGAGCGTCAATCTTTTCACTGGGAGTCTCTGATGATCTTGTCACCACGGTATAACTCACTGCTGGTTTAACTGATGATTGTCTTTTAGATGATTTACTCGGATATTTACTAATAGAAGAATTGCTCGAAGTTGAAGATGGTATACGAATGTTTTCAGACCCTTCCCAGACAAGTGCAGTGAGTTCAAGAAACTCCAAAAGCGTATCGTAGGTCGGGAAGTCCTTTGTCAGACCCAGTTTAGTTTCCCATCTAGCAACTGTATGAGAGTCTAGTTTATTTAAAGTAGCAGTGATAAGTAGGACATCAGAGAATGTCACTCCCGATCCCAGTGACTTCAGAGAATCCAAGGCTCTAGTATTAGTTGCGATAAGTTCCTTCAATTCTGTAGCCGAACCTCCAGTAACGCGTGAACCATAAAGAATACTTTCAGCATGTCTTTTTAGCAACAATCGGGGATTGTCATAACGTCTCACAAGCAGATCCCATGCAGGCTTAAAAGACTCATTTGATGGGGGGATACTCTCGATAAGAGATTTTGGTTCACCAGCAAGTTGAGTTTTCAGATAATACATCTTAGTAGCTGGCTGAAGGCTAATATCCTTACCGATAATAGCTAAGAATAAGTCTCGAAAGGGAACCCACTCCATTGGATCCCCTGAAAATATTGGTAATTTTATTTCAGGCAGAGAATGATTTAAACTAATTCCAGCAGAAGCAGCTGCAGAATTGTCAAGCAGTTCTTTCCCGGTTGGAGTTTTGCCTTCAAGAAGCTTGTCTTTTATTTCCATTAAAGTGGCCCTTAGATTAACATAAAAAAGTTGAGCTTGATCGTAGACATCTTGCAAATGATACTCAGTTGTAAGGATTTCATCGCTCTTTGTATCATAGAACGTATTATGAAAGGAATCAAACTGATCCCACTTTTTTTCGAGAAATTCCAGATGACTTGACACAGCTGGTAAACTCATAGATGCTAACTTTTCATCACTATGTTGCTTGGCCATTTTCTCCAGATAATAGAACCGTTGCATTTGAAGAGCTATTTTTTGCTCAAGTTTTGCCGCCATTATGACAGTTGACCAGTAATACTTTCAACAAATAGATAAAATGTGGAAAATACTCACGGCTTGGCTCCCTCTACGTATGATTTTTTTTAAAGAAAAAAAAACACTTTCAGTTCAGAATTTTTCAAACCGCACTCACTATCCGGCTCGAAGGACCATAAAAATGTTCAAATTTAGCATTAGCAATGAACTGCCGAAATAGTGAGGAGGAATGAAATTACACAAAAAAACAAAATTCTTAATGATTTCTTTGTTTTTATTCACTTAACAAAACAATTATTTTTTACACATTTATCAATATTATTTCACATAGTTTTTTTATTATTTTTACACAAGTATTTTTAAAAATCCATCTTTCAACAAAAAAAAAAAAGGTTCAGTATATTACTAGACAAATGTTAATTCATAATTTATTATACATTTGAACACAAGATTTTTTCTGAGTTTAAATTAATTTCAGATTTACATAGAACTTTTATTTTAGAAAAAAACCTCTTCGATCGATTTACATCACAATTAAAATTTCTGCTTTTTTTTTGTTTTTAAGAAACTAAGACTCCTTTCTTGGTCGTACAAAACAAAAACTCAAGTTGAATAAATTCTTCACGCCAGAAAAACAACTGACTTAAGAAATGATTTTGTGGCTAAAGAAAACTTGTCAAGGCCTATCAAATCATTTCCTAAGTCAGTTCAAAAGCTACTTGAATAACACCAAGTAGTTTTTTTTTGTTCAGTGATTACTGAACACATCACAAGTACTTTTGAGTTTACCTATTCTTATGTTATTAACAATAATTATATGCTCTTCAATAGACAAAATTTCACGGGAATTTAGGCCATAATTAACTTCACAAAAATTAGAGGTTAGCAAGAATCCAATATACATGGATCAAAAAATTCGATAGAGTTTCAGAGGAAATTGAACATCCAAGCAGAAGATAGGTGTAACCGTCTGCAGCGCTTCAAGGCACAACTTTCGGTCATCTTTAGGACGTAGATTTGGGTGTCATCGCAGAGAACTTTAAAAGAGCTATTACCTTAAGTAAAGCAATAAACATATTTGCCGAAATGTAAGTAAAAATCGGTGAAAACAGAAATCGGTTAAATTGAAAACAGAAAAATTAAAAATATCGTCTTGTACGCAAATCACGCAAATTAGAGAAAGCTCGCATCAACACGAATTTTAAAAACTTAAAATTCCCAGTGCCGAGCAAGTGTCACGGCTACGACAGCATCGAAAAATAAATGAAAAAACGGCGTTAAATAATAAACTTGTGATTTATCTATTCTGTCACCGTACTACTCTATATAACCATTGTATTAAAGATATTGATTTCAGTTCACACTAATTAAAAACACTTATTCTAAATTTAACCCGAACATAAATTCGTTATAGTTCGTTCTCACGAAACATCTACGGCGCGGACCTTGACTACGCCTTTATTTTTTTTTCAGTTCTACGTCGCATAGTCCCAGTAAGTGAGTAGCTTCTTTGTGAATGTCGCACTGGCTTATTAATGGGGTTGGTTGTCGCACCCAATACAGCCAAGCGTTTTCGCGGTGCATCGGCGTTACGATTGAATGTACCATTGTCAGGAATCGTATTTCACAGTTGCTTGGGACTTCTTCGGTTGACTTAAATAACGCTAATAAACATTCCGTGTGTGTAGATTCTGCCACATTATGCTGGCAAATACTGTACGTTTCCTTTATGGTGGTGCGCTTGATTTTGTAGTGCAACTCAAATAAGCCGAAATGCGGTTGCAAGCGGCTCGTATTCAGAATATATAGTATGTATTATGTTCAGTGTCAATCGGAGTGGTATATATTCGATTTAGCTTCCTTCATAATCTACTTAAGCCACGCGACTTATAGATATTATTATCTTGAGATAATAAAAAATAAATAAAACAATTTAAACTTTTATATTTCCTTTATTCAACCTTAAGGTTTAGTTGCTAAACGTCAACTGCGATATGCGAATCACTTCTCAATTAATTACAACTGGTTTTTTGAAATCGAGGTGATTCTGCATTTCCGTTGATTTCAAATGTTGCTTTTTAATAATTTTATTGAACTCATTATTCATGAGAACGGAAACGTCATAAGCAAATTTGTACAGCAGGTTTCCGTTCTCATGCCGAGTTGACACTTTCTTCGATGAGAAAATAAGTAGTGTCGATTTATTTCGATTGATTGTATTTATCGATGATACTTCTTATTCTCTCATCTGTGTTGGTTACATTGTATGTAACTTCACCCTCCCCAGTTCTTGGATTCTCCTGAATCCTATTTTGTATATTAATTTTGTTGCTTTTTCTTTTGTTACATATAAATAGTACAATAAATGTGAGTATAATTAAACCAAAAATAGGAAGTAAACTATAATTTACAATTTTATGGTATTTTAGTTCTTTAATTCTTTCGATGTTGTTTTCGTTTTCTAATATTATCTTTTCAAATTCTAAAGGTTTTAAATCCAAAGTTTTATTTTCAAATTTGGGAATTACAAAGTGTTGAGTAAAGGTTCTCAAACTATTTTTAAATTCTCTACTGTTTATCCTTATAGTACAATTGCTAAAATTTATAAGATCATTTCCATTAAGACATATGATTCTCTCATCACAAGTACTTTTGAATTTGCCTATTCTTATGTTATTAACAATAATTATATGCTCTTCAATAGACAAAATTTCCTCTTCATTATTTTCAATAAACTTGCAGTTTCCCAAACTAACGCAATGTTTGCTCTTTGGTAATTCTTTCAAAGACTTTCCCGGAATTTATATAAGCATTTGGTTATCATGGCGAATGACATATTCATTACTGAAATCAATTTGTTTGTTTTCTGAATTCACAACCGGAACGAGTAAAATTTTGTTCTTGAATAAACTATGGATGGGGATCTTGATGGCAAAAACTAAAGAATTATCTAAGTGTTTGGCCACGGCTAAACGAATGTTTGCTAATTTGTTGAAGTCAATTTCGTACTCATTTATTTCGTCATCAGTCAATATGTTTGGGTGTAAAAGTCCTAGTCTGGCGGATGCAATATTGTCCTGAATATGTTCAATTTGTCTCTCTATATAGTCAAGTTTATACATTTGTTCTAAAAACGGTTTTCAGAAAGGATCCTCATTTCTGTAATATTAAGTTTGTTTAGTGTCTCTAATATGTCTGTCCGGTCTGTCTCAATGATGCTTTTAATTTGCCTAAATGTTCGATTGAAATTTTCATTTATTTTAATTTGTTGATTGACTGTTTGTAGTATGTTATGATTATTTTTGTCCATGATTGTTAAATGGCTTTCAATATCTTGTCGATCGTCGTTGTCCATTAGTTCGAAGATCCATTTAAGTGTATTCCCACCCAAATTTATAAGGCCTCGTTTGATTCGGTGAGGAAGTAGTGTTTTTATTTTATTTTTAATGGTTTTTATTCTACTATCTATCAAATCCCTATGCTTTTCTAATTCCAGTATTTTTAAAGTTGCTGCTAAATTACTAGCCAGATTCATTATTTCGTCTGGGTAAACTCTGTGTAGGATAATTTCGAATTTGTCAGGTATTTCCACCGTGTCAGTTTTTATTTCGGCGTATCCTAACTCTGTCTGGATCTTTTCAATTGTCATCGTTTGATGCGTTATTGTTGGTAGTAAAAGTATCGATGTCCATAGCAGAATTGCCTTCACGGTTGTCCTCTGAAAATTTAAATGGACGTTTTATATTTGTTTCATGAACATTAGCCAAATTGTATTTCCTAAACTTGGGTTCTTCTTTATGCCTTAACGATTTATAATTCTTTATGAACCCAGTGTTTCGCCGTTCCCTGTAGTCTTCCCGGTTTTTGTTTCTCTTATTAATAACCCTTAATTTGGTTTCACTAAGCCTATCATAAATAACTTTAGCATCCACCTCTTTATTGTGGACGGATAATGGAGTGGTTTTAATTGTCGAGTGGAACGTTTTGTTGTAGAATTCAATTGCTTTAAGTATCTGTATTCTTATAGGTAGCTTATCTTCTAAATTGAGAATTCTAATTTTTTCAGTTATAGTGTTGTTAAGCCTTTCAATGTCTGCATTCCTAGTATGACAATTAGGTTTCGTAACATGGTACTCTATGTTTTCTTCGTTACAAAAGTTCCTAATATGTTGAGAATCAAATCCGTTGTCAAAGACTAATTTTTTTCTTTTTACCCCTGATCGCTATAATTTGCCTTATTTTTTCTAATAAGGTAATATGTATCCTATCTTCCAAATAGAGACTAACTGCATGTTTTGAAAACTTGTCTATTGCATTCAGAAAATTATGTTTACTGTTTGTATATACATCTATATGCACGATTCCATTCACTTCTTTAGGTGTTTCAGTGATTTCAAACTTTTTTTTATTGGTTTCCTATCGTATTTGGCTCCTGTAAAATTTCGCAGTTATTTAGTATTTTATAAATAGTTTTTTTCAATTTAGGATTATAAACTCTCTTTTTGAGTCCTTCATAAGTAGGAATTATGCCCTGATTCTTCTTTATGGAATAATACTATTTGTCTTTTTAAATGCTCCTCATCTTCTATGTCTTTTGCAAAGTGGCTACATTTAACAAATTTGGTAAAATGTCTATTTGGAAATAGTTCAATAAGTTTTTGCTGTAGCCTGTTATAATCCCTATCGCTTAACTCAGTTAAAATACCATTTCCTTTACTAATATGTCTTCTGAGAACATCGCTTTCTAGCTCTAAATCTTGCTAGTCTACAAAAATACGTTTATTGTTAAATATGGATTCATACTCTTTTTCTTTATTTTCTACAAAAATAGTTTGTTGTTTGAACCTATTTACAACCGTTTCTAATAGGGGAATATGGTCATTAGACTCCTCCTCTTGAGAGTGGACAGTCTCCATATTTACTGATTCATTTGCGATGATGCTTAAATTTTCTGCATCAGATTGGGACTCTGAGTTCTCCTCTACATGGTTAATACTCAAATTTTCAGTATTGACCGTATCAGGAATATCCAAGTGGGTATTTTTGGGGGTGGAGTCAGTCTCGAGTCAATTAATTTCATTGATTTCTGTGTTTATACGGCTTAGAAAGTCAGCTACTTTGTTATCCTTACCTTTTATATAATCGATTTTCATATTATATTCTCCCAACTGAATCAACCATCTTTGTATACGGGGATTTATGTCTTTCCCAGAATGTTTTACATGCAACCATTTGATTGGTTGATGATCTGTTAGAAGATCAAACTCTTTACCGAAAATATATGCTCGGAAGTATTTTACTGCCCATACTACCGCCAATAATTCTTTGTCAAACGGTGCATACTTCTGTTCATGGTCGTTGAGAGTCCTAGAGGCGTAGCAAATGGGATGCCCTTCTTGAATAAGAACGGCTACAATTGCATAGTTACTAGCGTCAGTGATGATTTTGAATGTTTTATTAAAGTTGGGGTATCTCAAAATAGGATAACTAGTTATAAGCTCTTTCAATTTTTCAATGGCTGCGACATAACAGGGATCATTTACGTGTATTTTAGTATTTTTTTTCAGGTATTTAACCATTGGATGTGCTATTTTCGCATAGTCTTTGACAAATTTGCGATAAAAGCCGGTTGTGCCTAGAAATGATTTGATTTGCTTTTGGGTGGTGGGGAGCTTTAAATCTCTTATAACTTCTATTCTTGAAGGATTGGGCTTAAGCCCCTATGGAGTCAATATATGACCAAGAAATTCAGTCTCCTTACTCAGAAACTTGCATTTGTCGATTTGGATTTTGAGGCCAGCCGACCTTAATTTTTCAAAGATGATCCTAAGATTTAATAAATGCTCTTCTAACGAAGTGCTGAAAATAAGAATGTCGTCTAAGTACAGAAGACATATTTTGTTTATATATTTGCGAAGAACCGCATTCATCAGTCGTTGAAAGGTTGATGGCGCATTTTTCAGACCAAATGGCATTCTCAAATATTCATAATGTCCGCAAGGAGTGGAAAATGCCGTTTTCTTTCTATCAGATTCTTTCATAAGAATTTGATGGAATCCTTTGGCCAAATCCAACGTTGTGAAATATTGCGCAGAACCGAGATTATTCAGAATATTTTCGATGTTGGGTATAGGGAACTTGTCATCTACGGTAATTTCATTTAATTTTCTGTAATCAATAACAATTCGCCACTTTTTTTGCCCAGAATTGTCCGCTTTTTTGGGAACAATCCATAATGGACTATTATATGGAGAATTGCTTTCCTTTATTATCCCCTACTCTTACATCTCCTGTATTTGGCGCTCTATTTCTTTCTCATGCACCTGGGGATACCTATAAATTTTCGAGAAAACAGGTCTATCGATAGAAGTAACAATTTCATGTTTAATTTCATGAGTTGAAGTGAGTATGTCGCCTTCTTTGAAAAATAAATCTTCGTTCTGTTTTAGAATATTAGTGACACAAGATTTCTCTTCTTCATTTAGGTGTTCTAGATTTATTTTTTCAAGGAAGTTATCAGATGTCCCGTCAAGTGTACATATTTCACTTAAAACATAAGGGTAGATGGCGTCTTCGAAAAGTATTTTACGACCATTAACTTCTATAAACATAGATTCTAAATTAATTTTCGCTTTGAATGGGACAAGGAAATTTTGACCCATGATAGCGTCATATTTCTTGTCCTTTAGGTCAATAATTTTCCATGAGACAGTGTCAAGAAATTGAAATTCGTTTGGCATGGGAGTTACAACTTTATGTGTAACTTGATTGACTCCATTAATTGTTGAAAAATAAAGTGGTTGGTGGAGTTTTTCAGGCTTAAATTCTTTTAAAATATTTGGCTTTTAAATACTAGTGGCTGAACCAGTGTCGATCAGGCATTTTACTACCTGACTACCAATGGTAATAATTATAATTGGGAGTCTTGGATCCGAGGCTCTTCGTGAAAATTTACGTCCTGATTGGCAGTTAGATTACCGATTTCCATTGGCTCCGGTATGGGATTAGTACCTCTACTTTGTTCAGAATAATCCCTATGAGAAGGCCAATTTGGGTTTCGGTTGCGGAACTGACCTGAACCGTTATTATAATTATTTTTGCGCTTGTTGTTCTGAAAATTATTATTTTGGTGGTTATTTCTTACATTATTATTGTTACCGTTTGTTCGATTATTACCGTTACGGAAATTAGAATTATTTTTATGATCACTGTAATTCGAGGGATTATTTTTATTTTGTCTATTGAAGCTTACATTATCTTGACAAAATTTGTTGTTTTTAGATAAATTCGATTTGTTTTTCCTGCTGTGAAAGTTGACAGCATCTTCATTATCTAATCATTTTAAATTTTCGAATTTATTGAACAATTTTATTATTGTAGCATCCTCAGGTATATTACCTCTTAAAAAATCATGAATTTTGCTACTTATTATGTCAACCAGGTACTTATCATCATTGCTAGGGTGGAACTCATATAGTTCGTTCAACTTATAATTTATTGGCCTAACGTTATTTAAAAGTTCTCTTAACGTACTTACTCTTAGTGATCTGCATCTGTTGAGCAACTCGGCGTAGTCTTCTCTGGGTCTAAAATGTAGCTTCAGTTCCTGTTTTACTGCATCCAAACTGCTGTCGCTTCCTAGTCGCTGAATACATCTTTTGGCTTCTCCTTGAATTTTATTGTTGATGATGACACCCAATGCATATTCTGCTAGGCCTGGAGTATTGTTGCAAAGCTGGAACGTCTGGTCGACTGAGCGTATAAATTCTTGCACTGTAAAATCGTCCTTTCCGTTGAATATCCTCAACTTCTGAATATAGTTAAGGAATTGATCTGTGGACAACACGAACTGTTGCTGTTCCGGCTGGACTATCTGTTGTGCTGCTGCCATTTCTTGGATTCTGGCTTGCAATGCAGCAATCTGTGCTTCTTGTTGTTCAACAACGTTTCCTAGTTGTGCCTCCATGGGATATTCAAAATTTCTATTATTATCGTGTAAAATGTCTCGTCTATTTACCATTAAAAAATTTCGCAGAATTTCACAAAAAATGTATCTTTGGCATATATTCCAACTTATACTTTCACTTGGAAATTTGTACTATTTTTCTAAAGTTTTCTATAGTTTTCCTATTTTCTGCACTTTATTCACTGTCATTTTCTAGAATTTGTCTTTTTCTTCTATTTTTCCTTAAATTTTATTTTTACTTACTTTGGCATCTATTTCACTTTATACTTTCACTTGGAAAAATTTTTTTTCTATTCTTCTAAAGTTTTCTATATTTTTTTTCACTTCATTCTTTTTCACTTTCTATAATTTGTTTATTATTTTTTTTTTTTTTTTTTATATATAGTTTCATTTATTGAGAACAACCCAATGCCAGCCTCAGCATCAGAAAAAGGGATAAAGGCTTGTCCCGTTGTTCCAAATGAAATTGCGAAGAGTAGGTTTAAATCACTGGATTCTTATCTTCGGATGAGAATCCTACCGACTGCGCCACTTATAGATTTTATTATCTTGAGATAATAAAAAATAAATAAAACAATTTAAACTTTTATATTTCCTTTATTCAACCTTAAGGTTTAGTTGCTAAACGTCAACTGCGAAATGCGAATCACTTCTCAATTAATTGCAATTCGGTTTTTTGAAATCGAGGTGATTCTGCATTTCCGTTGATTTCAAATTTTGCTTTTTAATAATTTTATTGAACTCATTATTCATGAGAACGGAAACGTCATAAGCAAATTTGTGCAGCAGGTCTCCGTTCTCATGCCGAGTTGACACTTTCTTCGATGAGAAAATAAGTAGTGTCGATTTATTTCGACTGATTGTATTTATCGATAATACTACTTATTCTCTCATCTGTGTTGGTTACATTGTATGTAACTCGCGTTGTAGGGTTATGAGATCCATGGTGGTTGTTTTGCCGTTGTATCCCTCGGATGCGTTTAGGTATATGCCTAGAATTTGATGTCTTGGTATCAGTAATGGGCTGAACTCTCGTCTATATAGCGTCTCTATGGCGATGGAAAGATCCGTCAGTTCCCAATATCTTTGCTGGAGTTCCGCCATCATATACATGGATAACTCATTTACGTCCAGCCGCAGCTGTTTTATGCGAAATTGATCTGTGTGGTTCGCTCATTCCTCTATATTTCCGTTACGGTTCTCCACCATTTGCACTAGTTTAGTATGCCTTTCATTCGTTTCCGCGTTTGTTTCGCTCATAGCTTTCAATGTTGTTTTCGTGATGGTTACTGGTTTTTCAGCCAAATCTAGGTTGGCTTGAGTATCTTTTTCTAACTCATTAAGCTTTTGGTGTATATTTTGGGGTCAACGTTATTCAAAGTCCCAAATACCTTTTTTATGATTTTCTCCCCAATGTTCTGCAATCCCCTTCTTGTTCAATTATGTCGCTTTATTGTGACGTCTGCTTTGTTTATTACATCTCTTATTGGCGCTACTTGTTTCTTAATTTTTTTTTGCCAATGTCTACAATTTTCGTCCCCTGTTTAGCCGTTTACCTCGTTGCATAGTCGATGTATTGTCTCTTCCCAGTTTTCCACATGACTTAGGTGTAATTCGCGTGTTGGCTGTGATGGTTGGGTAAGTATAGTCCTGTGATCATGGTATGCCTGTACTTTCTTTAGTGGTTCGAAAACTATTCCCTGGTGTAGTATTGGGTGTTCCACTGGAGTTTGTCGGGTTATCGTTGTTCCCAGGCTTATTATTATAATCAGTTGAACAATTCTGAAAAACAGAGAGGATTGTTTAATTGATTAGTTGAACAGCTTCAACCGTTTAATATGTACACGGCGCTTACGTTTCCCTATCAATATAGTGGTATTAACCGGGCTATTTATGTCTACGACCTTATAGGATCCTAGCCAGTGCTAAACTCATATGTTTTTCCGTGCTGCATTGTATTGGATTTACTTTCCGGTCGTAATATTCCTTCGACTGGATTTTACTCTCCTCTAGGTTTCTTCGAGCTGTTTGGTAAACTCTTTGGAGTTTGTTCCTTAGGCGAAAATAATAGCTTTCATGGTCGTAGATTGGTTCGAGCTACTTTTTCAGGTTGTTGGGCAGGGGGGCAGAATGTTATGGTATTGGTATGCTAGGATGATTAATGTATGTATGGTGAGGAGAGCGCCCACAGCGAGAGACCTGCGTGTACGCAGCAGTCTGTGTTTGGCCATGCTAGAGAGCACACGTGCCTCGCTCCTGTATATCTTATGACTTCATAATAAATATATTTTGATATTTAATTGACTCTATAGTGTATCATTTATTTACACTTATAACAGCAGAGAAACCGAATAAGCAGTCCATCGGTGTTAGTTTCGTGGTTGACTGTATACTATTGTTCCTCACAAACATTGCGGCTCGCAAGTGCTCATCCCAGTTCGCCTGATTGTCATCGACGAAATTTGTTAAGTATTTCAATAGGGGCCAGTGGGATTGTGGGACGGCGTCGTTTCTAATTTCCGGATCTTGAATAGCTTACATATCTCCTTGAACATTTCCGATGTGAAGTTAAATACCTTGGTCTGTGATTAATTTGCTTAGGATTCGGTACCGGCTTATGATTTCTTCCACGAAGGCTTGTGGCACGGTCTTTGCTTCCATATTTTGTAGGGGCACAACATCCATAAATCGAGTTAAGTCATCCTCATAACTCAGAATGTATTTGTTTCTCTGTATCGGGGTTTGAGCCCACTATATCCATATACGCCTTGTGGAACGGTAATTTAGCAGTGTCAGTTATGATGATTGGTTCTTTGAGCTCCCGGCTTAATTTATTTAGTTGAGATTTTTAGCAACTTTTTATGTATTTGGTTATGTCTCTCATCATACCCTTCCGTTGGTAGGTTTTTTGTATCCCTTGATGTCCTCCGAATGGTGCATTGTGACAGTCAACTAATATAGTTGTTATGCCTTGAGGAACCGTTAAGACCCTTATTTCCCTTCTTGGTGGGGGTTCCTCTTCATCTCTTTGTTGTTCTTTTCCTGTATTGCATTATTTTCCTGTAAGGGTGTGGTTTGGCATTTTTGGTTGCTGCCTGTTCTTTGGCTTGTCGGCGAATCATAACTAATACTTCATAAGGAGGTCCGCGTTGTTGTTCTTTGCCCCTCCTTCTACTTGAGTTCCAAAGTGTAATCCGACAGCTTGTGCCAGAGCCTCAGTATTCGACTTGTTGTATCTTTGATTCTTATTGCTCCTCTTGAGGGGCTATGATCCGTGAATACGGTGAATGGTCGTCCGTACAAGTAACTTCGATAGTGTTTTACGGCGCATACTATAGCCAGTAATTCTCGCTCAATGGCGCAATAGTTTTTCTCTGCGGCATTGAACATTCAACTAGCATAAGCGACTAATTTTTCTTCATTCTCGGGCCCTTGCTGTTACTGTTTTAGGTACTGGGTAATCTTTCACTTTTTGTGTTAGACTAGGATCTGGTGCTACCCCATTGGTTTCGCATTTGTATCCGAGATGGACGATTCCTCGTTTGAGAATGTTCCACTTCTCTGGGTTTAGTTTCAAATCGTGTTCACTCAGCCTTTCTACGATAGATCGTAGTTTTGTGTGATGGCCGGCCAAGTTCCTGCAGTAGGTGACAATGTCGTCTAGGTACACCAAACAATGTAAGCCCTGAAGCCCCGTTATTACATGATTAATCCGTTGAAACGTCACTGGTGCCCCTTTCAGTCCAAAAGGCATTCTTTTGAAGGCGTAATGGCCATAGGGTGAACTAAACGCTCATCGTTCTCATTGCTATCTGATGGTAGCCGCTGGCGAGGTCAAATACAGAGAAATAACGAGTATTACCCAACTGATCTAGGATATCTTCTCTTCTAGGTAGCGGATATGCATCTCCTTATGTAACCTCGTTTAACTGTCTGTAATCTACTACAATTCGCCACTTTTTCTTACCATCAGGTCCCGGTTTTTTCGAGACTACTAGCAAAGGCGCGTTCCATTGGCTCCAGCTGGGTTCAACAATGGGATCCTTTAGCAATCTGTCTATTTCCTCAGTAATTATTCCTTTCTGCGTTTCCGGCAGCCGGTACATCTTAAATTTTATTGGCACCTGGTTTCCTTTGGTTCTTATTTCATGTCTTACTAGGTCTGATAAGTCTGATAAGGTCTGATAAGTCCTGTGTTGTTTCATAATCTTCCCTTGATTCTAGTGAGACTTCCTATCCGTAACCTGTTTCCGTATTCGGAATAACCGTGCACTCCACATTTTGCGAGCTGCGGTCACATAGATGCTTGATTTCAATCGAAGGTTTTTGTTGGTAAGCCATTTCGTCTGTTGCTACTACACCAACGAATCGAGACTCGCTGTTGCACACGTCGCCTTGGTCTTCTCCTATCCTGGTCGCCGGAAAAACTAATCTTTTATCTCTTTTATTTACTTACAAAATCGTTCCCAATAATTCCAGTTTCATTTGTGGGATTTAAACTTTTTACGATATGAAATTTGCATGAGTAGATTTGATACATCATTGCTTGTCCTACAATCGTCCCTTCCGATGTTATCTCTCCAGAAATAGTGGTGATTTTTTCATTTTTATTTATGTCTTTAAGCTTTAATTTGCTTATTTCGAAATGTTTGATCAAACATATGTATTTAAAAAAAATATGAATATTATATATTATTATTATTATTATTATATTTATTCCCGTATCAATTATGAATTTTGAGTTCCGTATTTCCATTAGGTTGAAAGTTCCTGGGTTGTCCCTGATTGAGTCGGCCTGGTGGTTATACCGTAGGTTTCTACCAGTTGTTGGTGGCGGTTTGTAACCTTCATTATTGTTATGGTTGCTCATTGGTAGTTGGTTAGTGGTGCCTGATCCCATTAATGGTGTTTGATCCCCTAGTGGATATTAGTGGGTTAGGGTCTGCTGCATACATTGTTCCGTTTCTTCTAATCGGGTTATTTTCCGCTCCATTGCGTCAAAGGTATTTTCTACGTCTTGGAGCAGATAAAACTTATAGTTGGGGTTTATAATACCCATTGTAAAACAATACAGACCTACCTCTTATATTTCGGCACTTAACCCATCTCCAACATCTGCATATTGGGCAGCGGCGGCATTTTTGGAGGCATTAGTTAGCGCCTTCACTTTGTGGAAATACCCCAATAAGGTTTTGGTTGGTAGTTGGTGGACGTTCCTCAGTGAATTATTAAGTGTTATATACGCCGTGCCTTGTAATAAGTTTGTTTTTAAGGCAGCGAATATATTTTCCAATGTGTCGTTCATTCCTGTTTGCACCACTTCCAACGCTCTCCCCCTCAATCGCGTTGGTAGTGAACAGTACCTGATCCTGCACCTCGGTGAGATTTTCGTACCCAAGGCGTGCACAATTTATAAACTCGTTTACCTCATTCTGCTTACGTGGGCTACTAGAACTGGTACGCTGTTATATAAGACATTATTTACTAACGTCATGGTAGTCATTTTATTATCTTTGTTTTCTTTGTTAGACTGGTTGTTGGTAGGCAGGTTATCTCTATCTTGCAACTTATTTTTTGCAGTGTAAGTCCCAGGATAGGAGTTTGTTCTCACGTATTGCCTCCCGTGCCGTAGTATTACTATTTCTAGTTGCAGAGTGCGAGTACCTTCTGTATTTCCTTGATCTTCAACTTGTATGAGTGGCTGGTTGTTTACTGCCGGTGAATCTATCGGTCCTTGCTCAGGTAATTGTTGTTCTCGATCTTGATGTGTACGGTTTTCTTCTTCAGCGGTTACTACTGGTGAATCTACTAGCCCATGATCAGGTTATTGCTGTTCTCTATCTTGATGTGGACGAATTTCTTCTAGTTTACTACTGGGGAATATACTGATTGTTGTTCAGGTAATTGTTGTTCTCTGTCTTGATATGCACGGTTCTCTTCTTCGGT
Organism: Chrysops caecutiens; assembly: GCA_963971475.1. NCBI lineage: Eukaryota > Metazoa > Arthropoda > Insecta > Diptera > Tabanidae > Chrysops > Chrysops caecutiens. The sequence continues at coordinate 54,002,595 of OZ020567.1, read as the reverse complement.
CAACAGCTTTCCGTCAATATCATCGTCTGGGAACTCAGTTACAAGACTATCTAACGAGAATGAATCGATTTTTTCCATAAACCTTTTTAAATGTGCGTTTAATGGTAGGCTCTGCGTGGAATGTGCCATATATACATATTTCCTTTTTCTATTTTATATTCTTTTTTTTCTTTCTCTCTTGTTTCTTTTATATATTTTTCGCTACACAATTGTCGTTTTTTTCTATATTTTTTTTCAATTATACAATTACAATTACGCATATAGTACAATTTCATCTTTCATTTATAAAGTTCCAAAAGAGAATTCTATAATGTTCTACAATTTCTTCTTTCATTTATACAGTTCCTAAAGAAAATTGTGTAACGTTCTAAGGTATCGTAGCTTAATTTTTTGTTCATATTTATTTTAGCATTACCAATATTATTAACAAGAATATACTTGGGTGTTTCCATCGTGTACTTGCGTCAAATGTTATGTAACGGTTTTCCCCGTCGAACACCAACTGTCAAGGGAAAAACCTCACGATTGTTATTCTCCCAAGTACATTTTGGATAACAATTGTCATTCAAACCGAAAACCAAATATCATTAAAATAGATTCATTCCCTAAGATCTATCCTTATTAACTATGTAAATACAAACAAAACATCATACAGTGCAACCTCGACATAACAAATCTGAAGGGAAGTAGAAAATATTCGTTTTACTAAGTCATTTGTTACAGTGAAGTTTGTTATATAAATGTTAGCTTGGTCTACAATTCGTCACAACAATACGTTATTTTTCGTTGTAGGGTTCTCGTCTACATGCTTGATGATTTCCCGTTGCCTTGCGACGGCTAAGGAACCTCTTTTTTTCAGCCATTGCAACTTACAAACCATTTACATTCTACAATTAGTAAAAATTCGTTATAAAGGGGTTGTTGACAAATATGTTCGTAAAATAAAAGCATATTTTGCATTAAGCTCTTATGGACAGTTCTAAGGGACTTCGAAAAATTAGTTAAATCAAGTAAATCGTTATACTTACGCTCGTTATATTAAGGTTGCACTGTACTAAAAAGCATTCGTAGCATTAAAGCTCCCTCGCGACGACGGCTTTCTCTCAGCTTGTAGCTCACCAGCTTTATTTCCTGGCGATAACGTTAACTCTCTCTATACAACTGCTGCCCCACAGTCAACCATAGTTTCCGCCTAGTCTTCTCTATGGATTCTCTGAACTGCGCCTCAATCCCAGTCCATTTCGTCGGGATTTGCTCATTTAACGGTGAACCCGCGGTTTCCTGCTATGAGAATGCCTTCTGCCTGGCCTGATAGTCCTCCATGGATAAGGGTCGTGGTTCTACTTTCGGGTTTTTTAACTCTTCCTGTAGTCGCTCTTTGGCGCTAATCACTGCAGAGCAGCCCCGTGATGTTAAAGTTTGTTTTTATGCCCGATAGGTTCGTGAGAAATGTGTTCGGGACCTTGGTGGAGAGGCCAGTTTTGTGTAGTGGCATACTTACTTGTTATTTGCGGTTCTCTTTTGTCAGTTTCTTCTGGAACTCCGCTACTGTTAGGACGTCTTGGTGGTGAATGTGTGTGGATGAGAAATTTGGTATCCTTCCTCCGTGACTGCTGGTTTCGAACTAATTGCTAGGCTGGTTTGCTAGTTCATTTATTTGGCGGTTTCGCTTGACGAAGCAAATTCCTCGTCTCATTTCCAGTTTTGAAATTCCCTATTTGACTCGATTTGACCCCATTTTCATTTTCGGTTTTGCAACTCCCCATATGAATCGTCGAATTCTTGTGTTGTGAAATGTATGTAAGTCGGTCAAACCATTTTGTTACTTGACTCAGCACATTCCACATTTAAGTCGGTTAAATCGTTCACTGTAGCCATTTAGTGGTGACTAGTTCGCCTGTAAGAACTGTCTGGCTGATCCTGTGAACTGATGATGCATTTCATATGAGTAACATGTGGCTGACAACAATTGATGGTAAGTATTTTATCAATATTAAAAAATTTAAATTCCGTTTTTTTTCGGATATCAATGGAGATTCACCACAAAACTCCCTCAAAAGGCCTGGCAAAAATTTGTGAGAGTGCAGAAATACAATTTAGAATATTCACGGTGGACCTGGGTTCGTGCACTATGTTCCTTAATCAAGCGCTTTTTCCTAAAATATTATTAGGTTGGTGCTCACAAGGAATATTTGTAACCGCTCGAAATTCAAAATTCAAATATTCAAATATCCACCTGACACAGGGACACAGGAACATCGGATAGACCACATGAGAGTGGCCATCACGCACGCAGGGAGACTCACCAACAAAATCAGACGAATGCAAAGGAAAATAGAATAAGAGCCCGTACCCACGAGCAGGAGACAACAAAATAAGCGGGCTACAGACGGGCAACTTGTCAGACAACTGGTTGACAGATTTATCGGTTGCAGGTCTCTACACACGTGTAATCAGTCTGACGATTTCATTTCACATGTTAGTTTTGTAGTGAGCAGATGAATCGAACAAAAATGAGTGCGAGTGAAATTTTCTTAACTACCATAATTATAGATGAATGAATACGTATGAAAAACTATTAGGATTGGTTAAATCTTGTATTGAGAAAAAAGACACAGTTATGCGGAGTTCTATAAGTGCAAATGAAAGATTATATGCAACGCTTCGTGTTTTAGCATCGGGAGATTTATATGAGGACCTGAAATTTTTAACAGCGATTTCTCCACAAAGTTTGGGTTATATTGTGATGGAGAGTTGTTCGGCAATAATTAAAGTTTTAAAGAATTTCATAAAGGAAAATTTGGCAAATTTTGTTGTTTTTATATATTACATGTATAGATGATATTCACAGCTACCTCAGACGGAAGAACAATGGTTATCTGTTGCCAAAGACTTTGGAGGCAAATGGAATTTTCCAAAATGTATTGGTGCCATGGACGGCAAACATGTTGAATTTTAATATGTTGTATTATTCACTTCTTCAGCACTTCTCGCACTGGCTATTGGGGATTCATTGAGTGGTGTTGAAGCACGCGTAATAGGAGCCGTACTTGGTTTACCAGCTTGATGACTGGGAGCGAAGAAAATGGAATTCGATGAAGCAGAACCAGATAAGGAAACGGGAGTCCTTATGGCTGTGTCGAAACTCAGTTGCCGTAATTGGCCAAGAAGAAACACTTGGCCCACTGCTTTCTTGGCAAAAATTTTTTGTCCTCTGTCTTTTTTTTGTAAAGGCAAGCTCACCCTTCCGCAAAAATTGTAGCTTCGTCTCGGGAATCATTTTCAGGTTTCTGCAAAGTTTTTAGATGGTCCACTGCTGTCTTCAGTATGTTATTTTGTTCATCAAGGCGGCTTCCTAATGTTCTACGCTTCTTTGTAGTGGCTTCAATCGGTGCGACTTTCTGTAATTGAGGATAATTTAATTGAAATATAACTCAAAAGCAATTATATGTTTACAAGTATTTACCTGTACTTTTTCAAATTCACTTTGCAGATAAAAGTTTTCATCCGTGGCGTCCATTGTTGACACTCCAATAATTTGAACCTCTTGGTCCTTCAAGAACTGCAGCTCTTGAATGTACCAAATGTTTAGCACATATTAGCATTCTGAAGAGCATCCTGATCTCACACTTTTGTTCACTTTCTTTAATTCTCTTCGAAATACCGTTCTTATATTATTAACTTTTTTTTTCAACACATCTAAATTTGCGCTTGGCTCTATCTCTTTATACTTAATAAGTAACTCTTCCCAGGCTTTGGCTTTTTCTTATTTATTCTTATAAATCTCAGCCTTCACTTTGCACAGAGCTGGTAAACTTTTAATTTTGTCAAAAATCCCACGCCACAACTCAGTATTGGATACAGAAACCGATGCCATTTTTATTTGAACCTCACTCAACATTGATGGTTTTTCAAACTAAAATCGCACGCTTGGTTGTCAATTTGAATACACACGTTCCAGCAAGTTTGCCAACCTAAGACCACGCCCCCAAAAAATTAAAATGTCTTGATTTTTCAGCAACCGGTTGACAACCTTGTCAAAATCGTTCAACCTGTCGTACAACTTCACTACACACTTTCAATTGGCAACCAACTTCAACAAGTCTGTCAACCAGTGGTCTGACAAGTTGCCCGTCTGTAGCCCGCTTTAGGAGCATTTTAGGATCAACCAAAGACAGGAAGAACTTGGAAGAAAAGAGCGGTATCTACAAATAACGTGTCCACATGGCGATAGGAGATACATCGCCCAGACGAAAAGGTTAATTACAACAAGATTTGCGGAACACAAAAATGAGACTGTAAGAGCAGAAAAATGGAAGGGAAATACGGCAGGTGAGACCCCACGCTCTAGAGTTGCTAGTTACATGGTGGAGGGGGGACACGCAATTAACATCAACGACGTAACAATCATCAAAGAAGTCAATGATGGGAGGAAACTTTATGTATATTAAAGTATGATGATATCAAGGGAAAACCCAGTAATATGGTGCGATTCACCACTCCTCAAAATTGTCAATGATTTAACTCAGACAGACTATATTTAAGCGTCCTTGACATGTGTTCTTTAGTCAACCAAACAACTACTGATGAAGACAACATATGGTTGTCGAAACAAATTTGTATAGTTTTGAACAAAACTAAAAAAATATAACAGCGTCAGAAAAGGAACCGTTTATATTCGAAGCCGAACCAAAATATTTTAATAAAATACTAGTTTTAAGCAAAAGACACTTGATTGGGGAGTCGTTGGTCGTTGATCAGTCGGATCATTTTCAGAACAACAATCACCACTGTCTACTCATTAAATCCATTATTGAAAAATATTTATATATACCTTTCCACCATGCGTCTAAACTGCAATGTGAAATAAATGCTTTGCGCAGTGCACTTCACCGTGAAATTTTGTTGCGACGAATATAGGAATTTTTATTTTATTATTTCAATTATTATACTTTATATTATATATTTATTTTTTTATTTTGTATTTATTATTTCAATTCGATTTACTATTTTTATAATTCATTTTTGATTATTTTGTTGCCTGAAGTTTGTTGTTTTTTTTGGTTTAATGTTTTAGATTTTAGTTTTTATGTTATTTTTGGCTTGTTTTTTCTTTCGTTCATTTTTTGAGATATTTTTTATTTATTACAGATATTAACACTTTTCCACTAACGACTGTAAGTCATGTTCTTCTTACCCTCATGTAACCTTATATAAAAATAAAAATAATTAATATTGCTTTGCAAATAGCTCATTTCTTTCAGCTACCAGGTTGATTTATTACTGTTTTTTGTTCATTAACAATGTTTACTTTTTCACAAAAGAAGTTTCTAGACCTACCACAGTTTTAATTATGTATAATGAAATATATTTAAATTTTGTGAGTATATTGTTTTATAAATATGTTATATTTTCGCATTCGATGTTGTTGTTTCGTAAATAATTTATATATTTGAATTAAATGTTATTGTTTTGTAAATATTTAATATTTTTGAATTATATGTTATTGTTTTTCATACATAAATTGTTTTGTAAATATTTAATATTTTTGAATAAAAAGTTATTGTTTTCCATATGAGAATTGTGTTGTTAATATTTAATATTTTGGAATTAAATGACATAGTGTGGTGAACACCCTCCGTTAGTCCTTCGGTATTCCTTCATTAGTTCACTAAAAATAAATAAATAACGAATAATAATAATTAAAATAAATACTTACGGATCAAAGAACAACTAGTCACATGTCAACCAGCCATATGTCAAAATGACGACACGTAGGCACACACGATTAGTCATCACGACCGTACTGACTAGTACAAAAACTGCTAGTCGCAGCTAGATGGCGCCACGGTCCACAACTCGGCCTGTTATGTCGTAATTTTCACCGTTGTATGGTAAAACCTTACAACAATACCTCAGATACACTTTTAATCTCAAAAGACTGATTTCAGGCGGTACAATATTTATTTCATCGATTACAATTTTAGTCTCGTTTCAATGAATACAAGTTCCTTGCTTACGACTACTACAACTAACGACTACTGGTTACCGGTTACATTTATTTATACAACATTTATTTATTCCTGTTACAATAACTACAATTTCTATCTTATAACTACGTCGCCTAGTGACTACTAGAAGTCGACTGTGTGCTGTCAGGTTCTGATGTCCGCTTCACCCCTTTGGCTAAACGCTTTTCCTTCCTGTAGCGTATCCGTTCGTTGTGGAGTCTCTGCAACTCCCTACTGAAAAGTGCTCTTTTTTGGCTTCCCTTAGCCAACATGAGATCCCTCCTAGCCTCTTCTATTTCTCGCCTAAACCTCGCCTCAATCCCCGGTATCTTCTTTTTCGTTGGTGCCTCTTTTCTGTCCGAAAGTTTCACTTCCGTTTTCGTGTGGTGACCCGTCTGTCTGGCCCGGTATTCCTCTATAGATATCGGTCGTGGTCCTGCATGCGGATTACGTCGTAACGCCTCTTGCAGTTGGCGGTCTCCCATTCTTCAATGTCTGTTTAATAAATTTTATTGCCCATTGGGTTCTTTCGAACCGTATTTGGGACCTCAATGGTGAATGTTAGATTCATCCGCTTTTTTCGGTTATTAATTTTTCCTCACCTAAAGTATTTTTCTGGCGAAGTCCAATAGAGTTTTACTGGTTGTCTGCCACTCGTTTCCGGGTTGTCCAATTCTGCCAAGTCGCTTATTAGAGATGTGTTGCGTCCTACCACGGTCACACCTATGGTAGTCGATTCCTCAGACTGATTTTCTGTGGCCATTTTCTCAATATTTATCGGAAAATTTTCCGTTGAATTTGCAGAATTTTCCGATCAATGTTCAATCGATGGTCATTGATCGTTTGTTTGCCGTGTTGCCGGTTTGCGTTTCCGCTCTTGTGGCGCCATCTAGCGGTTGCTGGTGGCCCCGAGTAACTTGCGCTTACATGATCGTTTCTGCAGTGTCGATGCCATAATTTGCACTGCAGTATCACTGCCATAACAGTGTCGCCACGTTGTGTTTTGACAGATATCAACAGCTAGGGAGATCGACCTGTCGTAAGTATTTTTGATTGTACTTGAATAATGTCTTATCCCTTTTCAGGATTTTAGGACTTCTACGTAAAAGGATCATCACAGGCCGACTTACAGGCGGAATGTACCGAGAATGTACCATGCAATACGCAACACGGCTAAATACTCACTCACTCGTGCTAATGCGCGTTGTGAGGTTCGAATATAGACAAGTTTGATGTTTGTCCTTCGAAATGTCACAGATTTATTTTGAGTTATTGCACCGGTTTTTATTGACAGTTTCTTTTATGTGTTTTAACTAATACATACAATGTAATTAGCTTAAGCTATTTTGTTAACTTCCAGAACCAAAGAAATAGTTTTAGCATGAGCTATATCCTTGTTTCGGTTGGAGTTTTAACAAATATGGTCAGTTCAACGAACGCTCCAGTTTGATGCAAGGTAAGTATTTAGTTTAGCCCCTAAATATAAGTAATATTTATTAAAAATAATTTAATTCAAATATAACGGTTTAAGTATATCAAATTTCCTTATGAATATTTCCTTATACTGTGGTATTTTTATTATTATTATTTCTTGTGCAGTAGCCTCTATAATTATAAAATAATGATATGGTTCCTTATATCCCTATCATTTTTTCCTTTGAAAACGAGGAATTTTATTTCTTTTTTTATATAATTTCAGATTATTCTTACATGGTTATGCTTAAAGTTTTTTGTTACATAATTTTAGATTATTCTTATGATATTTCTGTATCTTATAACTTATTTTGGCCCTATTATCAATTGTGGTGCGCCAACATTTAATGATGGCATTGTGTAGAAATTATGTAAAAACAATGAAAATTATATCTTTAAACTCAAATTTGCTTTTATTTACCAGAAAATTGAGAAATAAATACGTCTATCATAACCTCAAATTTCGTATTTTTGTTTATATTTTTTGACGCAAACATGGATGTTTTGGTTTCTTATCATGTTTGCGCATGCGCGTGCAGTGAGTGCTAGACGCGCCATCTAGTGAACTTGCTGTCAACTTGCTGTGGTGCTTTCGTATGAAACATTTGTAGGAATGCCGCGAAACTTAAATCAGAATTAATTTATATACACAAAAACAGCGTTTATTGATTATTTAATTAAAATTTCAGATGTTGCATTCAAAAACAAACATTGTGAAATTTATTTTGTTTTGTTATATACATAATACCGTGTTAAAAGCAATAATGTTTAATATATGACAAATAATTAGTTTTAAATTCCTATTCCTCTTAAACCCTGGTTTCCTATTGTATTTTACTAAACTTTTAAGTAATTAAAACTAAATAATTAAGGAATTCGAAATATTTTTCCTCATTTCTAGAGAAAAATCAAATTAAAGACTAATTTTATTTGCATTTCATTCTAGTCTGCGGTTATGGTTTAACCCACGAGTGCAGTATTCGAAAATATTTATATATCTTTTGATCTTGAATATCTTGAAGAATTGGTCTTACGATTGCGTTTTGTATGATGATGTATAAGATTTCCTCAGCCACTATCCTGGTACATTAAAGATTCTGTCGTAGATTGAAGTATGCTGGCATTAAGTTAATAGTTATGATAATACCATTCCTTAAGAACTTCACAAGCCAAAGAATTTGAAGTAAACCGGTTCCTTATGACGCTGAATTTTATTTCACACACCTTGTTGTAGAAACTGGTGACGTTGTTAGAAAAATCTCAATTGATCTCTTACCAAGATCATAGTAAATAAGCAAGTGTCTGATAGCAAGATTTTGAAACAACGAACATCCACAAATTATTTAACCAAATTGATCAATTACGTTTATACCATTACCCACAGCAATTTTAATCAATAGTATTGAGCAACGTCCCAAAGTCCGTAACTAATGTGGAAATACTCAGCTTAGTAAACTTTCCATCAGACCATAGAATGGTCAGATGCTCTTTAAGGATTGAAACACCCAAAATCTGTCGAAAATCATTCAAACCCTCAACAAGTCTACTCAAGGCAACAAACCAAAGAGAATTGTATATCCAAAACCTAAAAAAGTATTCTAAAACTAAAACACTCGACGAAATTTTAGAATCCAGTCGGGATGTACAAGCAATAAGCAACAAACTAGAACAGGTGATAACAAAAAGTCTCGAAATGGAAAACTAAACAAGAGCTTACAAACATAAAATATTGACTAACGAAACATTGGATCTGATAGCCCGACGCGGGGAACTATTAATAAAAAAAATAAGACTAAGGAAGAGAGAGATGAATTGAAACAACTATTTAAAATAACAAGAAAAGCTATAAGAGAGGACTCCAACGCCCATAGAAAGATCATCATCGAAAAAATCACACCATATTCCGAAGTTCCAAACGAGCCAACAAAGAACATTCAACACACAAGACATGGATTCGGAACCTAAAAGATGGTCAAAAGGAAACAATGAGTTGGGAAGATGTTGTCAAATGCACCACAGATTTCTATAAAGATCTCTATAAAAAATCTTCTGCCGAAACAGTCATAAATACAAACAAATACAAGAAAACAATAGGCAAAGAACAAACTCAGGAAAAAATAGAGCCAATAAGCGAAACGGAAGTACTGAGACACATAAAAGCATTGAAAACAGACAAAAGCGCAGGTCCAGATAACATAACCAATGAAACACTAATAATTGGAGCACAGGTGCTAATCCCTTACTTTACAGCCCTCTTTAACATGGTTATGGAATCCGAGCAAATAACAAAACAATGGTGTATATCACATATAGTACTACTATACAAGAAAGGAAATCCACTAGAAGTAGGAAACTACAGGCCTATTAGTTTACTATCCGCTATATATAAACTGTTTTTATCGATCTTGCTCAACAGAATAAGAGCAAAAATTGACAATAATCAACCAATAGAACAAGCAGGGTTTCGATCAATCTTCTCAACCAATGACCATATTCACACCATAGACCAATTAATAAAAAAAACGAGGAATTTAACAAACCACTATATGTAGCTTTTGTGGACTATTCAAAGGCATTCGATAGCATCGCACACACATCTATATTTGAAGCACTTAAAAATAATGATATACATGAAAAATTCATAAACATCATAAAAAACGTGTATTCGAAAAGTGAGAGCAGGATAAAACTAGAAAGGAAAGGGGAAGAGTTTCCTATAGAAAAAGGCGTAAAACAAGGAGATCGGCTTTCGCCGAAGTTGTTCATAGCGGTCCTAGAAGACATCTTCCAAAGCATAGACTGGACAAACAGAGGAGTGTGGATATTTAATAGACGCCTAACTCATCCCAGATTTGCTGATGATATAGTTCTTTTCAGAAAAACCGCAAAAGAACTATAAGAAATGCTCCAAAACCTCAACAGAGAAAGCAATATAGTAGGACTAGAAATGAACACTAATAAAACCAAAACAATGACTAATAGTATACAAACTCCAATTAACATAGAAGGAAGGATAATAGAATATGTCAATGAATACGTATATCTCGGAAAACTAACATCATTCGATGCCAACAGGAACAAGAAGGAAGTAGACAGAAGAATAAACCTCACATGGAAAAAGTATTGGGCACAGAAAGAAATCCTCAAAGGTAACTACAGTCTGAACCTAAAGAAGATCATAATGGATTCATGCATCTTGCTTTCCTTAACATACGCAAGTCTGACTTGGACATTCACCAACAAGACCAAAAACCAAATCCTGGCATGCCAACATGCCATGGAAAGGAGCATCCTGAAACTAAGAAGAATTGATAAAACACGAAATACAGACATACGTCACAAAACGAAACTCACGGGTGCTCTGAAACACGCCATGACACTGAAGTGGAAGTGGGCAGGCCACGTAGCTAGGTACCAGGATAGAAGATGGACACTACAAACAACGAAATGGCTAGGTCCCAAAGGGAAAAGGAAAGTAGGACGACAAAGGAAAAGATGGGTCGACGACATCATAAAAACAGCTGGGCAGAACTGGATGAGCACAGCTCAAGACAGGCAAAAATGGAAAAAGATGGAGGAGGCTTTTACTCAATAGGGGCCATACACTGAACTTAATAAAATAGTTATTAAACAGTATCATTTAAACAATCTTATGTATGGATAAATTAAGTTAATAATGATAATATGTTTCTAGTTATGTTCTTGATTATTCCGGAATAATATTCCTATTTATACGGAAATGAAAAGATCAACGAAGCCACTGAAATTTCCAATCCGAGAAATATTTTCTCTAGTATGAACTAATGATAAATTACTGTTCTGGAGCAATAACTGCAAGGAAGAATACAATATATTGATACTTCTTGACTGTTTTATTCGAGTAAAAAGGTATATTGATTCGATGTTTTAAATTGTAGTTGGAAACCAAAATGACATTCTTATAATTTCACGCTGCAACTTAACATCGATATAAAAATAATTCTTAATTTGAAATTTTCAAACAATTTATATTTGAAAAATCAAAAGTGTTTTTTATCATTTTCAAATTATGCTTGTAATTTTTGATGTAAAGAGATACAAAACGGAAAATAAAATAATTTTAAAAGGATAAAGTCACTTATTTCAAATATTTTCATGAAAGTAATTCCAGTTCTGAATCATCGCTTTTGTTCATATATGGGCATTCGTTTATGCAATACGCCAATAGAGAAGAATATTATTGTTAGACTTTTACGTTGATTTCATTTATCACTCGACAAACAAACCTTATGGATGAAATTATGATTATGAAGGAATTTAATTATTTTATAAATTTATGTATCTACCGGGAATACGTGGCAACCGGGGAACTCTACCAAAGCCCTTCGCTTGCGGTCCCTTTGGTGAACGAATCGCTATTAGTCCTTGAACTGTTTCATCAACCAAGTTTAATTTTATTCTTGATATCAAACGATCTGGTCGATCACTAATTTTAACCACATGGCAAGCGGATGATTTTACATTTCTCTGAAAAAATTTTATACTTGATTCCTAACAACCAAAAATTCAACGGTATCTCCTTGATGAAGTGACGAAGTGTTTCCTTGAACTTCAGACATGTGGGAAAATCATTTTTTTCCATCTTCAATTTCGTAATTTAGAAAACCAAATTGTCCTTTAATCAAGTCAACAGTCGCTCATTTCTTCTGACGTATTGCAGAAATTTGCGCTGCACGACCAGTTTCGTCAATTTTAAAAGTGACTAACTCCCCGTTTTGCAGCATATCACGCTTATTTTGCAAACTAGTTATACCAAATTCAAGAGTTTAAACTACAGATTTATTTTCATTTTTAATCTCTATAAGCCCAGAATAATCTTGTTGATCGGGATCAATACATCTTAGGGGTCTAGCGACTACGCCATTATGAATAGCATCTATGACAGTTGGTTGAGGAATTGATCCTTTTGGCAATGTTCTTACATTTTCCGCTGGCAAACAGTTACCAGAAGTAGAAACACTACCGTTTGGTGATAACGTGTTTGTCCACTTCTTGACCCAATTCAAGATAGCTTGGATTACCCAAAAAATTACTGAAGTGGAAGAAAGCTTCGTCGTCATGTTGCAAAATTTCTATAAAATCAAAATTTTCTTTAAGCACAGCAATGAAGCCTCTGTATGCAGTACTATTGTCAAAATTATTTTGATGATTATTGTTTTCTGTTATGGTATATTCTTCCTCTTTTAGAATGGGATTATAACCATTTTGACCATTCGCAATTATATCAATATTATTTTAAGTGTTTGGAATTTCCGTAATATTTACCGCAATAAGTTCCTTGTTCCTTTTTACCTATGGAAAAACTTAAATTTTTATAAAGCTTAAAAATTGAAATTTATCATTTTGAGCTACTTATCAAACAAATAAATATTAAATCGAACTCTTTCTCCATTTGTTGGTGGTTTTTCATAGTCTTTAAGAAAAGACGTTATAGTCTTTTGACGTGAAAACGTTTTTCTTCTCGTTGAGTATGTACATTGGTAGCCTGTCTAACATTCTTGTGTTACCAAACACCGTTATTTTTCAATCGCTAATAACTACGAAACTAATAATAAGATAACAACAGTTGAGGCACAGTGGCTGAAACATTTTTCTACGTATTTATTTTGCGGCGTTGGTTTTACCAGTAACGTCATCGGGCTAGTGTAAGCGCCTACGCGTGGTTGTTATTTTTAGCGTTGCGTAAAGTTATTTTCTAGTGTGGCGTAAAAACGCATTAAGCCAGGACGTTGATTTGGATGTCATTGTAAAGGATTTCAAAAGAAGTACCAGGACACAAAGTGAAACAATAAAAATATTGGCCAAAATATAAATAAAAATTGGTATGAATTTGAAAATGGAAAAAAAGTGAAAGATATCGTCTCATATGAGTCGTAAATATGCCCCGAATTGTAAGAAACTCAAATCGGAAAAAACTCGGATCAAAACAAATTTAAAAAACCAAATATTCTTAGTGCCGAGCCATTGTCGCAGCTGCGGCGGCATCGAAGAGAAAAGGAAAAAACGGCGCAAAACAATAAACTTTTGATTTGTCTATTCTGTAACCCTGCTACTATATATAATGATTGTATTTAAGAGATTCATAATTAGAGAACATATTAGTACGAAACACTTATTATAATTTATTTGACATGTAAACGTCTTTTCGCGCGTCAATTACGCTGAAAGCCAGTCAAACATTCTTGCGGTAAAATATAAAGTCAGAATTCAATCGCTAATAACAACGACGTTCATAATACGATAACAACGATCGAGTACCATATGCATAGAGCATGCTTGTACGTGTTTATCGTGCAGCGTTTGTTTTGCTCGTGAATTCGTCGGGCTAGTGTAAGCGCCAACGCGTGATTGTTGTTGATTAACGTTGGGTAAAACTATAAAGTTGTAAAGCGTGAGAACGCGTTAGGATGGAGGTTTGGTTGCCATTGCAGAGAACTTTAAAAGAGCTTTAACGACCTAAAGTAAAGACATAAACATATATGCCGAAATATAAGTAAAAAACGGTATCAAATTTAAAACTGAAAAAAATTAAAACTATCGTTTTGTACGTTTCTAACACTTCAGTAAAGTGGAAGAAAATACGAACAGAACGCTCCACACAACGAAGAAAACCGAAACCTTCTTTGAGTGCTGCTACAGCACCCTGTTCCCGTTTTTCTCCAAAAACTTTGAATGTTTCATCAAGGACTGAAATAGATGTTGTTCTCTCCAATTGGTCTATATTAAGGAAAAGTAAACACGTAACCCATTGTATCCATATAAATATCGAATGGGTGTTTGAATATCTTCCAATCCTAGAATCAGTAATCCTATGCTTTGAACAAGTAGTGTGAAATATGGATACCTAATTGCTTCTGTTGGAATATGTAGTAACAATATTAATAACTAAAATTGATAATTTCTATTGCCTACTTGTAAATGGGCTTCGTTAAGATAAGTTTCATAAAGTAGATAACTTTAATTTAAAAACGAAAACAACTTCACTCCGAGTAAAAGTAAAGACATAAACATATAAAGCAATAAAGTGTCATGTAAAAATTGTAAAACTAAAAATCTTAAAAGATCAATGAATTAATAAATAAAATCACAAAACATCTAACAAAAAAATGGTTAATTATTAACAGCTTCAACCCAATATCGTTTTGTTGAGTGGACAAACGATGTATTTTTCCTCATTGAGAGAAAAATTGCTTTGGCTTTCTTGAAAGAATTTCTCGAATTTCGGTAAGAAAGGACATATAAATCATGAACGTCCTACGTGGCCAAAAAGCCCTCCTACCTGAAATGAGTGAATTGCAAACCAAAGTACCCGTTCTCCTGCTGCTGCATTGCAGTCTGGATGAAATATACCCACTTCTTCTTCTCATTTCGTGAAGTTCCTTCTTTTTTGATAATATATACTTTCGAAAAGGACATATGACAACAAACAGAAGACAAACACCGAATAGCAAAATAATATTGAAAATGTAGACTCTGCAAAAAATTTCAAAAATTTTAAACACTGCTTGAAACTGCAAATATGTTTATCCGTACAAATAAAGTGAAGAGAACACAATTTTCCTAATATCACTTGCATTTCCATAAATAATCCTATTTAAGTTTTCAGGAAACAGTTTACAATTTTCATATGCAATGTCAGTTGATGACAAGAAGAACAAGAAGACAGCAACCTGAAGATATAGCGCCCAAACATGTTGAATCATGTTTGGAACGCTCCTTTTTCTTCCATCCATCTGGTTTGTCATTTCTTTCCGATGTGATCACCTTATCACCTGATTTTCGATCATTTCTCAAACAGTAAAAACTTATAACTATATTGTTTAGATATGTATGTATCAAAGCTTATCTCCTTTGATGCTTCGAATGGGCTGAAGACGAAGGCGGTCCAGAGTAGTTCCTTGATTTTTCCCTATTACTTTTCTTTGGCGTTCTAGAACGATGTATGACTGTCTAGGATGATTCCTCAAATCATCTTCAGGCGTAGGATATCTACTACGACTTCTCGAACGTGAAACTAAGTTATAACATCCAATGGTCCTTATTCCAGATCCAAACATCGGTTATATATTGATTTGAATAAAATAATAAACATTTTGTTTTACCTGGAAAAAGAATTTCCTATATTCTTGTTGGTGTGAGACTATTTCGCAATACTGGTCCATGATTTTGCTGCTACTGGACTCTTATACCCTCCTGCAAAGGGCAGACTACATACAACAAAGACCACATTCAAGAAAAAAGGCCCGACCCACAAAATGAAGACTAGGAAAAACGCGCCGACCACGAAGACGATACCGAAAAAAAAAACTCGTTAGGTACTCCTCTCGAATAGTCCTTTGAAATGAATATATGAATCGGAAATGGAAAATTTATAGCCGAAGACACGCGAATTCATCAAAATATAGGCACCGAAAACCGCGAAGACCATACCGCAAAAAAAAAACCGCCAAGTACTACTCTTGAATAGTCCTTTGAATTGAATATATGAATCGGAAATTGAAAATTTATAGCCGAAGACACGCGCATTCATCAAAGGATAGGCACCGAAGACCGCGAAGACGATACCGCAAAAAAAAAAAACCGGCTAAGTACTACTGTTGAAGTCGTAAGCAATTCAATACGCACCGAATTGAATAGTCGAGTTAGGAAAGGAAAATTAATGGCCAAGGACACGCGAACTCATTAAGCATACCCCAACCCATCTAATAAATTTTTGCTAATCTGCAAATCGTAAACTAACGTGTGGTTATTTTAACACTTCTAAAAAAATCCCCTAATAATAATATACTAATAAAAATATGCGCTCTAACCGCGAAAACGATACCGAAAAAAAACACGCTAGCGATTCAATTCACATTGAATAGTTGAATGAGAAACAGAAAATTTATAGGATACGCGAATTTATAAGTCACAAGACCCAGCCCATATAATCAAATTCCCTAACTTACAAATCCTACTGCTTTAAAAAGTCAGTATATCCCTATAACAACCTGTAAATGTTTAAAAAAGGAAATATGATAAAAAATAGAAAGCGCAGTTTCGAGAGGATAACACAGAGATAGAGCACAATTAAAGGAACCGAAACCGAGAATGAAATACTGAAACGTGCCATATACTGCCATATGATTAAAGAAGCAGTCTCAAAATTGAAATCATAAGTAAAATACAATAATATAACCTACATACTTTTTCTCCGTCGTTTTTCACTTGGTGGAATAACCTCCTCCAAGCCTTCCGAGCTTACAGTTGGTGTTTCCACCAAACGTGCTTCAAAGGGCTTTTCCCTCTTCCTGTCAACGAACGCGGAATATAATTTCCGTATATCCCCAGGGAAATGCATGATGTGGGATGGTTCATACTTAGGATAAAGTTTGCTCAAAATCGATTGTCCATAAAAGTACAACGAAATATATTCATCGATTAAATCCGGGGTCCTACGGGACTTAATCGATTGTTTTAGGAGTCGATTTGGATTCTCCACATCGTTGATGGTATTTCTGGGGTTGGATTTATCCACATACTGTCCTTTGTTATGGTTTGTTTGCAAATGAACTGCATTACCAGAAAATACTTTCTAAACCCCAGAGTATTGCTTCCCACAATCTGTGCATACGACCGAAGTTTCCTTGTCCCCGTACCGCGACAAATGTGGCCAAATACTCTCCTTGCTCTTAGATAGTACTTGAACAAAAACGCCATTTTTATCCTCTTTGCAATATATGCCGAAGATTGTTATGGTCATTTGCTTCGTGACTCTACCGCGGTGATATTTTCTCTTCGTGCGAAAAGTCTCATCCACTTGTAAGTCTTATTGGTGTTCATTTTACAGATGGAAAAACTTTAGCTCTTCGCAAGATTTAATGATTTCCTTGTCGTCCTCGAAATTTTTCGATATGGCCCAAATGCCAAAATCTCTAAGTGAGGAATGTTGACGTGGGTGCAAATTTTTTTGCGACATAATAAAATTTAATGAAATCAAAGAGAAGAAATTGAAAAATCAAAACTAGAAGTGAGGTCAGAAGTTATAAAAAGTTTGTTAGAGACAGAGACAGAAAAAAATCAGAAAGGTTTCGAAAAGAAATTGGAAAAAGATACGAGTTATATTAAAATAGGAAGAAATCTACAAACAGAAAGATTATAAAAAAGAGATAGATAATGAATAGCGTAATGAAATAGATATTATAAATTTACAAATATTTACAATAGGTATTTAATTTTAAGGTGAGGGGCTATAGTACACGTAAGCGTACATTTTATAAGTAATGACATATAAGTAACATACATTTTATTACATACATATATAGATAGATCTGATTATTAGGGTAAATGTACTAGATTCCTAACACTTTACGGTTTATCTTTGAAATTTTGAAATTTATCACTGAAAATACTTAGCAGAATTGAAATTTTGTAATAAATAACAAATATTAGTTTCAAAAACTGAGAAAAACGCTTTAATAGAAAACCAAACTAAAAAGTAAAAAATAAACTTCAATAAGTTTAAAATAGAAGTAGAGTGATTGACAAAAGCAATTCATTTTATCATTGAAGGAGCGCATCCTGTTCATTCGAGCCTTTCTACGTAAGCAAAAATGATGTAATTACCGAATGTCCTAGTTACATTCCGGGATCTCGTTGAGATAGATCTTAAGTCGATATTTAATTTGTTGTATTTGATTGATTTATTAATTGGTTTATTGTTTTTTCTCAAACTATTTCAACAACGATTTTCAGCTGAAAAATAACAATAAAATGTAGCTAATAGCTCATCATCGTGATCGTATCATGATCATCATCATCAAAACAATCAATATTGTTAAACAAATTATTAATAAAATGATTAATTTAATTACAAAACGAATTCAATTGAATATTTTCATTAAATGACTAATAATTCACAATAAATACAATATATAATATACATAAGCTGTGAATTATGAAGCTTGAATTGATATTACTTGAATGTTACAATTGCATGTATATATTGGAAAATATTCTTACTATAATACAATGAATTAATTTAATATAATTTGATTTGATTTTATTTGACTGTAATAATTATAATTATAATAACTAGGGGAACGCCCCCTCCTCGCTACACTCGCCAACCCCCACCGTTCGCTACGCTCACTCTAATAGCTCGCGCATGGCGCTATATATACAGTAGCATTATAAGTAAAAAGGTGATTTAGTTCAGACTTTAGTAGCAATCATTTAAGCTCATTTTGCACGTCAAAGTACATCTATATTGAATGAGGCCCTATCTATAATTATTGAAAGCATTGCGGGTGCGGTTGCGGATCTTAAGAGATCTTAAAATTTTCTCACACAAAATACTTTTTGTAAAAATTCTTTCATCTTCTGCCAAATGACCTTGGCCTTGTGTTTCATAACTACGCAATAGAATACGCAAGACATAGAAATAATATAGACGCGCAATCGATCAAACGATCTAACTTTACTGGCTACAACATACAATTGACGGTCAGAAAATATAGGTTGTTTGAGTAAGATTCCTGATTTTTGAAACGTTTGCCCCTGGGATTTAATAATTGTCATCGCAAAAGCCAGAATTACGGGAAATTGAGTTTTTTTGAAAGGAAAAAGACAAAAATACGTCACACATATCAAAATATCGGAAAACTGTGTGTTTCGGAAAACTCCTGCTAACATCTCACAATCCAAAAAATTTTTTTTGCATTTGAACTAAACGAATAGGTGTACCATTGACCAAGCAAGTCATGTCCTGTACACAAATTACGAATAAGTAAAAGTATGTAATTTGGTTTTAAAATAAATTTGTGGGATCGGGAGCCCACTTACATCAACTGGGTTTAAAAATTCTACTGGAAAATTATTTTGCTCTCTATAATCATCACTGAAGATGTTATCGGAACTCAAATATATGCGTTTCTCTTCGGCCAGGCTGTTAAAGATTTCAGCATCGATGAAAGTGCAGTCTTCATATTTGGGTGCTAATATAACCGAATTGAGAATATCGTTAGACTTTATGGTTTCAGATACATTGCCATAAGTATCTGCAATCATGAAGTTGCAGCTAACTTAATGGGAAGGAATTTCAATAACATCTTGGCTGTAATCTGGAAATGTGGGTAAAGTTCCATTACCAAGAGATTTAAGAAATTCAACGAATTCAATCTCATGAGGTAAAGCTCTCATGTTTTGAGTATAAGTTATTTTGTTGAATTTTGAAAATTTGGACCATGAAGTAAGGCAATTCCCAATAAGTGGTACACGTGTACCGTGAGATGTAGGGGGCAATATTCGTGAAAAATCTCCACAGAGTAAAATAGTCTTATATCCGAAAAGTTTAGTTGAAGTACTGAATGAATCGTCTACTGAACAAAATTTCTTCAATAGCTAATAAAGCACGGTTATATGAATCATTTTCTGAAGAATTTCTTAAAAAGTCTTCATACATGAACATTTTGAATTCATTCCACAAATCTAGTGCATTTGTAGGAAAGTTCATACCACAAATAGGATATGGCAAATAACTCTCTTAACTGCTGAGAGGACTTACACTCTTTTACTTCTCATAAATATTCACGCCACTATCCATCATTTCATGCGATACGTCGTGCATGTGCTGAAAATGTGCAGTAAATAATGTTCCCAATAGTACCCAAATCCTGATGGGACCTCGAACATGAAGCAAAATAGTCTCAAATGAAACAGCTCAACATAAAACGTAAAATAATCTAGCAATAGCTCTACTACTTCCTCTTTGATGTTTTTTCCATTTCTTTTCTTTATCTACCTGAATATAATGCATCGGCGTCTCTGTATATAGAAACTCGGACGAACTAATTCGATTGATTTCATAGAATGCAGACAATTTTGTTCTTCTGTGATTTTTAAAAGCTTGCTGAACATTTCCTTCCCTAAAGACTACATATTGCCGGTGAGGCAAATGACATTCAGGCCGAACTATTATATATTACGTGACTGGCAATGTATTGGATACTCATTCATGCGCCAATTAGCTTCCGTAGATCCAACATAGTGACCGGACAAAAAGCTATCGATTTCATCTATATAAACTTTGCCCTCAACTCCACCTCAAACTCTTCCAAACTGTAATGAGGCACAGTCGTATCCCTTATAAACATATTTGTGCATATATTGTAGGCTCTTAACTGTGCCAAGAACTTCAACATTTAAGTAGTGATCAAGTTCCGCTAAAAGATATGGATTTTATGGAAGAGCATAACGGTTGTCAACATAGTGGCCAAGTCAATTGCTATACCATTAACACGACGCATCTAACATTGCCCTGCGTTGTATTTTAAAAGTCCTTAGAAAAGCTTTTGCTGCATTTACCCTCTCTGATACAGACGGGGATACGATTCAATAAACCACATGGAAAGTGGATCATATGGTTTTTAACTAAATTATGAAGTTGTGGGAAATACATTGTATATTGTAAATAAAATATATCTGGAATTTCCGTACAAACGAACAAACTTTCATTTCCTACCTTTTCTTTTTTCTCTAAATTGCAGTTTTAAAGGTGTGCAGACAAAAGTTTGGAAATATGATATAATTTCAGATTTTGAATTTTTAACATTTTTTTGCTCGTAGCGGCTAAATCAAGCATTCTAGGGGGTATGACCAACCCCCATTAATTTTTCATTTCCCAACTTTTGGCCATATATCATATTTCTCTAAATTATATTTTTAAATGTGGGTCCATACCAAAGTTAGGAAATATGATAAAATTCAGACTTTCGCCCGCTTTCCATAAATATTCGTGAAAGTTAACCTCGCGTTTTCTAGAAATAACTGTAAAATTGTGATTTTCATATTTTTTAAATTAGCAAAAAATAATGGTATAAGTAAACTTAGTAATGGTAAAGATGGCTTTAAATTTGTCTGTGGTAATGCATCCATATTATTGTCTGTGGCCATATGTTCATTGTTTTGGCTTTTGTCTGGAAGAATGCAATTTTATTGGCCAAAGATTGCCTTCTTCCAGGCAAAAAAACAAAAGAATGAACATGTGAATATTGTCTGTGATATGGCTGCATTTGCCTCTCACGTTATCATTGGCATAGAAATTAGGTTTGAGTGAAGAGAACGCACGTATTTGGCATAAATGGTTGGTTATTCAGTCGAACGTATGATCTATGCCAATGACAATGTTAAATAAGTATGTTCTATATTCTGATTTTTTCGTAAAGGAATGCAATTACATGTTAATTCTTTTGGTTTGTGTCCCCAGTAGAAGATTGATCCATTTGGTTTGATTTTCGACTAATTTAGTACTTGCCATTTATCGGGGACACAAACCAAAAATTCACATATGATTGCATATTTCCAGGCAAAACGCAAAACAATCACACGCATACATTCTTCCCAAAAGCATCATCTACGCTATACGTGTGCTCAATTCACGCATACTATCCCATTGAATTTTTTAATTTCAATTTAAAATTAAACTAATTTATTATTAAATTTAAGAAAAAAAAATCAGTGATGCACATAGAGGAAAAACTAATCTTTTGAATGGTATAATTTTTACCCTGGCAAGTCCACCTGGTTTCCTGTAAAAGGGATAACAAAAAAACCTGTCGCCTATTTATATATAGATAACCATAAGTAATTGATTACAGATTTGAATGAATTTCGTTTAGAAATTTTTCTCTCACATTACTTAATTTTAAAATAAATTCAATAATAAAGTTATTAACCTCTTTCTCAGAATCAAAATCAAAATTAAAGAAAAGAAAATAGAAATTTTCGTTGAATAATGTTCGCATTTTTAATACAATATATCGTGTTACACTTAATGATTTCGACTAAAACAATAACAGTCAAACTATGGCGAAGTGTTAAATGTTGTTATTATTTTCATTGTGATTAGATTATAAAATAATTAAATTAACTGTGAACTGGTAGCGAAATATGATATTTAAATAAATTCAATGAAGTTAATTATAATGATTAAAGAGAAGTTACGCATTAACGTAGGCAGTGCCACTTCTTATAAATTTTTTTTCTTGAAAAATATTCAGTTAGATATTATATATTATTATCTTAGATATTATTATATTATTATTCCGTTCCAAAACATTAAATTTTCAAATTATAATTTGTCACTTTTCACCAATTTTCGAACGGGAAGTATAACGCATATTTTTGAATGTACAACAAAGGAACTTTGTTATGAGTTATGATACAAATCATCTTCATACAAAAAGATGCGAATAACTTACCCAATTGCACAGAAGATTCCTCACAATTATTGCTCTTATATTTGTTTTTGTTGAATTTTGCCTGAAAAACTGGCAAAAAAATTTACATTAAAAACTATAATTATTTATGTTTCAATAAATACTTACTTGTACGTAAGATGAACTTGTACTAATGGGTTGAATGCGACCATCATGCAAGTTTCATAAATTTGGGAGTGCCATGTAGAAACCATCCCCATGTGTGACCATCTCAATATCCATATTGCTGAAAATGTTAGGAATTGTAAGTAACATTAGGTCTATTCCCATATTCGAAAATCTTTGGTTGATTTTTACTTATTTTGAGTATTTTGCGTTCCTATTATAGTTATAGTTAATATGTTTGATATTTAAAGCGCACCGATGGTTGCAGGATTATTTTTAAAATTCAACCAATGATGAAATGTTTTAAATAATTGGTGTCATAGGGGACAAATGATTATGTTTTAGAAATATGTGTATTTTGAAAAATTTTAAGATTCAATTATGACTCCAATGTTCATCAGTTTTGAAATCTGATGTTGAATTCTAGTTAAATGTGGTAAAATAAAATGAAAATGCGAAAGATATTTTGGCGATATCTCACCTCGTTTTCGAGATGTCGCTACCTAAACTCACAGATTTCCGAAACATACAGTTTTAGATACATATATATATATATGTATAATATAAAAGACTTAACAGACTTAAATGGATAAATGGATAAATATTAACGCGAAAACATGCATTTCCGAGCTAGAAAATCATTAAATTGAGGAAATATTTGAAAAACAAAATTCACAAAACCCCGATATCATTTTGACATATATGCTGAATTGCAATTTAAACAGATTTACGAAGTTAATCAATTACAGGAGGCAAAAAACATCAAACATGTGAATATAAGGCATGTTTGAGTACTTAAAATATGTAATTTGTTATGGTAAATACGTTTAGGCTTTTGTGCAGTTTGGATGCTATATCTACAGGTTGCTTTCTTCTTGTTCTTCTTGTCATCAATTGCAGATGAAAATTATAAACAGTTTCCTGAAGAAGTTATTTACGGAAAACTTAAAGAGGATTATTTATGGGAATACAAGTGATATTAGAAAAACTATGTTCTCTTCATTTTATTTGTACGGGTAAACATATCTGCAGTTTCAAGAAATGTTTAAAAGTTATTGATATTTTTTACAGAGTCTACAATTTCAATATTATTTTGCTATTCGTTATTTGTCTGCTGTTTGTTGTCATATGACCTCTTCGAAAGTATGTATATACATATTATCAAACTAGAAGGAACTTCGTGAAATGACAAGAAGGTGGGTATATTTCTTCCAGACTGCAATGCAGGTGCAGGAGAACGGGTACTTTGGAATGCCTTTTGGCCACGTAGGACGTGCATGATTTATATGTTCTTTCTTACAGAAATTCGAGAAATTGTTTCAACAAAGCCAAAGCAATTTTTCTCTCAATGAGGAAAAATACATTGTTTGTGCACCTAACAAAACGATATAAGGTTGAAGCAATAAAGTATCCATATTTCACACTACTTGTTCAAAGCATAGGTTTGTTGATTCTAGGATTGGAAGATATTCAAACACCCATTCGATATTTATATGGATACAATGGGTTACGCGTTTACTTTTCCTTTATATAGACCAATTGGAGAGAGCAACATCTATTTCACTTCTTGATGAAACATTCAAAGTTTCTGGAGAAAAACGGGAACAGGGTGTTGTAGCAGCACTCAAAGAAGATTTCGGTTTTCTTTGTTGTGTGGAACGTTCTGTTCTAGAGATGGGACAAAGAGTGATTTTCAAATCACCGTCGGAGTTGTCACTGTGATAAAAAAATCGCAGTGATTTATCAACTAGATTTTGGAACACTGTTCTTTTTGGAACTCTGTTCTTTTTGGAACGTCCTTACATATTGGGTGTTCGTCAATCATATATTAAATTATTTTGTGGTTTTCTGGAAAATTTTATGTATGGAATATGTTTTAATAAATTAATGAGTTAGTAGTTCACCCGCTCATTTATATCCGGGTTCCTGCCAGATTTCCGTTGGTAATTAGTGACAATTCTTGGGATGACGAACGTACCATCAAAATTCATTATGATTTCTTAATTCAAGAAATTCGTTAACGCCCCGGTTCAAAAATAATATTCAATCATATCTACGTACCAAAACTGTTTGTCCCGTACTCATTAAGCGCATTAATTAAACAGTAATAAAATAACTATCGAATTCTTCGGACAATTTATCATTTATTCAAAAATTGGTATAATAAAAATATTCTTAAAGGCGTACCGAAGGAAGAAAAATTTATTTATACCGAAAATATAAGGAAAAGCTCATATTCTGTCTGGGTTTCCAGATATTCGGGGCGATTCTGGCCACTTTCGTTAACTTAACAGAATTCTGTTAAGAAAGTTAAAGGATTTGGTTTTTAACAGAATTCTTTAAGTTGGTATTCTGGGCACAACTTATTTTCGAATTCGTTAACTCCTAACAAGTTTTAACTTCGAAACCGGTTTGTTAACGAATCTGTCAATTTTGACAACGAAAACATATAAACTTAAAGAAAATAAATTAGAAGTGGATTATTAAAACTATATTAATTATTTATATTATTAAACTTATCAATCAACAAAAAATGGAGAAAACTAATCGTAAGTATAAATTGGAAAGTGAGTATTGTTTTGTGTTGTTCATGTTGTTTTGATATATTTTGATATTTACGGGATTACAAATTTTTGTTTGTGGATTGTCCTGTGCGGTGCTTGACTGTTTTGGGTCCGTTTATGTAAGTATAAATTATCTATGATTGAGTCCATTTGTTAATTTGCTTTATTCATTTTCAATAGCTAAAAAACGTAGTGGACGAGTCACAGCCGCCCAAAAGGAACTCTATGTAGTGTTCCTAGAACAAAGTAAGGAGATGCGGCTGAAAAAAGCCACGGACTCGTCGGTGAACAAGATTTGGGAAGAGTTGACCTCCAAACTCAACTCTCTCAAAGGTCCAATGAGGAAGTCCCTCGAGTGGAAAAAAGTATTTGACAATTGGCGGTATTTGACCATAAAGAAAAAACGCCATAATACTGTCGAGAGTCGAAGAACAGGTGGTGGACCCTTGGACATACAGCCATTGACGGACCTAGAGGAACGTGCCCTATCGTGTTGGGGCACGGACCTGAGCGTACTTAGACAGCAGACGGAGCCATCCTTCGGCTTCGCTGGCGAGTTGTTGGAATCGACTCCAGTTGAACTAAACGAGAACAACACGATCCAAGACGACGACGAGTTGTGGTTCAACCGAACAATTGTTGTGGAACCAGAGTCAGCACCTGCAAGTCCAGCCGAAACTCCGTCGACAGCTACAAGGGGAAACCGAAAAAGACGTAGAAGTAACTTGGAAACTGGTAAATACTTTCATATTATAGAATTTCACATTTTTAAACCATATCTTCCAGACGACAAATTTGTAAGACTCGCCGAAATGGACATGGAAGAAAATCGAAAAATTTTAAAATCCATTGACACGGGAATAAAAGAAATGGGACAATCGATGGCAACTATTGCAAAATGCATGGTTGAGTTAACTCAACAAAAAAGTAGTTTTTAAGTCATTTAACTAGTTATTTTATAAGTTACAAGTTAAGTATAACATTAAATCAAAATAAATAAAACAAAACAATCAATTGTTTTAAAATTTATTGGTTGCATCCAGAGCAAATAGTATTCACGTAGGATTCCCGTACCTGCTCCCCCAAATTGTGCCAGTGCGGTGTAGTTTCTGTGATACTTTCATTCACATCCACCTCTGCTTCAGAATCCTGTGGATCGTGAATGTTGTGCTCAATGCATATATTGTGCAAGCACATTACCGCATACACAATCCGGGCTGCCATTCGCGGTCTATAATGCAGCACTCGGTGCAGCATCAGGCACCGAAAGCGATTTTTCAGAACCCCAAAACATCTCTCCACCACTTGCCGGGTTTTTTTGTGGAGCAGATTGTAGTGGTGCTCGTATGTACCCTCAACTGTCGACTGATATGGTGTTAGCAGCCAGGGTTCCAAAGGAAATCCACTGTCACCTTAAATAAAAACGAAAACCATTTATTCATTTTCCGTTAATCCTTTAAAGTAGAAGTCAGTACCTATCAAAAACGATTCTTGATTTTGCACCGAAGAGAACTGGTTTCTGAAGTGGCTTCGAATTTCACTCACACGCCATATCGCAGCATCGTGAACCGATCCTGGAAATTTGGCATTTGCGTATGTTATACGCATTTTTGAGTCGCAACACTACAAACAAAATCCACTTATTAGCACACACCACATTTTTATAATGTTGTACTCACTGCTAGAACATTCAAGCTGTGGTATCCCTTCCGATTGATGTAGAGATTGCCTCTGACATCATCATCCATCTCGGGAGGAGCCACAATTGCTATGTGTGTGCCGTCAATGGCACCCAATATTTGAGACATCCCGAATTTTTCATAGAATCTAAAAACTAAAATTCATTTACACTCTTTTTTTATAATTAAATATCGCTGAAGTACCCTTGTTGAGCCTCGACTTTTTCCATTTGGCTCTGTGGAAATTTTATCGATGATGCAGCCAAGTGGTTCACAATCAAATTCGTCACATTACGAATTGATCGGGAAGCACTAGGTTGGGAGAGTCCCAGCAGGTGATTCCTACCAATGGATGCTTGGCAGGAACCTTGCGCAAAGAAATGTATGGCAGTAAACACCTACAATCATAAATATTATATAAATCTTGTAACACACATAAAATTAAAAATACTCACTTGTATTTCAAATGGAATCCTTGAAGGCCTTGAAAAAGGCCGTATTTTTTCAATCAGATCCCTCGTTGCCTGCTTTGTGAGCCGGAACATTTTTTTAAAAGCAGCATCCGGCAAGTTGAACGGCTCAGCTTTCGCTCTTAATTCCCTGAGAATTCTTATATTTCTGCGCCTATAATGAGTATAAAATTAGTAAATATTTAAAAAAGAACCAAAATAAGTACTTACTTTTCAATTCTGCGGCGTATTCTTAATAATCTGTAGGCCAAAATGTAATTCATCGTATTCAATTTTCTTAAATTTTCACAAAGAAACGTCAAACTGACAAAAACTTTTGTTAAAGTCGACGAATTTCGCGCCCTTTAAGTTAAAGGAATTTTAACAGATTTTTAACGGAAAATCCTTTAACTTTTGCGACCAGAATACCAATTTCGACTTTAACTAAAGTTTTCGAAATCCAACAACAAATTACATGGGCTGTCAAATTAACGGAATCTGTTAAGTGTGGCCAGAATCGCCCCGATTGTTTTGAAAACTGCGGTTTTGCCAAGTGAGTGTCCATCAGGTAAAACCATCATTGTTAAGTCGTAACCGGTCGCTGCGATTTTATTGCTAGTGATTTTTGGAACAGAGTTATTTTTTGGAACAGATTTATTTTTTGGAACAGAGATATTTTTAGGAACGGAGTTATTCTTAGGAACAGAGTTATCTTTAGGAGCAACGTTGTTCTTAAGAGCAACGACGGAAGAAATATATCCGAGAGAACTTCACGAATGAATACGTGCAGAGAGGAAAAAGAGATGCGAAAGCGAAGGTAACAATAAATAACCACATTTTTCAGTACAGACTACAGTTGAGAGGGTGAGCGTAATCAGCTCAGTAGCCGAACATACATATAAAAAGAAATATTCAACTCAGGGTGATTTTATAACGTAGGTTCCAGTTCACAGTGATTTTATCACCTATGTTCCGATTTAAAAATAACAGCGACGTTCCGGAAGCTGAAATCACTGTGATTTAATCACTGCGATATGAAATCATTCCCGTCTCTATTCTGTTCGTATTTTCTTCCACTTTACTGAAGTGTTAGACACGGTAAAAGCTCAATACAAAATATGATATCACTTAAAAACTTTTCAAAATAATATTTCAGAGTCGTGAAATTTGCGTCGGTGATGAGGTATAGTTTACGTTTTTATTCAGGAGCCAGATTTAACGTATGGTAACTCACGTTTGAGCGCAATTCGTATAAAACATCTTCCGCCTGGTGAAGTTCAGTTTGAAACTTTGGTTCTTAGCAATGTAGAAGGTACGGAAATAATTGGTAGTTTCGAATAAATAGTTATTACTATATTTATTTTAGGTGTTGTAACCAGGGAGGCCCCAAAAAGTCCAGTAAAATCTCAAGACAGAGTAGAAGGCGGCGTGATTAGCTATGATCAAGGCGAAACTAAAAGGACTATAACGTCTTTTCTTAAAGACTATGAAAAACCACCAAGAAATGGAGAATGAGTTCAATTTAATATTTGTTTGTTTGGTGAGTAGCTCAAAATGATAAATTTCAATTGTTAAGCTTTATAAAAATTTAAATTTTTCCATACGTAAAAAGGAACAAGGAACTTATTGCGGTAAATATTACGGAAATTCCAAACACTTAAAATAATATTGATATAATTGCGAATGGTCAAAATGGTTATAATCCCATTCTAAAAGAGGAAGAATATACCATAACAGAAAACAATAATCATCAAAATAATTTTGACAATAGTACTGCATACAGAGGCTTCATTGCTGTGCTTAAAGAAAATTTTGATTTTATAGAAATTTTGCAACATGACGACGAAGCTTTCTTCCACTTCAGTAATTTTTTGGGTAATCCAAGCTATCTTGAATTGGGTCAAGAAGTGGACAAACACGTTATCACCAAACGGTAGTGTTTCTACTTCTGGTAACTGTTTGCCAGCGGAAAATGTAAGAACATTGCCAAAAGGATCAATTCCTCAACCAACTGTCATAGATGCTATTCATAATGGCGTAGTCGCTAGACCCCTAAGATGTATTGATCCCGATCAACAAGATTATTCTGGGCTTATAGAGATTAAAAATGAAAATAAATCTGTAGTTTAAACTCTTGAATTTGGTATAACTAGTTTGCAAAATAAGCGTGATATGCTGCAAAACGGGGAGTTAGTCACTTTTAAAATTGACGAAACTGGTCGTGCAGCGCAAATTTCTGCAATACGTCAGAAGAAATGAGCGACTGTTGACTTGATTAAAGGACAATTTGGTTTTCTAAATTACGAAATTGAAGATGGAAAAAAATGATTTTCCCACATGTCTGAAGTTCAAGGAAACACTTCGTCACTTCATCAAGGAGATACCGTTGAATTTTTGGTTGTTAGGAATCAAGTATAAAATTTTTTCAGAGAAATGTAAAATCATCCGCTTGCCATGTGGTTAAAATTAGTGATCGACCAGATCGTTTGATATCAAGAATAAAATTAAACTTGGTTGATGAAACAGTTCAAGGACTAATAGCGATTCGTTCACCAAAGGGACCGCAAGCGAAGGGCTTTGGTAGAGTTCCCCGGTTGCCACGTATTCCCGGTAGATACATAAATTTATAAAATAATTAAATTCCTTCATAATCATAATTTCATCCATAAGGTTTGTTTGTCGAGTGATAAATGAAATCAACGTAAAAGTCTAACAATAATATTCTTCTTGATTGGCGTATTGCATAAACGAAAGCCCATATATGAACAAAAAAGATGCTTTAGAACTTGAATTACTTTCAAGAAAATATTTGAAATAAGTGACTTTATCCTTTTAAAATTATTTTATTTTCTGTTTTGTATCTCTTTACATAAAAAATTACAAGCATAATTTGAAATTTAAAATTCATTCATTCAAAATTGTCTCGAGTACAATAAAAGCCCTTAAGCATGAAGGAAGGAGAGCAAATATTGGTTTTTCAGCAAAAATTAGAAAAATCACACCAATCATCGGTATCGTTTCGATCACCAGAATCGTTTCGGTCACCGGAATCGATTCGATCATCGGAATCGACTCGATCATGGAATCGGTTGATCATCGGAATCGTTTCGATCACCGGAATCGTTGCGTGTCTCATCAGGGGCGTAGCGAGGTACGGGCAGGGTGGGGCAGCTGCCTCCCCCTAGAAGATGCATCTTATTTTCAGGAATGCTAATGAATAAACAAAAAAAAACTTGATTAAATCGACAGGCCAATTTCATAAAATCGTACTTTGTGAAGTTGTACATCGTATTGTGCTACAGTGAATTTATTGTGTTCGGTGACATCAAAGACACACTGATTCAAGGGTTATTTGTCGATCGATGCCGATGGTTAATGGCATAGATCGGGGGTGTGTCCTTCTTGTCGCCGATCGTACGGAGTGAGCCTTCAAATACTTCCGACCAATAAAGGAATTTTTGGAAGCGATCGTAGTTGGAACATAGCTTTGGTGATCAAAACCTTTCTGCATTCGGATTAATGTCGCTACATCCCAGCACAATGTTGAACATGTCGTTAGTTGATTTCAAAGAAAAAGCACAACGTTTCTGCGAATACTACGATTTACTTAATTTTAATCAGGAAGCCGAACTATAGTATAAAAAGTTGCAGGACAAGCTGAACAAGGTTATGACCACAGAAAATCTCGGAAAACTAGATTTTACTGAAGTGTTAAAGGAGGCGAATATTTTCTTTCCCGCAACAAAAAAAGCAATGCTTATTTCCTGGGCACAACCTTGCACTACAAGTAACATAGAGAGGTTCTTTTCTACACTGCGTCGTGTTAAAACGTGGCTGAAGTCAACGATGACTCAAAACCGTTTGAACGGCCTTTGTATGCTCAGTGTACACCGAACCGTGGTACAAATAAATAAGAATGCCATTGAATCTGAGGTATTGAATCGATTTTGTGAAGAACTTAGTCGACTACTATTTTTGTAAAATAAACTCAGTCACTAATATATATTCTTGTTTCTTCTAAGCCTGCCCCCCCCCCCCTTAACAGAATCCTGGCTACGCCCTTGTGTCTCACTCTCAACTCTCAATCACCATGATGCATGGTTTATGAGAGAAAAGAGCGAGGCTTCGGTTGAACCAAAACCCTCTGTAGAAGTACAAGCCATGAAGTAGACTTTCTTACTACCACATTCACAGGGAAGGCCTACCTTCTGCCAAATGGAACGAAATGAAATTTCATATGAAAAATTATATTTTCATCGCGGGAATTTTGAAAAACTCAAATAAGTTATAATAAAAATCACTTTTTTATTAATAAATGACATTTATCATTTGCAAAACTGAATATACTTGTTTGTAAATCAGTA
Organism: Chrysops caecutiens; assembly: GCA_963971475.1. Lineage (NCBI taxonomy): Eukaryota > Metazoa > Arthropoda > Insecta > Diptera > Tabanidae > Chrysops > Chrysops caecutiens. The sequence continues at coordinate 53,970,654 of OZ020567.1, read as the reverse complement.
TTAATATATATTCACATATTGAAAAGTGGAATAAAATTAAATTATATAGGAAAGTTGAACCGGATATTACAAAAATTTATTAGCAAAATTACGTTATGGACAAATTAACAACAAAAGGCAATCAAGTAAACGATATATATAACAATATAACGAGAAATTAACAAAAACTAATTAAAAAATAAATATTATATGGTATAAAAATTAAATGTAAACAAATTTTGTACCTGATTTTAATAAAAATACACTTTTTTATATTTTTTAAGATTTCTTTATTATTGAACACTGAAATTTAAACAAATTATTTTTAACAGTTTATATTTGTAAACATTTGTTTATAAATTTTTACTTTTTTTCATATTTTGAAACATAACAATTAATTTCTAATGAGCAATTTACATATTGCTACGATTTATTTTATCAACAAAACTTTTCAATAAATTATAATTTTATTATTCATTATAAATAATAATATTTTTTCAGTATTTTAGTTTCACAAGCACTGAATTTAATAAATATTTGCGTTTGTTTTGCACCGAAACAAACAAACGTCATAGACTTTTCGCGGATTTTCAGGCAGAAAATTTATATTTTATTAATTAACAATATTTTAACAATTACACTAATACAACTATTTATATAAAATAATAACTTTTTCCACTTAATTGACATTAAAACCGCGGAAACGATATGAATTTCTCATACTTCGTCATACGGAATGGTGCGAAATGAAGGCCTACCATGCACAATTTGACAAGGCCTACTTCATAGCTTGTCAGTACATACAGAGGGTTTTGGTAGAACACATGCGATTATTCACAGCTGTTGGGTGTGTGTGTGTGCTACAACGAAACGACGGTTGAATTGAAGGTAACAATAATCAAATGTATGGAAATTTCAATTTTCAGATTCAGTACACTTACACTCGTGAGGCTGAGCGTAAGCAGTTGTTCTGTTAATTGCATGCGGTTTTTGAAAAATGAAAGGTAGCGTTTCGGTGTCGAGGTTCGTGATTATATATTGATATTTGGTTATGTCTGAAGTGATCCGAGCGAGACCAAATGCGGCTTCCACTTGGCCAAACCAGAGTTTTGGGTTGTTTTTCCAGAATTGTGCAATTTTCGGTATTCGCATTTGGAGCGTTTCGAGAGCCTGTTCCTGGTTAAAAACAACGTTTCCTGGGCCGTCTGCTGTACTACTTTCGTGTTCGGGAGAAACTGATGCACTTCCATTTTGTGTTTGGAGGTTATGTTGGCTACGCGTGGGTGAATGGTCTATACCCATATCGATCACTTTTACGCAAATTCGGGGTCACCAATTATGTGGCAATTGTTTTCCTACAAAATTAACCACACATAGAGTTTCGTACTTAATTAAACTTTATTTTTATCAAAACGTGGTAGATAATGTAAGTGTTGGTCTCTTGTCGCGTGCACGTTGTCGTCGTCTCTTTAATGCACTGGTTGACTCCTTTTGGTATTGCCATGCGGCGAATCGGTGGGTTGCTTCTCTTTTCTATTTTCTTTTGCTATATTTAATAGTTTGTTTGCTTGTTCATGGGCATGTTGCAACCTCATATGTAATTCTTTACTATAGTCTTCATAATAACATATAGGGTTGTTGTATATTTCACTATATTGTTAGGAAGATGAGTTAATTTTCCGAAAACTAATTCAAAATGAGTAAATACTGTATCGACATTGTGAGTTGTGTCCCAGTTATAGCTTTGGTGAAGGACAACAAATATTGGTCTAAAACTCTGTGGTTTCTTTCCAATGAATCAAGAGATTCATGGTGATAGGGAGTAGATGTCATACGCTTGATACCCAATAATTTGATAATATTCTTGAACGTTTCATTGATAAAAGTCTGTTTTAATTTTATTAAAAACCCGTATTTCAATATATATTTTTCGGTGAAGGCTCTAGCTATCGTTATAGCTGTTATGAAAGTTCTGCATTTCACCTATTGAAATGTAAAATTTCTGTTGAAATAACTTTTCTTTGCCTGTGAAGTTCATCCGAACCATGTTCATGACACTGAAGGTATGGGGCATTTAGCCCACTTTGCATAATGATTGACGATTTTTTCTCCTGTTAGGCCAGGTCAGGTCGTTGAGGGTATTTGGCCTTAACGCCAAGTTATCCGAGTCAAAGAATCACACTCGTTCGAGGAGCCGTAGTGTATTTCTGACTGAATTCTTTTACATTTCAAACCTTAATTAATAGATAGATAGCTTACTCTATACTTTTCCCTACTCTTAACTTATTCTAGCTAATGTGAAATACAATTTCCGTCGAATGGGTCATTGATCGGGAATTATCGAAACCGATCAACGTTCCCATCGACGTTGACCTAATTTATCATTTATTCTTCATAAATTCTCTTGAGTCAGCATTTCTGCTGACTTCGGCGAAAATTCTTCACGTTTCATTTTTTCCGGAGTCAGCGGAAATGCCGACTCGGAAAAATATTTTTCAAAACTACATTTTCACGCCAAATATTTTTACAATATTTCATGAACTTCCCCAGAGTTAATACCCTTCAAAGGAACCCCCATTTTTGGTTCCTAACATTCCTCCCGCCTTTGGAAAATTCTCCCCAAAATTTTTTTTTTATTAGGTAAAATATATATATTATTATATAATTATTTCAGAGTGACTTGAATTTAAAGCGTTTAACATAAATTCGTGGTTTTTACACAAATTGTTCCTTGAAAATTTTTTATCTTATTATATGTAGATCTTATGATTAATGTTTTTCTCTTAATAAATTTTGCACATTTTACAAAAGTTTTCGATTTAGTTTCATTATTAATTTTTATCTTATTGCAATGAGTTTATACTGGCTATTTTGGTATTCAGATATTAACTTGCTCGTAGTAAAAATCATACGTTTTGCGTCTGAGTTACCTTCATCAATCTTAAGACTAACGTTGTTTTACACTAATGTTTTTTACGTTACAGACTACACATTGGATTTACCTGTTATGGATATTAATATTTAAGTCATACATTCGAATTATATACAATTCCAAAGCTATGGTTACATAAAAAAAATTTTAATTTACAAATTATAGTTTTGAAGTACATGAATTCCTAAAGCTACGGTTACATAGAAAGATTTTACGTTACATACATCTGAAAGCTAGTGCTTTGATTTTTAATCTTCAGGTATTTAACTTTAAGCGATTTATGTTTATTCTTCGTCGGATATATTTTCTTAAGATGCTGTTCCACAGATGACCTCTATACTGAAGTTTATTTCGTTTTTGGTGCGATCATGTTGGGTGCAGTAGGTGTTGTCTTCATATTAGCCGTTGTTGTTCTTTCTGGGTGTTTTCACATGTACAACAACTGGTGCTGACTTGTTGTTGATTGCTATTTAGCTGAGTTTTATAATGGTGGTTAGATTCCCCGCCTTTATTGTTATCCGATGGTAGCTGCTTATGGGGCTGAGCACAGAACGGAAACATTGATTTCCCGACTGGTCTGGTATATTCTCTGTCCTAGGCAGTTGCTTTACAATTCCTTCTGTTACTTTTATTCGTCGTAGCTTCTGGCCATCAGGTCCCTATTCTTGGACTGCTAACAATAACGTGATCTTCACATTAAATTCTCTTTTCTTCACTTTATTCTTTTTATATGTATTTTTCTTTACCTCCTATCTGTCCATTGTTCCTTTTGCGCGTTTATTTATTTGTTTGTATCCTTTATTTACTTTTTTCTTTGGCGTTACTACTTCCTTTTTCTGTATTGGGTCTGTTTGCCACTATAATGAGCCTTATGAAACTTTTCACCTATCAAAACGTGCGAGTTTTGGAAACAGGTAGCCATCATATTTGCGAGTATGACGTGAAGCGCATTTCTAGGTATTCTTCCCGGCACGCACTGTAACCGAACTTTGGATATCGTGCTCTGTACCTATTTCGAAGGGTTTGCCAAGTTCTGCGATAGTTTCGATTTGTTTGACGTTATTGAGGCTTTTTCTTGTCCTTCGTGTTCATTCACGTACGAAGCTGTTCGACACTCCGCAGTTTGCAAGCCGCGGTGATATAGTGTCCTTCCTCGATCGTCTCACGTTGGGCAGTTATTTCGTCCCATTGCAATAACATCTGCACATCATTATGTTGGTAGTCAGGCCATAAGTTGCATACTACAAGTATGTTCCTAGTATTTTATTTGCCTTTTACATCTATATTTCTCTTTTATATTTATATGTTCCCTTTACATATATTGTTACATTGATATTTTCCATTTATTTTTTACCGTATATATTCTTTGTGGAAATCATATTCTTCGTTTCTTTTTTGTTCTTATATTGTCTATGTTTTTATTTATAATGTTTATCCATATATATTTTTTTTAATGTATTTTTTATAAATTAGTTTTCCTTTCTTTTATTTATTTTTGTTATTTATCTAGTATATTATATTTGCATATAAATTTTTCAGTTTTTGTTACAATGTATGTTATGTAATATCTTCTTAAAAGGTTTTTGCCATTTAAAGTTTACAATATTGTGACTATGCAATCAAATTAATCTTTTGGCTTTTAAGAAATAAGCAACTTGCTTTCAATTTTTATACTTTACAATGTCTCAGCGTTACACATTAATAATTTACCATATTTTCAATCTTCATATTAATTTATGTAAATATTCCTACTTTTTGATTCAAATTGGCAATACTTTTGGTTAAAGCAAATTACTTTGATCACAATACCAAACTGTATACAAAAATACCATTAATAATCGATTAATTTTCAATTTGCATGTTTTAAAATATTTTCCATTAACACGCCAATAATTTCGGTACACATTAATTTAAATATTTATTCATTTTAATAAATGTTCTCAATATTTTCTGTTTTTATTATTTGAGCCGTGAGTCTATCTGTAGTGGAGGTCTATATATTATAATTTTTAATTTTGTTTACCTTGTATCAATTAATCATTTTCTTAAATTCTTCTTTGTTATATATATCGAATATTTCTTGGTTATTAGCCAGCGCTTGCTTATATACCTCATTGCTTTCTGTTTTATGAATTAGCTTCTCCAAATGATGATCTAAATCATCCTTCAGATTATCGCTATTCTCCATAATACTTCATCCTTATCTATAATTAGTAGTATTATTAGTAATTGTGGCAAACTATTATTTACGTTTTTGAGCTCAATTTTTATCTTTTTGACATTTTTTATTTCTGAGATGGAAGTACAGTCCCAACATTGAAGTTGATCAGGCTTCTTTCGTTCGGTCTGTGTAGCATCCAAACACTTTTCATTCTTGTTTGATATACTTCGTGTTACTACTTTAACGTCAGTTGAAATCATAGCTTTTAGTGCATTAGAATTAATATGTATACGCGATAAAGCATCTGCATTGGTATTCATCTTACCCTGCTTGAAGACAATGGTAAAATCGTAGTCTATTATATCTAGTCTTTACGACGGATTTCTATGAGTAAACAGGCTAACAAACGGTCTGTGGTCTGTTACCACAGTGAATTTTCTACCATATAAGTATGGTCGAAGGAAGGTAATAGCCCTGTAAATTGCTAACAATTCTTTTTCTTTAACTGGTTTCCCGATTTCATGTTTATTAAGGCTTCTGCTTGCGTAAGAAATGGGTAGATCTTCTCCTATTCTACCTTGGGATAAGATTGCTCCTAAAGCGAAGTACGAAGCATCTGTTGTGAGTATAAACTGTTCATTGAATTCTGGGTACTGTAAGACAGGAGAATTAATTAGTTTACTTTTCAAGGTTGAAAACCTTGATGTACATAGGTTTTACATATTGACTGTACATATATATGTACTGATGTACATAGGTATTTAACTGGTCACTATTTGTAATAAACAGACAAAGAATAACTAATTGACAGTCGGAGACTATCATATTGTTTGGTTAGTCTGGGTAGGTAGGCTCCGATTTTCAATTAGTTATTCTTTGTCTGTTTATTACAAATAGTGACCGGTTAAATACCTATGTACATCAGTACTTATGTTAGCAATACAATATACCTTTAGGTGCACTCACTATCAGCATACAACTAGAATGACACAAGTACAATTTTAATAGTACTGATTTATAGATTTAATTATGAATGTGCCTTGTTTGCATATTTTTAGTTCTTTTTTACAGTCAGTCGGGTTTCTTGGCTTTTTTAGATAAGTTGAGATAAGTTTCTTTTTATTAGATAAGTTATTGAGCGGTTTGGCAATTTCGGAAATGTTTCGAATAAATCTCCTGTAGTAATTGCAAAAAGCAACGAATTCTCGTGTTTCATCTATATCTTTGGGAGTGGTATATTTTAAAATTGCATCAAATTTCTTTGGACCGGTACGTATACCATCCTTTGTGATTAGATGACCTAGATATGTGACTTCGGCTTGTAAGAAATTGCATTTTTTTGGACTCAACTTTAAGTTATATTGTCTAATTCTCTCAAAAGTTTTAATTAGATTATCATTATGACGCTTCAAACTACACACAAAGATTATAATGTCATCGACATATAAGAATGCTTCAGAACCAAGACCTGCCAAAGCTATAAAGAGCATTCTTTGAAAGCTATTAGTAGCAATTTTTAGTCCGAAAGGCAGTCTTTTAAAATGGAAATGTCAATTATCGGTTGAAAATGCTGTATCTGGTCTTGATTCTTTTTCTAAAGGTATCTGATGAAACGAATCTGAAAGATCCAATGTGGAAAAATATTTTGCTCGCCCAAGTATATCCAGAACGTCATCTAAACGAGTTAAAAGAAATTTATCGTCTGAAATCTTTTTATTTAATTGGCGAAAATCCACAACACGAACACTACTTAATCATTTCACCAGAACCGGAACAAGAGGAAGTGTTTGGAAACACCAGCGAAAATAACGAAGCGAACAGAAAAATTCAAACAGAAGAACCTGAAGACGATCATATGCAACCGGAGGATCAGGTAGCACCAGAGAAAAACGGTCAAAATTCTCCAAAACATCGAAGACTGAGATAGTAGCACTAAAGGCACGGGAGGCAATATATCACGGTAAACTCCGACCAGGAGGCTGCATTGGGAGTAAAAATAGTCAGAAACTAACTAAAGGGAATCTCGATAAAGAAGGGGTAAACGGCAGTGTTGTGCGACGTAATCTACATCATGTAGACTACGCCATTCTTTACGCGTCAACAATTCGATGTAGACAATAATTTATTGTCTACATTCTCTGTGTGCAATGTAGACAATGAAAACTTAATTTTGGCGTGTAAATATAAATAAATAAATGTTTGTTTCAATCATTAAAATATATAATTTTTTATTTTTATTCAGTCACCACTATCGTCATTGTAAGAAACATCTGAAATTCGTAAAGAACAAAAAATGTATAATAATTTTTTAGATCTCTCGAATGTTAACCGATTTCGAGTCAAAGAATGAACGTGTGACCAGGTTGAGAAAAGTCTTTCGATTTGCGCAGATGAAGCTGGAATCTGTAACAGCTTAATGGCCAAACGAGAAAGAGTCGGGTGTTGCATTGCAGCCATATTCCAGAAAACTAATGGCTTTGTTATGCCTTTTTCAAATAATTTCCGGAAAAATTAAGTTTTTCTATTAATGCTGTCCCATTCCTTTAATCCAGTAGCATTAAGTTAGTTAAACAAAAAACTGTCAGCCTTTTGCTTCTCCTCTTTAGTCAATTTATCATCGTTGAATGTAGGATGTAAATAATAAGCCGCTAGAGCGTATTTATTCAATGCCATGTCTTTACGTGATTTTAGTCTTTTGCCAAATTTCGATTCGAATTTCTCCGGAAGTTTTATAAATAACCAAAGATCCACAGCGTCCGCAACCGAACAATTAGATGACTGACACTTATTTATAAGTTCACATATTGGATCAAAAAGTTCAATGTTGTCTTCAACATCGGATATAAAATCATCGTCAAATATCAATTTCAAAACATCTTGTTTGATTTTTTGCTACGCATTTTATGTGTGGCAAATTTTTTATTAAACATCGATAAGAATCTCTGTATGAACACCATCTTGTATCACATGGCAACTTGATTCTATTTCCACCTTTTTCAATAATGAATTTTTCCAAGTCGGCTTGCTTAAATTCTTTCAAAATAGATGTTACTTTATCTGTAAGTTCCTTATCAAGAACATCTTTTGCAAACAGATTTCTAGTGTGGCTACTACAGGTGCTATGCCATATAAAATGCTCTGATTCTTTTCCCATTTTACACATGGGCGCTGCATTATTGGTCTTTTACAAAAGCATGAGCGTTTGTTGAGTACAGATATTTCGCAATGTCCACTGCTTGTGCAACAATTTCGGTCAATTCTTCACCTGTCTCGGAATCACCTGTTAAGTCCCAAGCTTGCAAAAATGCCTGCTCACCATTAGCATTATGTAGCATGGCGACAACAGTTTTAGTATTGCTAGAAGTATTTTTCCACCCATCGATGAATATCACTGAATCCGTGCTCTTAGACGACTTAACTGATGAAATACACTTTTCGTATGCCTTATAAAATAAAGTGGTCGATAATGCTTTACTTCGAGGAATTTTCTCAGCATATGCCGGCCAAAGTTTTCTTATGAAATTTTTGAAATGAACAGAATCAACCAATCTCCATGGTAAATTGCACCCAAAAATTAAATTTGATAGAGCTTCATTTGTCGCCACTTCATCTTTATCATTCAATATGTCAACAAAAGATGACGGTGACTGCGATCTTTTATTTTTCCGAGATTTTATTGGTAGTGACGGTGACGGTGATCGTCTTAAAGTTTCAGAACTAGCCGTCAATATAATTTATGGAATGAAAAAAGTGGAAATGATTTCGAGTGTTCATTTGGTTTTTGAAAGGAGACTGTTTGGCCACTTGATGAACATGTAGACGCTGATGAGTTTGCGCGTGAAGTGCGAGTCGAAACAGATGAATTCTCCTCGGAATACATAGCATCAATATTGTTTAAAATCAAATCTTCTTCCTGTACTTGAGGAATTATATTAAAATTAGCTTTGATTGTTTCAAATAAGAAAAATATGTTGAATGCAAGTTAACTCACTGTCTCTAGCACACTCTCGCTTAACAACGATTGATGTAAAGCCCGATTTAATTCTGCCACATTTGCTAGGCTTTCTGAATGTTCAATTTGATCATTTTGGCCGATTTGTTGTTGTATTCCTTTCGCTTTGCAAACATTTCTAGAGAAAAAATTTCAATTATTCAACAACATTTATTGAACAATTTGTTATTGTTGAATAAAAATAATTTACAAAATTCGCCTTATCGATGCCATCTCAGGCTATTTTCAGCAGTGTTTTATAAATGTTTGTTACATAGGTCACAAACAGCGATATATTTATTATTAACGGGAATTTCAATCATGGGAATCAGAGTAGTCCGAGAGGGAGGTCGGAGCGCCGACAGATAAGATGTCACTTCAGAAACCGGCCGGGGCATGTAATAGCAGAGTGTCGCACGAAACAAATGACGCCATTCTGCACAAGCTGTAAGGCATATGGCCACACAATACAAAACTGCAACACGCACGGCAGAAATCAAGAAAACTCAGCTCCTAACGGATATAGAGGTCGTCAAGTGAATCACACTACGGCACTACGGTCACACTGAAGCTGTTATATATATTATTGTTTTATTATTATTTCATATATTTCACTCATATTCACACATCAATTGTAACATTTTAATCTATTGTTTAGTAAGTAAAAAGTGCAATAAAAATTACGTTTTATTATATATACAAGTGTGTTTTAATCATTGTTCATTTAAATTGTCACAATATACAGTATGCATCGCAATAATTACTAATTATCACATTTTATGTATTTTAGTAAATTTACAAAAAGTTGCCTGCTCACTTACAAAAACACTGCCTGCTCTGCGTGTTTTTGTTATTGTTTGAGGTTCGTGTAGTACGATTTCTTAAATCGAGTCGCCTCTCGCCCAATGATGCCCTGTCCTTATATCTTTGGTCTAAGCCTAGACCTAATGTTTGCTTCACTAGGCGTGTTCTTTTGGGAATCGCTATCGAGTGCAAATCCAAAGTTTCAAAAGAGACAAAATTAACTTGCACTCGATAGCTGACGAATTTAGTTGCGTTCTTTTGCGACATCGAGTGGTGTAGAACTGTCAAATCCCATATATTTTCTTCGTGCAAATTGAACACCTGATAACACTTGGGTTAAAATTTTACCATTCGATAGAAGTTAATCTACTGTTACGTAGATGGTGCCACGCGAGATTTCCCTTCCTGCAAGTTTGAAATTTTTGGGAATTTCGGCAAAATTTGAATTTGAATCAAAATTATTGCGTGGTGTAAGCATAAAAATTAGAATAAAGTGAAACAAAACCAAATTGTGTATTTTACAACCGGTGAAACGTAAAAAAATCAATGAAAGTTTCAATAAATATAATGTGAAGTTAGTCAAATTTGTCAGCTATCGAGTTCAAGTTAAAGTTGTCTCTTTTGAAACTTTGGATTTGCACTCAATAGCGATTCCCAAAAGAACACGCCTTTTGCCTATGTTACGCTACATATATGTAAACACTCGTCGATTTTATTATGTTTCATTCGATTCGTAACTACACATTTAAATTTTGAATCACTTTATTTTACTTTTGTAAGTGTAAACCACGCAAGTTTTAATTAAATTAAAATTTTTGCCGAATTTCCCAAAAAATTCCAACTCGCGGTAACGGATATGCAGCTTGGTGCCATCTACATAACACTAGATGAACTTCTATCGAGTGGTAAAATTTTAACCCGAGTATTATCGGGTATTAAATTTGCACAGAAAATATATATGGGATTTGGCAGTTCCACTCCACTCCATGTCCCTAAGCTAGGGTTCACATATGTGAATGAAATCGCGAAATCCAGCCAGCCAAAATTCGGTACAATTCAAATCATAAGATGTCATTTTTGTTTGAGTCTCGTGAGGTGAAGTTGTAAATACGTGTCATGATTTTCGTAAATTTGAAAATTTAGTGCATTAACATCCAAATTTATGATGTAGTTGCATTCTCTAGCAGATAATTAATGTTCCCTGCTAGATTTAAACTCACAAAAATGGTTAAAACTCAAAAAACAAAAAAGTTACTCCTTCAACATCCACGAACAGAATGATGAATGTGACACTCCGAATACTTCGGACACACACACACAAAGAAAACGAAATCTTGGAATCCACATAGGGATAGGCAAAACCCTCTGTAGTAGCACAAGCCATGAACCAGACTTTTTTACTACCACATTCATGTCAAAATTCACTTTTATACACTTTTCGCGGATTTTCCGATATATAATTTATATTTTATTAATCATAAATACTTTAATGCTAGCACTCATTATAAATCTACACACAAAATACACATTAAACACATAAATTACGCTTAATTCGCGGACAAAACAAGAAACGTGATCCCGTACTTCACTACACGGAATATCGAGAGACATCGGCCTCACATCACACACCAACAAAGCCTACTTCATGGCTTGTCAATACATGCAGAGGGTTGTGTGATAGGGATTTCTGGTCGACTGGCCACTCCTCTTTTCCACTCACCTTACCATCACTTTCCTGGATTTCGCGATGTCTTTCACTGATGTGAACCCTCGTTGAAGAACATGGCTACTGATCTACATTCTAGGCTACGAAGAAAAAAATTAGGAAACGAAGATAAATATCTAAAGTGAGGCAAATTGCACAAATTCACCACTATAGTGTTGGCTTTTCTGGCTTTGGATTAGTTTTCGAGAGGATTCATTTGTCACAGGGGTCAGAGAATGGGAAATCGCCGGGGCTTTTCAAACGTCATATACATTTCAATTATTTTACGATATAATGTCATTAATTATATATTACAATATCATATAACTACACTCTATTATTCTTATCTTTTCTGTTGCTTTCATATAACAATATAAATAGGATTCATTCGATAATACATATATAATTTTCATTGCCAAATTCATATAGAGATACAAAACTAAACTTCTCGACTTTGTTAACACTTGGTTATTTAACTGTCTATGATTGGTACTCATATTCTGCTTCTTCTTTCGTTTTTAGTTGCTGTGTTCCATTTACGCTGGGAAATTACTTGGCTGGTGGTCATGTTCGCAAGTAGATTGCCAGAGGTAGTTACGCGTCTTTTTTCCGCTAGGTGGATTTCGTTTTACGAAAATTTCCTAGATGGCTAACCTTATTTATTGGTTATGGCAAACGTCAAATCTTGATGATTTGTTTTGATTATGATATTTGTGAAAATGGAGATATTTTTGGTAAGTCAAGAGTCAAGTAAACTAATCCAACTACAATTAATTTTAATGAAAATAGGAAAGCAGTAGCAGTGATTTAAGTTTATTTGAACTTTGTGACAGATCATCTTCATCCTCAACTTCTGACTATGACGAATTTCCAGGAAACAGAAGTAGCGTCAAAAAGTTTACTGATATTATTGAAGACTATAGTTACTTGGAGTTTAAAAGCCATTTTCGTTTGAGTTGAAATGCCGCCTCAGGGTTAATAGGTTTGCTTTCAAAATTATATAAAATGTTTTCTGTATTAAATTCGAAATTATATAAAATGTTTTCTGTATTAAATTCTAGTTTTTATTTAAATACATGGAATATTCTAAAACAAAAGGTGTTGGCCGGGAACAAATAGAGCCAAGCAAGGAAATTTATATATCGTGATGGTAAATGGCAAATACGGAAACGTATAGACAAATATCGGACCGATTTAATTTCACAAAAAGCTCTGTATTTCGCGTTCTTCGTAAGATTATGAAATGGTTTATTTCAATTAGCAACCTGTACATCACGTGGCCAAAAGAAGAACAGATGCAAATAAATCAAACAAAGTTTGAGCAATTGAAGAACTTTCCCCAAGTTGTAGGTGCAATTGATGGTTGCCACATCAGAATTAAATGCCCAAAGAAACATAAAGAATCATTTTACAGGGAACAGGGAACAGTAGATGCTGATAAAAAATTTATTGATGTTTGGGGTGGAGAACCGGGATCTATGCATGATGCGCGTATGTTTCGATGCTCTGCTTTGTACAAACAGCTCACTACAAACCAAAATTTTCTGATTCCTTATGCTGTTTTGTTAGGAGACTCAGCATATCCGGACAGTAAATTTTTGGTTACTCCTTTCAAGGATTACGGAACCTTGACCGCGAAAGAGGTCAAATACAACTACCTACATTCGAGTATGAGAATAGTTGTGGATAACGCTTTCGGATTGCTAAAAGGTCGGTTTAGAAGATTACGATTCTTTGATAGCCCCTGTCTGGGATTTGTTGCGGATTGTGTAGTAGTAGCTTGCGTATTACATAATATATTTATTGATGAAGGTCAAGCAGATGAACTTTATCTGAAGTGCGGACAGAAGAACCTTTTCCAGGGACGACCGATGGTGATCAATCTGCAGGAAGAAGTACCAAAATATGTAGATATATTTCAAAAATTAGACAGTAAAAATTTGTTAAACTGACAATGGTACAAAATAAAACAAAAATTGTAATTCAAAAACGGAATTTTATTGCTTACTTTTTTAAAACAAAAAAAGAACTAGCCAAATATAGAATCCAAAAAAAACATAACAAATATAGAATCCAAAAAAGAACTTAGCAAATATAGGAACAAAAAAACTTTAAAATTAAGTTAAATATCACTAACATTCCTGTTTAAGCTAGCCATAATTTCAGTGTGTCTGCGCTCCCTGCTTTCCTCTTTTCCATTTAAATAATTTTGCAGCATCTCCTTCATTTCATTCTTGTATTCCATTTTCTCTTTGTAATATTGTTTCTTCACGTCCAAAGCCGTTTCCTTCCTTAGCCTCTTTTTTGACGATGCTTTCCTGGGTGAACCTTTCGTGGGTGACTTGCTTCTGCTCCGTCTACATGTTGACGTTTGTGGTGTTTCTATTGCTCCCACTGTGGTAACCAAGCCCACGGAAACAGAAGGGCTATCATGGAATATTTCCTCCATTTCACGCATGTATAAGAATTTCGAAGGGTTTGTTCCAGTTCCCCTATCCTTGGCGGCCTTGTACGCTCGGTACAGACTCCGCCATTTGGCCTCTACTTGCTCGGGAGTCGTGGCACTTGCCTGGAATATAGAAATATTTCAGCATATAAACAATTATTTGTCATTTTAAAAAATTTACCAATGCATTCAGTGCTTCCAAATCCACCAAAATTGATTCCCAGAAAACCCTTTTCTTTCTGCAATGGAAATATTCCTCCTTTCTGTTTTCGTACACTTTTATTAACGCCTTTCCTTCTGCATAGCTCCAATTCTTGTAGCTCTTAGTTTCCCTTGGACAATTCTGGAATTAAATTAAATATATAACAAAAACAATATTGATAAAAAACTAATACTCACCATACTGAGGAAATAGAATGCTTAGAAAACAAAAACCTAAGCAAACTCAAACAACTGATTTCCGCCAACGGTGACACTTCGACTGACGAAATAGGCAGGGTATATTTTGCCATTGAACGAAAAAGCGCGTTCCATTTTGAACGAAATTTTCGGTCAAATGGAACACAGCAAGTAAATATTAAAACTAGAATTTATTAATGGTAAGGCTTACTAATAATCCCTAAATTTATTAATACCTTCAATGATGCACTGGTTTTAAAAATTGAAAAATTTCTAGAATTTATGCCAGTTCCATTAGATTCAATATCACATCGCCCATGACTATTTTCTACTCTTGTTTTCGAGCCTTTCAAGAGCATCAGCGAATATGAAAATTATTTCATAGACTGAATAGGATTGTCAACATCATTACAAATGTGCAATAGCTTTACAAATCATGTACTAATTTTCCATTCCTCTTATATAGTATACTAAAGCGGTACCTAAAAATACAAATATTTCGTAGTGAAACTGATTAGTCCTTATAAAGTTAAAATACCTTAGATAAATACCTATAATCTAAGGCTAGCAGAATTCTGTATGTTTGTTACCAGATGTTTCGTAGCACACTCAGTACAAGTTATAACAACACCATTATATATTATTTTTGAAATGCTACTATTTGCTGAAAGCCTGAGAACTTTAGAATGTATGAATGTTGAAAATTTATGAACAAAAATTCCATATATATAAAAAGTTACCGAAATGTTGCTCCTTCTGCAACGAAAATTTGAAGTTTCAGGCCATCGTGAAAAACTCAAAATATCATGGCCGTAAAATTTTTCGACTCGTCCAATTCGCGAATTCCTTTTTATATAATTAACTTTATAAACCATAAGCTAGGGTTCACATCTGTGAAAGAAATTCAGAAATCCAGACAGCCAAAATTCGGTACAATTCACAAACACAATCATAAGATATCATTTTGAGGTGAAGTTGTAAATACGTTTCTTATGATTATCGTAAATTTGAAAATTTAGTGCACTAATATTCAAATTTATGATGCAGTTGCATTCCCTAGCAGATAATTAATGTTCCATGCTAGATTTAAACTCATAAAAAATGGTTAAAATACAAAAAACAAGAGATGTTACTCGTTCAACATCCACGACCAGAATGATGAATGTGACACACCGAATAATTCGGACACACACACACTAAGAAAACGAAATCTCGGAGTCCATATCGGGATAGGGATTTCTGGTCGACTGGCCACTCCTCTCGTCCACTTTCCTCCCCTTCACTTTCCTGTTTCCAAATGGTAGCGCATAATTTATTTCACAAAATGAGATATTTAATAGAAAATATGGTAATGACATTCTCAATAATCATATGATTAATAAATTTTAGAGGGCAGAGTACACTTTAACTAATTTTTTTTGCCAAGAAAAAGCACATATTTAGGTAGATGTGATTATTATTTTTATTTTCAGTGGTGTCAAAAAGGGTTTTTCCGCTCCAAAACACTCAATTTTCAATTTTATTCCGCGAGGTGCTCATTCATAAATTTGACATTTGTTGAAGATCTAGTACATATCATACACATCTGCCTTTTACAATGGAAATCAAAAAATTTTCCGCCCTTAAAATGCACAGAATACTCTAACATATCTAAATAAAAAAGGATTTAAAAAAAAAAATCACTAATAAGAACGTAGTTAAAGTGTACTCTACATAATATTAAATATATTTCATTCGAAAACCTTACATAAGTCGCGTTCCTTTCACATTGCTCTGCTAACGATCATTGCTCATGACGAAAGGAACGCACAAAATTCAATTGTCAAAGGTTGGCTAACATGTCGATGTTTTTACACTTGAGTTGTGCGTTAAATGTGGGAAAGACAAACCAAACACCAATCAATAACATAATTAAATAAGGCTAATGTTGCAAAAAAGCCAAACCAAGCATTACACAATAAGTTATGTTGCATATTTATTTTCTTGTTCCATTATTTGTTGTTTAAGATTATATACGTTGACAGATTATAAGGTCCACCAACCCTGAAAACAAAGAATACAGTCCAGATCAACATTTTTTTCGTGAGCAGTGCTTCTGCTCACATTTTAAAACGTGAACAGGATTGCTCACGAATTGTTGTTGTTCCTCATGTTAAGGTTGATCTGCTCATGAGCAGAGCAGCGAAAGGAACGCAACTATAGTTTCCACTTAAACTTATAATTTTTGTTAAAATATCCCGACGCGACTTTCGAAAACTCTTGGGGTATAAATTTCATCTAAACAAATTTGACAATTTATACCCCAAGCTACTTTTGAGTTTGACTATGTATACCTCAAAACAGATTTGTTTATTTGTTTATTTGACTTCAACTTACTACAAGTTCAATTTTATTAATGCTTATTACATATTAAAAAAGATACAATTAAGAAAAAAGAAAATTTAAGTAAATAAAGAAAAGAGGATTACAAAAACAATGAAAACTTTAAGAAAAAAAAAAATGACGAGAATATTTACTGAGAGATACAAAAGAGTGGGAATGATCAAACTAACATTAAATGACTAAAGAAACAATAAAAGAGACACGGCACATACTATATAAAGTCGAATCAGGGAGAGATATAGCATAGACTATCCGTTCATTTGGCACAAGAATCGATATGACCGTGGATAATGTCATGAATGAAACGAAGATCAGCGAGAGATCAAGACGGTGTTCAGCGAGAGATTGGTGATTGAGGAGGTGAAGACGATCCGCATAGGGGGGAAGGTGAAAGGGATCAGACCAGGGAAGGTTAAATAGGGCAAAACGCAGGAACCGTTTCTGGACGGCCTCGATATGAATTTTATGATAGGGAGTCCAAATTTGGGAGGCTTATTCTAATACAGGACGAACAAGGGAGGTGAATAGGGTTTTAAGGGAATGTGGGTCCGCTAGTTCTCTAGACCACCTTGTGATAAAGCCAAGCATAACTCGCGCCTTATTTATCACGAGATTTCGATGTTATTGAATGGAAAGCTTCGAGTCAGGGAGGACACCCAAATCAAGAGTGGAGTTAACAGACTTAATCGAAATACCATTGACATAAAAAGTGTGAGCCACATGGTTACGCTTCCGATAGAAGGAAATGTGTTCACACTTGGAGATGTTGAGGAGGAGATTGCTTTTAGAGCACCATGTTGAGAGCCGATTGAGATCCTGCTGCAGCTCGAGGTAGTCCGTAGGTGAAACTATACCCTGCTAACCATCGGTCATCATTTACTCGGTTTTTTGTGTGAAAGAGAAATGGGGAAAGAAAATTCATGCAATGGTATTGATGAATATCATCCATGTATTTGTCTTTCCTTATATTTCTTGTCTGTCATGAGCCCCTTGATGACCTACTCGATATTTTCATCGACCCACTCATCAGAATCTTTATTTTCAATTTTTCTAAATTTTCATTATTAATTTTGATGAGCCCTTCGATGACTTTTTCTACATTTTCATCCACCTACTCATCAGAGTTGGCGTTGCAAAATCTATGAAATCAAATGCGTTTGCTTTTGATGAGCCCTTCGATGATCTCTTGGAAATTGTCATCAAAGGAGTCTTCAGAATCCTTATCTTTGTTGATCTTCGACAATTTTCGATGGGTTCGCTGAAGTATCTGAAAGTATGCTGATCTGGGTACGCTGAAGTATGTGAACTTTTTTGCCGGTTTGTGCATTTTCATTTTCATTGTAAAACTGAAACCGCAGAATAGTGTTTAAAAAATTGTGAAAAAATTGAGCAGAAATTAAATTTAATTACAAAAATAAAATTTACGGATTTAATACAGGTAATATGAATACAGTGTTCTATTTTATTCTATTTTTCGTCAATTCTAGCATTTTACAGATGCACGTAGGTGGTCAAATTATATTCTTAATTAAATTAAATTAAAAGTTTTCTGACAATAGTTTTTAGGTGCGTATGACTCTTAAATGGCTTTTTTGTTTCGCGTTTAATTACCGAAAAAACTAATGCGTTATAATCGCATTAATCGTTGTTTTAATCGGGACATCAAAACAAATCGAATGAGATATGAGACTATTTGAAATTTTCGGAAATTAAGCGCGAAAGAAAAGGGCCCTTTAAGTGATACAGACCACAGTTGTGAGCTGAGCCTGTCAAGCTCCATTTTAAAATTCCATTTTTGTAGTTCTTATAATTTAAAATTTTCGGAACAAGACAATGCTATCTAGGAAAACAATTCAAAATGAAATAAGAAAAGGATTACTGGAGTATAGGAAAACCATTAAGCGACATAAACAACATAGATCGATCACATTTCATTCCAATGATGAGAATAAAATTGAATTAGGAACAGATCAAAACCCCTGTATCTTGATGCAAGCAGGATCGACTAACTCTGATTCGTCGGTACAATCGTCGTCAATCGTACAATCGGAAAGTGGCTTCAAAGAGGATAGTTTTGAAACAGCTCTAACAGACGGCATTGCGAAATGGTCAATCCGGAACAGAATCCCTCATCGACCAATATCAGAACTACTTAACACGCTCACCAATTGTGGTATCGAGAACTTACCTCAGTCAGCAAGAACTCTATTGAAAACGCCCAGAAATAAATTAAAACTGATAAAGATGGATCCAGGAGAGTACTATCATTTTGGCATTCAAAATCAATTTCCTAAAATAATATTCATCACAATGAAGAAATAGTAGAAATAGATATCGGAATAGACGGCGTTAGTATGTTCAACAGTTCCAAGAGAGAATTGTGGCTGATCATAGGTGCACTTACTAAGGCAAAATATTCTGGTTTATTTTTGATAGGCTGTTATAGTGGAACTTCGAAACCTCCCAATGTTAACACTTATTCAGATCAATTAGTGCAGGAGATAAAGCATCTTCAAGCAGACGGCATCAAAGTGCACAACCATGACGGTGTAAAAGAGTTTCGCGTACGTCTTTTTACATGCGATGCACCTGCAAGAGCTTTTATAACCGGTACTACATACCATACCGAAAAACATGGTTGTCCTAAGTGTACACAAACCGGAATATATATGAAACACAAAGTCGTGTTTCAGACAAGAGTTGAAAATCTTAGAAACGACCAAAATTTTAGGCAAAGATCTGAAGAAAATTTTCACCAAACTCCATTCTTGAGGAACCAAAACGTGCTGGAAACGGCTGATATTGGAATGATATCCCAATTTCCTATTGAGCCCATCCACCTTGTTGATCTTGGTATTGTTCAAAAAGTTCTTACGGCAATTGCAAAAAATTAAACACGAAGAAATGGAAATAATATGTCCAAAATAAATGATAACATTATATAAACGAAATTTTTTCTATAATACCAGAGGAATTTTCGAGAAATGGGAGAAGACTAGAGTATCTACCTCTATGGAAAGCAACTGAATTCCGTATGTTTTTACTGTATACAGGCATAGTTGTTGTAAAAGATGCTGTTGACGAGGATATTTATTACCACTTCTTATTACTACATGCATCTATACGTCTTCTTGCATGTGACAAAACACGTTTTTTAAATTTATCTGTTGCTCAAGATATGTTAAAAGAATTTGTAAACATTTTTTCAATTCTGTATGGAGAAGAGAACGTAAGCTACAATGTACATTGCTTGCTTCATATCTGTGATTCAGTTAAGCAATATGGGGCATTAGATAATTTTTCAGCTTACAAATTCGAACATTTTATCCAGTATATCAAAAGATTATATTATTATTATTTTATCCAGTCCACAAACGGCTAGATGAAGGTCTGAAATGTAGGCAAGAAACATAATCCATTGATTTAAACTTGAATTGCAAAAGAGATGCCGATTCATACTGCCTAACAAAATCTAACAGACCTTTTTAAGATGTTGCTCACGAAAACGTGAATGAACCTGAAAGAATCACAGGTCAATACTTTCGATGTGTAGAAGACTTTTTCCTCGAGCCTGTGAAATCTTCTGAAGCATTGGGAATCCTGTTGTGTAGCGATTTAAATTCTGACTTGGCAATTTTTAAGAAAACAGATATACGTTACAAGTTCTTCCCAATTAAAGTAGATCACAAAATGTTATTAATACCTCTTCTCCACCAATGCTTTATTTTTTTTCGAAATTAAAGGAAAAATGCAAAGAAAGAATAACACTCCATTGTCCCCCATCATTTACGGATACGTAAATCCTTTGAACAGTGATAATATCACCAGCGGCTTCCAAACATCCACACAAGTCGAAAGGCCAAAAAGTCCATCGGTTCTAGCCAAGAAAACTTTTCCAACTATTTGGAACCAAAACTCGAATGGTAAGCAACCTTAGTATAACGCATTCATTCTTATTTAAATGTTGGTTAATTTTTAACTTTTTTGCAGATTCAGAACGCATGCTACCAAACTCTTCTACTGTATTACGTGAACATTATACTCCAGCTAATGAAGAAGCCTCTACTATTACTATTCAATACTTAAAAAAACTCGATAATGAAATTCAAAACATACAGCAAACTCAAGAAAATATATAAAAAAGGTAAAGTTAAAAATTAATATAAAACAAAAGTGAATGAAACATTCCTTTAGCTTACTGCGTTTGAACAAGAAAGCAAAGCTACCCACTATGCTGATAATAAAATGTTGAGAAATTGTTTTGTTCTTGTTAAAAGAATAAATAATAACGTTAATCAAATCACCGGACATAATCAAAATAAAACTGAAGCAGAGCATCTGTACAACACTGCCCATTAAAACGTTAGAGCAATTAGATGAAATGGAAGAAAAGCTACTCGAAGGAAAATTAGCTACCGTTACTGTAAGTTGGTCTAAAATTTGGTCTTTACGTACTATAATACATTTGTTTTGCTACCAAGGAGACATATTTGAGAAAAAGTGGAGCTCAAAAAGATTTGGAGTACACGTTCAGGAGAGTTGTGGATGACCAAGTGTACTTCCATTTCAATGTAGGTAGATGGGACTTGTAAAAATCGTAAATTAATGACTTTAAAACTCTTTGATCAAATTCTTTACAGTAAGTTCAAGCTATGAACACGAAAAGTGAAAGTATATATGACGCTTTTCATATTTTTAGACTGCTACAACACCAAAATTTCGAGAAAGGAATACGTATCTCAATTACGTAAATGCATTTTGAAATCGCACAACAGACACAATAGGAACCAGAAATCACCCAGGTACGAAATTATGACTTAATCTGCATAATTAATGCAACTTATTATTTCACAGAGAGAGATCGATCACCCAAGAGACTATGCATCAAAATCAAACATTATGTATAAGCAATGGTGGAGTGGAGTAATTTTAATTTCTTCTTATGTTTAATATTGAATTACTGTATTAGTTTTTATCAAAATTACTTCTTAATAAATTGTGAATTATATGTATGTTACTTACTCTCTAATTCCTAATTTCGTTGCGTATACCTGTTGTCCGTAGCATCACCATGAGTTTACTCATGACTGTGATGGCTTATGTCGTCGATAACACAGCCATGAGTTTACTCATGACTGTGATGGCTAGTGTCGTCGATAACACAGCCATGAGTTTACTCATGACTGTGATGGCTTATGTTGTCGATAACACAGCCACGACTTTACTGATGACTGTGATGGCTAATACCGTCGATAACACAGCCATGAGTTTAATCATGACTGTGATGGCTTATGTCTTCGATAACACTGCCATGACTTTACTGATGACTGTGATGGCTAATATCGTCGATAACACAGCCATGAGTTTAATCATGACTGTGATGGCTTATGTCGTCGATAACACAACCATGACTTTACTGATGACTGTGGCGGCTAATGTCGTCGATAACACAGCCATGACTCTATCGATGACACTCATGTTTCTTGTCATCGAACAGTCATAGACTCTGTAATCATGTGGCAAAGGAGTATATAAATGATATTATTCCCGCAGCTGGAACAAACTTCATCATGACATTCATCCGGGCGATCATCATGTGTTCATCAAAAACTTCATCATGACATGGCTTGCAGGGTATTCTTAAAAAGTTTAGTATCATCGGCATAGGAAAGAACCACGGAGTTATGAATGACTTTGCAGACGTCATGTGTAGCAACAACATCGAGAAGCGGGCCAAGGTGACTGCCTTGAGGAACACCACTTGTGGACATAATGGAATGGGTGAGGGTGGATCTGAAACGAACCTGATAGTGACGGTTGGAAAGATAGGAACTAATCCAACTAGGAAAGGAGTCTGGGCAACCGGCTAATCTAAGATAAAGTAACATAAGAGGGTGTGGGATGCTATCGAAAGCTTTGCTCATGTCAGTGAAGATAGCTTCAACAGCTTCGCCACGCTCAAGAGCATTGATGGAAAAGGATGTAAAGTGTATGAAGTTGATGACAGTAGATCTACCTTTAAGGAATCCATGCTGGAGGGGACCAATAAGGGACGAAAGGAAGGGATACAGTTTGCTAACGAGAATTTTTTCAAATATTTTTGGAATCGTGGATAGATTGGCTATGGGCCTGTAGTTCGTGACAAGCGTCTTCGGGCCCTTTTTGTGGACAGGGATCAGGAAACCTGCCTTCCAGATGTCAGGAGAGATACCCGATTGGATGGAAAGGTTGAAGAGGGCAGATAAGGGAGAGGCAAGGAGGACCGCACATTTCTTAAGCAGAACAGGTGGGATATCATCTGGGCCGTGGGAAAAATCGTCCTTAAGGCACTGAAGCTCAACACGAACTTCATCCTCTGTAATGTGAAGGATGGGGAAGTCTGAAGAGAGGGTAGTATTATGTTCAGAAAAGTATTTAACATCGGGAACAAATTGACCTTTAAGGAAGTTAGAAGAAAAAAAGGTTGCAGAGGAGTTAGCGATGGATAGGGATCTTCCAGCTCCAGTCCAAGATAAGAAAGAGACTGTGGGAAGTTATCCCCTTTGCGTTTCCTTTTGGAGTTCAAAAAGGAGAAAAACAGGTATGGATTCCAGGAAAGGTTCGATTTCACGGAGGAGTGGTAGTTCATGGACAGATGGTGAGGTCAAAGGGTGAGGTACAATTTTCGTCAAACGGAGAAGTATAAGGGAATTGCTCGCGCGAGCACTTCCCCGACGTACTACTTTTACTGCAAAAATTTGGTGAAGTAAAGAGTTGAAAAACTGACTTATACTGACTTTGACTTATGATATTTGTTAATTTGATTTTAAATTTGTTTTTATACAGGTATTTTTGAAACTTAAAAGTAAATTAATTATTAGTAACTAATAAATTATTGATTTTTGAACCTTGTTTTAAATTTTTTATATTTAGTTCATAGTGCATTACAAAATTTGACAGTTTTAATGAATGTTACTGCAATTCTGTTCCAGTACTATTTTCCGTTTTTTTTACACTGTGATAGCTCCTGCTAGCTAAATCTAAGAGAATACTGATTTTTAATACAAAAGGGCGGGAACAGACCTACTAGCCTTGTTTTATTTTTTTATTTGTACTTAATAGTCAGCTTAAAATAACCTTGCTCTTATCTTAATTATTAATCTAAGTAAGCCTAAAAAATTGAAGGCCCAGAGGGGCGTTGTCTTTTAGTTGTGTTTGGTTAGTGACTCAAAGAGTGACTCCATTGAAATCTATAAAAGATTTTATGCTTTGTTCATATTTATGAAAGATGTTGTAGTGGATGTGGGGACGGAAAAAACGATAGTTTTTTTTTAATTAAATGGAATGTAGGAGATTGAGGTGTTCCAGCAGATTAAATAATGGGGAGTTTACATTTTGGTACGGGTCAAGAAGTTCTGCGAGGGAAGGAGGTTCTCCTTCGAAGAATTCCCTTGTTTTTCTGCAGGAACATAGGATGTGAAGGATGGACAAAGGAATCCCACAGGCATCACACGTTGAGTTTTCTGCAGGTGTCCGTGTGTGATTTTTGTGTATCCCAGTCTAAGTCTAGTAAGAACTCTTGCTTTTTGTTAAAGTGTGGGGTTTATGGATGGGTGGATAAGGGATTGCTAATGACGTTTCAAGAAAAAATCTGCGGAGCGCCATGCCTACCATTTTAATGTGTTCTGCCCTCGAAAAGCCTTGTCTCTACAAAGAACTTCGCTCGGCGGTATTAGTTTTTGGTCTTCGTATGATTCAGCTCTGGCTAGTCTGTCAGCCCTTTCGTTTCCTTCTATACCCACGTGTCCCGGGTTTCGTTCTTTGTTGACTTTGATTCGTTCTTTGTTTTTAGCAAGGATGCGTCTAGTTGCCTTGTGCTTGAAGCGTCGATTCTTAGGGTTGAAGATAGCATTTATTGATCCTTGTGAGTCTGAAAGGATAACATTGTAGTGTGGTGAGCCATGCAAATTGTTCACTAATTTATAAATCGAGAACATCTCAGCAATTGACGCTGTAACATCCTTTTCATGTTCTAGCTTGAAGATTTTTTTATATAGTTGTCCTTGCAAGGAGGTTGCAGCTACCGACGTTCTAGACTCTGTTGTCGAAGCATCAGTGAAATGTAACTTGGTGTTATCATGTCTATCTTGCCGCTCACGGAATCTAGCGTTCCAGGCTTCTCTCGGTATTGTACCTTTCTTGTGCTCCGCAAAGATGTGCACCCTGAGAGATTGGAGTGTTTCATGCGAGACAGTTCTTGTGCTGGGTGGCGAAGCAGAAACTGGTATCGGTCCTCCTCGATCTTTGTACGTTTTCCACGCTAAGAATAGTGCAGAAGGTTTTCTTGGACGGTTTACAATTTGGGAGATTCCTTCTAAATTCTAGTCGTTAGTAATGCGAGTTAAAAGTATTCACTATGGTCTTTGCTATGAGGGCGATTTTTCTGTCCAGGTCAAAACCAGCCTCCAAGTGAATAGCTTCGTTCCTTGTCATCGTGAGAGCTCCGAGCGAGGCCCTAACAACTCTTCTGATCACCTTTTCTAAAGGTACTAGCGTTGTTTTTGGTGCACTACCGCATAGATTCGATGCGTGTGGTACGTGTGGATAACCTGTTAAGAGCACTCTGGTCATGTGCCTCAGTGCTTCTGCAGGTACGTGGGAGTTTCGGGACGACAGAATTTTTGTGAGATTAAGCATCCTATCTATTCTTCCATATATTTCCTTGACATGGCGATTGCATCTCAATGCCTTGCTGAAGTACACTCCTAGAACCTTCTTGTGAGGTGCTGGGGTCAGGCCCATGATTGTTTTTGCATTCCTCTCCATGGTACATTTCTTTTTCCTGCAGATATGTAGGATTTCGCCACTGCCTTCCGGGATAACTGCACTCATTTCATTACACCATGACCTTACTATATGCCAAGCGTTCATGAGGTTGAGTATCGTGTCTTCTTCAAAAGATCTAATGAAGATGTTGTCTGCGTAAACAAAGATTCGCGTGTTAGGCGTGGTTCTGACCCTTTCCACTAATTGTACCATGTAGATGTTAAAGAGAAACGGAGAGAGCGGACTTCCTTGTGGTGTTCCATTCTCCATTCTCTTTGGGTTAGATTGGTGTCCATTGAGAGTCGTAGTGATGGTCCCATTGGAAAGAAAGCTTACTATTACTTTAATGGAAGCGTTATTAAAACCCCAGTTCTTCAATTGTCTGGCTACAGTTGGTAATGTTAATCTCTCGTAAACTTTCTGGAGGTCAAACGACAGGACCATACCGTGGATTTCTTGAAGATAGCCAACTGGCCATTTCACCTTCTAGCTCCAGAAGGAGAGTTTCTGCTCCTCTTCCCGGTCTGAAGCCTTGAAATTCTCTTGGTAGGAGATCTTCTAATATCGCTCCTAACCTGTCCGCCAAGATACCTTCTAGTATCTTAGATATACAAGGCAGAAATGAGATCGGTCTATAGTCTCTAGTTGCATTCAACTGCATGTTTCCATTCCTGCGGGTAAATACCTTCTTGGAGAATCTTTTTGTACAGTTGCTTGACCCTTAAGGGGAAGTCCTCCCCTGCCTCATTTAACATCCAATACGAGGTTCGATCTCTACCTGGAGTTCTACCTTTTGGCTCTGAAATCTTGGATTTCAGTTCTGAAAGAGCTACTGGGTAAGTGATATCGAAAGTCGTTTCCTGACTGAATACATTGGTCCCTTTTATCAGTGTCCATTTCTCCTTTAATGTTGTAATGGTGTGGTTGGCGATTGGCGATATCGTCCGAATAATCGGCGTAGGTTAGGTTAGGTTAGGTTTTCAGGGTGGAGTGTTCACACTGATTGTACGACCCACTCCCACTCGGAGGCCAGATGGCCCATTGTGATGCCCTTTATTTTTGAAAAACCCCTTCCTCTCCCATCGCTTTTTCCTTTTGCCCTCTGCTCTGAGGCATTGCCACGTTTGAGCAAATTTCCTTACTTGTTGAACATCCATGGCTCCTACATCCCCCATCCCTCTGAAGGACTCTCTTCCCAGTATGAGCCGCCGACTTTCGGCTAATGCTGGGCAGGAGCATAAAAGGTGTTCCACTGTCTCCTCTTCCTCGTCGCACTCCTTACAGATACTGTCGACTGCGACTCCCCACCTTTGGAGGTTTTTCCCAACCGGACAGTGTCCTGTAATGACCATTGTGATGGTCCGCACCGATGTCTTTGTTGCTCTTAACAAGCCCGCCGTTCTTACCTCATCAATTCTAGGCCACAGTTGCCTTGAGTTGAAGCAGTCGTCTCTGTTGCTCCATTTCTTGCTGTGTTGTTCCCGAATTATCCTATCTATGGTCTCTTTCAACAATCTCATCTGTGGCTTTGTGGAGTTAGCTTCTTCAGCGCCGTGAATTTCGGTTCCGGTCCTTGCCAGTTTATACGCCCGTATGTTCCCTTTCACATAACTATGTGCGGGTACCCAACAGAGGCTGACTTTTTCTCGGATCCAGGATAGTGCTTCCCGGCAACTCATCACTGCCTTTGACTTGATCTAAGAGCCGCTTGACTGTCGCAGTAGATTGTGACTTTCCGAATTTTTTCGCTAGTCAGCTGTGTTAGTCTTGCTGCTCTGTCTATTGCGTTGATTTCCGCTTGCAGTATACTACAGTCTTTATTGAGTCTATATGACTCTTAGACTTGTAGTATCTCCGAGTATAGGCTGACTCCAGTCCCCGTTTCAGTTACTGAGCCGTCCGTGAATACGCTTATTTCTCCTCTGTTCAGGATGTGACCTTTGTCCCGCTCATCTCTGGTTGGGATTTTGATCTCTAACTCCTCCCCAAACCATTGCCTTGCCACCATGTAGTCCGTGTGCTGTCGTAGCACCCCGGCTTCGACGGTGCCTCCCATTTTCAACATCTCTTCCAGTATACTGGCATGACCCTGGTCTGTGTGCCTCCATTTTTTTGTTTCCCTCAACCTGAGGGCTGCTTTGGCTGCCAGACCCTTTGTAAAGAGGTCTAACGGTTGCAAGCTTAGCATCGCCTCTAGCGCCGCTTGAGGTGTGCTCTTAATAGCTCCCGTTATGCTTATCGCTGCTAGTCGCTGTACCTTTCCCAACATCTGTTTATTAATCTCCTTGTCCATGGCTTTCCACCATACAAGGGCTCCATACCTGATAATGGGTCTGACGATCATTGTGTAAATCCACTGTATGATCCGTGGCTGTAGACCCCATTTCCTACCAAACATCTTCCTACATGTGTAGAGAGTGTTTATTCCTATTTTCATGCTTTCCTCCGCATTTCTCCTCCAAGTGAGTTTTGAGTCCAGGATGACTCCTAAGTACTTTGCCTCTCTCGAGAGATCTAGTACTTGTCCTTCCACCTTTGGTAGTCTGACCTGCGTTGTCTTATATCTTTTGGTGAAGAGAACAAGCTTCATCTTTTCAGGATTTATCCCTAGCCCGTTCTCCCCTCCCCAGTATGACAACGTCATCTGCGTAGGCGGTAACTGTTATTCTTCTACTCCTGAGGTCTTTTAAGGTCGAGTTAATTACGATCAACCACAAAAGTGGGGACATTACCCCTTCTTGTGGCGTGCCGTTGGTCGCCCGTCCTCTGATCTTGTTATCCCCCACTTCTGTACTGATAATTCTGCTGTTGAGCATACTTATTATCCAGTGCGTTATGGTGGCCTCCACGTTCAAATTCTCTAATGCCTCCCTTATTGCATTGGTCTTTACATTGTTGAAGGCTCCCTCTATGTCCAGGAACGCCCCTAGAGCATATTCCTTTTGGCGGCGTAAATGGTATTGAATTTATTGGCTATTCCCAGCGAATCGGTGTATATGCCTGCCTGTTGTGAGATGCGGCATCACCTAAAAGCAAAAGAGGTTAAAACACAATAATAATGCAAACACGAAGCACCTACCATACCCATAACACCGGATAACCTAAAAAACAAAGTACACAAAAAACATGATAATCATAATCACCATTTCACTCACCACTCAAAATCAACAAGAGAAGTGATGTTTATGTTCACGTTAACAATGGTAATGTGCAACAGTTCAGCATATAAACATAGGAAAACATAATGCACATATCACCATGCCCATCATCAAGCAACACAGTCACCGAAGTGTTCCAAAACAAAATAACCCTAGAAGAAATCAAACATTAGACATCATCGGGTTACATAAAACTTACCCGAACATCGCCGTCCACATAAATTTGCATAAAAACACATAAAACTATATAAAAGAAACATAAAACAAACATAAACAACTGCGCACTGTCACTTGCCAAAACCGACTGTCACTTGTCGAAGTCAAACACATGTGGAAAAGTGAGTTCTGAAAAACTCAACTGGTCACTACATGATGGAGCCGCCGTGCACTAAAAGGAATTTAGCAACACATGACAACATCGCAATAACGGACGAAATTCCCGGTTTCAAAATATAAAAAGCCGGCGAAAGCTAGGAAAAGCATCAGTTGTCAAAGCTTAACTTGACTGTCAGAATATCCAAGAAAGGACAAGTGAGTACAACTTGCGCCGAAAGTGGTCCGTAAAGCCCATCGGTTAAAAGGAATTAGGGTTGAAGGAGGTTGAAAAAACCCATCATCCCAATTTCAAAATCATCTACCGAACACGGTTCAGGCAAAATATCGGTCTTTTAGGGGCGTCTAAAGCGAAAGTGGGTGTATAAACCCATCGTTTAACGTCCAAACCAACCAATCGAACACGGTTCCTGGAACCTATCGGTTTTCGGGGAACCCCTAGTTGAAAGCGGTTGATAAACCCATCAACTAGGTTCCTAGTCAACCAAATTAATAAATTGGTCCATCCTCAGTGCCGGAATTACCCAACGTTCGTATCCCAAAACATCGCACGGGAAAAGAGGCTAACTTCCGCCGGGCAATAGACGAAGTCCGTCGTCGCCTGCTATTGGCCGTAGGGCAGGAGCAGCGACTAAAGATCAGTAGGGGGTTGCAGAAGCCGCACAATGAGCGGCTTAAATATAGGAAGGGGAAGCGTTTTAATAAAAATAAAGAAAATAAAACAAATGAGAAAATTATAAAAGAAAACTAAATAAACAAGAATAAAAATATAAATACACAATAAACGAATTTAAATCCGCCTAACAGTCGGCAATTTTGGCTATGTATAGGTTTATGCCGGATCCGCACGCTTGCCAAACCTACACAAACCATCACAAATCCAAACGTGTGGAGTGAGCGTTTGGTATGGCTTGTGTATGTTTGTGCATGTTTGCAAGCGCTTGCGGCCGTTCCCGTTGATTGTCGGTTTTTTGACACAAACCAAAGGGATTTGCCGCAAGCGTTTGCGATGCATCCACACATTTGTGATCAGGTTGGTGTTTGCCTAGGTTTGGTGTTTGCGACAAACGCCAAGCGTGTGGATCCGGCATTAGGAATTATTCTGTAAAACGAGTTTATATTCATTAGCCTACGAAAAGAAATTAGTAGGATCAAGAATTTGGTTTATATAGAGGTTTTGTAATTAATTGGCGTGTTCAAGAATTTGGAGATCTTGTAATTACTAGTAGCGATCAAGAATTTGGATTTCATAGAGATTTTGTAATTAATTGGCGTATGAAAAGGAATTAGAATAAGGTTTTAGGAATGATCAAGAATTTGATTTATATAGAGATCTTGTAATTAATAGGAGCGATCAAGAATTTGGATTACATAGAGATTTTGTAATTAAGTGGCGTATGTAAGGAACTTAGAATAAGGTGTTAAAAATGTTCAGTTAAATAACAACTTTCAAAAAGACAGTAGGACTTTGATTCATCAAATGGGTTGTAAACCTTCGACATTTATCTGTATTGAATTCAATAACAAAAATAAAACCACAACATCGACCTGCTCATCGACTTACATTGGGATATATGGGTCTGACCTTTTTCCCTTGCAGGCACTGCTCTTAGCCCAGGTCTGCCTTGGTTCCGACCTGAAATTGAAATTCTGTGTGAAGTCGGTCCATGATTTTTCTTTAGCCTTAATAATAAGGGATTTCAATATTGCGTTGGCTTTTTTTAGTTCCTGTTGAAGGTTACGGCATGAACGTCTTCTGAAGAGTTTGAGGATATTATTTCCGTCGTTCATCGCTCTCTGTATATCCTCTGATAACCAACATGGTCTTATTCTTGATATTCTTGTCCTTTGCGGAATGGATGCCTCAGCTGCACTTCGGACTATTCTTTTTAAGTTAGCAGCCTCGGCATCAATATTTATCTTTTCCTCTCTCCATTCCGTCAGGAAGGTCACTGTAGATCGGAACTTGTCCCAATCTGCTTTTGATACATATATGGAAATGATCTTTGCCCTCTGCGGATGGGTGTACATACCAATCCAGGTGTTGTGATAGGGATGTTGACGCCATAGTGATATCGATTGCCGAGAAAGTTCCCCTCGTGGATAACAATGTTGGTGACCCGTTATTGAGTATGACTCCCTCCCAAGAAGTTATGGCGTTAGCTGTGGGTCCTGTGGATATGCTTAACACCTTGTGCGGGATGCTACTTTTAATCAGAGTCGTTTTCCCGCCTCTAATGGAGGTGCAGTCTCTGCTAAAGTGATAAATCTTATAAGGCCTATGAGTTTCAGGGGGGATACCTCTGATTTTTGTTTCCTGCAGTAGCACTATATCGGGATTTTATTTGTAGATGAGGTATCTTAAGGATACAATGTTATTGTAGTAACCCCTGATGTTCCATTGGAGGATCTTGATTCTTCCTTCAAATATAAACATAAGCTTTGTGGGAAAGGGAGGGGGTTCGGGTGACCTATACTTGGATCTATCGGGGGAGAAGAGAATTGGTATGGATATAGGGAAAATCTATTGCTCACTAATCTATCATCTCCACGTCGGAGAGTTTTTCGGATGACGAGTCTCCCAAACTTACATTTTGTTTACAGCTTGATTTGCCTTCTAGTTCGCCATAGATAGGCTTGATAGAGGAAAGTCTTTGGTTTGTGGATGTTTCAAAGTATTTACATTTAATGTTCCTTTTGATTGTTTCGTTTGTCTCTTCTTTCCCGATTTCGTAGATTTCTCTTAGTTCTTTAATTATCTTGTTATCTCCTTTTGTTAGGTTCTTGTGTTTGCTGATATCTAATTTTGAGATAGTCCCTTCCGTACTTAGATTTTTGAGAAAAAAGATGTCATCCTCGCTTTCCTCCCAACGAATTAGACTTACCTTACTACTTTTATTACTGATTTTATTTCTTATACTATCTATCTTCTTTACTAAACCTGGTTTGGAGCAGCTAGATGTCGCCGCGTTTTTTGTCTCTGTAGTTGTTGCACTGTCGTTTATGTTCTTGGATTATCTTAGTTGTTGCCTTGTTGTGTTGGGTTGCTGGGGATTGTTGCTGTTTTGTTAGATTGAGTAGGAGTTAGGGGCGTGGTGTGTACTGGAAGGTGGTCTGGGGTATTTGTTGTCCTAAGCCTTTCTGCTATGGTCATATTCTTCGTCCTTATGAATCCTTGGATGTCTCCATACCTCTCGAAGAAGAGTTTCCTTGCTTGGTATTTTGTCTTGTTCTCCCGTGCAATGATCGGTTCTACCTCTTTTGCCATGATCTTACTTGGGCAGTTGGAATCCGTCGATCCGTGATCGTTGGAGTTACAGTTGACACAAAAAAGTCCAGTGCAAGCGTGTCCTTCAAATCTGGTCTGGCCACATTTTCCGCAGATATCAATTCTCTTTGGGCTAAATTTGGATGTGTGACCCAATTTCTGGAAGGTTCTACATCTCTTTGCTAGGGATGTAAGCCCTCACGTCTACCTTTCTGAACCTTAGAGTGACTTTCTTCGGTGGTTCTAGTTGCTCGAAATTAATAGTTACGAGTCCGCATGGTCTTGGGGTTTGGTTCGTTAAAGACTGTCCGTTGTGTGCGTTTCTTGGCATACTTTTTGGGGTGAAGACGTCTTTCACGGGATGGAACAGTGCTAGACCCTCCGTAATCTCTTCATCTGTCATGTTTATAAGATCGGGGCAGGAGATGACACCCTTGCTACAATTCAGTGTCTCATGTCTCGTAACCTCAACCTTGTCGTCCCCAATGTGACTGCTTTTTTAAAGTTTCTCGGCCGCGAGCATGTCTTTAACCTTCAGGACTAAGTCACCTTCCCTGTTGAAGGACGCCTTTGTCCAGTTCTTAGTGATGTTGCCTAGGAAATGCTCCAATTTGAATCTGTTTAGATTTACCATTTTTTTCCCATCAATCTTGGAAGTGATACGAAGGTTTCCGTACACAATGGTGTTGTCGTTTTTATCTCCGGAAAAAGCTTTCTCATCATTTACATTAAATGTATACCCTCTCGCTATTTTTCTTTTTGGGCTAGGACCCTCCCCTGGCGGAGAACTACCCGGGGATAAATTTCCCATTACCTCTTATAAAACAACCCTTCGAAAGAAAGTTTGCTATGCACACCGTGATGTGCTTGTACACTCCTCCTCCGCCAAAAACCGTGACCACGTGCAGAAAATAGGACAAAAAACGATTTTTGTTTGAGACACCACTGTGTCACAAGAACCCTTGAAATGAAAAAAACATATATCGGACACCTCGCACTGTTATCTTTTGAAAAAATTTACATTGTTGTATTCACGCAGCACACTGTATTTATATTTATTAATTTGGAAAATGCTCCTACTGAAAAATACCTGTTCACTCGTTGGTTATCACCGGGTGGGGTGACTGCCTTGCTTTTTTATGCGATTGAGCGAGAGCCGGATAGCAGTTGAGCTAGAGCCCGATAGGTTTTTGAATGTATTCCAAGAACTATGCGTGATCCAGATAAATATCAAGATCACGCGTTGTTGTTGGAACACATACAAAAATCTATCCGCCTCTCGCTCAATCGCATAATAAAACACGTCTATTAATTCAAAGGTGATGTTGAGGATAGTTCTAAGGCCAACGGGCTCAATGCCAACCGGAAACACTCTTTCTATGAATTGCCACTCCTGCAGGGAACTGATTCGCAGTTCAATAGTGTGAAATACCATTCAAGTCTATGGTTTTGTGAATCGTTATCGGATGAGTATTATCAAAGTGTCATCAACAGTTTTGTTGGAAAAAATATTATCGGCTGGAATACATCAGACTGATTAGAACGTTCGCTTCCAATACATTTACTTGCTGGATTTAACAGGATCTTGAAGTGAAAGTTTATATGTTTCAACTGAGGTACAGTGTCATAAACGATGTGTAACTTTTTAAAATAGTGACCTGTTTTGAAATCACGAGTAATAGCACGATGGCTTTATGTCTGGTATTCTGAATATCTGTATCAACCCTTCTAGGTTTCACGTAATTTATTATAGAGTTATCAGCATTTGCATATCTGCTCAATATCAAGGAAGGCATATTACATACAGGACAGTGTTTGTATTTAGCGTTTTAGTACCTGTCAAAACCTTATATGTATACTGATCGACAAACTTTTTTTTTCATATTCCACCCTTTTGGTAACACGTCAAAACGTTTTGTTGGTTTAGCTTAACACTCACGCGAATGTATTTGTATAAATCCGATACTGCAAAATACAAATTATTTTGGCTATAATTTTCGAAACTCATGAATTGTGGGGAGTTCAATTTCAGTGCTAAATTGACCATTTTTCCCGTCATTTGTGTTATTCCTATTGATTTGAACGGTGTCTTAACACAGTTTTCAATATGACGGAGACAGTACACTTAAGGTCACTCCTTGTTTATTAATTTTTTTTCGCTTAATCAGATATATTAGAATATTCTGTGCATTTTGAGGGGTGGACAATTTTTTGGATCAATTTTTATCAATCTTAACTACTGCATTATTTTGCTTTTGAGACTAAACAAAATGAAGAAGTATTATACTGACATTCTTGTTTATGAAATAAATTTGATATTTTGCGTTAGCTTGAAATGGATGATATCTTGTTTTTTATGTGGGGACAGTACACTTAAGGGGTAGAGTACACTTTAACTAATTTTTTGTTAGTGGTTTTTTTTCAAAACAAAGCACATATATAGGTAGATGTGATTATTATCTATATGTTTTGGGGCGGAAAACAAGGTTTTTCCGCGCCAAAACACTAAAATTTCAATTTTATTCCGCGAGACTTTCATACAAAAATTTGACATTTGTCAAAGTTCTAGTACAAATCATACACATCTGCCTTTTACAAATGATGCGGGGGGGTGCGGGGGTCAAAAAATTTTGCGCCCCTAAAAATGCACAGAATAGTCTAATATATATAAATAAAAAAGAATTTTTGAAAAAAAACCACTAATAAAAAATTAGTTAAAGTGTACTCTACCCCACTTAAGATCTCTTTTTATTAGTAATTTAAAAAAAAAACATATTTGGGTATATTAGACTATTCTGTGTATTGTAAAGGGTGGACAATTTTTGACCCCCCACTACCACCTGTAAAAGGGAAAATTGTTTGATTTGTACTAGAACTTTGAGAAATGTCAAATTTTTTAGGAACGCCTCACGGAATAAAAGCCGATTTTTGATATAAATACCCCATAAAATACATTCGCCCACCCCGTAAATGAAAGATAATTAGTATATCTTACCAAATATGTGATTTTTTTTCAGAAAAAAACCATAAACAAGGAGTGACCTTAAGTGTACTATAGCCTTTTATGTTATTTAAAACTAAACTTGCAGTAAAAATTTCTGTAAAGTTTAAACATTTTTCTTCAAAGACTCATCCATTGGAGTCCTATATGTAATTCTCTAATTTAATTGACATATTTTCATACTAACAACTGAAAACGACTGCAAACTTTAGTAATCCGCGTTAGCACATTTTTAATTCTAATGAATGTTGTTATGGAATACATTAGGGGAACCGGAAAGTAATGTAGTTTTTTTACATCAAATTCAAACAAATAATTATTTCAAAACTTTTTATTATAAATTAATTTCATAATCTTCATTATCCACTACCTTTTGCCATCTGGTGGCAAAATTTTCTATTCCGGATGTGAAGAACTCCGTTAGCTTTTGTTGAAAATAGATGGATATGGGATCTTTAACATCGTCCAATTGGTTGAAGTTTTTCCCATCAAGAGAGTGTTGCAAGGATCGGAAAAGGTGAAAATCCGACGGTCCAATATCAGGAGAGTATGGAGGGTGAGGCAGGATTTCCCAGCCCAAATCGTTAATCTGCTCCAAACTCCTTTTTGTGCAGTGTGGTCTTGCATTATTGCGAGCGCAGAATCAGTTCTTTCCTTTTGAAAATTGCAGGACATTTTTCCATTCAAGCCTGATTAAAGCGGTCGTGTGTTTCACAGTAGAGATCTGCATTCACAGTCTTTCCAGGTTTTAGTACCTCAAGATGGACAATGCCACGAAGAACCCATCAAACACATAAAAGCGCCTTCGGGTGTAATCCTGGTTCAACTGTAGGTTGAAGCATTTCATTTGGTGATAGCCATTGCCTTTGGCGCTGTGGGTTATTGTAAAGCACCCATTGTGCCTCTCCTGTCACCAACCGATGGAAAAACGGTTCCTTATTATATCGTTGAAGCAACGAACTGCTTACAAGTGATCGGTTTGCCTTGTTTTCACCTGAAAAATTATGCGGCACCCAAACACCTGGTCTGCTCACTTTCCCAATCTGCCGCAAATGTTTCTGGACTGTCGACTATGGTTGGTTAAGTGTTATGCACAGTTCCTCAATCGTCTGACTAGGATTTGCTTCCGCTTCTACCCTCAAAATGTCATTACATCAGTGTCTGACAGATCATGAATACCGGATCGAAACTTGGCAAACCACCTCTGGCACTTACAAACGTCTAACAAATTTGGTTAAACATCACAAATGGTTTTCGTAGCATCTGCTGCGCTTCAATCCGAAACTCGAACAGCATGCAAGGTCGAATATGAACTGCTTTTACTATATGGCTAGCCATTTCAACCAGGTTTAAAAACAAAACAATTGTTTTCAATACATCAACAGAGCACAAGTTACTTTCACACTTAAGTGGTATGGCACGTCCTTACAGTTCAACTGCTAGCAGGTGAATGATGAACAAAAAGTACCACCAATAAAAACGACATTACTTTTCGGTACCCCTAATACTTTCGATGTTCTGAACGACATACTGCATATTATGCATCGAATCTACAAGACGGTAAAACAAGATAAATTATAAAACTATATTGAGTCGAAAAATGAGCTATAGCCTGACGAGAGCAAACCTGTCATACAACTATTTTATTTATAAATCCACTCATCGTTTCCTAAGTTTATTTATCACACATTGAAAACATTGCATGGGCAGTCTGTTATAGGTAGAGGATATAGTATTCTGGGAATCCAACATGATTTTCGCCAAGTGGGGTAATTTTTAACTATTTACCTGTCAGTAGCTTATGCTCTGATGATAGGGATAGGAATTCTGAGGAAAAATAATTTCTGAACTTACATGTAAATTAAATAATTTAAACTAAGATTTGGATAACTTAGCACTCACATGATAAATTTATAGATCTTTGTTTGGCTACTGTGATTTGATAAGGTCTAAAATGTCATCTGAAACATCCACTGTTTATTCAAGCGGAGTGGGAATAAGCTTTTCTAAATATCTAGATCAATTTTCGTCGAATGGTCAACCGAAGACATACGCCAATGGTGACGAAAATACACCGAACAATACAACAAGTATGATGAGATCAGGTAAAGTCTCACATAACGCGATATAAGTAATTAATAAGTTTGTTCAGTCAAAAAATTTAACAAGCTTTGAAATACAGACATACATGAATTCCAGGTGATTTTTCGATTTCAGTGAAACCCGAAAAAATCAATGTTCCAAATGCAAGGCCGGGGACATTGACATATCGACGCTACTCACCATCGAAGCTCTTGCTTCTGAAAAATGAAAGTCTCTCCAAAAGTAGACCTTCACGAGAACATACAAAGAAGTTGGCTGCCCTCGGGATATTGAGAAACGTTGAATCGGTGAAAGCTGCGAGCATCTTAGTAGATACCAGTCCAACTTGCAGAGCTGGGCGTAGTCTGTGCTCAATAGGTTCTCCAATGAATCAAAAGAGCACTGTCGACTTTCGATGTGTATCCTCAAACCATTTGATGCCCGCATTCGCGAAACGGCGTTATATGACAAATAACAATGCATCAACTGTTTCTACCACTAAACATGTCTCTAACATCGAATTGAAAGACCGTTCGCGAAAACAGGAAGATATAATATCATCATCACCACAAAAAAAACTAGCTAATGCTAATTTTCTAATATCGCAAAGTCATTTAGACCGTGATATGCCCACAATAATGCGGGAACGTCGCATCGGTAGCGGAAGATTAGTAGCTCGAGATGTAAGCTGGGACTACTCACCCGAACAAGATAAGGTGTTCGGAGAACTTCATAGTTACCACTCATCACCATTTTGGGATAACTCAAGCACAAAACATACTTCAAGTGGCAACACTATAAAAACTATTCAAGGCAAAAGTCGTACTATATCGTCCTTCGTTAGCACCAAGCATAGCGAAGATGATGTCAATGATTTTGAAGAGACTAATAACAATGAAAATGAAAATAGTGGCAAAAGCATTAAGATCAAAACGGTAATTGAGAGAACTTTCGTTCCTAGCTGTTGTCCTGATAGCTTCAGCGGCAGCAACGGTAGCAAGAGTTTGTATAAAGGTAGTAAAGGAAAAAACAACTGCAGCAAATTTTCTGACTCCCGTAGCAATGATAAAAATAGTGAAAAAGCCAACATTAAAAATTTATCCAATTTCGAAAGCTTCCAACCTAAATCTGTAAGATCCGAAAAGCGGAATCACATTGGAAATCAAATGAGAGAAGTAGGAAAGTGTATATCAAAAGTGTCAAAAAATCGGTATCACACTGATTCTCGCTGTGATGAGCCAGAATGGTTTAGTAGTGGGCCAACTTCGCAGCATGATACTATTGAATTACATGGATTCGACGAAAATGACGAATTTGAACAAAATATTTCTTGTAAATTAAAAACTAAACCCTTGAATGTATCGGAACCCCGCTGGAACGACAGTGACTTTTGCTTGACCTCGACTGAGAGCCTCAACAATAATGAAAATTCAAATCTTCAAATGAATAATGCCTGTTTCAATGGCGAGAATTTCAATGACAATGCTGAAGATACATCTCCTATCAAACCAATCATTTTACAAAACGTGGAAACTGAGAAAAATATAGATCGAAAGAAAATTGATTTCAATTTTGATGAAATTTTGCAATTGGACTCATTGAATGATCTGTTGACGGTAAAAATGCAAACTAGTAGCATTATCTCGTTTTAAATGTATCGTTTCTCTAAGGCAACTGATCCTAATACAAGAGAAGTCAGCGGATCACGATTCACTCAATGGTTCAATCAGCCAAGTCCAACCCAACCAATTTTTGAGCTCAATTTCGATTGCGAACCTCCTTTGTATACGGAGAATCATGCGAGTTTTATCAATGGTAATATACTATAAAGTAACAATTTTAATAATGTAACATTGATGCTTCCCGTCATAGGTTCTGGAGTTTCCAATTCGGAAACTCGTAAATTTTCAAACGATGATAAGTACTTCTCACCCATTTCCTCTGAGAACAAAAGTCATAACAGTTCGTTTCTTGAATTTCTGCAAAAGGGGAAATTTAATCCTCCCTCGAATATGCATCTAAGTTGCGATATAAATCATATCGATAATTCGCGTGAAAATATTAATGAAACACCATCTAGACCTCTAGCACCGAACAAACAGGCTATGCGAAATTATATACCTTCTGCTATGATGCCAAGTGTTGAGGAGTTAGAAGCTTTAATGCGGAAAAATGAGCTACAAAATAAACCCTCAGATCCGGTAGACGAATCTAACACAATTTTGAAATCCATGGTGCAGGTTGATATTGATCGAAACGTCAACAAAAACAGAAATGAAGGTGGCGAAGAACAGGGTCAACAGAAGAAAGATATGGAAGCGTTCAAAAAATTACTGGAACAAATTGCTCCAGGTGGTTTTCAAGCTTCGGAGCAACAACCAATGCAAACGGAAAATCAGCCGAATCCACTCGACGATAACAGACCTGTTTTCTTTCAGCAGACACATTTGCTACAACCTGGGCGACAGAAAGATTTTTATTTTAAGTTAGCTAAAGAAAACACACGTAAAAGTGATATAATGAAAGCTCCTGACGCACAGAAACTCATTCATGGTATAAAATTATAAAGTAATTAGATATTGAGGGGAAAATTTTGACCCACTTTTTTCTAGGGCTTGCACGAGGTGAAATCACACAGAGCACGCTGATGCAACACTTAACTAATTCTGCTACGGCGGCAAGAAATCGTGAAACAGTTGCCTCAGTATTGAATTTCTTAAACGCTAATACGCAGGTCGGATCTCCGATTGGTATTAAATCATCCCATATTACGCCAAACGCTAGTAATCAACCACAGCAGGTAGTTCCCGGTGCCACTCCCATAACATTTTTGAAAAATTCATCTAACAAAAATGTTTCATCGATTAACAAAATTCTTTCGCAAGTTGATGATACAGCTCATTCACAAGTACTGTTCCAACAAACAACTCAAAAAAAAATTAATACATCTACAATCTCTAACGGTAAATTGAACTTCAATGCAATTTTCATTTACACAAGAAACGTCATTTAGGTGTTTCTCAAAGGATTCCGTCACCACGAGAACTTCAATATCATACACAAACAATCATGCAAAGTGCGTTAATTAAAAAAAAGCTAGAGGAACAGCAAGAGAAATTTCGTAGACGACAGGAACTACAAAAGCAACAAAATTTAGAGCAGATACAAGTGCTGTCAAATGTGACAACACATGACGGTAATATTTGTGGCATTGACACCATAGGAGGTATGTTTTCGTAAATTTTTGTTCGTTTCCGTTTATTTCTCTTTGATGTTTATGCTAGTTAAGCAGCAAATAAGCTCCCCATCGCAGATTGCGTTCACACCTACTTCTGTGCTGCGAAAAATGACAGCTGACAAGGATGTTTTTGGGAACGGGAACATGACGAACTTTGAAAGCCCCAAATTAATACAATCAGCGGTAAAACCAACCAGTACTTTGTCAGCTTCTCAACAACATTTGCAACCCCGTATGATTCTGGGGAGCGGTAGCAATATGCAACAACAGTCACATCAGCAGATTATGTGTTGTGAAACACATCCAAATTTGCGTGAGGACTCATTGAAATGGAATAGAATTCCTAGTCACATAGGAAACGCAAAGCCAATCGGTAAACCGCACGAGTTGATTGTGCTAAAAATTATATTTTGAAATAACGTAAATTATTTGTCTGGATTGTAGGTCGCCCGATATTAAAAGGGGGACCAACAACTTCAATGGCAGTTCAACTACCTCTTTGCCAATCGGCGGAATACTCAAATTCTTTGCAGCAACCAACGCAACACCAAATAAACATCAACAATAGTATTCAACAAAACAATTTCTTTCAATTCAAACAAGAACTGCAACAACCGACAAAACAGCATCAAGTGCATTCTGTGCAAGAAGTACAAAGTCACCAATTTTTACAACAATACTTCCAACAACGCAAACGTACTGCGCTTCGCAATAGATACCCAAAATATCAATTTTTATTACAACCACATTATAGTGGGGCTACCACGAGTAATACATCCCCAACATCTAGGTCTAATGTTAGCGGCTTAAGTAAGTATATATATTTTTTTTCTGGGGTGGCTGTGACGGGCTTGTTAGGACCGTATCATGCAATCGAATATGTAGCGGCATGAGTATCTGTGGTGACCATGTTATCGTGGATCGACCATGTAAACAGTTGGACTAATGCATGCGTTCACTGTGGCTTAGTGGCCAGGGCGTCTGCCCGGAAAGTAGAAGCTCCTGGGTTCAATTCTCAGTCGCGTGCGTTTTCGCTTGTTTTCCTAATATATATTATTCGTTCGTGAATTTAAATTTACAATTGAATATTATGATTTCAAAACATAATTCTTGGCATCAAGTTATCATAGGCTTTCGATGTGTCAATGTGTACGTGTGGCTCACTTGATCTACACACTTTGATGGAAAACGAAGTTTCTGAAAAAAAATTTATTATTTCATTTCAGTGAATGGAGCAACAAATGCAGGAGCAAATATCAATCAAGCTGGTGTTATGAATTATCAACGCGAAGGCGGTTTATCCCCAACCAGTAATCAGTTAGCAAGATGGTTCTCACCAGAACTACTTGCCCAAGCCTCAGCCGGTAAGCTGCCGTCGCTCAATGTGGGACAAGCACTAAGTTTGGAAGAATTTGAACGTAGCATTCAACATTCCTCCACAATAGAAAATAATTAGATATCCCACTCAGTTTTCCCGGTTATATATTCTCTTTGAGGTAAAATCTAATATTGGTACATTTCCTTTATACATCTTCATGTGTCTCGACATGTATTAGACGTAAGCATATAGTAAAAGTAATAATGGGAAGCATTTCGATAACTCACCAGTTTTAATAAAACAAAATTTACTGATGAAACGTAAAATATGTCATTTGTATGAACAAGTTCATATGTGATATACTTCTTAGCGTAAAACAACTTTTATTTGGACATGTTCTTCGATGCGCGATAGGAATATATTTGTTTAGTTTTTAAATGATATTAATAAGATAAAAGCATAATTTCTATTTTCGAAATAAATGTGAAATTAATGTTTATAATTCTCCATTTCAATATAAAGGTAACTGATAATTATAGTTATTATTTAAAACGAAAATGAAAGAATTACTGTTCGCAAAGCATAGCATATTATCTTTGTGTGACAAGTTTTTATTAACTGCTGGTATAATAAACCCACGGAAAAGTGGAGCGCTTTCATTCGTTATTTCGTAAATGGTCATGATTATTAAAAACAGAAATTGTCGAAAATCGGATTTACGTAGTATGGCACCAACTCGAAAACTTGTCCACCCTATCTTAGGATGTTTCCATACAGGAAATAAATGGAGTGCATCGCTGTTTCCTGAAAATCGAGTACTTTTGTTTTGTTTTTGAAAAGAAAATATCTGAATATCCTTCATTTTAAAACCCGTATCCTTTTGGTCACTCATGTAGAGTAGAACTGTCAAATCCCATATATTTCTCCAGTGGAAAAACTAGAACTCTAATATAAAGAAAATATCTGAATATCCTTCATTTTAAAACCCGTATCCTTTTGGTCACTCATGTAGAGTAGAACTGTCAAATCCCATATATTTCTCCAGTGGAAAAACTAGAACTCTAATATACCCGTTGATTTTTACTGATCCGAAAACGCTGCGAGAAGTTTTTCAGATTCTCAAAAATTAAAAATGTAAAGCTAAATTTTCAGTAGTATGTGTAAAACTTATTCCATTCTATCTTTATTAAAATATAATTCCTTTTTTCTATTCTTGACTAGATTAAAGAAAAACTTTAAACGGAACCAAACGAATCGATTTTCGATGGTCCAAATAATTTATCCAACTTTCTGTCTGGATCTTCGTTGTTGCAATTGCGTGCTATGCATTTTTTGCCCCCGTAATGGCAGCTGGCGCCTTTTACAGCCTCCTCAAAGCTAGTTAGCCAAAACTAAACGGTAGGCCCGTCTTGTCCAAGATAGTCCACTTCCGGGAGATGCATTTCCTGCGAGGACGATTTAGTCTCCGCAATCAAAAAACAAAAAAATTTAAATATCTTTTCTTTTAAATTTTTTTCTTCTTTTTCTTATATTTTATAAGACTATTATTATTATTGTTGACATTTTATTGTATATATATTTTATTTTCCTTTTTATATATTACCTCAGTAATATTTCCAGGAGTTGCGTACCTGCCATCTTTGAGATTGTCCTTACGTAAAAGCTATGAAAACTGTATATCATGACGTTATTATCTCTGGCGAAATCGAAAAGCTTCTGATAAACTCTCCTTACAGCACAGAAACTTAAACCCCTTATGTCGCTCGGCACCCTTTTGTAGCAGTTATAAATGTCTGAGATTAGCCGTGTTTTTTATTCTGATCCGGATCAAGTTGTGAATAAAAAACGCTACGTATAATTTTTCAGACTTTCAAAAATTAAAACTTTAAATTAAAATTGTAAAGCTAAATTTTCAGTAGAATGTATAAATCCTATTTCATCCTGTCCATATTTATTAATATATAAAGCATTTTTTCTGGTTTTGACAACACTAGAGAAAAATTTTACACGGAACGAAACGGAATGAAACGATTTTCGTTGATCCGAAAAATTGATCCAACTCTCAGTCTGGATCATCGTTGTTGTTGCAATTGCGTGCTATGCATTTGATCTGATCCGAACCAAATGTAATAAAAAACACGGCTATTAACTTATCAGATTTCTACTCGTTGAGTCTACAAAACAGGAAAGCATGGTTTAAGTCTTGCTCTCCACAGTCACAGCTTGGGTCTTTGATGAAATTCTTTTCAAATAAGTGTTTGCGGCATCTGGTGTGCCCTGTTCTCATTCTGTTAATGAATACTATAAACTCTCTATCCGCCTGCAGCTTTGTGAGCCAAGGCGTATCAAAAAGCTTTGGTTTCAGCTTCAAATAGCAAACTCCTTTGCATGTGCTTGATTCCTTGAGCCATTCTATCGTTTTGCTCTGAAGCCACTGTTTCAGATGTCCGCAAAGTCGTTTCGAGGCATCCGCCTTCTCGTTCCCCTCGATCCGTGGCTTGGAATTCAAAGAAATTAACCCTACTAGAACACTACGAGAATCCGTTACTATCAGGCCTCTGTTTATTTCTCTGTTGATAATACAGGTGAGGGCCCTAGCTATAGCCCTAGCCTCCGCCTGGAAAACGGAATGAAGATCCCCTATGCTGTGTTATTCATTTGATGTGATCCGAACCAAATGTAATAAAAAACACGGCTATTATCTTGGCAGCTATCGGGATCACGCATTATTATTGGAATAGATACAAGACCTTGTTGGGCTCTAGCTCAACTGCATAGTAAAACACGGCAAATAAGGGGTAAAGTTAAACCCATCGAATTAACAACTAAGGAATGGCCCTGCCGCTCACCTACAGTGTCCGTGAGCGACGCATACGCCCTGA
The DNA here is from genome assembly GCA_963971475.1 of Chrysops caecutiens. NCBI lineage: Eukaryota > Metazoa > Arthropoda > Insecta > Diptera > Tabanidae > Chrysops > Chrysops caecutiens. The sequence continues at coordinate 53,925,770 of OZ020567.1, read as the reverse complement.
ACCCTTTCCCCGCTGAGCAAACCCAGCATCTGAAGAATTGGTGGTACAGCGTGTCTTAATTTTCCACTGATTGGATACACTGTGGTGTGAGTAGCTGTTTTTTCATAGGATTAGTAAGAGTTTTCGATTTTTCTTAGTGTTGCGGTGGTACAGAGGTCATTATATAGGCTTCCTTAGTGTAGTGGTATTTCTGTACCACCATTCACGGTTTCTATTGGCCTAGGCCTCAAGTATTTGTGAAACAAATACTTTGAATGGCTTTCTGTACCCAAAACCCCCTGGATGTAGTGGTCTTGACAAGCCATGAAGCAGATTTTGCCTATGTGTGTGTAAGGGCCGTCGTCTCTCGATATTCCGCGTAGTAAAGTACGACAAATTCATCGCGTTTGTTATTTCGTCCGCGAATTTCATGTAATTTAAGAGTTTAAAATGGTTATTTTATATAAAATTTATGATGAGTGCTATTATTAAAGTATTTTTAATTAATCTAAAACAAAGTCTAAATCGAAAAATCCGCCAAACGCGCACAAAATCGGATTTTGTCGGCGATATGAATTTTGACGTTTGTTGTTTTGTCGGTAAACAAACGCAAATATTTATTAAACTTAGTGTTTGTGATTCTAAAATAGTGAAATAATATTTATATTAATAATGACATAATAAAATAACAATTTATTGTGATGGTTTGAATATAAAGTAAATTATAGCAATATATAAATTGCTAAAAAAAATTATTTTTATATGCTGAACTTGTGAAAATATGTAACAATTTAAATAAAACGTTTATAAATGTAACATGTTAAAAATGATTTATGTAAATTTCAATTTTTTATAATAAAGGAAGCTTGAAATATAATAAAAAGTGTTTTTTTATTTAATTTTTCATGTACAAAAATTGTTAACATTTCATATTTATATGTTATAATTTTAATTTTTTTATTATTTTTTGTTGATTTCCCTTGTTATTGTTTTATATATCGTATATTTGGTTGTTTTTTATTGTTAATTTGTAAATAACGCAATTTTCTCATTCAATTTTTATATATGTGAATTCATTTTCCTATATAATTTAATTTTATTCCACTTTTCTATATATAAATATATATTAATACTTATTTCTATATAAATCTATTCAATTTTGTGTATAATAAAATTCATAAAATGAATAAAAAAGAGATTTTTATTGTAAAATATTTGCGTTTTTTAAAATTCCCGCAATGAAAATTTCATTTCTCGTATGAAATTTCATATTCGTCGATGTGGCAACCGGCCCTCTGATGCTAAGGGTGTGGTAGTAGAAAAGTCTGGTTCATGGCTTGTATTACTACCACATCCAGGGGGTTTTGCTGTACCCAAAACCCCCTGAATGTAGTGGTCTTGACAAGCCATGAAGCAGATTTTGCTTATGTGTGTGTACAGGCCGTCGTCTCTCGATATTCCGCGTAGTAAAGTACGGGAAATTGATCGCGTTTGTTATTTCGTCCGCGAATTTAATGTAATTGAAGTGTTTAAAATGTTTATTTAATATATAGATTTATAATGAGTGCTATTATTAAGGTATTTTTTATTAATTTAATGTAAATTCTGGCTGTACCCAAAACCCTCTATAGTAGTACAAGCCATGAAGTAGACTTTCTTACTACCACATTCAAAGGAATGGCCTACCTTCTGCGATATGGAACGAAATGAAATTTCATATGAAAAATGAAATTTTCACCGCGGGAAATTTGAAAAAATGAAAGATTTTAGAATATAAACAAGTTTTTTTTATTAATTTAATAAATTTCATGTACAGTACATTTGTATAGGAAGAAGATATATTTAAATTTGCTAAAATATAACAACAAAATTAACTTTTACGCAAAAATATATTTATTAAAACATGATTTGGTTAATGTTTCACAATGAAATTTAATTTCATACATAAATACAATATACATTTATTAAAACTTTATAACAAAATGTAACCAAAAAAAGCTTGAATAACAAATATATACAAATAAATTTTAAAACATAAATCAACAAAAAATAGTAAAACAAAAGTAACAAGATAATATGATAACAATTGAAACTAAAATAACACTCAAATATTTCAAATAAATAATATTTTGAGATATTTCAAATGAATAATAAAACAATAAATAAATAAATAATATCACAAATTATTCAGAGTAGTGACTATGATATTAACTGATTTTAATTAAAGGTTTTGACTTTGCGGGTGTTGTTAGATTTGGAGCTGTCATTTTTGCATTTGACGAAATTATTTAATAAGATATTGCTCAACGGTGAGCATAATTTGGAAAAAAGTTCAAAATTTGACATACCGCAGTCACATTTACGATCCAAATCGAAAGGATGGATTTGAATACTAAGGCCTTAAGGAGTCCTTTCTGATTTTTTGTCCCCCAAAAAATTTTTGAATAATCTTTATTCGAAGTAATATATTGAAAAATAGCACACATATGGGTGAATAGAATTTTTGTATTAGTTGAAGGAACACGTAAACCACCACGTTGCATAGCATCAAAATATTCGTCGTCTATGGGGACACCTTTCTCTTCGACGATTTCGAACGTACACCTGGCGCAATGGATTTTCCGTTCGATTGCATGGGCAGCATATCCACAAGCATAAACATGGGCAGAAAGGTCAATTTGAGAAGTTGCTAGGTACGACGAATCAAAAATTGATTGGAAATTTGTGGTGTCAACATGTTCATGTATGCTATTTTCTCCATAATCCGCTATGAGCTCTTGAAAATTTTGCCGTTTGTGGAGAAACATATTGTGGGTACAGCCAAAACCCTCTGTATGTATTGACAAGCCATGAAGTAGGCCTTGTCAATGTGTGCATGGTAGGCCTTCATTTCACACCATTCCGTATGGCGAAGTACGGGAAGTTCATATCGTTTCCGCGGTTTTAATGTTAAATACGTGCAAAAAGTCATTATTTTATACAAAATGTTGTATTAGTGTAATTGTTAAAGTTTTGTTAATAATATAATATAAATTTTCTATCGGAAAATCCGCGAAAAGTCTGTAAAAGTCAATTTTGTCGGCGGTATGAATTTTGATGTTTGTTTGCTTCGGTGCAAAACAAACGCAAATATTCATTAAATTCAGTGCTTGTGAAACTAAAATAGTGAAAATATATTATTATTTATAATAAATAATAAAATTATAATTTATTGTGAAGTTTTGTAGATAAAATAAATGGAAATTATATGTAAATTGTTCATTAGAAATTAATTGTAATGTTTCAAAATATGAAAAAAGTAAAAATTTATAAACAAATGTTTATAAATATAAACTGTTAAGAATAATTTGTTTAAATTTCAATGTTCAATAATAAAGAAATCTTAAAAAATGTCAAAAAGTGTATTTTTATTAAAATTTTCAGGTACAAAATTTGTTTAAATTTAGTTTTATACCATATAACTTTTATATTTTTATCATTTTTTGTTAATTTTTCGTTATATTGTTATATATTTCATTTATTTGACTGCCTTTTGTTGTTAACTTGTCCATAACGTAATTTTGATATTAAATTTTTGTAATATCTGGTTCAACTTTCCTATATAGTTTAATTTTATTCCACTTTTCAATACGTAAATATATATTAATACTGATTTACATGCAAGTGTATTCAGTTTTGCAAATAATAAAAGTCATTTATTAATAAAAAAGTGATTTTTATTATGCCATATTTGAGTTTTCAAAATTCCCGCGATGAAAATTTCATTTTTCATATGAAATTTCATTTCGTTCCATATGGCAGAAGGTAGGCCATCTCTGTGAATGTGGTAGTAAGAAAGTCTACTTCATGGCTTGTACTACTACAGGGGGTTTTGGCTGTACCCAAAACCCTCTATAGTAGTACAATCCATGAAGTAGACTTTCTTACTACCGCATTCAAAGGAATGGCCTACCTTCTGCGATATGGAACGAAATGAAATTTCATATGAAAAATGAAATTTTCACCGCGGGAAATTTGAAAAAATGAAAGATTTTAGAATATAAACAAGTTTTTTTTATTAATTTAATAAATTTCATGTACAGTACATTTGTATAGGAAGAAGATATATTTAAATTTGCTAAAATATAACAACAAAATTAACTTTTACGCAAAAATATATTTATTAAAACATGATTTGGTTAATGTTTCACAATGAATTTTAATTTCATACATAAATACAATATACATTTATTAAAACTTTATAACAAAATGTAACCAAAAAAAGCTTGAATAACAAATATATACAAATAAATTTTAAAACATAAATCAACAAAAAATAGTAAAACAAAAGTAACAAGATAATATGATAACAATTGAAACTAAAATAACACTCAAATATTTCAAATAAATAATATTTTGAGATATTTCAAATGAATAATAAAACAATAAATAAATAAATAATATCACAAATTATTCAGAGTAGTGACTATGATATTAACTGATTTTAATTAAAGGTTTTGACTTTGCGGGTGTTGTTAGATTTGGAGCTGTCATTTTTGCATTTGACGAAATTATTTAATAAGATATTGCTCAACGGTGAGCATAATTTGGAAAAAAGTTCAAAATTTGACATACCGCAGTCACATTTACGACCCAAATCTATGGCGAAATTATCAGAAAGGATGGATTTAAATACTAAGGCCTTAAGGAGTCCTTTCTGATTTTTAGTCCCCCAAAAAGTTTTTGAATAATCCTTATTCGAAATAATATATTGAAAAATAGCACACATATGGGTGAATAGAATTTTTGTATTAGTTGAAGGAACACGTAAACCACCACGTTGCATAGCATCAAAATATTCGTCGTCTATGGGGACACCTTTCTCTTCGACGATTTCGAACGTACACCTGGCGCAATGGATTTTCCGTTCGATTGCATGGGCGGCATATTCACAAGCATAAACATGGGCAGAAAGGTCAATTTGAGAAGTTGCTAGGTACGACGAATCAAAAATTGACTGGAAATTTGTGGTGTCAACATGTTCATGTATGCTATTTTCTCCATAATCCGCTATGAGCTCTTGAAAATTTTGCCGTTTGTGGAGAAACATATTATGAATACGAATTTTCTTCTCCGATTCTAGAAGCTCTGTATACGAGACATTATACCGACAACCAGCCATGGGACGATATAAACGAAATCTACCTTCCAGGTCGTCGGTTTGAAATTTTCCGAGCAGAACATAAGTTAATTTTAGCTCGTTCAGAGTATATTTAACTATATCAATTAGCGAACGTGTCGTAAGAATGGCAGCTTGATAAGTATCGGACGAAAATGTAGCAAAATTATTTTCTGCCCGATTCCAGATGTCGAGCCAAGACATAAACTTGGTTAGAAAATTAATCTGGACGCCAGTTGCATTGGAAATAAGGTCACAGTCGATATTTCTTTTACGGATACCTTTATCCAATTGTTTCACATTGACAATATTCCACCACGTTCGAATAATTTGACTAAATTCCGCAGTTTCATAATTGCCTTCAGATTTCAAAGCTGCGATTGTGGAGTCATGAAATATATTATCCACATAAGAGACTTTTTGTCTATCCAGATTATTTGTATCGACTGATTTCAAATTGAGTTTAAAGGCCTTTCGAACATTGAGATGTTTCTCGCTATTGAAAAGAATAACAATATCCTCAAATGAAGCTTTTTTTATTTCTCCGGTCTCAAAGTCAGTATAGAGGAATTGTTTAGGATCTAAATTGATTCAATTGTTCCGGAAGTTTTTGAAAAGATGTACAGTATGTATAAGTTTAACACAAAAGTACTTATACACGCGGCTTATGATATTTTTCCAAGTCTGTAAAATTCAATTTCACCATCAGAAATAAAATCGCCGTAGAATATATTTAAATGTATTCCAATTTTAATTTGTCACAATATAATGTAGATAGTACAAAAGAATTTGATTGAATGCCAACAAATTGCCAAAAATAACTGTTACAGTTTATAATGCCACTCCATTTTGTCGCCTTCCAGAAAAAACTTCTCGAGTCGCAAACTTCAAGAATCGGCACCGACCGATTCAGTTCACACCATCGATACGGTATACAACTGAGTGTGTGCCGTTAGCTCCAATGTAAACAACTGTAAGCAAAATGTGATTTGGATGCGTATTGTCGCCAATGTGAAAGCAAAAGTATTTTGTATGCAAATAAATGTGATCATCGTTTGAATGTTTCAACCAAATCTCAGACATTCTGCCCGGCTGGAGCGGAAGCTCCAGGATGTTCCAGTAGTTTGCACACCTTCTGAATTGATCGAGTGCATTCGCCAGTTGCATGTTTGATAGTAACGACCCGGGTTAATCCATCTCTGCCCGGGTGAAGTTTGACTACCTTGCCAAGTCGCCAATGAGTAGCTGGGAGTGTTTCATTTCGAATAATAATGATATCGCCAAGGTTGATGGTCTCGTTGTTTTGATGCCATTGGTACGTGGTTGCAAAGTTGATAGGTACTCGTCGTGCCACCGTTGCCAGAAATGTTGTTGCATTTGTCGCAGTTGACGCCAATAAGATAGTCGGTTAGTTGGTACATCGCCGACCGACTTGTCGGGCAAGGCCACTATCGACCGGCCAACCAGAAAATCCGCCGGAGCCAATGCTAGTCGATCATCATATGAGTCGTGTAATGGGATCAGAGGACGTGAATTTAAGCATGCCTCCACATGAACCAAAAGTGTATGTAATTGGTCGTAGTATATTGAATGAGTGCCAACTATGCGCAGTAGGTGTTTTGTCACGGTCGCGATGGACGCGGCAAATCCCGCGCAGGATCCTCCCTCAGAAAACCAGTCGCCCGGAGGTAGGCAACTGCCCGAGCCGAAATCACGTAAAGGTGGGACGATTGCCTATCTCAAGGCGTCCACGAGATGGAAGAATAACATCCAACCTCGAGTGGAACGCACAAGCGACTGGTCGTCTCGATGACCATCAGTCAAGGATGGCCATGAGCGAGCAGAGGGGAGAAGACCCCGCCCACTTTGAGTGCCGCAGAGAGCAGGACGGCGGAATCGGCACGCGCTCAGGGTCAACGACCGATTTGGAAAATCGTTCATCGACCTACTCCGAGCGTGGGAACCAAATTACTGATCGGAGGTGAACGACCGAGTACGTGACCAAGGGCACGGGTGACCAAAGGCACGCGCGCGGCCAAAAATTGGAGACATGTGCTTGAGGCACACCGTTAGGGGATCAGAGATATAAGGGTTCGATAGTGAAGAATAGGGGCTTTTTACTTTTGAGATCGTAGAGTGGCAAGTAGCGTTGTGTTGGGGAGGATTAAAAGAAAGGAAAAAGAAAATAAGAGTGGAAAAAAAGGATCGCGGGACGTGAGAGGCAGGAATTTCGTTTTCGAGGTGATACAAGGGTGGAAATCGAAAGTGCCAAGGAATAGAACCAAACCTTTTGTATTTTCTTGTTTGTAAGAAGAATATTGTAAAGATTGGAAACGTTAAGGTGAGATGTAGGAAAATCATTTTAAAGTGTTAAAGAATTGCCAAGAAGTAAGGACAATGGTGTGAGAATCGTTAAAAATCTTTAAAAGATCGGGGACAAATAGCGAAACGGCGCGGGCGATGTTGTGAAAGTCAAAGGTGTTTCGGACACGGTTTATGAGCATTTGAACTTAAGAATTATTAAAGATTATTCGAAGATCGCCCGTGGATGGTGAGTAGTGAGGACAATGTGGTGAAGTCAGAGGTGTTTCGGACACGGTTTATGAGCATTTGAACTTAAGAATTATTAAAGATTATTCGAAGATCGCCCGCGGATAGTGAGTAGTGAGGACAATGTGGTGAAGTCAGAGGTGTTTCGGACACGGTTTATGAGCATTTGAACTTAAGAATTATTAAAGATTATTCGAAGATCGCCCGCGGATAGTGAGTAGTGAGGACAATGTGGTGAAGTCAGAGGTGTTTCGGACACGGTTTATGAGCATTTGAACTTAAGAATTATTAAAGATTATTCGAAGATCGCCCGCGGATAGTGAGTAGTGAGGACAATGTGGTGAAGTCAGAGGTGTTTCGGACACGGTTTATGAGCATTTGAACTTAAGAATTGTTAAAGATTGTTCGAAGATCGCCCGCGGATAGCGAGTAGTGAAGACCATGTGTTGAAAGCGAAGTGTGTCGAGGACAAGATACATCAAAGAATCATGTCAAAGTGAATTCGGAAATCAATTTGAAAGTGAGAGAAAATCGAGGGACTGTTGAGGAAGAGGAACGAGAAGACCGGGGGGTTGTTGGAGAAGAGGAGCAGACGGCGGTAGTGTTCGAGCAAGTAGCAGAAGCGACAAACCCCAAGAGCAGCAGGAACAGACGGCTAAATAGAGATAAGTAATAGGTTTAAGGAACATATGTGCAAGTAGAGTAAGATAAGTAAAAGGAATTAGTAGGGCAAGGGCAGGTTAGGTTAAGCAACAATTCTGTAACAACTTGTAAATTGGCACAAACGATAGATAGATACGGAAGACAGAGATTTAAATCTTTTACTGATAACACTGGTCCTATTGTCATCGTCTTTTTTTGCTCTTTTCCTTTTTTTCTTTCTTGTAACGCAATCGCGGGATTTCTCGTTTTGACCGTGAATCGCGTAGGTGACTCGCCTAAAACGAGTGGCGCCCACCCACGACCCACCTTCGCGGGCAATAGGCCGGGTGAGTCACCAACCTCCGAAGAGATTGGAGGCCCGTCGCGTGTAGCAAGTAAATTTGAACGTGACATTTTTGGCGCCCAACGTGGGGCAAGAGTAGATTATTGGGCAGTGGGTACTGAAGTTGACGCAATTCCATTCATCGATTTAGATTCGCAATTGGAACATTTCATTCAGTTATATTATATCATTTATTTGTTTGATATTGAACGCGTATATTCACGACGCGAACGTTGACTTAGAGATATCCTCTTTATTCTTAGTATTTTTTTTTCTTTTGCGTTTTCGCGGATGTTGCGGGTATTTTCGTTTCAATCGCGAATTCGTTCGAAAGGTGCGAAGTCGGAAGAACGCTGAAGACGCGTGAAATCCTCTCCAATCAACGAACAATTGCCCATGAAGCAGGCAGGGGCCTTGTAGAAGGCGGATCGAAGAGCGTAATCAAGGTGCGAGAATTTGATGTGTCGTAAGTAGGTTCTCTCGGTGAGTAGGAACAATAGGAACGCAGATTATAAATCAAGGTCCTCGTATGGTGTAGGATTTTACTTCGGTGTAGGATTTCCACGGTGGTTCTTCTTCAGGCGGTCTTCTTTAATTATTCTTGACTTTTTTTGCTCCTCCAGGGTCCTTACCTTTATCATTTTTAGGCATATAACTCATATTTCAGGTGGAAGTAATCGGGTTTGGCAGAATCTTTATTTTGGTGCCCCCACAAATTTCTCTTTCTTTCTTGGGTTTTTTTTTGTTTTTTTTTACCATCGCGCCGGCGTAACAGCCAAGCAGTTACAAGGGCAGAATGGCAGGCAGGTTGAAAATAAAAATTGATCGGCTCAATCAAAAGGAGTTAATCCACGAACTTGCCGTTCACGGCCTCAAACCGGGGAAGGTGGAGGACATGAGGAAGGCGTTGCGAGCAGCTGAGAAAGCAGCTCAACAACTGGGGAGTCTCCCGTTGATTCCATATCCGTTCTCACACGGGGAGGAAGTCGAAGCGATGCGAGAATCTCTTACGGAAATTCAGGGATTGGTGGAAGCAATCCGCCCGGGTGAAGAAGGGGAAAAGGCAATCGAAAAACTCGAAACAAAAATCGGATTTGCGCTGCGCCGCATTGGACGGTTGCCATCAGAGGGCGAGGAGGAGTTGAGGACGCGAGGGGAAATCGAGGCCGAACTGCGATTACAGTATGGGCACCTGCTCCTGAAAATTCATGGCGACGACGATTCGACCGGAGAAGAGGGAAGCGGGTACACAGAGGCCTCACCGATGAAATCCACCGGAGAAGTCCTAGTGAAGACGGTACCGGTACAGAAGTGGGGAGTAAACTTCGCAGGGACCACGCAGGACTCCTTATGTGCATTTCTGGAGCGAGTGGAGGAGCTAAGACAATCCCGAGGTATCGATACGCCAGTGCTATATAGATCGGCAGTGGAGCTCTTCTCGGGACGAGCGCTCACGTGGTTTAGGGCCAATCGTGAGAGAATAAGAGACTGGTCAGGACTGGTAAGGGAGCTACGAAGAGAAATTCTGCCACCAGATTACGATGAGCGACTTTGGGAAGAAATAAAGTCCAGGACGCAAGCGAAGGAAGAATCGATGGGATCCTACGTCACCGCAATGCAGGGGCTCTTTCGACGATTGTCAGAACCGCCGTCCGAAAGCCGAGAATTGACGACTGTAACAAGGAATTTGGCACCATTCTACCTAACCCAATTGGGCCCATCGAAAGTTGAAGAGTTGAATGAACTGGTGGAATGGGGCAGACGCCTAGAATTGACGCGGTCAAGAGTAGAAGCCTACGTTCCACCTCCCTTAAGAAGGTCTAAGGGACTACTCGAGCCTGACCTAGCATATGTGCGGGAAGGACTTGAAACAGTAAACATCGTAGGGGAGCGAAGCAACATTAGGTGTTGGAACTGTCGGCAAGAGGGACACACTTCCAGAGCATGCAGCCAACCTCGTAAATGCTTCGGATGCGGACGCGTGGGACAGATAAGGTCGTCATGCCCAAATTGCAGCCGAAGAGACCGAGGAAGAGAGGAAGGACAAACGAGGGATCGAAGCCAACATAACGACTCACGTCCTTCGGGAAACGAGGAGGGCACGCGCTAAGCGGCCGAGCGCGTGTCACCAGCAGGTCGCAGGGAGAGTACAAAGCGCCAAAATTGGCCTACGCATTGGAGGTCTACGAGGGAGACAACCGACCCCACATGCGAGTAAAGGTGGACGGCGTGGGGATGACAGGCCTGCTGGATTCGGGGGCGAGTAGAACCATACTCGGAGAACGCGGATGGAGAAGATTGAGGCGATCACACGAAATAGAGGAGGCAGAAGGGTTGATCCACGTGCGCATGGCAAACGGTGAGCTTTGCCAAGTAGTCGGGAAAACCATAGCGTCAATTAACGTCGACCAGAAGAGGAGGAAGATGGAGTTACTGATCATTCCGTCCATACCAAACGAAATCATATTGGGGATTGACTTCTGGAAGGAATTTGGCCTGGTCCTCGACATGAAAGGGTTGCAGTGGGAGACAGTTGCAGCCTGCGAAACCAACCAGGAAAGGGCTTTGACTGGAAGGGAAGGTCTCACCGGGAAGCAACAGGAGCTACTGGAAAAAACGATAGAGGAAGAATTCGGCAAGATGGAAGAGGGCCTGGGATGCACCACACTGGTCGAACACACAATCCGAACCAACTCCCAGCGAATTAAACAAAGGTATTACCCAGTGTCACCAGCGGTACAAAAACACATCCACGAGGAGTTGGATGAAATGTTGCGGCAAGGTGTGGTGGAACCATCTAAAAGCCCATGGTCGTCACCCATATTATTGGTACGCAAGAAGGATGGGTCGTTTCGTTTCTGCGTGGACTTCCGGAAGCTAAATGCGGTTTCGGAAAAAGACGCGTATCCAATTCCCTTCGTAGCAGCCACACTAGACAAACTGCGTGGAGCCAAATACCTGTCTTCACTAGACGTCAAGTCTGCCTTCTGGCAGGTGCCGATGGAGGAAGCCTCCAAAGCGTACACGGCATTCACGATCCCAGGCAAGGGATTGTTCCAGTTCAGACGAATGCCATTTGGGCTGCACAATTCCTCAGCAACTTGGCAAAGGCTGATGGATAACGTACTCGGCGCGGATCTTGAACCATTCGTGTTCACTTATCTGGACGACGTGATAATCGTTACACCAACTTTCGAGCGGCATATCGAGGTGCTGAAGGAGGTCTTCAGACGCATTACACAAGCAGGGTTGAGAGTGTCTCGCGAAAAATGCAAATTCTGCAGAGAACGACTACAATACTTAGGGTACGTGGTCAACGAGGAAGGACTCCATGTGGATCCAGAGAAGGTAGCCGGCGTCAACCAAATACCACGACCAAGCTCGGTAAAACACGTTCGACAATTCCTAGGCATGGTCTCGTGGTACCGGAGATTCATACCAAAACAATCAAACCCTGGTGGCACCACTTAATGCCTTGCTGAAGAAGGGATCACGATTTCAGTGGACCAGCGAATGCGAAGCGGCCTTCGAGGACTGTAAGCGGAAGCTGACCGCAGCACCGGTCTTAGCATGCCCGGACTTTGAACGTCCATTTAAGATACAAACCGACGCATCAGACGTTGGTTTGGGAGCAGTGCTCAGCCAAGCGTATCCGACAGGCGAACGAGCGGTGTGTTTCCTCAGCCGATCGCTGACAAAAGGGGAGCGCAAGTACTCAACCACGGAGAAAGAATGTCTAGGAGTTTTGTGGGCGGTGGAGAAGCTTCGTCCGTACGTGGAAGGCACCAAATTCTCAGTCATTACAGACCATCACTCCCTCGTATGGTTGAATAACTTGAAGGACCCGAACGGCAGGTTGGCACGATGGGCAGTGAGACTCCAATAGTTTGATTTTGAGGTTATTCACCGAAAAGGGAAGGAAAACGTGGTACCAGATGCTCTATCTAGAGCAGTGCCACTGGGAGGAACCCTCGCGGCAATAAACGCGAAGAGACCAGCAATAAAGACAAGGCGCGAAGAAATAAAGGAAATCCATGCCAAATTGACGGGGAAAGTACGGAGGAAGACGGTGCCAGAGGCAGAAAGGGGGAACGTGCTCTGGGAGTGCCATGACGACCCGAAAGCGGGACACATGGGGGTGCGACGTACGCTAGATCGGGTGAAACAAAAATATCAATGGAAGGGGATGTCCAAAATGGTCAAGGAATACGTCAGGAGGTGCAAGATATGCCAAGCTATAAAGGTGGAAAGAAAACCTGCAGTAGGGGGTATGGTGTCGCGAGTGGCGGGGGTAACAGAACCCTGGAGCACGATTTGTGTCGATCTAATCGGCCCCTTGCCGAGATCCAGCAAAGGGCACCGACACATCATGACAGTGGTGGACTACTACACGAAGTTCGCGCTAGTTATACCAATGAGAGCAGCGACAGCCAGCGAAGTAACCCGACTGCTCGAAGAAAGGGTCTTCCTGATGTTCGGCGTACCGTCAAAAATCATCTGCGACAACGGGGTACAATTTAAATCAAAGCAGCTACAACAGCTAGCAGAAGGCTATGGCCCAGACATCTGCTACACAGCGTTGTATCATCCACAGGCTAATCCGGCGGAGCGCACCAATCAGGAAATAAAGAGAATGGTAAGATCATACGTAGGGACGAACCAACGAGATTGGGACAAGGAATTAGCCAAAATCGGATGCGCCCTACGCACGTACACGCAAGAAGCATGGGGGTAACCCCATACTTCCTGAATTTCCGGCGGGAAATGGTCACCAGCCGCGTTGGCCAAGTAGAAGCCAGCATGGAGGGAGGCACCATAGACCCTCACAAACGTGCAGCAGAGCTCCAAGCGATCAGGAAGATGGTGCACGAAGAACTGTCCCGATCGCTGACACATCAAACACAGCGCTACAATCTGCGGAAACGAAGTCCGGATTTCGCAGAAGGCGACTTAGTCTGGCGTCGAAACTACTCCCAATCAGACGCCAGCAAACACTTCGCGGCTAAACTGGCACCAGAGTATATTGGCCCTTTCACTATCCTAAAGAAAATGTCCACCGCAACATACAAGCTCATAAACGAAGAAGGTAAGGATGCCGGGGTCTGGAACGCGAAAGACCTCAAAATTTACGTACCATGAGAACAAACCACCGTCACACACCCCCCCCCCCAACTGCGACGTAGACGAGGTTAGGATTGTAGGGTAGGATTAGGGACGCTCGTAGACACGAAAATTCCAAGTTGGGTTAGGTTCGAGGACGATAAGGTCGATAACGTGGAGGCTGACGAGGGTGAGAGGTAGGATCGGGTGATCCTCTTGTAGTAAGGGGGGGAATGTCACGGTCGCGATGGACGCGGCAAATCCCGCGCAGGATCCTCCCTCAGAAAACCAGTCGCCCGGAGGTAGGCAACTGCCCGAGCCGAAATCACGTAAAGGTAGGACGATTGCCTATCTCAAGGCGTCCACGAGATGGAAGAATACATCATGGACATCCAACCTCGAGTGGAACGCACAAGCGACTGGTCGTCTCGATGACCATCAGTCAAGGATGGCCATGAGCGAGCAGAGGGGAGAAGACCCCGCCCACTTTGAGTGCCGCAGAGAGCAGGACGGCGGAATCGGCACGCGCTCAGGGTCAACGACCGATTTGGAAAATCGTTCATCGACCTACTCCGAGCGTGGGAACCAAATTACTGATCGGAGGTGAACGACCGAGTACGTGACCAAGGGCACGGGTGACCAAAGGCACGCGCGCGGCCAAAAATTGGAGACATGTGCTTGAGGCACACCGTTAGGGGATCAGAGATATAAGGGTTCGATAGTGAAGAATAGGGGCTTTTTACTTTTGAGATCGTAGAGTGGCAAGTAGCCTTGTGTTGGGGAGGATTAAAAGAAAGGAAAAAGAAAATAAGAGTGGAAAAAAAGGATCGCGGGACGTGAGAGGCAGGAATTTCGTTTTCGAGGTGATACAAGGGTGGAAATCGAAAGTGCCAAGGAATAGAACCAAACCTTTTGTATTTTCTTGTTTGTAAGAAGAATATTGTAAAGATTGGAAACGTTAAGGTGAGATGTAGGAAAATCATTTTAAAGTGTTAAAGAATTGCCAAGAAGTAAGGACAATGGTGTGAGAATCGTTAAAAATCTTTAAAAGATCGGGGACAAATAGCGAAACAGCGCGGGCGATGTTGTGAAAGTCAAAGGTGTTTCGGACACGGTTTATGAGCATTTGAACTTAAGAATTATTAAAGATTATTCGAAGATCGCCCGTGGATGGTGAGTAGTGAGGACAATGTGGTGAAGTCAGAGGTGTTTCGGACACGGTTTATGAGCATTTGAACTTAAGAATTATTAAAGATTATTCGAAGATCGCCCGCGGATAGTGAGTAGTGAGGACAATGTGGTGAAGTCAGAGGTGTTTCGGACACGGTTTATGAGCATTTGAACTTAAGAATTATTAAAGATTATTCGAAGATCGCCCGCGGATAGTGAGTAGTGAGGACAATGTGGTGAAGTCAGAGGTGTTTCGGACACGGTTTATGAGCATTTGAACTTAAGAATTATTAAAGATTATTCGAAGATCGCCCGCGGATAGTGAGTAGTGAGGACAATGTGGTGAAGTCAGAGGTGTTTCGGACACGGTTTATGAGCATTTGAACATAAGAATTGTTAAAGATTGTTCGAAGATCGCCCGCGGATAGCGAGTAGTGAAGACCATGTGTTGAAAGCGAAGTGTGTCGAGGACAAGATACATCAAATAATCATGTCAAAGTGAATTCGGAAATCAATTTGAAAGTGAGAGAAAATCGAGGGACTGTTGAGGAAGAGGAACGAGAAGACCGGGGGGTTGTTGGAGAAGAGGAGCAGACGGCGGTAGTGTTCGAGCAAGTAGCAGAAGCGACAAACCCCAAGAGCAGCAGGAACAGACGGCTAAATAGAGATAAGTAATAGGTTTAAGGAACATATGTGCAAGTAGAGTAAGATAAGTAAAAGGAATTAGTAGGGCAAGGGCAGGTTAGGTTAAGCAACAATTCTGTAACAACTTGTAAATTGGCACAAACGATAGATAGATACGGAAGACAGAGATTTAAATCTTTTACTGATAACACTGGTTTTTTGCTCTTTTCCTTTTTTTCTTTCTTGTAACGCAATCGCGGGATTTCTCGTTTTGACCGTGAATCGCGTAGGTGACTCGCCTAAAACGAGTGGCGCCCACCCACGACCCACCTTCGCGGGCAATAGGCCGGGTGAGTCACCAACCTCCGAAGAGATTGGAGGCCCGTCGCGTGTAGCAAGTAAATTTGAACGTGACAGTTTCTTAGCCGATTTAACCGCCGCCTCCCATAATCCGCCGTGATGTGGTGAGCCAGGCGGGATGAAGTGCCAGTTCGTGCCTTTGTTTGCCAATTGTTGCTGTGTATACTCCGCTGGCCAATCATGTAGATCCTCTTTCAGGAGACGATTTCCACCAACGAAGGCGGTGCCATTGTCACTGTAAAGTTCATTTCAAGGGCCACGTCGATTTATGAATCGGGAAAATAGATTGATGAACGCCTCGGCTGACAAATCCTCAGCCAATTCAATATGTACTGCCATAGTTGCCATGCACACGAAGATTGCTGCATATGTCTTCTTCACTGTGCGAACTGATTTTGCCCCAATGCGTATGTTGAAGGGACCGCAATAATCAACACCGCTAGTTGCAAATGGTGGTGATGGTGTTACGCGGGCCGTAGGCAGCGATGCCATCCGTTGAGTTAACATAATGTGTTTATGACGCCTACAAACCGTACACGAATGTATGCATTGTTTGACGAGCGTACGTGCGTGTAAGATCCAGTATTTCAATCGGATGGTGTGGAGCATCAGTTGAATACCGCCATGCAATGTGTCTTGATGAATGTCCCACACGATGAGCCTTGCCAGTGTGCTTTCCTTTGGTATGATGATGGGGTGTCGTTGATCGTTGCTAATTGACGCGTTGTCTAGCCTGCCAGATGCTCGTAGAATGTTATGAATGTTCGGATCAATTAATGGATCCAATGTCAGCAGCTTGCTGGATGGTGCAATAGGTTGTGACTTGTGTAATTGTGCCAATTAGGGTGCAAAGTATTTTTGTTGCTCGGCTTTGATATGCCGATTCACCGCAAGTTCCATTTCAATTGCTGAGATGTAGCCAAGCTTGCGGTATGTGCCATGATCCGGTTTGATTCGTAGTAAATACGCGGTGGTATGCAATAATTTTCCAAGAGTGCTGAAGCGATCCACCAAATCGATGCCAATCCTTTCGCCTGCCTTGAAATAATAGGTTTGCAATGTATTGTGAGGTCTCACCTGTGCCATGTGTGCCTTTATGGGTTTAAATTCTACTTCCATGATTGATATCTCTTCATTAGTCAACTCGTGCAACTCATTGATAGGGTATGCTGGGGTGGTGGGGCCATGCCACCATAAGGGATGATTGAGTAGTGTTGATGATGATATGCCACGACTCGCGCAAGCTGCTGGGTTCAGTTTTGTTGTTATATGATGCCAATTTGCAATCCGTGAGTTTTGCTGTATGTATCCAACGCGATTCGCCACATATTGTTTGAACTGCGATGTATTCTTGTGTAGCCAGTGGAGGACGATGCTAGAATCAGACCACATTCGATATTCTATTTCCTTGAAATTTAATGTCTGCTTCAGTTCCGCCATAAGTTCGGTGAGCAGTCGCGCTGCACAAAGTTCCAATCGGGGTATGGTAAGGGAGCTGAGTGGGGCCACCCGAGTTTTTGATGCTACTATGTTGCTAGTAGGTGTGCCATCTCGTTGCCGTGTGTAAAGGTAGATGACTGCGGCATATGCCTTGTTACTTGCATCGCAAAAGCCAATTAGCATGGACCCAAGTTCCATGTCTAAGCCGAGCCAACGTGGTATTCTAATGTTCTCCAATTCCTTGAGTTGGTTGCGATAGGTAAGCCATTCGCTCAGTAATTCAGTAGGGAGCGGTGTGTCCCATTCCAGCCTCTCTTGCCACAGTTTCTGTATGAAAAGCTTAGCCACAAGCAATACTGGCGCTAACATGCCAGTTGGGTCGTACAATTTCGAAGCCTCGCTGAGTGCTTGCCGCTTTGTAACCGATGTGGTGACATTCAGGCAAGCTTCATAGTATAATTCATCAGTAGCTGGATTCCAATGAAGGCCAAGTATTTTTGTTTCTTCAAACTGCAAGTCAAGTTGAGGGTTGTCGGCTGCTCCACCAACATTGGTCATTAACTGGGCGCTGTTCGATCGCCACTTACATAGATGAAAATGACCCTCAGCCAACACTGTCGCCACGTCTGTTGCCAATTGTAGTGCTTCTTCCACTGTCGGAACACTTGTCAAATAATCGTCGACATAGAAGTCGTGTAATATACTTCGACGTGCAGCTGTCACTCGGCAAATCCAAGAGCATATGACAATTATCCAAGGGGAGCGCAAGTACTCAACCACGGAGAAAGAATGTCTAGGAGTTTTGTGGGCGGTGGAGAAGCTTCGTCCGTACGTGGAAGGCACCAAATTCTCAGTCATTACAGACCATCACTCCCTCGTATGGTTGAATAACTTGAAGGACCCGAACGGCAGGTTGGCACGATGGGCAGTGAGACTCCAATAGTTTGATTTTGAGGTTATTCACCGAAAAGGGAAGGAAA
This sequence comes from Chrysops caecutiens, assembly GCA_963971475.1. Lineage (NCBI taxonomy): Eukaryota > Metazoa > Arthropoda > Insecta > Diptera > Tabanidae > Chrysops > Chrysops caecutiens. The sequence continues at coordinate 53,907,424 of OZ020567.1, read as the reverse complement.
ACGTGGTACCAGATGCTCTATCTAGAGCAGTGCCACTGGGAGGAACCCTCGCGGCAATAAACGCGAAGAGACCAGCAATAAAGACAAGGCGCGAAGAAATAAAGGAAATCCATGCCAAATTGACGGGGAAAGTACGGAGGAAGACGGTGCCAGAGGCAGAAAGGGGGAACGTGCTCTGGGAGTGCCATGACGACCCGAAAGCGGGACACATGGGGGTGCGACGTACGCTAGATCGGGTGAAACAAAAATATCAATGGAAGGGGATGTCCAAAATGGTCAAGGAATACGTCAGGAGGTGCAAGATATGCCAAGCTATAAAGGTGGAAAGAAAACCTGCAGTAGGGGGTATGGTGTCGCGAGTGGCGGGGGTAACAGAACCCTGGAGCACGATTTGTGTCGATCTAATCGGCCCCTTGCCGAGATCCAGCAAAGGGCACCGACACATCATGACAGTGGTGGACTACTACACGAAGTTCGCGCTAGTTATACCAATGAGAGCAGCGACAGCCAGCGAAGTAACCCGACTGCTCGAAGAAAGGGTCTTCCTGATGTTCGGCGTACCGTCAAAAATCATCTGCGACAACGGGGTACAATTTAAATATAAGCAGCTACAACAGCTAGCAGAAGGCTATGGCCCAGACATCTGCTACACAGCGTTGTATCATCCACAGGCTAATCCGGCGGAGCGCACCAATCAGGAAATAAAGAGAATGGTAAGATCATACGTAGGGACGAACCAACGAGATTGGGACAAGGAATTAGCCAAAATCGGATGCGCCCTACGCACGTACACGCAAGAAAGCATGGGGGTAACCCCATACTTCCTGAATTTCCGGCGGGAAATGGTCACCAGCCGCGTTGGCCAAGTAGAAGCCAGCATGGAGGGAGGCACCATAGACCCTCACAAACGTGCAGCAGAGCTCCAAGCGATCAGGAAGATGGTGCACGAAGAACTGTCCCGATCGCTGACACATCAAACACAGCGCTACAATCTGCGGAAACGAAGTCCGGATTTCGCAGAAGGCGACTTAGTCTGGCGTCGAAACTACTCCCAATCAGACGCCAGCAAACACTTCGCGGCTAAACTGGCACCAGAGTATATTGGCCCTTTCACTATCCTAAAGAAAATGTCCACCGCAACATACAAGCTCATAAACGAAGAAGGTAAGGATGCCGGGGTCTGGAACGCGAAAGACCTCAAAATTTACGTACCATGAGAACAAACCACCGTCACACACCCCCCCCCCCCAACTGCGACGTAGACGAGGTTAGGATTGTAGGGTAGGATTAGGGACGGTCGTAGACACGAAAATTCCAAGTTGGGTTAGGTTCGAGGACGATAAGGTCGATAACGTGGAGGCTGACGAGGGTGAGAGGTAGGATCGGGTGATCCTCTTGTAGTAAGGGGGGGAATGTCACGGTCGCGATGGACGCGGCAAATCCCGCGCAGGATCCTCCCTCAGAAGAGATTGGAGGCCCGTCGCGTGTAGCAAGTAAATTTGAACGTGACAGTTTCTTAGCCGATTTAACCGCCGCCTCCCATAATCCGCCGTGATGTGGTGAGCCAGGCGGGATGAAGTGCCAGTTCGTGCCTTTGTTTGCCAATTGTTGCTGTGTATACTCCGCTGGCCAATCATGTAGATCCTCTTTCAGGAGACGATTTCCACCAACGAAGGCGGTGCCATTGTCACTGTAAAGTTCATTTCAAGGGCCACGTCGATTTATGAATCGGGAAAATAGATTGATGAACGCCTCGGCTGACAAATCCTCAGCCAATTCAATATGTACTGCCATAGTTGCCATGCACACGAAGATTGCTGCATATGTCTTCTTCACTGTGCGAACTGATTTTGCCCCAATGCGTATGTTGAAGGGACCGCAATAATCAACACCGCTAGTTGCAAATGGTGGTGATGGTGTTACGCGGGCCGTAGGCAGCGATGCCATCCGTTGAGTTAACATAATGTGTTTATGACGCCTACAAACCGTACACGAATGTATGCATTGTTTGACGAGCGTACGTGCGTGTAAGATCCAGTATTTCAATCGGATGGTGTGGAGCATCAGTTGAATACCGCCATGCAATGTGTCTTGATGAATGTCCCACACGATGAGCCTTGCCAGTGTGCTTTCCTTTGGTATGATGATGGGGTGTCGTTGATCGTTGCTAATTGACGCGTTGTCTAGCCTGCCAGATGCTCGTAGAATGTTATGAATGTTCGGATCAATGAATGGATCCAATGTCAGCTTGCTGGATGGTGCAATAGGTTGTGACTTGTGTAATTGTGCCAATTAGGGTGCAAAGTATTTTTGTTGCTCGGCTTTGATATGCCGATTCACCGCAAGTTCCATTTCAATTGCTGAGATGTAGCCAAGCTTGCGGTATGTGCCATGATCCGGTTTGATTCGTAGTAAATACGCGGTGGTACGCAATAATTTTCCAAGAGTGCTGAAGCGATCCACCAAATCGATGCCAATCCTTTCGCCTGCCTTGAAATAATAGGTTTGCAATGTATTGTGAGGTCTCACCTGTGCCATGTGTGCCTTTATGGGTTTAAATTCTACTTCCATGATTGATATCTCTTCATTAGTCAACTCGTGCAACTCATTGATAGGGTATGCTGGGGTGGTGGGGCCATGCCACCATAAGGGATGATTGAGTAGTGTTGATGATGATATGCCACGACTCGCGCAAGCTGCTGGGTTCAGTTTTGTTGTTATATGATGCCAATTTGCAATCCGTGAGTTTTGCTGTATGTATCCAACGCGATTCGCCACATATTGTTTGAACTGCGATGTATTCTTGTGTAGCCAGTGGAGGACGATGCTAGAATCAGACCACATTCGATATTCTATTTCCTTGAAATTTAATGTCTGCTTCAGTTCCGCCATAAGTTCGGTGAGCAGTCGCGCTGCACAAAGTTCCAATCGGGGTATGGTAAGGGAGCTGAGTGGGGCCACCCGAGTTTTTGATGCTACTATGTTGCTAGTAGGTGTGCCATCTCGTTGCCGTGTGTAAAGGTAGATGACTGCGGCATATGCCTTGTTACTTGCATCGCAAAAGCCAATTAGCATGGACCCAAGTTCCATGTCTAAGCCGAGCCAACGTGGTATTCTAATGTTCTCCAATTCCTTGAGTTGGTTGCGATAGGTAAGCCATTCGCTCAGTAATTCAGTAGGGAGCGGTGTGTCCCATTCCAGCCTCTCTTGCCACAGTTTCTGTATGAAAAGCTTAGCCACAAGCAATACTGGCGCTAACATGCCAGTTGGGTCGTACAATTTCGAAGCCTCGCTGAGTGCTTGCCGCTTTGTAACCGATGTGGTGACATTCAGGCAAGCTTCATAGTATAATTCATCAGTAGCTGGATTCCAATGAAGGCCAAGTATTTTTGTTCCTTCAAACTGCAAGTCAACTTGAGGGTTGTCGGCTGCTCCACCAACATTGGTCATTAACTGGGCGCTGTTCGATCGCCACTTACATAGATGAAAATGACCCTCAGCCAACACTGTCGCCACGTCTGTTGCCAATTGTAGTGCTTCTTCCACTGTCGGAACACTTGTCAAATAATCGTCGACATAGAAGTCGTGTAATATACTTCGACGTGCAGCTGTCACTCGGCAAATCCAAGAGCATATGACAATTATCCATTCCACATTTTTGCATCGCGCGAACTGCCAAGTATGGTCCACTTTTTGTGCCATATGTGACGGTAGCCAGTTGGTATATGCCAAGGGGTTGATCAGGTGATTCGCGCCATAGTATTTGTTGCCATTGACGGTGACGTTTGTCGATGAGTACTTGTCGAAACATTTTTTCCACATCTGCTGTAATTGCAATTTGATATAAACGGAAACGGTGTATTAAATCTACCAATAATTCCTGTATGGGTGGGCCAGCCAACTGAGTGTCATTCAATGAAACGCCATTTGATGATTTCGCTGATGCGTTGAAAACTACTCGAAATTTCGTCGTTACCACATGATGGGGAATGTAGTAGACCTGTGATGGATCGCCATGTTGATCGGGTATTTGATACATGTGGCCCAATTGAATATATTCTCGCATAAACGCCACATACTTCTGCCTGAGATCAGGGTTGCCTGCCAATTTGCGTTCGAGTTGGTAAAATTGCCTGAGTGCCAATTGATGTGAGTTGCCAAGGGGTAGTGAGTCTTCGCTAAAAGGCATTTGTACGATATACCGACCATCGCGTCGCCGTCGAGATGTAGCAGTGAATATTTTCTCGCAGGGGTCGTTGTTATTTGAAGATGTGCCAGTGATGCTATCAGCCAGTTCAGTTTCGAATAGTGTTCGTAGTAGCTCGTCCAATTTCTCATCCTCGTAATGTACCTTGATAGACATTACGCGAGCCGATTGATTGCCAGGGGTAACCAACTCCGCTGGACCAAATACTACCCAGCCTAAGTGTGTGTTTTGGGCCACTGGGGAGGTAATTTGGTTACGAATTATGCCATCTGTTAATAATTGACCCCGAACGTCGCAGCCAAGCAATGCGTCTATGCAACCAGTAGAGCCAAAATTTGGGTCAGCCAGGGGTAAATCACGCAAGTGTTGCCAACAATTGTCAGTCAGTGGAGCGACTGGGATCGGAGACGTGATTAAATCGATGATATGAAATTCAGTGGTCAGTGTGAACGATGGGTTGACCCCTGATACAAATTGAATGTCTGAGCGGCCACGGGTGTATGAGTAAGAATTGCTGCCTATGCCTTCAACTAGTAATGTGCTCTTTAGGCTACGGAGAGCCAAAGCATTAAATAAGCGAGATGTAATTAGACTGACCTGTGATCCGGGATCACAGAGTACACGACAAATGTGTGTGTTGCCATTGCCATCGATGAGGTAGATTTGTACTGTTGCCAGTAAGATTGTCCTATTGCCAATAGTTGTGAAGGTTTTTACAGTGGTGCCTAGTCGCTGATGAACACGAGGGGGTTGATCGCTCCCAGTGTTGGTTGCCAATGCCTGGGTGGTGCCTGATGTTGATGGCCTGGTGCCAGTTGTGGGAGTTGTCGGAGGACCCAAGGGGTTGCGACACAACAATGTGTGGTGACGGCCATTCCAAGTGCGACAATTTGTGGATGAGCACCCCTTGGTCGCATGTCCAGGTTTCAAGCATTTGAAGCAGAGGTTTGACCCCTTGAGCCTCTGGAATCGATCAGCTACTGGTGGTGCCAATAGGGTCGGACAGCGACTGATTGGATGTGCCATATCATTGCAAAATGCACAATGTCCAGGAGTGGCGATGGCCAAATCTGTACGGACCAGTTTTCGAACTGGGGTCGTGTTCGATGCCAATTTTCTGATGATGACCACGGTTGTCAACAGCCGGCTTTGGTGGACTTAAGTTGAGCACATCAGTGGTCAGACTATGCGCGCGGCGCTCCAAAAATGCCAACAAGGTGTCCAATCGAGGGATATCTGGGGATGTAAGGGACATGCCCCATGCCTGCTGGGTAGTCCTCGGCAGTTTCGAGACGACAATGGGTACCGTTAAGGCGTCCCATTGGTCGACAGCCAATTCCATAACCGTTAAGGATCGAAGCGATTCACGAACCGTATCCACTACTTTAAGTAATGCCGAGGTGGTCTCAGTAGGGATAGATGCCAAGCTAATGAATCGTGCAACATGTCTCTCCGCCAATTGCCTACGATTGTCGTAGCGTGCCTCAAGGGCCTTCCAAACCTCTGCATACTCACCGGTATACATTCCACCGACCAATGCCACTGCGTCCCCTGTACCACTTCTCGAAGCTTTGCCAATTTGTACGCCTCGGGGTAGTCTTGCGAATGACATACGCGTCCTTAAGGTGCTTAAAGGATAGCCAATTGTGAAGGGTGCCATCAAATTTTGGGACCATTAGTCGCTCGAGCTTGAGGTCCATGGTAGCCCCAGCTGATGAGCTGTGGACTGCCCTAGCGGAGTCGTCCGCAGTAGAGTGTCGTATGCCAGTGCTAACGGGGGGGAGATGAGCCAATAGTCGGTTCAGTTTTGCCATTACTTCACTATATTTCTCCTCAACTTGTTCCGAAGAGCTCCATGTGAGAGTCAAGTTCGTCCGATTGTGACAGACTGACCAGCTCATCAGATGCGTTTGAGAATTTGTCGAAGTGCTTCTGCAAACGGCTTTGCATTTGATTAAGCGCAAATTGGTCCCCAGTATAAGTATCCGGGAGGATCTGAGCCGCGAGACGATCCAGAGTTGTCACCTCGGCAGTGCGTTTGTTTATAGCTGACATAATGCAAGAAATAAGTTAGTACTTACAGCAATGATTCACCAAGCAATAATGAGACCGGATAATATTCAGGAAATACCGATGATTATGTCGCAAGGTTTCTGCCAGATGTAGGTACAGAGTCCAAATTATGCTGCACAGCGTTAGCTCAAGATTCCAAATATTGTCTACGTTAATGCACTGATTTCCCTTTTTTTCCGCCAATAGTCCTGGGTTTCGGCACCAAAAATATGTAAGTTTAACACAAAAGTATTTACACACGCGGCTTATGATATATTTCCAAGTCTGTAAAATTCAATTTCACCATAAGAAATAAAATCGCCGTAGAATATATTTAAATGTATTCCAAGTTTAATTTGTCACAATATAATGTAGATAGTACAATAGAATTTGATTGAATGCCAACAAATTGCCAAAAATAACTGTTACAGTTTATAACGCCACTCCATGTTGTCGCCTTTCAGAAAAAACTTCTCGAGTCACAAACTCCAAGAATCGGCACCGACCGATTCAGTTCACACCATCGATACGGTATACAACTGATTGCGTGCCGTTAGCTCCAATGTAAACAACTGTAAGCAAAATGTGATTTGGATGCGTATTGTCGCCAATGTGAAAGCAAAAGTATTTTGTATGCAAATAAATGTGATCATCGTTTGAATGTTTCAACCAAATTTCAGACACAGTATCAAACTGCAAAAAGATTTTTGTATCTGGAAAATCTGGATTTTCAAGAAAGTTTTCAGATTCTGATCGGGAAACGTTAAACATGTTTTGATTTGTTCTGCTATTGTCAGTGATGAGAACCAGAACTTGAAACCCTATTTTCTGCACAAATTTAATAACTTCAAAAGTAAGCTCGTGCACATGCTTACCAGTGGGATTGAGGACCGGTACCAAACGCACAATTTCTTTAAATTTGCCATATACGGATTTAATCATAAATGACTCAACGGTTTTTGCCATTTGTGTACCATTGTTCTCAGCAAACCCGGTTATATTATTTGCTTTGAACTGTAAACAAGGCTCCACATATATTTCGTCAATTAGTAATGCAACAACTTTCTCTACATTACTAAGTGACTTGATGGCATGTTCCAAATACCTTTCATCGTTATGTTCGTTTTTAAAATTTGGAGTAATATTGAATGATGACGAAATGCTTTGAAGATGTCTTTTGCATGGAAGAAACATAAATTTACGAAGCAGATCGTACGCCGCGGCAGAATGGGAATATATAACAAAAGACATAATTATAATACACGAATGGTAGCGGGTTCTTTTCGTGAAGAAATGCTTCAGTTGGTTAATTAAAATTTCCAACTTTCCCGCGTGATCATAATCGTCATCAATTCCATATGCTGCTTCAAGACTAAGTAAAGCAGTTTTTAAATGGCTTTCACGATTTGGCTGAGAAATCTCTCTACAGTCTTTGAATCTGCTCAAGATGTTAAGTAATTGTGACCAAAGAGTTAACTTTTTCGATTTCGGTAAAACCCATTTGAGATCGAAGCTGGTTAGTTCTGAGTTTTTTACGAAAACTCGAACAAATAATTCCTTAGAAACCGATATTCTAATTGCGAATTCACAAATTTCAGTCTCATTTTCTTCAATCAAGAAGAAGAGTACACTGTCCACACTTATTTTGAAGAACCAATCATTCAAATCTAGTTCGGATTGAAAATGGTCACGAAAATTTTCAAAACTATTGATTTGGTCTCGTTTCAGAAAAGCATTGGTAGCTTCTTCAGACTGCGCAATGACTTTCTCATGACGGAGATTTGGGTCTTTACGCGAACGTGTTGGTTCTAATTGAGATAAATAAGAGGGACAGTTGGGAAAGGCTGAAGGAACGGCACCTTTCGCTAGGCGCAAGCATTTCAAGGGATGACCCATTCCATTAAAACGAACAATTTCATTTTCTCTGAAATGCTTGGAGCAAACCGCGGTGTATGGTGTGGCCTGAAAATTTTCGCGCGGAATACTTTCCACCCACAAACTTGAAAGTTCGGAGTTTTTAGGGAACGAAAAAGTTGTAATGAATCCATTTTCTGGGACAGAACTAGCATAATTAGAACTGCAGTTCGGAACACAACATTTGCGTGGCATTTTCTATGCAAACAACAACCGCAAATTTTTGAAAATGATAAATATATGTATATACTTCTAATTATATAGTCACTACTCTAACCAAATAAAGGAACTAAAGAAAATAAAAATTAAAGCTTAATTTAAAACTTAAAAACTTAATTAAAAAAAACAGCCGTGGATGTGGTGCGCGCTCGTCCTAAAAAATCAAAAATTTATCAAAATTCTAAATATTTAAATTTACGTACCTTTTTGCGTTGTACCCTCGATCCCTGGAAATATCCTTAACCGGCTCGGGGATGGTCCTCTTTTTATTTAATAATAAGTAAAATTAAGTATAAACACTGATAATTATAAAAAACAACACATAAAAAACGAAAAACACTTAAACAAACAACAAAACAAACAAATTTACGAAACATAAAAAAAAAATCAGATTTTTCAAATTATTTTCCAATGCATGCAACAATTAAAACCAACATAATAAATAGTAAATTTAATATTTAATAAAAACAGAACGAAATATTAGGAAATTCGAAATTTCCGCGTTCGATTCGTATTTTTAACTGATTGTGCTAAACATCATATGTCAAATTTTGTATTCCCGACAAAATTTGATTTTACACACGTTTGGAGCACTATTCTACAAAAATTTTATTTAATTATTATACCCAACACATTCACAAACACAATACGACTCACTTTTATTTAAATTCAATCACTTAACGTCTTAAAATTAATAAATTCCGCGGAAACGAGACGAGCGCGTTGATTCTTTCCACGTAAAATTCACGGAATGGCGCGAAATGATGGCCTACCATGCACACATTGACAAGGCCTACTTCATGGCTTGCCAATACATGCAGAGGGTTTTGGCTGTATCCCGAAACCCTCTGCATGTATTGACAAGCCATGAAGTAGGTTTTGTTGATGTGTGATGTGAGGCCGACGTCTCTCGATATTCCCTGTAGTGAAGTACGGGAAATTCATCACGTTTCTTGTTTTGTCCGCGAATTTAACGTAATTTAAGTGTTTAAAATGTGTATTTTGTATATAAATTTATAATGAGTGCTAGCATGAAAGTATTTTTGATTAATATAAAATAACTTCTATATCGGAAAACCCGCGAAAAGTGTATAAAAGTGAATTTTGTCAGCGGTATGAATTTTGACGTTTGTTTGTTTCGGTGGAAAACAAACTCAAATATTCATTTAATTCATTATATGAAACTAAAATAGTGAAAAAGTATTATTATTAATAATAACATGACAATAATTTATAAAATAATAATTTATTGTGGTTGTGATGTTTTGAATATAAAATAAATTATAGCAATATGTAAATTGCTAATTGAAATTGTAAATTGCTATTCTGATATTGTGAAAATATGCAACTTTTTATATAAAATATTTACAAATGTAAATTGTCAAAAATATTTTGTGAAATATATAATATTTTACCTGAAATCTATTAAAATGTATTTGTTATTAAAATTTTCAGGTCCAAAAATTGTTTAAATTTCATTTTTATACGTTATAATTTTTATTTTTTTATTATATTTTGTTAATTTCTGGTTATATTGTTTTATATTGCCTATATTTGATTGCTTTCTGTAGTTAATTTGTTAATCACACACTTTTCTTATTAAATTTTTGTATATCTGAATTCATTTGCCAATATAATTTCATTTTATTCTAGTTTTCAATATGTAAATATATATTAATACTTATTTCTATACAAGTGTATTCATTTTCTTCAATTAAAACATTCATTAAATTAGTAAAAAAGTGTTTTTCATTATAAAATATATGAGTTTTTAAAAACTCCCGCCATGAAAGTTTCATTTTTCATATGAAATTTCATATTCTCCGATGTGGCAGTCGGCCTCACTTGCCCTATGAATGTGGTAGTAAGAAAGTCTGGTTCATGGCTTGTACTACTACAGAGGGTTTTGTGTACCCAAAACCCCCTGGATGTGGGAGTAATACAAGCCATCAAAACCCCCTGGATGTGGTAGTAATACAAGCAATGAACCAGACTTTTCTACTACCACACCCATAGCATCAAAGGCCCGGTTGCCACATCGAAGAACATGAAATTTCAAACGAGAAATGAAATATTCATTGCGGGAGTCTTAAAAAACGCAAATATTTTACAATAAAAATCTCTTTTTTATTCATTTTATGAATTTTATTATACACAAAATTGAATAGATTTATATAGAAATAAGTATTCACATATATTTATGTACTGAAAAGTAAAAATTTGACGAAGTTGAAATTTGAAATTAAATACGAAATTTTGTGTGCGGGAATTTTAAATAAATAGAACATTTTGTTGCATAAATCATTTCTTTTATTAATGTTAAGCAATTTAACAAAATATCGGCAACAATTAAAATACAAACTGACATAAAATAATAAAAAAAAACTATATTTATTCGTGTGAATAGAATTTAATAATTATACAAATGTGTAATTACTAATTATGTACAAAGGAACAATTTATTAATCTTTTTCATCATTATTATAATATTACAATTCAACAATTTAACTACAAATTTAAATAATTCAGTCTATTAATTCAGTCTAAAGTACATAACAAAAAAGAATGCGTAACAAAATATAAGAAATTAAAATATAAATAAATAACAAAAAAGAATGTATAACAAAATATAAGTAACAAAAAAGAATAGTTAAAAAAATATAACAAATTAACAAATGAATAAATAAGAAAACTAATAACACAAAAAAAATCACGGGTAAAATGAAGTGCTGCATATTAGGAGTTTAATTTCTGTAATTTTCGCGTTTTAGTGGATAGAGAACTATTGTTAGTTGATTTTGTATAACTATTTAACAAGATATTGCACAGTGGGGAGCACAATTTACTAAAAATTTCAAAGTTGGTTAAACCGCAAGAGCATATACGATCCAAGTCAACATCAAAGTTATCAGAAAGAATTGACTCGAAGACTAGAGCCCTTAAAAGACCTTTCTGATTGGTTGTCCCTAAGAAACTTTTGGAGAATTCCATATTAGAAACAATGTACTGGAAAATGGCACACATATGGAAAAATAAAATTTTGACACTAGCTGAAGGAATGTGGAGTCCACCACGTTGCATCGCATCAAAGTATTCATCATCTATGGGGACACCTTTGTTTTCCATAACTTCGAGCTTACATCTGGCGCAATTGATTTTTCGCTCGGTTGCATATGTGGCATATCCACATGCATATACATATGTGGGCAGATTCATCAATTTGAACACTTGCAAGATACGACGAATCAAAAATGGGCTTAAAAATTGTGGTGTCAATATTATCTTGAACTCTATTTTCGCCATAATCTGCTTTGGAAATTTTGCCTTTTGTGGAGAAAAACATTGTGAATTCGAATTTTTTTCTCCGATTCTAAGAGTTCCGTATAAGAAACATTATACCGACAACCAGAAAGAGACCGATATAAGCGGAATCTTCCTTCCAAATCGTCGGTTTGAAACTTTCCTAGCAAAACGTACTTTAATTTCAAATTGTTCAAGGTATAACTTACTAAGTCCAATAAAGTGGACGTAGTAAGAACTGCAGCTTGATACGTATCAGAAGAAAATGTATTGAAATTATTTTCTGCCTGATTCCAAGTGTGAAGCCAATTTATAAAATTGGTCAGAAATTCCACCTGGGCGCCAGATAAATTGAAAATAGGGCTACAGTAAACGTTTCTTTTGTCTCTGCCTTTGTGACGTTGCTTCACATTAACAATGTTCCACCAAGTGCGAATAATTTCACAAAAATCGGCAGTTTGGGAGCAACCTTCGGACTTCAAGGCTGCGATGGTGGAATCATGAAATATATTGTCTGCATAACAAACTTTTTGCCTATCCAGATTGCTAGTGTCAATAGTTTCTAAATTTAATTTGAAAGCCTTTCTAACACTCAGGTTTCTTTCGCGATTAAAGAGATTGCAGATATCTTTAAAGGAAGCTTTTTTAATTTCACCGGTCTTGAAATCACTATAAAAAAGCTGTTGGGGATCTAAATTGATCCAATTATTGCGAAAGTTTTTGTATAAATGTACAGTGTCATACTGCAAAAAGACTTTTTGGTCAGGGAAATCTGGATTGGGGAAATAATTCTCTGAATTTTTTTTAAATATCTTGAACATATTTTGATTCGTTTTGCTATTATCAGTAACAAGAACCAGAACTTGAAAACCTATTTTTTGCACAAATTTGATGACTTCTGTGGTAAGTTCGTGCAAATGCTTACCAGTGATATTAATGACCGGAACTAATCGAACGATTTCTTGAAAGGTTCCATAAATTGACTTAATCATAAATGATTGAACGGTTCTAGCCAATTTTGAACTATTATTTTCGGCCAAACCGGTAATGTTATTTGATTTAAATTGTAGGCATGGTTCAACATAAATTTCATCAATTAGTAATGCGCCTACTTTTTCTACATTACTAAGTGACTTAATAGCATGCTCCAAATACCGTTCGTCGTTGAGTTCATTTTTAAAATCAGGTGTTATAGTAAATGACGACGAAATACTTTGAAGGTTTTTTTTGCAAGGGAGAAATATGAATTTGCGCAAAAGCTCATATGCGGCGGCAGAATGCGAATATATCACAAAAGACATTATAATGATTGAAGAGTCGTACCGGGTTCTTTGAGAGAAAAAGTGTTTGAGTTGGTTAATCAATATTTCCAACTTTTCTGAATGTTCGTATTCATCATCAACCTGAGAAGCTGCCTCAAGATTGCGCAAAGCAGCCGTTAAGCATATTTCGCGACTTGGCTTAGGAGTTTCTTGACATTGCTTATATCTGCTCAAAATATTCACAACATGCGACCAAAGACTAAGTTTTTTAGATTTGGGCAAAACCCATGAAAGATCTTGGTCGCTCAATTCAGAATCTTTCATAAAAACCCTAACAAATAGATCCTCCGAAACCGATATTCTAACAACGAACTCGCAAATTTCAGTTGGATCTTTTTCAACAATGAAGAAAATAACACTGTCCGCATGTATTTTAATAAACCAATCAGTTAATTCTAATTGAGACTTAAAATTGTCTCGGAAATTTTCAAAATTGGTGATCCGGTCTTTACTGAAGAACTCTTCATTGATTTCTTCACAATGCGCAAGAGCTTTCTCTCGGCGAATATTGGGATCTTTGCGTGAACTTGATGGTTCTGGTTTCGACAAGTCAGACGGACAGTTTGGGAAAAGTGAGGGAACTGCATTTTCCGTTAAACGAATGCGTTTCAGAGGACGACCAACCTCATTGACTCGCAGAATTTCAGAATCCCGAAAATGTTTAGAGCAGACATACGAAAATTTTGTGGGCTTCCAGTTATCACGGGGTATACTCTTTACCCACGAATTGAATAACGAAGACTCATTTTTTGGAAATAAAAACGCTGAGGCACACAACCACGATGCGGCATTATGAAGTAAACTAATGAGTACTGTGTATATTAAAAATTCGAATGAAAAGAGAAAACTCAACAGCACAATAATAATAACTCAAACTCAATATATACTTCACAAATTCAAATAAAAAGAGTAAACTCAATCTATATGCAGCACTTCTATTGGAAAAAATATCAAAAAACAGATGAAATAAATAAATTCGATTTAAATAATAATTAAAAATCTAAAAACAGAAAATCCCTCGTTGATGGATGTTGTCTTCTCCTAAAATATGAAAAATTTATCTCTTTCAGATTAAAATATCCACGTACCAAAAATGTACGAAATCCAACGATGTTCACCGGTTATTCCCTCCTTCAAAAGTGGCCTTCTGCTAATAATGAAATTTATACACTTTATTTGATTATTAAATACACTTATTCATTTTTAAAACAACAATAAAATTTAACACAAAACATTTAAAACAACCAAAACGAAACTAAACTAACTAAATTTACGCTTGAAAATGTTGTGTATGGTATCACCTTTAGGAAAACATTTTCACGAAACAAAAACGTTTTCATATTAACATTTTATTTTTCTATTTTAATGTTTCCGTAAAGTGACACCAACACTTACTAATTAAATATATAAATAATAACTTTAAAACATATTTTTAAACTATAAAAACACTCACAATTATTTTTTTACCCCGGCGTCGCGAATAATTCTTGTGGCGATTGTCAAAGCGCGGATGGAAATGGCGCAATTCTAGGCCCTTACTCACACATCGTGAAAAACCAGTTCATGACTTGTCAAACCACTACATATCCAGCGGGTTTTGCAAGCCATGAACCAGACTTTTCTACTACCGCACCCATAGCATCAAAGGGCCGGTTGCCACATCAAAAAATATGAAATTTCATACGAGAAATGAAATTTTCATGGCGGGTGTTTTGAAAAACGCAAATATTTTATAATAAAATCACTTTGTTATTCATTTTATGATTTTTTTGAAATACAAAAATGAATACAATTATATAGAAATAAGTACTAATATATATTTATATACAGAAAAGTGGAATAAAATTAAATTATATAGGAAAATGAATTCACATATATAAAAATTGAAGGAGAAAATTGCGTTATTTACAAATTAACAACAAAAAAACAACCAAATATACGATATATAAAACATTTACAAGGGAAATCAACAAAAAATAAAAAAATTCAAATTATAAAATATATGGTATATATAAAATCTTAACAATTTTTGTACCTGAAAAATTAAATAAAAAAACACTTGTTATTATATTTCAAGTTTTCTTTATTATAAAAAATTGAAATTTACATAAATGATTTTTAACATTTTACATATATAAACGTTTTATTTAAATTATTATATATTTTCACAATTTCAGCATATAAAAATAATATTTTTTTAGCAATTTACATATTGCTATAATTTACTTTATATTCAAAACATCACAATAAATTGTTATTTTATTATTTTTTATTATGCCATGATTAATAAAAATATTATTTCACTATTTTAGAACCACAAACGCAAAGTTTAATAAATATTTGCGTTTGTTTACCGACAAAACAACAAACGTCAAAATTCATATCGCCGACAAAATCCGATTTTGTTCGCGTTTGACGGATTTTTCGATTTAGAATTTGTTTTATATTAATTAAAAATACTTTAGTAATCGCACTCATCATAAATTTTATATAAAATAACCATGTTAAACACTTAAATTACATGAAATTCGCGGACGAAATAACAAACGCGATGAATTTCTCGTACTTCACTACGCGGAATATCGAGAGACGAGGGCCCTTACACACACATAGGCAAAATCTGCTTCATGGCTTGTCAAGACCACTACATCCAGGGGGTTTTGCTGTACCACTTGTAAATACACTGTAGAGTGTTTTGTTTCGACTGTAATTTTTGCACGGCGCGTAAATTGTCGATTTGGAAATCGAATTTCAATTTAGTGTAACAGTGAAATTTGCTTAAGAAATTTTTGAGTTTATTGTAAAATAGTGAATAATTGAATTAATATGTTGTTAAATTGAATAATAATGTTGTGTTATGGTAAAACAAGTTCCATGTTGAGATATATGAGATTTTTCGCAAATATTTACATTTGCAGCGACCATGTTTGTTATTGTTTACTCGAAGAACAAAGGCATGTAAGCGCACAAATACTACTAAATGAAATTAGCATATTTTGCTTCGGCGTTTCTGTTTATTTTCCCTTCCTTATGTAGTTATTAGCTCAATGGTTAAACCACTCGTAAGTTGCACTACGAACACTACAAGCATCTAGTTGGCGACATGTTTCAGTTTCCTTGCCACGAGACTAATTTTTTTTAAATATCACAAAATTATGATTTCAATGTTTTTAGTGAGGATCATCTGAAAATATGAAATCAAGTCCAATACGATGAATTTGTGCGAACCATTGAATTAATAGACCAGGAATGGAACTAACTCGCTCGCACAGTGTACGTGAGAGTACTAAAAATAATGCGTTCCCCCCAGTATTCACCCCCCTATACAACCCATAATCTCCGGTCCTTGCTGTCAAATCGAACCGGTTTGGTTGATGGTACCAAAATTTTGTTTATGTTCCTGGTGCCTCATGTCAGACAGTGTGGAATTTAAAATTTATGTGGGTATGTGTTGATAATTCTACAAACCAATGCTTTTGATTGGTTCATTTGGAATCATGTGAAGCATAACACACACATAAGCATGTATTCATTTAATCATTTCATTTATAACATTAACAGCCTCATTTCTACAACATTCTTTTTGACTGCATTCTTTTTGACTGCATCTCCACTTCTTCACCCTTACTTCCCCCCCCCCTCCCCCCAATTGATTCCTCCCCTTGCTGGTACACGAAGGAACTCAAGACTCTGAGGAATAAACGTTATTCCAATTGGAACAAATTCCTATTCTCTAGCCGACCGGACGACTACAATAAGTTCTGTGTCTCTCATAGTGAGTTTTCGTCTAAGGTTTACTTACTTTATAGTGAGTGCCTTTCGTCGGTCAAATCCAAACTTAGGTCTAACCCTCGTGAATTTTTTACCTTTGTAAATTCGAAAAGGAAGCGTAACAAGGATAACTATCCGCCATCTCTTTTGCACCTTGGAGAGGAGTTTGACCACCCTGTTTCTATTGCTAACTCGTTTGCCAATTTCTTTTCTTCCACTCTCCAAGATGACCTCTTTGGTCCCGACGGAGATTATTTCTCTTGACTTAACCCATCCTCACCTCTTTCTCGCGCATCTTCTTAATCTCAAGGATGAGTTCTCCTCTGGACCGGACGGCATACCTCCTATTCTACTGAAAGGTTGCGCGAACAACTTAACCGGTCCATTATGCCAACTCTTCAACGCCTCCCTCAATTCAAGTACATTCCCCGATGCGTAGAAGGTTGGATTCCTTATCCCGGTCTATAAAAAGGGCTCCAAATCCTTAATTTCCAATTATAGACCAATAGCGAAACTCTCAGCAATCCCCAAGCTCCTTGAAAAACTCATTGTTGAGAAAATCTATCCTTCCTTCTCTTCCCTGATTTCTCCTCACCAAGATAGCTTCCTCAAGGGTGTGTCAACTAATACCAACCTTCTCTAATTCACGTCTCTAACTATCAATGCCTTTGAACGCGGCGAGGTTGTTGATGCAATCTTTACCGATATGAGCCTCATTATCCTTAAACTCAAGCTTGCAGGTTGTCCAACACCCCTCGTCTGCTGGATTGACTCCTACATCCGAAACCGCTCCTACCGTGTCCAGTTCCGTTCCCAACTCTCTGATACCTTTACTGCAAACTCTGGTGTTCCTCAGGGTAGTCACATCGGTCTTCGCCTTTTCATCCTCTCAACTAATGATGCCTCCAATGTAATACACGACCCTACTATTCTGAGCTATGCTGACGATACAAAAATCTTTAAAGATATACGCTACCCTTCCGACGCCCATCTGTTACAAAATGATTTAAATCGCTTCGCCGAATGGTGCCACAAAAGCAACCTTCTGCTTAACACCTCCAAGTGCGAGCATTTATGCTTCTCTAGGAAGCGTTACCTTGTGCCGCACACCTTCAATATCAATGACTCAGTCATATGGTCTGTGGGACAAGTCAAGGACCTTGGGGTCCTCCTAGACTCTAAGCTCTCCTTCACCAACCACATTGACCTTGTAGTTCGCAAAGCCAATGGTATGGTCGGGTTAATACTTAGGTGGTCCAGGGAGTTTGCGGATCCGTACATAAGCAAGTCTCTGTTTTCTTCCCTTGCACGACCAATCCTTGATTAAGCTTCTCAAGTTTGGTCCACCCACCATAAAGTGCTCGGGAAGGATTGAAGCGGTACAGAAACGTTTCTTGCGGGGTGCCCTTAGACACCTTCCATGGTCTGATCCCTCCCACCACCCCTCGTACGTAGACCGCTTGAAACTTATTGGGCTGCAAACGCTCTCCTGTCGCCGGGCGATTGCCAACATATCCTTTGTACATTCCGTCGTCCAGGGGAACATCTGCGCGCCTTTTAATATGAACCAGGTCGCAACGCGTCATGGCAATTTCAACCTCAGACACGTCAACAAATTCGAAATTAGCTTCCACCACACCGACTATGGCAGGATGGAGCCGGTTACGCGTATGCTGCGTGCTTATAATCGTGTTGTTCCATACTTGCAATCTGCACAGGGAGTTAGCAGCTTACGTACCCTATTACGTTACTGGGTGGAGACAGTTCCCCGTGTGTAGTTGGCTAGGTGCACCCTAATTCGACAAAAATTCTCTTCTAGTTATTAACTCTGTTTACTTTTATGCTAGTAAGAATAGTTGAAATGAAAATAACTTTAATGTTTACTATTTTTGCTTTTTGTCTTGATCTATAGTATTAGTCATTTTTCAATATGTTTAGTTAAGCTTTTTACGCATAAAATGTACAAAAAATTTAACTTCTCGTCTAACACAACTTGTATCGAAGTTGATATGTCTAACGCCTAATATAAAATATATATATAGGAATAGGTGTAGCTAGATCTTAGAACTTTTCTCTATCTTTACCTAAGATTAAAGAGAACAGGATATGACACGATGACAGATGAGCGTGCAATTTTAACGCAACCTAAGAAAATTTACTAACAAACTTGAACGAAGAATATTGACGTCGGAAAATTTTTGAAGGCGACAATGAAACATGTAGATTCTAGCATAAACAATTGAAATACACAAATCTTTTTTCTTCAAAAATATTTATTAATAATTTTTACTTATGTTACACATTCTTTGTTATATAATTAACTATTAAAAAATTTCAGTATTCAATTTTATAAAAGTTTCATACTACTACTCCACTGCACAGATTTGATACGTATTTCACTACCGATGCGTCATTTACCAAGTTCCTTATTTTCAAACTTAAAATTTAGTTACTAACACAATGTTTTTCACTTCGAAAAAAATAAAAATATTTAGAAAAAAACATTGAATTTCACTTTCATAGAAAATTAAAAGCTTTCGTCCTGTTGAAAACAATAATTAAACCATTTCTTTGCAAACCACTATGTGTATGTTTACATATTTATTATGAATATATTTCGCGAATATGACACTGTCACTTTCTAATATTTTGACCATAACTGCACTGCATTTAATTTTATTTTATTTGGAACAAATTATTAGTTTTTTCCAGAAAAACATTGTAAAATTTAATGAATTTCACTTCGTTTTGACAGTTCTTAATTACTTTGTTTACAAGCATCAGCACTAACACAGATTTTTATTTGATATAAAACGAGTTCAAGTTCAATTTTCGTACACCAGTTGGCTCCCACGCTAGCTGAAAATGAAAAACGGGTGTGACCCCAGACGAAAAAGGTGACTGCTTATGCTTTGACAAGCAAATTTATTTTGAATTTTCTGAATTAAAATCTAAAGAAACTCAAAAAAAACTGTGCAGAAGACCATTGCAGAATATATTACACCTATTGGAAATAAAGATCTAGTTTAAAACCTGTAAATTAGTAACTGAATTTTTGATTACACAATAGAAAATGTACGCCTGAGGTGGTGGGTTGCGTCTAGAAACGGGTTTCAAGTTCACCATTAACTCGTAAACACGCTCATGCCGCTGCTATGCCCCTATATGTATACGATTTTTAGATCAGATGTCATATCCTGTTCTCAATGATCTAAGATCTTTACTTGTATCCTTACTTGTATTATTATCTTTACTTGTATTTTGTATCTTTACTTGGATTAAGTATCAAACAAATAAATAAATACAGTAGAACCTCGATTATCCGGGTCTTCGATTAACCGGGGTTTTTTCCTCTCTTCATTTACGAAAATGAGACGAGAGGCCAGAAATTAAATGGTGAAGAAACAAAAAAAAAATATTGAATTATTGTTGTCCTGCTGAAAAATACGTTTTAAGTACATACATATCCGTAAATTCGTTGTTCTATTAAAATTGTCATGGAATATAATTTGATTATTATTCTGTTTAATCTAATTATTATTTTGTATATACATATGTAAAAATCGTTTTTTCGAGTAAATTTACATTTTCTTTTGTCACAAATGTTGATTTTCCTAGCATCCTCACCAACCTTAAGTAAAGATGTAAAGAAATTCGATTAACCGTGGTTTTCGATTATCCGTGCACCCTCCTCCCCGTCATTACCCCGGATAATCGAGGTTCTACTGTAAATAAATTTATGTTTGAAATAATTGATTTTCAAAGTTCTCTTGAAAATTTCTGTGAATTTTCTTGAAAAAGTGCAATATTCCAGGCGAAAAGAATACATTTTTATTTGAAAAAGTTATTTCTGTGTATTTAAAGTAATTTATTTCGTTTTGTAAAATATATTTCGTGATAAAAACTGTCTTTTTCTAAAGAACGTGAAGTGCTGTGTAATAAAGTGCAAAAATAACCATGAAAAGTGAGTAAATGGAATATCATTCCATAAGAAAGTAAACTGTTTTCGTCTCCAACATCTTCTTGGAGAACGTCGCGTTTGTGTTTTTGCCAAAAATATCGAAAAAGATAAATTTTCCGGTATGATTTGTGAAGTGTTGACATTTTTGTTTACTTTTTGGCGCGCTGCTTGTTTGTTTACTGTTTAGTCACGTAAACTTTGATGCCAGTGCAGCCGTCATAAGCAGGGTAAGTTTTCAAATTTACAATAAAAAATATTTTCATTTTCGAATTTTTATACAAAATTTTGTATTATATATTAATAAATTTCATTTGTCATTTGCAGGCTATCAATACCGGATTACTAAGGAACTAGAAGGGTTATGTAAATTATGTCAATTGAATTGTTTTTATGTTTACAGGTTTCCTAAGGATGCTGCCCGAAGTAGGCTTTGGATGGAATCGCTGGGGCTTTGTAACCTAAGATTGACCAAGGTTACTCGGATATGCTCTGCTCACTTCAAGAGCAGCGACTTCGTACGTATTGGGAATAGAGTTAATCTAGGTCGTACCGCAGTTCCTGAGAAATATGTTAGTTTTGAATATTTTCTTCGTTGTTTGAACTTGATGATTGACATAATATTTTTAGGTGATTCACCAAGACCAAACACCATGTGTGCAGCCCTCAAAATGTATCCCAAAATCTGTTGAAAGTGTAAGTTAAATATTACTACAGGGCTCGAGACATCACTAATACATTTTTGATATCTTAGATAATTCACCAAACAGAACCATCTCCTCACTTTATAAACCTTTCACAAAATAGTGGAGAATATGATGAAAATGTAAGGAAAACTTTGTATAGATATTTACCACAGACTTCATTGCTAATTTCTATTGCAGATGGTTCTCCAACATATCAACTCAGCCTCAATGATGTACCTCGCACCCATTGATGCACAGAGCTATGAAAATGTAAGTAAAACTTTACTGCAGATATGAGTTTATAATTAATTCATTTTTCCCACTGTAGATTATTCCCCAAAGTGACAATTCAACCCCAATAATACATCTTCCGCAGAATCCTAAGGCGATTTATGAAAGTGTAAGGAAATTTTTGACATAGCTCTGAATACTTTATTCATTCACTTTTTATTTTCTTTTAGATGATTTCCCAACCAGAAGCAAGAAACGAGTCCTTACACCACCCGCAATGTACGGTACAATATAATGAAAATGTACAGAAAATTGTAATATATCTCTGAATACTATGCTAATTCACATTTTTACCCATTCTAGATGGTTGTACATGCAGAAAAAGATAGTCCTTTTGTACATGTGGTAGGAAATTACGACAACGATATTACAGAAGACTATAATAATGTTAGTTCATCTTTACAACAAGTCTTATACTTAATTATGTAATGTTAAATTTTTAGATACATTCCATAGTTAAAATGAATCCCACATTAATCGATTGCCCAACAAAAGATGATCTAAATATTGCAGAGCTACAAGAAAAGGTAGTAAAACCTCGATTTCAGATCTTAGAACATAACTAGTTCAGTTTTATTTTTCTAGATATGTTTCCCACTTGACTCTAATGTTACTGAGAAAAGTTTTACGCCCTCAGACCTGTCCGTGGCAGTGAGTATATCCGGTTACATGTCCTATATGTTTATTTGTCTATATGTTGTAATGATGTCCCAAAAAATTAATTAATGGAGTTTTGAGAGTGCTCATCACATTAAGTGATTCGAAGCCATTCAAAGCTGTTTTGCACAATAAATCTAAAAATAATACTTTATTTCAATTTGAAACCTTTCAGATGTTAAACAAATAAAAGTTGAGGAATTTTCAAGTAGAATGTATGTTGTTTTGTTTGTAAAAAGTTGTAGGAATGGAAGTTCAGTGTATCATCTGTAAACTGTCCTCGGGGTATTATGATTATGTTGTTTGAGATTTCACAGGAATTGCTTCGTTTAAATGTAGACATTGCAACAGAAATTATTGGAAGAAAAAAGGACCTCTGATTGTCTACGGAAGAAAGTAGCTTTATTTCAAAACAAACTGTCGGCGAAGTGCAAAATTATTAAAAATCTGAAACAAAAAAGTAGACGCAGTTGTCAGAAAATTAGGAGCTTTGGACAATTGTATAAGACACTGAGGGAGAAGAATTTAATAAGTCGAAATGTGCAAGGCATGCTAGAAAAAGTGGGTGGCCCAAGTATAGATTTAATACAACGACAGATATTAAAGGTCGAATTAAGATCACTGCCCAAGGGTTTCAGTTCTCAAATTAAGGCATTTGCTCTTAATTTAAATTTCTTATCTCCGCGAGTGTATGAATACGTAAGAACCACTTTCACGAAATGTTTGCACAACAGTAGGACTCTAAGAAAGTGGTATCAAAAAATTGGATGCGGTCCTGGTGTCACAAAAGAGTCGGTCTCCGCAATAAGGAAAGTTGTCGAAAATACTCAGGGAAAAATTATAGTTAATCTTGTTTTTGATGAAATGAGTATTAGGCAACATATTGACTGGGATGGGGAAAATTCGCATGGGTTTGTTGATGTGGGCGACGGTGGGAAAAGTAATACAATTGCCACGCAAATCCTTGTTTATTTAGCCGTGTGTGTAAACCAATCTTGGAAGATTCCCTAATGAATGCTGAACAAAAGACTAATATCACGAAGATTTTTTAAAAACGTTAAGTGATTGTGACGTAGAGGTGGTTGGAGTGACTTTTGACGGGGCAGCAACGAATTTGACTGTTTCAAAACAGCTGGATTCAGATGTTAGAGACACCCATGCGAGAGGGTATGTTAAAATAAACCAAAGTCTGGACAAACTTATTATTCACCCTGACCCATGTCACATGATAAAGCTGGTAAGAAATGCTTTAGGTGAATTAAAAGTATTTATTGACGGAGATGATAGGTCAATTAGATGGCAATATTTGACCATTTTGCAAGAATTGTAAGAGACAGAAGGACTGCATTTAGCCAGCAAATTAAGAAAAGCACACATTTACTTCCAAAATCAGAAGCTGAAAGTGAGGTTGGCTGTCTAGATTTTGAGTCGGTCAGTGGCTGATAGCTTAGACTATTGCTGCGAAGTTCTTCGCTTAAACTAATTTGACGGAAGTCAGGGGACGTCAAATTTTATCCGAATATTTAATGAAATTTTTGATATACTCGATTCTCGGCAATTACAAGGGTCCGAATCTGAGAAAACAGCTCTTTGTACGAGTAATGCTGCAGAGATTATTGAATATTCGGAAAGTGCTATCAATTATATCAGTCAAGTAAATCTGACAACAGGGGTCCGATTGGTTGACTCAAGAAGAAATGTGAGATTTTTGGGCCTCATACGCTGCTTACGAAATGTAGATCATCTATATAGAAGATTCATCAAGACGGAGAAATTAATTTTTATCCCATTACATAAGCTGAACCAAGATCATATTGAGCTATTCTTTGGTTCAATCCGTCTTGGGCTGGGCAATAACAATAATCCGACACGGAAGCAGTTTGCGGCAGTTTATAAGAAGCTGGTGTTTCGATGTCAACTGAGAGAGGGAGGAATGGGGAACTGTCTTCCATTAGAGCAAATTTCTCTACTCAGCGCCGAAAATATTGATCCTCTAAGTGAAATTAATGGATCTGCTTCCCGGTCAGCTATGGTCGAATCCTCCCAAGAACCAAGAAAGAACATATGTGCATTTCGGCACCATTAGAACTGACAGACTATGTACGACACGTTGTAGGCAATATTGCAGGCTTTGTCGCATTTAAATTATGCAAAGTCTTAAGATGTTGCTTTTGTGTAGAAGCTGTGCAAGGCAACATTTATGCTGGATCTCTTATAAGTTATAAGACCAGAGGCTATCTAAAAACTCAATCAAAGAGTGTAGTAGTAATCTGTCTACAAGTTGAAAAGGAGATAAGAATAGCCAGCCGCCTTTCCAATCAAAACATCTTGCATAACTCAATGTACAATAAAATATCTACATCGGTCCAAAGAAACTTCATCGGGAAAAATTAATTTGCGGAATATAATAGTCATATGCGTATCACTCTACATTACAGCCTTTTGCTAAAATTAATCATCAAAAAATTCCTGCGCACACGGTTTTATTTTCTAGCCAAAAAACGATCAGAGAAAATTTCACTTCGACCAAAGCTAACAAAAGCTACACAAAATATGGGAATGTAGTTCTAAGAACCAGAGTCATGAATATATAAAAAAAGTCATACAGAGAGGTAAATAAATAAAAAGTCCAACCAACTCCGTAATCCTGCCGATGCCGGTCCCAAGCTCGGTTAAAAAAAGAAGATGTTTGGCTCTCGCGAGGTGAAGTTGTAAATACGTTTCTTATGATTTTCGTAAATTTGAAAATTTAGTGCATTAATATGCAAATTTATGATATAGTTGCATTCTTTAGCAGGTAATCAATGTTTCCTGCTAGATTTAAACTCAAAAAATGGTTAAAATTCCAAATATAAGAGGTGTTACTCGTTCAACATCCACGGCCAGAATCATGAATGTGACACTCCGAATAATTCGGACACACACACACTAAGAAAACGAACTCTAGGAATCCACATCGGGATAGGGATTTCTGGTTGACTGGCCACTCCTCTCTTCCACTCACCTTACCCTCACATTCCTGGATTTCGCGATTCCATTCGCAGATGTGAACCCACGCTAACATCTCTTATATTTTGAATTTTAACCATTTTTATGAGTTTAAATCTAGCAGTGAAACTTGATTATATGCCAGAGGATCCATCTTTATCGTAATTTTTTGTATGTAGGTACTAAATTTTCAAATATGGGGAAATCGTAATGATGAATGATTTCTTATGATTGTGTGTATGACTTTAACCGAATTTTGGCTAGCTGGATTCCGCGATTTCTTTAATATATGTGCACCCCCGCAATCACGATATTTATTGGGGCCATTCACAAACCACGTTATTGTCTCTACAGGTAGGCAGGGGTATGCTGTTACGGGGGGGGGGGGGGAAGAGTCGATTCGACCTGATGTTACGTAACGCTGATACACATGTTTTTTCTTAAAGAAATATGTAGTAGGTATGTAAAATGTCACCACGAGCAATCCATCTGAAAACTCTTTTAGATTGTGCTATGAAAATAAATTTTCATATCCCAAAAAAAAAACCGAAAACTTAAAGTTTACTAAAAAACTAAAACGCTAAATTTAAAATAAAAATTTAAAATAAAAATTTAATCAATAAAAATTTAATTGTCGCAGGATACGCGCGCGTGGCAGAACAGGATCTTGAAAATCTGCATGCAAAAGTATTTCTATTATCGCAGATCCCCTTCTGCCTATCTATTGATCCTACTGATCTCCTGGGAACAAACGAACCATCTGTTGTTCCCAGAGACATCCGCCCCTTTGAATGCACGAAAAATCAATTCAACAATTGATTTCAAATTCGAAATCGAAGAATTGATCTTTCGTGCATTGTGACCAAACTCAATTGATTCCATGGGAATCAGTTGAGTTGGACAATGGCCATCTCTAAATCCATGAAATTTAAAAAGAAAGAATTGGTCTTTCATGGATTGGAGCTCCGTTGTCCGGCCATTGTCTGTTGCAGGATAAAAACTGCAAGATTTTTCGGGACAAGTCAGTCGATGATGGGGGTCAGAACGTCGTCCTGTCCGGTGATCCGGTGAAATAAACTGAAAACTTAATAAATTTGTAACAAGGAGTTGAGAATTGAAATACTTAAAATTTAAAAGGAATTTATAAGTAGCTAACTTGCTTAAAACATTCAAGAATTACAATACTTGGAACATAATATGAACTCGTAGTGAATTTCTCAAAAGATTCAAGAATCGAAATGACTAAAGTTTAAAGAAAATTTCACTTAATGAATTTAATTAAGACATTCAAGAATTTATATATGAATGAATACTTAGTGGATTCATTGTAACATTTAAGAAATAAAGTACTTAAAATATAAAATGAATCAGAATGTTTAAAAATTAGAAGAGTGTACACTTAGTGAATTAATTTAAGACTTTCAAGAATTTAAATATGTACTTAAAGTATAAAGTATAATATGAATAGGTAGTGAATTTACTTGTAACATTTAACGATTAAGATACTTAAAACATAAAATGAACACTTAGTGTAATTGGTTAAAGGATGTAAGAATATATGTATATATATATTTAAAATTAACAGGAATGAAAACTTAGTGAATTTACAGTAACATTTAAGAAATAAAATACTTAAAATATAAAATTGATCAGTATATTGAAAAATTAAAAGAGTGTACACTTAGTGAAATAAATTAAGACTTTCAAGAATTTAAATATGTATTTAAAGTATAAAGTATAAAATGAATACGTAGGGAATGTTTTCTAAAGAATTCAGAATTGAATTATTTAAAATTTAGAGAATGAATGTTTGTGAAGTTAAATTCCAAGAATTTAAAATTGAAGACTACTAATTTAAAGTTGAAAATGCTATATTAATCAAAAAAAAAAAAAAAGGAATGTGAATGGATTAAAGAAAAATAAAATTCAATTGTCTTATTCAACGGTGTAGAGTGATCTTACCTTAAAGCACTCCTCTACCCCTTGTTACGAAAAAAAACCATAATTCCAAGGCACATGAGTTCGTAACATAAAATTTGGTGGCAGCGGTTGGATGCCACTACTGATGGCATCCAGTGTATCTAGAGATCCAGTGTATCTGGAGATCCAGTGTATCCACTGTATCCAGGTCAGCCTTATCCAGAAACCAGAATCAACTAAAAGGTCAGCGTACTTTAATTCGATTTATTTTTCTTGAACATATATATAAATAGAAGTAAGAACAACTGTACGATTTGTAAAGGGTAAGGGTGATACTTTTGTAAGTTTATTTTTTCTTTTCTCTTCCTCTAACCTTATTCCTGCGAGACTTCAAAGTAGCACCTGTGTACGATTTTACCCCTCTTAGCTAAATTTAACCCCTACTTCAAACATATAACCTTAAAATAATTACTGACCTTAAATACTTTAAAATTGGCTAAATGTAAACTAAACTCGGTTTTAAACGACAACAATCGATTTTTTTGAGAATATGGTCTAATTTAATAATTGAGAAACACGTAAATACAATAATACAATATTGAAGAAACATGTAAATACAAAATAATATTTCTCTTAAAGACGCTTAAAACTGAATTAATCCTCCTAAAACTAAGTTAGCTGAATCGAAAATAGATTTTCCACGACTTTCTCTATCCTCTACCATAATAAAAATAAAAAATAATTTATATTACAATATTTGTCAAACCCTAAACAAACCTAAAATATGTTCGAAGTCGTGAATGACTCTAACTTCATTTACAAAGCATCTAAGAAGGTTCGCAAATACGTGGCGAAACTACCCCTCGAGGACCAACAAAAGGCAACCACTGCCCTGGAAATATTCGTCGAATGGTTACAATTGGAGGTCCACTTAAACGGAAATTCATTTCGGGACGAATTAACCAACACCTATCCGGGTAGAAGTTACGTAGCGATGTGTATGATCCTTCAGATTGCTAGCCAGCCTAGCTATCCGACACTCTTAACTGCTGAAGAATAAGAAAACTTCAAAAAAAAAAAAAAAAAAAAAATTATAATAATCTAGTATAATCTATAATAATCTTAGTTTCGACCAATAAAAATTTTAGTTTCACAAAATCAATGATATCCTCATTAATGTAAGTTCGATTCCTCTAACTTCATTTCTAGTTTCTAGTTTTTACACTCATAGAGAAATAATCGATAACCCATATCCACCCATATTCGACCTACTCCTACTTGAGAGTTTTATGCGCGTAATGACTGAAAATGAGTACAGCAACCTTATCAAGGCGCAACTAGGACTCACAGCGGAAATAAAAAGATTACATGCATCCATCCCTGAGACCAAATCCATTAGAATTCTATCCAATAAACTGAAAACCTTATCCGATTTGTGAGTCAGTTTTTGCGAGAACGACAAAGAGCCATCCTAAATTCAATCCTCTAGACGAATATACCATACTTAGTTGTTTTGACGGCACTAGAGACTGTGTTGAAACCACTAAGGAAGGCGTCAACAAACGAATAGAGACTTTAACTCTAACCAACGAACAACAAGTCGGGTGCCAAACCACCATCGCATCACCTATCAGCAACCTTGACTTAGCCACTATGCCCTTCAATCCCCCTAATAACCATCAGAGGGATGCAACACCCCTCGTCGATCACTCCCTTAACTTGTCTGCTTCGACGTCAAAAACTAATCTATTCAAAACACAAACAGAACCGAGCAAACAACAATTGCGATTAGCAGATAGTGTCCTTACTCAAAGCCTGGTGGGAGCTAACCAGTCTATAATAAATAGAAAGATCAGTCTTCTTGACCAATACTGGGAACCCCTCAAGGACATTCACTGCGAATTGGTCAAGGATTTCGCACCTGAAGACGAAAATCCAGAATATTTCTTCTGTTGAATTTTCGAATCTACGGAGACCAAATACTACAACACCTTAGATCGCTGAATGGAATTCGTTGACGAATCCAACGCATCTGGACGTTTAGGAAATACTTCTGTTGCCGAAAACCAAACCAAATTCGTATCATCCTTCTCGCTGTCTCATGCACAAAGTCTTATCCCCGAATTTCAAGGCGAATCAAGGAATCTACACAAATTTATCTCTTGTGCAGATGACGTCTTCAATACTGTCCCATGCGAAACTGGCCACAAACTTTTTCTTAGCGTTATCAAAAACAAACTGTCCGGAAGTGCGTACGAGGTCATTAAATATCATCAAGACTACTCTTGGAAGGACCTAAAATCACTCTGTACTAAAGGCACGCTGTACTAAATTCGAAACCAAATTCTCGCGGTTCACACTGCAAAATCAGCTAAATCAGATACGCCAAAAACCTGGAGAACCTACTAGGGAATTCGTGCAACGAATTTACTCTACTCTCTCTCTCTTTAACGAAGCTTCCAGGTCGTACACCAGAGATGAAATCATCCTAAGTTCCATAATCAACGATAATGAAACCCAAGCCGTAAGAGCTCTCGAGGATGGCCTATCAAATGGTCAAATCGCCAAGGTTTACCAAGTAGAAAACTTAAACCTTCTCACGAGCCACGTACTAGAACAAGCTTCTAGGATAGAGGCAAGACCACAGAGCCATACAACCCGGAACGACTTTGCTAGATCACCGAACCAGACGAACCAAAACGAATTTGCCAGAGGCCAGAATTTGCCAACGACCAACCCTAATCGACCTCAG
The DNA here is from genome assembly GCA_963971475.1 of Chrysops caecutiens. NCBI lineage: Eukaryota > Metazoa > Arthropoda > Insecta > Diptera > Tabanidae > Chrysops > Chrysops caecutiens. Next base: position 53,877,387 of record OZ020567.1, on the reverse strand, counting down.
GAGCAAAGACCACCGCCAACCTGCTACAAATTGTGGAAAACCCGGACATATTACACCACAATGCTGCCAAGGAAACTGTCCAATTCCTTTCCCAACCAATACACGTCCTCCACACCATAACTACTCTACTTATGTCAACAAGATAACCTCCTTTTGCAGATATTGTACGAAAATGGGTCACGAAATTCAAGAATGTAGAACTAGGGAATATAATAACTCCAGGTTCCGACCCCCTAACCCCTCGGTGGAAAACACAGCGAATCGGGGAAACCAGGAACCAACCCCTTCCTCCTCTACCCCTCAAATGGTACTCCCTACAGAACAAAAAAACTAGTGAACGCGGAGACCAATTGTCGGCAATTCACCGCTGAAGTAACAAAAGGATTTAAGCCTAAAGAGTCTAAAGAAACCACACTAATTATACCCAAAGCCCGGATGTTAGAATTACTACTGAACATCGACCAATCTTGCTTCCCCCTAAATATAAGCAAAACAACCAAAACCCAATTCATCCTCGACACCGGATCTGAAATAAGTTTGTTAAAATCCTCTTCCCAGAGAGCAAATACGACCAGGATGTAATCTATAACATCACAAACCTATTCTCTAAATCTACCCCCACCAAGGACCTGGTCTTAGGGACGTTGTAGCTAGACGAATCCACTCTCGTTGAACATGCGTTTCACATAATTGATAAGGAAACGTCTCTGCACAATGACGGATTACTTGGTCACAATTTTCACCGAAAAACGAACGCCACTATTAACTACGAAAATAAAATTATTTCCTTAATGATCAGTTCCGAAAACGCATGTTCAAACACGTCCCTTGAAAATCCAAACACGGAAGTGTTACCACGGAAGCAAACTAAGGCAGCCAACTTCTCTTCTTGTTTGTTGGACAGGACAAGTGAACTTATCACTAACGGTCATTTCAGTGCCATTATCACCCAAATCCGAAGCTGAAATAGTCATTATCAACAAGGAAATCAAACTAGGTGTTATATTGGACAACCCTATTGCAAAACCAATACACGGGTCTGTTGATATCCTTGTCGTCAACAACAAAGAAGAGTCAGTTACTATACAAAGAGAAGGCATTCATCTCGATTACCAAAATTTGGAAGGCTTCGACGTAGCGTTGCCTAGTTACGACCACGATCCAACGAGAGGTAGAATTAGAAAGTTACTAGAACTGGTTAAGTTGGACCACTGCAACAACCAAGAGTCTGACAGCGTTAGAGAATAAAAAAAAAAAATTGGAAAAAGTTCTTGAAATCGAAATTTGAAAAGGTTCCTTATAAAAGTATAAAATTGAAAACTATTTTTGACAAAAACAAAATCTTTGAAGTGAAAGTGGGAAAACCAATAGAAATAAAGAAACTTGATTAAAAAAATTTGGAAAAAGTTCTTGAAATCAAAATTTGAAAAGGTTCCTTATAAAAGTATAAAATTGAAAACTATTTTTGACAAAAACAAAAACTTTGAAGTGAAAGTGGGAAATCCAATAGAAATAAAGAAACTTGATTAGAAAATTTGGAAGAAGTTCTTGAAATCGAAATTCGAAAAGGTTCCTTATAAATATATAAAATTGAAAACTATTTTTGACAAAACAGAAACTTTGAAGTGAGAGTGGAGAAACCAATAGAAATAAAGAAACTTGATTAGAATATTTGGAAAAAGTTCTTGAAATCGAAATTTGAAAAGGTTCCTTATCTAAACTATAAAAGAGAGTGCCGGATGTTAATGAACGTTTCTCTCGAGAACGGCTGGACCGATTTTCATGATCTATAGCTCTTTGGAAACGTCTCCACCTACAACAGGACATAGGCTATCATCTTTATGGCTCTTTGTGTCCTAACCCGAACGATGTTCCGCAATTTCTCCAAATATTCTTCATTTCTGATGAAGGGCAACAGGTTGAACGTCGTTGCCAAATTTTCAACATGAGAGAAAAGTAGAGAGCCATCGTCCGAGAAATTCAACAGATGTTGCACGAAGTTAATGTGTACGTCAGGACGTTCAAGATGAACCTTGACCACATAAACAACGACCAATTCAACATTCTGATAAGAGCCGATAAACGTCCAGCTGGTGCACACGCGCGTCAATACAATGCTCCAACTACGGATGAAATTGCGGTCATTATCCCAAATTATAATGCCAATACTGGTGCTCAGAGACGAGACATTCTGTTGCGTCGCCGTTGCGATGGTCCCCTCCAAAAAATAAGCGAAACTCATCGATCAAACGATGCTCTTCAGTACCCGTTAATGTTCCCCCGTGGTGAAGATGGGTATCATTTACAAATTAACATGATCAACCCAATATCCGGTGAGTTAACAATATCATTGCGTTAGCGACAGCATCACTGACAGTGGAATTATTCCTTTTCAGGTCGAGAAGTTGCGAAAAAAGTCAGCTGTATGAATTATTATGCATATCGATACATGATTCGCGTTGGCGTGGATAATCATCTTTTGCGCTATCGCCGGTTATTCCAGCAGTATGCTGTTGATATGTTCGTAAAAATGGAAACTGAACGACTGAACTACCTCAAGTACAATCAAGCACAACTTCGATCGGACGAATACATACATTTAAGAGACGCGATGAGTACTGAAGGAGATGCCACTAATGTTGGACGATTGACAATTCTGCCATCAAGTTATAACATCGGTAGTCCAAGACACATGAATGAGTATGCTCAAGATGCTATGACTTATGTGCGACATTATGGGCGGCCGGACTTATTCATTACGTTTACATGCAATCCCAACTGGCATGAAATCAAGCAGCATTTGTCACCCGGCCAAACATGCAGCGATCATCACGATATCGCCGCTAGAGTATTCAGAACCAAGGTGAAAGCGTTGATGGATTTCATTGTGAAACATAAAGTGTTTGGCCCTGTTCGCTGTCACATGTATAACATCGAGTGGCAGAAGAGAGGATTGCCACATGCCCACATTTTGGTTTGGATGGTCAACCGAATCGTGCCGGAAGATATTGACAATATCATCTCAGTCGAAATACCTGATCCCGTTGCTGATCCAGATCTTTTCGCTACTGTCTCAACGAATATGATCCATGGACCGTGTGGCGACCACAATCCGCAATCGCCCTGCATGATTGATAGAAAATGTTCGAAACGGTATCCGCGTCCGTTGGTCGCTGAAACAATTCATGCCGAAGACGGTTATCCGCTTTACCGCCGTCGATCACCAGATGATGGTGGACGAATAGTCAATATGACAGTAAATGGAACACAAACTGTTATCGACAACCGTTGGATTGTGCCCTATTGTCCTCTGCTATCGAAAACTTTCAATGCACATATCAATGTTGAAAGTTTTCAGTCCATCAAGTCGATCAAATTTGTGTGCAAGTATATCATGAAAGGAAGCGATATGGCGAGTTATGCAGTGACTAACCATGAAGGTGGCATTGATGAAATAACGCATTATCAAAACGGACGCTATGTAAGCTGCAATGAGGCAATATGGAGGACATTTTCGTTTCCCATTCATGAGCGATACACGACAGTTCAACACTTGGCTGTACATCTGGAAAACGGACAACGCGTTTATTTCACTGAGGCCACCGCCACACAACGAGCAGAACGGCCACCACCAACGACTTTGACCAGTTTCTTCGAAACTTGCCGCACTGATCCATTAGCCCAAACGTTGAAATACTTCGAAATGCCACGGTATTACACTTGGACAGGCAAGAAGTTCCAACGAAGAAAGCAAGGAACGCCAGTTGCCGGATATACAGACGTGTATTCAACTGACGCTTTGGGGCGAGTTTACACAGTTAATCCCAAACAAGATGAATGCTTCTATTTGCGATTGCTGCTGGTCAATGTTGTTGGCCCAACATCGTTCGAATCATTGCGCACTGTTAATGGCGTTTTATGTTCTGAAAATCGGCGACGGAAAACAACCGATAGATGCGGCCACTAGACTGATTCATTTGCCACCAAAATTCTGCCAATTTGTGAACACCAAGGACGAACTAATTTCCAAGGTATTCCCGAACATCGCTTGCAATTACGTCGACCACAATTGGCTGAGTGAAAGAGCCATATTAGCGGCTAAGAACAAAGACGTCGATCAGATGAATTTCACAATTCAAAATTCGATTCCCGGGGATTTGTCTTCATACATATCTGTTGACCAAACTGTCGAATTTGAACAGGCAGCAAACTACCCAACTGAATTCCTCAATTCATTGGATTTACCCGGATTGCCGCCGCATAACTTGCGACTGAAGGTTGGTTCCGTTGTCATCATGTTGCGCAACGTGAATCCGCTGAAATTATGTAATGGTACACGATTAGCTGTTAAAGATCTGAAGCCGAACGTCATTAAAGCGACTATTTTGAAAGGGAAATTCAAAGGAGAAGATGTAATGATTCCAAGAATTCCGCTCATTCCCAACGATTCACCAATTGAATTCAAACGCATTCAATTCCCACTACGATTAGCCTTTGGTATGACCATCAACAAATCGCAGGGACAATCGTTGGGAATGTGCGGATTTAATCTTGAATCACCTTGCTTCTCCCATGGTCAGTTGTATGTGGCATGCTCTCGAGTTGGCAAACCATCTGATTTGTTTGTCTACGCTCCGGAAAATAAAACGAAAAATATTGTTTATCATCAAGCGTTGAGATGAGCAAATCGGATGGTCTGTTGACATTGGTTGGGAGCCACATTCAGCAGCAATTATTATAAACACTGAAGCTTTGTATTAAAATAATTCATTTAAAACTCAAATTCATTGGTATTTTATTTTTTGTTCGTTTTCTATGAAAGTAACGATAAAACCAATTCAAATAGCAGGAAAAGATTCTCAAATCGAAGGCCGTGAGGGTAACAATGAATAAACGGTGAAACTATTTTGGGCGGGACGAAGTTCGCGGGGTTAGCTAGTAAAATATAAAATTGAAAATTATTTTTGACAAAAACAAAAACTTTGAAGTGAAAGTGGGAAAACCAATAGAAATAAAGAAACTTGATAAGAAAATTTGGAAGAAGTTCTTGAAATCGAAATTCGAAAAGGTTCCTTATAAATATATAAAATTGAAAACTATTTTTGACAAAAACAGAAACGTTGAAGTGAAAGTGGGAAAACCAATAGAAATAAAGAAACTTGATTAGAATATTTGGAAAAAGTTCTTGAAATCAAAATTTGAAAAGGTTCCTTATAAAAGTATAAAATTGAAAACTATTTTTGACAAAAACAAAAACTTTGAAGTGAAAGTGGAAAAATCAATAGGAATAAAATAACTTGATTAAAAAAATTTGGAAAAAGTTCTTGAAATCAAAATTTGAAAAGGTTCCTTATCTATACTATAAAAGAGAGTGCCGGAAGTTAATGAACGTTTTTCTCGAGAACGGCTGGACCGATTTTCATGATCTATAGCTTTTTGGAAACGTCTTCACCTACAATAGGACATAGGCTACGAAAATTTCGGAAAATTATGAAAATTCGGAAAATTCCTAAATTTCCATACATTTTCACGGATTCTGAATCCGGCCATTTTGTGAGCAAACTGACGCTTAGCAAAGTTGCCGAAGACGCGAGCGCAGTGAGTCAAAAAAAATTTCCCTCCCCGACTACTGTGATTTTCGTTCGTGTGACGTTCAATAGGTGGCGCTGCACACTGACTAATCGCATTTAAGTGGTTCGCATGATTATTCTTGGTTCTTAACGAATTCAGTTTTGAAGTGTTAATCACGAGTTATTTGAATTGTAAGTTGCAATATATCAAATCACAAACGTTAGTTCCGACTCGAATTAGTAAATTTTGTACTTATTTCAGTGATTGCAGTGATTTATTCCGATTTTTTTGGTTGTCAAAGTGAATGTGAGGTTATACAATTCGTTCAAAATTATTTATTGTTTCAGTTGATTATAATACGTCTGAACTTGCTTATTTCAACTATGCCGAGACGCTCAAATCTTTCACGGCGCCCCAACAATGCACGACGAGTCACAAATGATCGTGCAAATGAAACTCCAGAGCAGCGAGTAAATCATAATGAGCCTATTCGCGCCGACATGGCCTTACATCGAGCGCAACTATCACCAGATGTAAAAATGGATGGTCTGTTGACATTGGTTGGGAGCCACATTCAGCAGCAATTATTATAAGACAAACACTGAAGCTTTGTATTAAAATATGGTAATTCATTTAAAACTCAAATTCATTGGTATTTTATTTTTTGTTCGTTTTCTATGAAAGTAACGATAAAACCAATTCAAATAGAAGGAAAAGATTCTCAAATCGAAGGCCGTGAGGAAAACGATGAATAAACGGTGAAACTATTTTGGGCGGGACGAAGTCCGCGGGGTCAGCTAGTAAAAGTATAAAATTGAAAACTATTTTTGACAAAAACAAAAACTTTGAAGTGAAAGTGGAAAAAACAATAGGAATAAAGAAACTTGATTAAAAAAAAATTTGGAAAAAGTTCTTCAAATCAAAATTTGAAAAGGTTCCTTATAAAAGTATAAAATTGAAAACTATTTTTGACAAAAACAGAAACTTTGAAGTGAAAGTGGGAAAACCAATAGAAATAAAGACACTTGTTTAGAAAATTTGGAAGAAGTTCTTGAAATCGAAATTCGAAAAGGTTCCTTATAAATATATAAAATTGAAAACTATTTTTGACAAAACAGAAACTTTGAAGTGAAAGTGGAAAAACCAATAGAAATAAAGAAACTTGATTAGAATATTTGCAAAAAGTTCTTGAAATCGAAATTTGAAAAGGTTCCTTATAAAAGTATAAAATTGAAAACTATTTTTGACAAAAACAAAAACTTTGAAGTGAATGTGGGAAAACCAATAGAAATAAAGAAACTTGAGTAAAAAAATTTGGAAAAACTTCTTGAAATCAAAATTTGAAAAGGTTCCTTATAAAAGTATAAAATTGAAAACTATTTTTGACAAAAACAAAAACTTTGAAGTGAAAGTGGGAAAACCAATAGGAATAAAGAAACTTGATTAGAAAATTTGGAAGAACTTCTTGAAATCGAAATTCGAAAAGGTTCCTTATAAATATATAAAATTGAAAACTATTTTTGACAAAAACAGAAACTTTGAAGTGAAAGTGGAAAAACCAATAGAAATAAAGAAACTTGATTAGAATATTTGGAAAAAGTTCTTGAAATCGAAATTTGAAAAGGCTCCTTATATGTTACGTAATAATATCTTTCATGACGTACATGAATAAATGACCCACATTGACTTATCAAGTCAGCAGAAGAAATTATCACGAACAATTTTCAGTTGATTGCGAACAATTTTCAGTTGATTGCTAGAATTTTTATATGATTCCTGAAGAGGTGACAGTTGTAAAGACAACATGTTGGCAGGTTTGTTGTAACGTGTGTGGTAAACGCACAACCAAGGTCGAGAAACAAGTTGATGAACATGTTGTATCGTGTATGGGCCGGGTAAGACGTAACAATTAAACTTACTTTAATAATTAAACCGCATGAATTACACAACTGCAAATGAACTGAAATGAATTTCAACTTACCTAACTTCCGATTAAACCGTGACCGCTGACACCGCAGTTCAAGCGCGTGCCGCGAAAATCGGAATGGCGTGATAATTTCTTCTGCTGACTTGATAAGTCAATGTGGGTCATTGATTCATGTAGGTTATGAAAGAAATTATGACGTAACATTTCCTCCCCCTTTTAGGAGAGTTGTTCCTTAATCTGACATCTTTATAGACTAAATCTTTATATTACAGCTATTACACGATTGCCTTATTATATTAAATAAGTCAATTAACAATTTTTCGTCAAGTTATTCTACAAATAATCATGTTTTGAATAAGTTAATTACAATTTTTTTTTGTCATACATTAATTTTACATTATTTTTGTGTCGTATACATTAATTTTACATTATGTTTTTTTCATACATTAATTTTACATTATTTTTATGTCGTATACAACTATTTTATTTCCACTACATTCAATTACCTTAAGATGACGTAGCGTGGAGAATACTAAACTGTTTGAGCCATCTCTAACGGTTCTACAGAGTTTTCGGGTTCTGGATTGCCTAGCGGAGGGTTTTGTTCGGTTATACCATTGGTCGTTATCGGTTGATTTAAACCCCGGGGAAGTCGGGTTGTAATTGGTATAATGGCTGACTTTCGTAGTTGTTTTATCTGCGGATTGTCCACCGTGGTTGAGGGTTGATTAATTGTTTTACGGTGTCTAAGGACTGTGTATCGAATTAACATGAACAGACCAGTGACGGTTAATATTGCGGAAATGGAGATGTTGATGGCTGGGTGTTGTAAGTAGGATACAGGGGATTCTGTCCTTGCAATTTCTTGTTTTATTTGTTGGGAAATGTTTTGGATGTCCCTTTGGCCTTTAGATATTTGATTACGGAAATGCTGATAGGAAACTACCTTAATTGGTATGGATTGTTTAGGTTTAATTTGTGGGGGTAGCAGCGGTACGGGAAATTGTTCGGGCATCCGTGGCTGAAAAAATTGTAACTCTTTGTCGTTCGCTTTTTCGCAGTGCATTTTTAAATCATCCAACTCGGCGTCGCATTGTGAAAATAGTTGAACGATCCCGAAACCTTGGATCTTCTGGGTGAGGGTTTTTTCTGGACACACGATGTGCAGTGGATGTGACTGTTTTGCAAGGAAAAGCCAAGTGTTCCTTCCTTCTAACTTCACCAGATAGTCGTTCTGATTGAAAATGACGCTCAGCTGGCAATTTGCTACAGTTTGGAAAGGGTTGAAGAAAAGATTTATTATACTTTTTTTTTGAAATGGTCCCTTTTATTTGTGGATTTCCTTGTGTACCCAATTCGGTGTGTATGGTGGTGTAATGAGTAAGGTCCGCTTCATCTAGTTGGTAAAATAATTGCTTATTGGCGCTTAACGCTAAATATGGTTTTTCAATGTCAATGATGGTGGTTTGTCCTGACTCCGTGGCTATGGGTAGCGAGTAAACTTTCTGTAACGTGTATAATTCCTTTTCAGGGAGGGGTAAAACGATTCTAACGAGTAACTCGTTATCCCCGGTCATGAAATATGTGCTTGCTGATAATTCTGGTTGAGAGAAACTGTTCAATTCCAGATTTTTTCCTAATTGTGTCGCTGCTTGAGTGTAAATGTTTGACAATTCTTGAGGTGATATTAGTAGAAGGTGAATTTTTCCCTGCAGCAAGGCTGCTGTGATGTCCATCATGTCTCGTACGTAACTATTTACTGTCTTTAATTGAAGAATAATGCGCCCAAGCATTTGGTCTAATTTCATCTTCTGTTCTGTATCCATCTCGTTTTGTGTGATATCCCTCAGTTTTTCAGCTAGATCTTTCTGGTTTTCCAGGATGTCCGTCACTGGTTTCTGGAGCATGTCAATTGAGGAATTTAGCACGGTAGTCTGGTGTTGTAGGAGTTCTAGTGACTTGTGGTTGTTGTTACTTAATTCTTTGAGCTTTGTGTCAATTTGGTTTCCGTCGTCGGCTTCTAGTACCCTGCATAGAGGTTTTAAACCTTTCCCTATACCATCGAATAGCGATCGTCTACTTCGAACCTTGTGGAATATTCTTCGCAATATTTGGTTATGCCGTCTACTCGTCTCGGTTAACTCCTTGATTTTTTCCATAAGAAGAGAACAGGAGTTATCTCCGGTGTTACTTAGTAGTTGCTGACAAGAGGTTTGTGCTAGTTCTTCTGCTTTGGATAACGTTGCTTAAAGAACTGATTCGTCTTGGAACCTAACCTTTGTAAAAATATGCCATTCGTCGTGGTAAAAATATATTGGGTATATATTTAGCTATTGGGTAAATATATTAGTTGGCCGGTATGGTTTTGTGATGGCAGTGTCATAGTATCTTGTGGATGTGGATAGGGTATTGGGGAGATGTGTCTGTGTGTAGCAGGTTTCAAAGAACTAATCGATTCAATCACCGATGCTGATGGTGTGGGGGACTGACAATTGGCATATGTTTCCATAACCTCGTATTTTATCGCACTTGTTATCATTTCATTTAGTGATTTTTCATCACTACTGAGTAATACTTGACGAAAATATGGCTGCATTTTCTAAATCTTTTACGATTTCCGTACACCCTGTTGGATATTAGTTTTTAGCAAAAACCTTACATGTGTTAAGAAGTTGCTGGATACTTACCCCGAATTCCCCTAGAGTTTCGCCGGGCCTTTGCTTGGCCTGACGAAGCTCGTTGGTTTGTTGAATATATGTTTTTCGCGGCAGGTAATTATATTTTAAAATTGTTTTAAGCTCTTCAAAATTCGAAATATTATGTGAGCTGACTAAAGCGTATGCGTCCCCTCGGAAACGCGTCATAACTAATCTATTAAAAACGTTCTGTTCATCTTCCGATAAACAATCAAGTACCCGTTCACAACAACCCATGAAATTTTGAACCTCCTGGGTCACATTTCCACCTGATGTACCCGAAAAAGTCGGTATTAGGCTTGCCACCAAATTTGCTAATTTTGTAATATCCATCGCTACGTCAGTCTTAATAATCCTACTTTTTAAATCTTTTATACTATCCCTAATTGTATCCTCCGAGCAATAGTTTTGGAGGAATTGCTCAAAATCGTCTAAAGTCCTATGTAGGCTATTACTTAAGCTTACCGTTCTTCTTGTTGTTGATGTGGCTGATGTTTGTTCTTGTCCTGATGGTGCTTCTGGTATCGATGGTTCTTCTATTTTCTGGTTGACCGGTGAGGGGATTTGTTGCTGTTCTGTTGTTTGTGCTGCTGGTGATGATGTTGACGCTGCTGCTGCTGACGTTGTTGGTTGGTTTGGTGGTACTACCGCTGCTGATGATGCTTCTGCTGCTGGGGATTGTGCTGTGTTGGATCTCAAGCAACCTCTCCAATACATTTGCGAATGACTTGCTTGACACTGTCATTTGTTCTTTTTTTTTCGATTATTCTTTATGCGACTGTTTTATTATATTTTTCTCACTGTTCTTTTTTTTCAATTTCGTTGTAATTTCTTTGTTATTTTTCCTTTCTCAAATTTTCACTTTGATGCACATACTTCTTACCTTTCTTACACTAATGCGAGTCACTTAGCTATTCATAACAGTTATTACCCAATTTGATAATTTCAATTTTCAATTTTTTCCTCCTAATTTATGTTAAGCAGGTTTTTACTTGTATCTTGTTACGAACACACACACGATCGGGAACGGCTCCCATGGCAATTGTGTGTGATCGTAGAATGATGCGCGAGACTCTTCTGGTAGTCACATTTTTGGTTTATTGCAAACCAGACGCGTGTGGCTCAACGGTCGATCGCAGACCAGATTCTTTACCTTTGCACTTCTATTGCAGACAGACGCGAGGTGTCTTAAGGCTATTGCAGACCAGATGCGGGCTGTTCATGTCTATTGCGGGCATTTGAAGCTTATTGCAGGCCAAACGCAGGCAATAACATTGCAACTGGGGCAAGTTAATGCAATCAAAGTGCAGATGGACTAAGGTGCAGTCAATGTACGCATGACGTCATGACGCGTAGGAGGAACCCTGATGCAGGTATAGAAAGGGGAAATCAGGAGCATGCTGGGGAAGGGTGGCAGAGAAAGGGCGGTTAACAGCCAGGCAACATGGAAAGAATAAAAAATAAACAAATCAAAACTAGAGAAAAGTGTTTTCTATCAATCCAACACATCTTGTTGCTTTCATGTCACTTTTATGTTACTTTTTCACTTCACTTTCCAGATTTTTATTTTAGTTTATGTCACTTTTATGTCACAAAACGATTTTTCACTACTTCGCGTATTACTGTTCTTAAACCGGCTGCGCCACTTTTATGTCATGTGAAACTCCCAAATGAGAATGAAAACTCTTTTCTTCGTCGGTCTGAGGCACTTTATTCTAATTCTTATGATCTATGTACAAAACTTCTTAACGGACTAACTGCTGCCTAATTTCCAACTGCCTGATTTCGATACCTTCGTAGGTTTTTATTCATAGATCACGGAAGTAAAGGTGGTGCCAATATTGCAACCTTTACTTCCGCGATGACCTAAGACGTAACAATTAAACTTACTTTAATAATTAAACCGCATGAAATACATTACTGCAAATGAACTGAAATGATTTTCAACTTACCTAACTTCCGATTAAACCGTGAGCGCTGTCACCGCAGTTCACGCGCGTGCCGCGAAAATCGGAATGGCGTGATAATTTCTTCTGCTGACTTGATAAGTCAATGTGGGTCATTTATTCATGTAGGTCATGAAAGAAATTATTACGCAACAAGTATATAAAATTCAAAACTATCTTTGACAAAAACCAAAACATTAAAGTGAATGTGGAAAGAACAATAGAAATAAAGAAACTTGATTAGAAAATTTGGAAGAAGTTCTTGAAATCGAAATTCGAAAAGATTCCTTATAAATATATAAAATTGAAAACTATTTTTGACAAAAACAGAAACTTTGAAGTGAAAGTGGATAAACCAATAGAAATAAGGAAACTTGATTAGAATATTTGGAAAAAGTTCTTGAAATCGAAATTTGAAAAGGCTCCTTATAAGTAAATAAAATTGAAAACTTACTTTGACAAAAACCAAAACATTAAAGTGAATGTGGAAAAATCATTAGAAATAAAGAAACTTGATAGAAAAAAAATTTGGGAGAAGTTCTTGAAATCGAAATTTGTATATAAAATTAAAAGGCATTTTAAATAAATTGTGGACGTGGAACGTGAGAGGTCTCTTTTCTTTATATTTTTTTTTTCTTGTTTTTACACAGCGAGGTGCAGGTGACCTTCTCCCTTAAGGGAAAGCACTCCCTGCTCCCTTCCCAAACTTCCCCAATTTGATATAAAACATTTGGTGGCAGCGGTGGGATTGCCGATCAGATCCCAAACAAATTTAAAAACAAAAAAAAAAAAACAACGAAATAAATAATAAAATAAAATAAATTGAATTAATAAGTGAAGTGCAGTGGAAAGGGTTTTTGAGCTCCAGGCGAGCATAAGCCAAACCCCAACTAAATTTATCTCCGGGGCTCCAACCCTGCCCGCACCCTTAGGGACCGGCGCGTCCTCAACAAAAAAAAACGAATGCATCAAAATCAACAGCCAGCCAGGAAAACAGGACAAACAACCCTCAACTGCCCAAAAACGTCAAAAAAAAAAATGAAGCCGTGAGTTACATTGTAGTTTGAAATTTTTGAAAATATTTTACCTATATATAAAACATAAACTGTAAACCTTTTGAGAGCCCTAATATTTTTCATTTAATTTAAAAATTTATATAAATAAATAAATTAATCCGCGCGCCTAGTAGAAATCCAAGATTAGATTTTTACCATTCCATAAAAAGGAAATTTTACTGTCCTCACATCTTCCTTCACCGGCTCTTGTTTCCGAACCCGCATTCTAAATCGCATTTGTGATTTGTTGTCAGGAGGTACGAAAGTTTGGAACAATATATATAGGGGACGTCCTCTTTCCTCTCTCGAGTACGTATCTTAAATTTTAATTTTGGTATCCTAGATTTTGGAATTCATGTTTGTTCAGTCTCCCTAAGGTCGTATCCTAGACCTTGCCGCTCACATTAGTCGCTGTTCGTTTGTTCGTATCTCCTCGTCTCCCGATCTCTTCGTACCCCTTCATGCAAACAGGCTCGTCTCTATGATCGTCTAAACCTCAACAAGCGTAATCCTTGTGTGTTAGTTTCCTTTTATCTGAACGACTTCGCTGTCTTCAAAGATCCTGCGAACCGATGTTTCGAAATTGATGCAAAAATAAAAAACAAATAAAAATTTTTTTTTAATATCCTTTTGTTGAAAAGATACTCGGTTAAGCAACGAATGTAAACGACCTCAAGGACCTTATCTAAATTCAATCAAATGTTGTATTCTGTTACGCTCTTTCCCTTTTATAAGACATTCAAACCCTTTGGTACTGTACTGTTACCACTGTGCAAATACCTGTTCAACATCCTTTATTTATGTCCGTTAGTCTCGTTAATAATAATCATTTAATTCAACCCTACAAATCTCTAATTACATTTAATCTCTAAATCCGTTTAACGCTAAAATTAATTAATTTCCTTGATTTCGACCTGTAAGTTATTTAAGTCTCTAGCAAATTCCTCAACTTCCATTGATCTAGCCTTCACGAATTGTACATTAGTGAATCTTCAAACGACAGCCTTGGTCTTCGGTCAACTCTTGCTCAACAGTACCCTTCAACATCGTAATAATGTCTCCTCCCACGTTTCACGATCTTTGCGTTGCGCAAATGCAAATCAATTCAGAGATCGTCAAATTATATAACAACTTCAGTAAGGCGCCCAAATCTTCAAGAACAGCCGATTATACAAAAAAGAAACTCAACCTCCTAGAGGAAGCTTGGGAAAATTTTCAAAAGGGGCATGTTTCTCTCAAAGATCACCCCGAATGGGATGACAAGCATGAATATTTTACTCTCGACTGCCATGGGAAGGCCCACGATTGGTACAAGACCACGAAAACGGCCCTTAGTGATTGGCTCACTAGCCCCTTACTAGCTAAGGCTACCTGCCAATTTTTCATACCTCCAGCCCCCGAAATTCAAAAAAAGGCTAAGGCCCCCGAAGCCGAATCCGAAGTTAGCGAATCACCTAATCCTGGAAGGCTCAGGCTTGAACCACCTAGTCGTGGAAGCCAGGTGATCCGGCGAATCGATTCTCAAATTACCCCTGATTTCCTCCGAGACGCCAGTAATGTTGCCATACAAAACAAAATTTTCACCCAAAACAAGTATTGGGAACCCTTTGAACAGACCCACTTCCAAATTTAAGCTGACTTGAACGATGACGAGGAAGAAGGCCCATATTTAACTAATAATACTTTCGAGGACATCCAAAGCCAGTATGACAATACTTTTGATCTCCTGCAAGACAGGTTGCAGGACAAATACCCTTTCCAAGAACCTAATATTCAGGACCAATTAAATGCTACATTGGGTTCAATTCTACACCATGCTTCTCCAACGTCCGGGTTCTCCCTTGCCAATTCACAACGACTGTTGCCAGAATTTTCTGCAAATACCAGGGATCTACACCGATTCCTTACCTGTGCGGATGATATTTTTTCCACTGTGTCAACGGGGACAGACCATCAAAGTTTCATGGGTCTTGTCAAAAGTAAATTGAGTGGTCCAGCGTACGGCATGCACAAATACAACCCCACTGACGACTGGCCTGGTCTACGCTGCGCTTTGTCGTCCAAGTTCAAAACCCGACTATCCAGATTTACCTTTCAAACCCAACTAGGGCAGTTAAAGCAGAAAACTGACGAGGGTGTTAAAGAATTCTTAAATCGCCTCACCACCACCTTTACTCTTTATTCTAAACGAAGCCACACGAAAATATACCAGCGACAACGTCCTGTTGAGATCCCTCCTGAAAGACAACGAGGCACAGGCCGTCAGAACCCTCGAAGACGGGCTGCTAAATGGCCAGCTGCAAATGCTCGCCAAGGTATTTTCTAAACAGAAACTCGCCTCAATGTCCGACTATGTATTAGAGCACGCGACGCGACTTAATCAAATCAATACCCCGAGACAGGATCCATCGAAACCCCGGGTAGATCAATCACAGCAAAACCCTTTAAGGAATACTACCTGTTTCAGATGTGGCTAGCCAGGTCAAGGTCCAACCCATCTACAATACACCACCTCTCGTCCGGGAGCAGAGCCCCTGAAAACTCCATTCCAAAACAGATTCCGAAAATTTGCAATTATTGTCATAACAAAGACCATACCATTGACGAATGTCGGAAAAGGGAAGCCAACAACCGAAGAAGGTCACCATATAACACACAATCGCGTTACTCACACAGAATCCTCCTTATTCGCCATCTACGCATTCCAACAACCCGGAAAACTCCAAGATGGGGGGGAATTTCGTCGGCAATCCCCTGCAGATTGGCATTCAGGCCGACGTACATGGGAATCGGACCAAACCTTCCAACGCTCAAGGATAAAACTCCCCATAACCGTACGACCTTCATCCATAACCCTCACCCTGGCCTCTAAAGTGTTCGTGAATCCATATACCGAATTCTTAATAGATACCGGAGCGGAGATCAGCTTAGTTCGAAGTCAGTCCCTGAAGCCTGGTAGTAGGCATTACAGTGATGTTAATTGTCATATCAATATGGTCTTTTCTCAATTTACTTCCACAGAGGGTCTCATAATAAGCGAACTACAGCACGAAGGTGCAGATTTCAAAATCGGACATCCTTTCCAAATTCTGGGGGATGCTTCGGCAATGGCATATGAAGGGTTATAAGGTCACGACTTTTTGACCAGATATAAGGCACAAATTGATTATAGGGCTCAGATACTAAGACTCGAGGTCAGTCACAACTCGATTCCTTACACCTTGGAACAATATCTCAGTGATTTCCCTCAGTTTCATCGAAGGACTATAAATTCCACGAATACGCGTCCTGGGCAAGACGTTAAACTGACAAGACATCCAACTCTTCTTCTTCTTCATCATTCTCGTCTAATACGCGTCCTGGGCAAGACGTTAAACTGCATCCAAAAACGTTCTATTCAATAGACACACGTCCTTGGCAAGACGTTAAACTGCAACCAGAAACGTTTTATTCAATGGGTTATCGTGCTTGGCAAGACGGTAAACTGCAACCAACAATTTCGTCTCCGTCGTTTTCATCACCATCCTCGTCAGCGTCGTCTTCGCCTATCGCCTCTTCTTCGGGTCTTTCGACTCCGTCCTCATCTTCCTCGTCAGTCTCGTCGGTTAAACGTCATGGGCAAGACGTTCAACTGCAACCAATAACCTCCTTTTCCACTTCAGTGTCTCCAACAGTCTCTCCCTCATTTTCATCAGCCACATCATTGGCATTGTCAGCATCGACACCGTCGGCTACACGTCCTGGACAAGACGTTAAACTGCACGCAGCAGCAGCGCCTTCCTCGCTAGTTAAGTCAGTAATACCTCTTTCCTCGTTAATTAAGTCAGCAGTAATATCTCCTTCCTCGTTAGTTAAATCAATAGTTAAGCCATCAATATCTCCTTCCTCATCAGTAAATGCAGCATCTCCTTCCTCGTTAGATAAGTTAGTAATACCTCCTTCCTCGTTAATTAAGTCAACAGTAATATCTCCCTCCTCGTTAGTTAAATCAATAGTTAAGCCATCAATATCTCCTTCCTCATCAGTAAATGCAGCATCTCCTTCCTCGTTAGATAAGTTAGTAATACCTCCTTCCTCGTTTATTAAGTCAACAGTAATATCTCCCTCCTCGTTAGTTAAATCAATAGTTAAGCCATCAATATCTCCTTCCTCATCAGTTGATGCATCATCTCCTTCCTCGTTAGATAAGTCAATAATATCTCCTTCCTCGTTAACTAACCGTCCTGGACAAGACGTTAAACTGCACCCAACGATAGCACCTTCCTCGTCAATACCTCCTTTCACATCTTCTTCTTTGTCATTCTCGGGTCCTGGGCAAGACAGTAAACTGCAACCAGTAACATCTTCTCAAAAGGGCATTCGTGCTGGGCAGGACGGTAAACTGCAACCACATTCAAACCCAAGAACCTTAAGCCATGCGATCATTCCAACTCGAGCAGAAACAATCCGTTTAATACCCACTACGGCTTCCACAGAAACGGTAATATCGAATAAAGAAATAATTCCTGGCGTGTATATAGGCAATTCTATAGCTACTCCTGAAAATGGAATGGTAAAAATCTTAATCCTCAATACTACAGAGGAAGACGTTAGTTTACCCCTCCATGATCTGGACTTAGAGTATCTAGATGCGAAGAATTTCGACATGATAACTCCAAACTTCGAACAAGATCCGGTTGAGGGCAGAATAAAAAAACTGCAGAACCTTGTAAAATTGGATCATTGTAATGAAGAAGAAGAGACATCAATTCGAAATATCTGTAGAAACTTCAATGATATATTTTATCTAGAAGGAGACATATTGTCCAACACGGACGCGACTACTCATAAAATTGAGGTAGAAGCAAATCATCCCCCTATATACACTAAACCGTACAGGTTACCGGAGGAAAATAATAAGGAAGTGGATAACCAAGTCCAGGTGATGTTAAAATCAGGCTACGTCAGACCATCCTATAGTCCTTGGAACTCTCCCGTACTTCTCGTTCAGAAAAAACCCGATGAACAAGGGAATAAGAGATGGCGAGTAGTGGTAGATTTCCGGCGTATTAATGAGATCATGGTAGGAGACGCGTTCCCTCTACCAAATATAACAGACATACTGGACCAACTTGGGAAATCAAAGTATTTTACGACCCTCGACTTGGCCAGTGGATTCCAGCAGATAAGAATGGACGACAGGGATCGGGAAAAAACAGCCTTCAGTACGCCTTATGCCCGTTACGAATACAATCGAATGCCATTCGGTCTGAAAGTAGCTCCCGCTACATTCCAAAGAAACATGAATAATATCTTGTCTGGATTACAAGGAATTCACTGCTTCATTTACATGGACGACATAGTCATCCATGGCTACAATCTATCTCCACACAACGATAGGCTCATTGCTGTATTCCAACGTTTACGCGACTTCAAACTAAAGTTGCAGGCAGAAAAATGCAATTTGCTTCGGAAAGAGATCATGTATCTGGGACACTTAATTACGGAAAGCGGTGTCAAACCAGATCCAGGGAAGATAACAGCAGTCAAAACCAAGACCTGAAAAGGTAAGGGATATCAGAGCCTTTCTTGGATTTATCGGCTATTACCGCCGATTTATCCCAAATTCCTCTAAGATCGCCAAAACCTTGACCAACCTTTTAAAAAAGGACGTACCGTTTAAATGTGATGCCCTTTGTGACGAAGCCTTTACGAACATAAAGCAACGGTTAATAACCTCTCCCATCTTGGCATATCCCGACTTTTACGGCCGATGCCAGTGACATAAACATTTTAATTTTACGTCACGGCCGATGCCAGTGATATAGCTCTAGGAGCTGTCCTCTCGCAGCAGGACGAAGATGGAGACCACCCCATTGCATACGCGAGTCGTGCTCTAAACGGTGCCGAATCAGTACTCGACAATAGAGAAAGGATTACTTGCTATCGTGTACGCCGTAGAACAATTTCGTCCATACGTATATGGAAGAAAGTTCTCCATTATCACTGACCACAAGCCTCTAGTAAAGGACCACTGGTCAAGATTGATGAGATGGAGACACGATAACCCACAAGGACGGGAAACTTAATACAAACGCCGATGCCTTAAGTAGAGTAACCGCGGAAGTGTAAGAGAACAATCCTGAGACTGATAAATCGGAAAAACTAAATGACCCTAAAAACACCACCTCTCTATACGCGACAACAAGAAGCCAAGCCAAGGTCACTGATAACCTGGACCAGGATGCACAAAAGAAGGCTAGAACTAATAATGACAGCTACTTATCATCATCCCTTATTGAAACTGACGACTTCTTATTACTGTCTAAACCTGTCCGTGCCAAATTCTTTATCTTGCCCACAAGAGACACTTATCTTGAACGGCATTTAGGCACCCTAGTAAGTATCGATTTGAGCGAAATCGACTTCTCGCTCGAACCTAAAATATTCCCTTTCAACGAATCCGATTTCATTGTCAAAAGATTAATACTTCCTCTTCGTACCCCTCAGGATGAGGACAACCTTCACACTACCCTCTCCAAATTCGTATCCCTGGCCGTAGAAAGGACCCTGAAGACCATACACATTAGTATTCCAAAACTGGAACTACAGACCCTAGTGACACTCAAGGACAAAATCCGTCACGCGATTAAAATCGACACAATACTCCATGTCGAAACAATTAGGGACTTAGATGACCCTAAGAAAAGGGAGCAGATAATAAAAGATTTCCATTTGCTACCCATGGGCGGTCACCAAGGTGTATCTCGGACCTTGAAGAGGATCAAGAAACAGTTTTATTGGGAAGCAATGACCCAAGCTGTTGTAACATTTATTAGAAACTGCAAACAGTGCCAAATAAACAAAGTATCGCGAAATCCTAAGATCCCTATGAAAATAACTTCAGTGAGTTCCAAGCCCTTCGAAAGAGTTTATTTAGATGTTGTGGGGCCACTACCCGTTTCGTTCCTTGGAAATAAATACCTCCTAACTTTCCAGGATGATTTAACAAAATTTTCGGAGGCAATCCCTGTTCCCAATGCCGAGTCAACCACCCTCGCGGAAGCGTTTACTACTACAATCATATGCAGACAGTGCTAACGGGATACCTGAAAGCATCTTGACTGATCAAGGTGCTAACCTAATCGCAGGAGTGTTTCAGGAAATCTCTAAACTCCTAAGGATCAAGAGGCTGAAAACAACTCCCTACCACCCCCAGTCTAACGGTGCCCTAGAAAGAAGTCATCGAACTCTGGCAGAATACCTCCGTTCTTACATAGAAAAGGATCCCCTGTCGTGGGACACCTGGGTTCCTTACGCCATGTTCGTGTACAACCCTACTCCCCACTCAAGTACCAATTATTCTCCACACGAACTCCTGTACGGTTTTCCCGCCGAAGTTCCAAACCTTCTAAAGCCTCCTCCCGAAATTGTGTACAATCACGATAATTATGCCTATGAACTCAAGGCGCGACTCCAGCACTGTCACCAAATCGCCAAAAAAACCTCGTTAGAAAATAAAGAGCGATCCAAACAACACTACGACAAGGGAACACAACAAAAATCCTTTTGAAATCGGAGACCGGGTCCTTCGTAAAGCGAGAACAAAGGACAACAAATTCTCACCCTTATGGCAAGGCTCCTACGTTATAACCCAGGTGAATACCCCTGAAAATTCAACAATAATAGTAAAAAACAAGGAAAAACGCGTACATAATAACGACCTAAAAAAATTCATACATCCATAATTTCGTAACTAAGTTCTCTCTCAAACTAAAACCTCTTCCTTTCGTTCCCAGGGCAACGGTTTATCTGTTCACGGTCCTGTGCGTTACCGTCTGAGCTTTCTCTCGTGGAGAGCTGGGAATCCAAATAACTCCTCTCACGTCCACGGTCGGCTTATACTCCGAAGAAATAGGAAGGACGAGACTGTTCACAAGCGAATGGAAGATAATAACTTACTACGACCTAGCGGCCTTCCAGGAAGAATACCTCTCAATATTTAGAATCACGGGTAAGCTTCAGCAAATGTGTAGCCAGTTGGCCTCTGAGACGCCCTTAAAATCGATCTGTCTCTCTGCTATCGCGCAATTAGATAACTTGGAGGAAGCGATAGAAAACAGAAATAGGATTATATTTCCCCCTCTTAGAAAAACCAGGTCCCTTTTTAATTTTGTCGGGAAGATTACCAAACACCTTTTTGAAATCCTTAATGAGGACGATGCACAAAGATACGACGAGCAAATCAGGAACCTTCAACAAAATAATCTCATCTTATATTCCCTATTAAAAAATCAGACTTCTATTTTGGACGCGAGCATCAACCTAACCAATAAAACCCTGGAAAGCATTCGGAAGGATCGTGCCGTGATCTTCTCCAAATTAACCAATCTTGAATCCAAAATCTTCAGAGTGGAGAGTCAAATACATGTGAATGAATGGGCTACCGAAATCAACTCTCTTCTCTCATTAGTTCTTATAGTTATAAACCAGTACCAATCCACTCAATCGGACTTAATAGAACTATTAGCGGATGTAAAATACGGCAAATTCCACCCTACATTTATAGCCCCTTCCCAGATGGAAAACCTCCTCACTACCATTCGACAGGAAATGGACCCTCAAAGGACTCTTCCGTTCGATCCTCTCTCCAACGTGATCTGGCAAATTTACAAGCTTTCTACCATGTCTGCTTCAATAATCTCCCATTGCCCGCAACCTACAACGATTCCTTATGTTATATTCAACCCTCTTTCGAAGTCCTGTTGATAGATCTTAACCGGGAGCATTTTTATGAAATGAGCATTAGCGATTTTCACGACTGTTTATCTTCAGACGGCTCTCAATTCTTCTGTCGAGCGAAATTCCATATTTTTAATGCTCAGCCAAACCCGTTCAAATGTGAAATTGCCCTCATAAGGAGTGGCGTAGATACATCCCAGTGTCAGCTTACTTGTACCGAGCGTACCTCTTACTGGATTTTCCTCTCTCGCCATAACACTTGGATCTACGCCACCAAGACACCCCGTAACGCCGACGTCGTGTGTAACAACTCTGTTCAATCTTTCGAGTTAAATCAGACAGCGTTACTCCACATTGAACCCACTTGCTATCTCAGAACCAGTATCTTCATTATACATGGCCAAAACGAGAGGCAAAGCTTAAGTTTCCCCCATACCATGCGTCACATAAATGTCACAGCTCTCTGAACAACCAAGCCTCTTATATCAAAAATTCCCCAAGAAAACCAGAGGACGACCTGGACGAATTGGCAGCAAAAATTTCACAGCAGAAGAAAGACGAATAGGTACCCCTCCTGAACCTGAACAACCACCACATTCACCATTACACTATGTTATACGTAGCCCTCTCTCTTATTCTCGTAATTGGAATTATGCAATTATGTAAAAAAGGACGCCAGCGAACCTTACCTCTTCAAGTCGTGGCAGAGCATAGAAGCCACATTCAACCCACCCCAAACACCAGACTCTCGTTGTTCCACATACCATCTCCACCCTAAGATGAGGATTCACCAAACGATTTAACGTCCTAAGCACGACGTTAAACTGCTCGTTAAACTGCTGCTTCAAGTCCTTCCCCCTCTCAGTAAGAACCCTTTTCGTTCATCCCAGTAGAGATGTAAGAAATGAGTAGTATTCGTTACCGAGTACCGGATACTCACTATGATTCCGTGTATCCAATGAGTACTCGCGAATACTACTCGTTATCGAATACTCTCTCTCTTACGAGAAAGAGAGATGAGTGACGGTAAGTATTCGAGTGAGCGATTCGCTATCAGTGTGCGTTGATAGCAAATCACTCTCTCAAACACGTCTAGGAATGGTTGGGAATGAATGTACATTCATGAACGACGGTTTCGTGTGCGAGAGAGTGTGTGAATGGGAATGTGAGAATTGGAATGGGAGAATGCGAATGGGAGAATGTGAGAGGGGCAGGAACGGCTCGAAATGAAACGAGTACTCGCGGATACTCGCGGATACTTTTATATGGGAATTTCCATATAATGATTCGACTGCTCAAGTAACGAATAGTGATCCGGATACTCATTGGGTACTATTCGTTTAATTTTTTCGAGTACTTTTGTATGGAAATTTTCATACAAAGATTCGATTGCTCTGGTAACGAATAGTGATCCGGATGGATACTCATTGGGTAGTATTCGTTTCTTTGGGTATTTTTGGATTTTTGCATAGAAGTTATATAAAAAGAAGCGGGAATTTTGAAATAAAGAATTTTTTAATGAAATTATGATAATGGACTTATACTCCCCTTCTTCGTAAGATACAAAATTTGTTTAAATTGAAATTTATATAGATATGAAATGGTTTCATATTGGAAAATGATATTCAAGTTGGAAAATTGGTTTTTTTTTTTTTTTGCTCGCTTTGTATAGTCCAAGAAATCAGTAACGATGATGCGGATACAACGAATACTCGGTCATCAAGTAACGAATACATTCGATTACTCAGTTTTGAGTAGTTTTTACACCCCTACATCCCAGCCATGACGATGAAATGCTGTGTCTCACAAAATAAAGGCCCCCCCCCCTTAAAAAATCGTTTCTCTTCGCATAATTCCCCTTTTTCTTTTTCTCTCTCTTTCTCTCCGGTCTATTTTCGAAAACGTTAAATAGGTTTTTGTCTCTCTCAAAACCCACTTCCTTTTCTTCTCTTCTCTTCCCCAACCGTTGGTTTTCTTCGGGTACATCCCAAATTAACATCTCACTCGAAATTAACGTCTCACATCTCACTGCACACAGCTCAACGATATCCATCGTCCTAAGCATGACATTAAGCTGCATCCCCTTGTGTTGTCCCTCTTTTTCTCTTCGAATTTCGTTCTCCAGCCCCATTTGCTCGTCCTAAGCACGACGTTAAACTGCCATGCCTTACCCCTTTTTTTGTATAGTTTTATTTTTCCCTTTTTCTTATACGTAACGTGAGCAGCCCAACGATTTCAGTCCAACGATCTCCATCGTCCCAGGCATGACGTTAAACTGCTGTCTCTTTCCTTTCTTTCACTCTCTCTACTCTCTGTTCCTTGGAATATTCTATGGATTTCGATTGACGATATTTTTGTTTTTGATAGTCCACTCTTTTTCCTTCATATCTTTTTGTGGTGCTTACGTCGGGATTTAGAATATTCTCGTTTCAACCTACATCCATTCTTGCCCTGTTGATCATTTTCCACCTTGGAATTTTATCCTTTCCTTCTAGATGAGGAATTACTTGATCGTACTTGTCTCCTAACGGAAAATTTTTTTTGTTTTTATATCCACGTTTCAATCGTCCCAGGCATGACGATAAACTGCCCCCCCCCCTCCCAAATCTTTGTACTGTTTTCCCCTTGCTATGCAAGCTAGAAATCTAATTGTTCCCCTATTTTTTGAAAAACTGCACAGTCGGTATACTGTGTACTCTAACCGTCGTTATTGTTTGAAGTCAAATAAGTCACTTCGTTCTTCTAGTGCGACATGGCCCCCTTTCATGTCCTAAGCATGACGTTAAACTGCATTATCGAAATCCCTTTCTCGGTGGTTCTTTGTTTTGCTTCCGATCAAACTGAACTTAGTCTGACGTACCCCATCGTCCTAAGCATGACGTTAAACTGCATTATCGAAATCCCTTTTTTTTGTCTCCTTCTTTTTTTCCTTTTCTCTCTCTCCTTAATCTTTGAAAACTTTCGCCCCATTCATTCGTCCCAGGCATGCCAACAAACTGCTCACTCAAAAACCAAAACCCCTTTTGTCCTTCTCTCCCCCTTTTGATGTTTTGCTCTTTTTGCTTTCGATCAAACTGCACATAGTTTAATTTACCCCTTCGACCTTAGCACCACATTACTGCCAATCTCCAACTCACTTCTTTATCCTATTGTCATTTTAATAATTTTCATTCTCTTCATTCCTTAGCCGTTTTTTTTTTTTTGAAAACTAAATATTAATTAGCTACCGTTTGTTTGAGATAATACCATTTGCTCAAGTAAATAAGCCATTTCGTACTCTTCACGAGCTATTTTGTAATGGTTCCCTAACTGGGTTACTAACTGGCCCTCTCACAACCGTAGGCAGCCTGTCAAACCTACGAGGTTGGTCCTTCCTTCCGTTCGTCCCCTATTAAGACGTGAAACGGCCCTACCTCCCTATTATGGTTACCCATGTCATTTACTTTCGTTTGGATAGATAAACTTCCTTCAGTCCAAGCCAACTACACCCCCACAATAGGATTACAATCCCTCTTTCCCTTTTCGTATCTACCTTCCTTCGCTGAACAAGCCTGTGAACTTCCTGACCGATTATCAGAAGTGTTGTGACCCTTCATATTATGGCTCATGCAAGGGCCGATGGAAGAAATATCCCAAAGGTTAAATAACAAAAAAAAAATGTTTATGAGTATATAACCGGAAAAGAAATGTAAGCGTTAATGGCGAAAAGAAAAAAGAATGTAATACCGATGTAAGGCAGATATAGACATATATATATAGAAAATATGTATATGCTTGTATCTACTATAAATTATAGAAAAAAAGGACACATGTACTCACCTAACATTAAGAAATAGAAGAAGTATAAATAACAAATTATAATAGAATATACACACATAGAAAATAATTTCCAAAAAAGAAAAAAAATAATAATGAATACACAATAATGAGAAAACAATAGAACGGTCCTGATTAAACATACATAGTTTTGAACCTCTTTCGATATTCACGCCATCTAGCCACCTCAACAACAAAAATTTCCCCGAAATTTTTGTTTTTCCAAGAGGGTTGGAATGTTGTGACTGAGCCTAGGCCCAGTCACACATGTTCCATTCTTTTTCTCCCCTCTTTCCCCTACCCCCCCCCCTTCTTGTAAACAACAAAAGAAAAAAAAAAACCTTTCATGGGAACTCGTCCGTCCCCAGCCTAACGCCGCATTTTGGGTTCCCATGGGCGAAATTCTGTCGCGATCAAGCCTTATCACCAAGATGAAACTTGATCGCGACAGAATAAATAATCATGCGCGATAAATTTCCCGTTGCGATCAAGTTTTATCACTTTGATAAAACTTGATCGCAACCCAATTGTAGTATCGCGAAGAACTGTCGCGATCGGATTTCATCACCGTTGTGATGAAATCTGATCGCGTAGGTTCGGAATAGTTAAATAAAGCGCTGATTGCGCGCATTTTCCGTCGCCATGCGCGACTTGCCGAAAATGCACGTCATCAATTTCTGTCCCGATTTAAGGGCCGCAATATGACGCACTTTTTCAGTCGTGATTTTGACCGGTGACTGGAGTGGTCCCTTCTTTTAGTTTCGCGCACAGTCACCGGACAGACCCCGGGCTCGTATTGAGAGCCTCACGGAAAAATCAGTAGAAATAGAGAAACTTGATTAAAAAAAACAATATTGGAAAAAGTTTTTGAAATCGAAATTTGAAAAGGTTCCTTATACAAGTATAAAATTGAAAACTATTTTTGACAAAAACAAAAGCTTTGAAGTGAAAGTGGGAAAACCAATAGAAATAAAGAAACTTGATTAGAAAATTTGGAGGAAGTTCTTGAAATCGAAATTCGAAAAGGTTCCTTATAAATATATAAAATTGAAAACTATTTTTGACAAAAACAGAAACTTTGAAGTGAAAGTGGAAAAACCAATAGAAATAAAGAAACTTGATTAGAAGACTTGGAAAAAGTTCTTGAAATCGAAATTTGAAAAGGTTCCTTATAAAAGTATAAAATTGAAAACTATTTTTGACAAAAACAAAAACTTTGAAGTGAAAGCTGGAAAACCAATAGAAATAAAGAAACTTGATTAAAAAAAATTGGAAAAAGTTCTTGAAATCAAAATTGGAAAAGGTTCCTTATAAAAGTATAAAATCGAAAACTATTTTTGACAAAAACAAATACTTTGAAGTGAAAGTGGAAAAACCAATAGGAATAAAGAAACTTGATTAAAAAAAATTTGGAAAAAGTTCTTGAAATCAAAATTTGAAAAGGTTCCTTATAAAAGTATAAAATTGAAAACTATTTTTGACAAAAACAAAAACTTTGAAGTGAAAGTGGGAAAACCAATAGAAGTAAAGAAACATGATTAGAAAATTTGGAGGAAGTTCTTGAAATCGAAATTCGAAAAGGTTCCTTATAAATATAGAAAATTGAAAACTATTTTTGACAAAAACAGAAACTTTGAAGTGAAAGTGGAAAAACCAATAGAAATAAAGAAACTTGATTAGAATATTTGGAAAAAGTTTTTGAAATCGAAATTTGAAAAGGCTCCTTATAAGTATATAAAATTGACAACTATCTTTGACAAAAACCAAAACATTAAAGTGAATGTGGAAAGAGCAATAGAAATAAAGAAACTTGATTAGAAAATTTGGAAGAAGTTCTTGAAATCGAAATTCGAAAAGGTTCCTCATGAATATATAAAATTGAAAACTATTTTTGACAAAAACAGAAACTTTGAAGTGAAAGTGGAAAAAACAATAGAAATAAAGAAACCTGATTAGTGTATTTGGAAAAAGTTCTTGAAATCGAAATTTGAAAATGCTCCTTATAAGTATATAAAATTGAAAACTATCTTTGACAAAAACCAAAACATTAAAGCGAATGTTGAAAGAACAATAGAAATAAAGAAACTTGATTATAAAAAAAAAATTTGGAAAAGTTCTTGAAATCAAAATTTGAAAAGGGTACTTATAAATATATAGCATTGAAAACTATTTTGGACAAAAACAAAACTTTAAAGTGAATGTGGAAAAATCATTAGAAATAAAGAAACTTGACAAAAAAAAAATTTGGGAAAAGTTCTTGAAATCGAAATTTGTATATAAAATTAAAAGTAATTTTAAATAAACTGTGGACGTGGAACGTGAGAGGTCTCTTTTCTTTATAATTTTTTTGACGTGAATACGTCTTTAAATTTGCTACCATACGGGGGCAATCCAAAAAACTTAATGATAAAATCGAGGGATACACTTTGGCGTTTTAGCTTGGAATCTATCCACTATATCCAAAATTAAATAATACCACTGCATAGCTAAAGGACCAAAGCAATCACCAGGATAAGCAAGAACGGTGACGCATCGCCCGCGGCGGAGGAGGAAGCGCCGAAAAATGAGGTTATTTTGTACCAAATTTGGCCGATTTTGAACAAATTTTGTACCAAATTTTGCCGGGGGTAGCGCCGCAATTTTGAGGTTATTTTGCTGCGTATCGAGATTTGCAATTAGTAAACTTTTTACTTGGAGAAGCTACGATATTCGTTTAGGTTTTAATCGTTAGCTGTCGTCAAAATCTATCGATTGTATTGAAGTAGTACATCGTGAGGGAGTCATACACAGACTTATAACTAATACAGTTGTATTGTAACACAATAATTATTTGTTTCCTTGCTTTTATCCTAAATACATAAATAAAAGTATTTTATTTAAAAAATATAACTCGTTACATAAACGTATTCACGTACAACCCACGGCCGTGTCCATGACACAGACACACCCCATCTTTTTTTTACCCAGCGTGGTGCAGGTGATCTTCTCCCTTAAGAGAAAGTACTCCCTGCTCCCTTCCCAAACTTCCCCAATTTGGGATAAAACTAACTTTTTGTACTTTATTAAGCTCATCTGCCTTCCCCTGAGTAGATATTCTACTATCCGTTTCTAAGTCATTCGTAGTTACCTCCGCTTTTATTTGCTCAATAAGGTTTTCGGTTTGTACGTCATTAGTGACATAGGCGTCTTTGGCCAAGTCGTGGGTTTTTCCTATGAACGTTTCGGAATTTTTTTTTTTAGTTTTTACTGTTGTATTATTAATTAATGAGGCAACTCTTGACACATTCTGTTAAAATTCATATTTTGGTTGAGTTGCGTTTGATTCATTTATTGATTTTCACTTATTTATTACACAGTAAATCATTACTTATTCAGTTTTCTTATTGAGTTAATTCATTATTTTATTTACTGATATGTATGTCAATTACTTTATTGATTATGTTTACAAACTGATTGATTATGTCGGATATGTTGACTATATTGATGGCGAAATGCAGCATTTTTCTGGGGAAAATTCTCTTCACAACCTTCCTCAGTCACTGGAAATTTGTACCCTTCCCACATAAATTTCGTAATGGTGATCCCAACAATCATGATCACAATGTTGCACCATGAAAAACCCTTATCGCAAATGTCTAGACTTCATGATGTTTTACATTCTTGTAATTTAACATCTAGACTTCATGATGGTTTACATTGTTTGAATTTTAAGGCAAACATCACTTTCAACACATTCAAATTATGAATTTTTTGGAGTTCGCTTAATGTTCTTTCGGCTCTAATCAAAACTTTCGGATTGGGCTGCTTCCTACTCAAAATCAATATGTCCATTAATGCCCGCATTCTGCGGAAATAAAAGTCTCGTTCACCTGTTTTGGGTGTATCTTGTAAAATAATTATCAAGTTTTATTTTGGAACGAACGTATCATCCCATTAGGCTTACTCTCTCTGTAAGACATAGCTATAATTGTTTCTAAAAAAACCAATTTTTATGAATATCAAATTTCCACGGGAGCTGCTATCTCATTAAAATTCTGTCAGCTCATAATAAGTATATGGTAGCGTTAGCTAAAGAAAAAAATCTAACAAACATGCCTATTAAAATATATGATAATATATATCTCATAACCCACTAAAGATAATACACTATCCACTATCACATCAATTACACCAAAACCCAATTAATAAACCTATATTTTACACAAAAAGGAAATCATTTAACGAAAAGGAAAAGAAAGGGATCCCACCTACCAACACGGACGTACTACCAACTTAGATAACAAATAGCATATATACATAGACATAAGATTAAATAGGTACTGTAAAAACATATTGTAAATGGCACACACGACTTACCCTAAACAAAACTTTTCTTTTTCTTTAATAATCGCAACTTTTCTACGTCAGATTTCTATAATCACAACTCTTATACATCAGGTTTACTTTATTCTGAACAACGTCATGTATGTCTCTAAACATCAGTAAGACTGATGCGCTAAAATCAGAACAACGGCATCAGGTTTCTTATCAGCGCGCCAATCTCCCCCACACTACGCATACATCTATATATATACACACGTTTACATAAGTTCTTAAGTTCCAATACTAACCTAAAGCTTAATCGTAAATGCGGCAGAGGGTCACAGTACACTTGAATGACAGAAAGCCAATTCACAAGACTATATATTAGGCAGAAGGCTCATTCCTAAGACTACGTAAGACTACAACTCGGCCGTCCTACAAATGAATTGACCTCAATTTACAGATTTATATTTCTAGTAATCATAAAGTCTTTCGATTTCAAGTCCAATAAGTGTCGCCTTGGGAGTTTCAGGAGTGACATCAGCTGGTGGAGCAATCCATTTTGTTAGTTTATTTGCCTCTAACATACCATCATAAGGCATCTGAGTTACTTGACACCCGTCTATATCGCGTATTACATATCGATCATTGGGTAATTTCTTATGGACCACATAAGGACCTCTGAACAATGGCATAAGTTTTCTATTAGTACCGGCAGTATAATCAACGTTTCTTATGACGACAAATTCCCCTTCACAAAATTCAGGAGCAGAAGAATGCGACTTAAGGAATCGGTTCATATTGGTTTCCTGAGACTTCTGGATATTATCAGAAGCTTCTTGACGAAGTACATTGAGATCATAAGTAACATTCTCATTTTTGGTATCTAAATATTCCGTAATTTCATCAACTTTTTTACCACGTTTGTCAACGCCAAACAGTAGGACGGAAGGACTGAATTTAGTGGACGAATGCACAGTATTATTCAAGGCGTATTCAACGTTAGTTAAATGAGAACTCCAGTCATTGTGATCCATGGGATCGGACACTTTACTTAATATAGGACGTAATATTCGATTAACCCTCTCCACTTGACCATTGGCCTGGGGGGAAGCAGTCGCGTTAAGTACATGTTGTATGTTTCTTTTTTCCAAAAAGTTATTGAATTCGGCGGAAGTGAAACAGGTGCCTCGGTCACTTACTATTCGTCTTGGGCGACTGTAATAAGAAAAATATTGATTTAGGGCGTAACAGGCCTCTTTTGAGCTCGTTGAGGTCGCCGGGTATAATTTCACAAACTTAGTGAAGCCATCCACTACAACCAGCAGATGTTTTTTTCTTGGATTGGAGAGACGAAAGTGGACCTAAGTGATCGATGTGTACAGTATCAAATGGAACAGCAGCTTTAGGTATATTATGCAAATTTCTCTGGTTGGTTCGAGCAGGGGCAGAGTAAACAATGCACTTAAGGCAATTCTGAATAAAGTCTTGGACTCTACTCTTCATCTGTGAAAACCAGTAATTTTTCTTGATTTGACTGCAGGTTTGGTCTACACTTAAATGATCGATTTTTTCATGTATTGCACGAATAAAGTTCTCGATCATCTCACGAGAACATAGAGCTGTCTATTAGGGGGGGGGGGGTGACTTATGGAACACTAGCCCATTTATCAATTCAAACTCATCAACAGGACCAACTTCCAAATTTGATCTAAGTTTTTCTGCCTCAGGATCGCGACATTGCGTTACTTGCAATAAAGAATCAAGGTCTGCTTCATCATAAGTAGCAGACACCTCAATCCGACTTAGGGCATCAACATGGTTCAGCGCAGTACCACTGCGATGTTGTATAGTATAATTGTAATTTTCTAAGAATAGGGACCATCGAGCTATCTTGGCTGAGTGAGAGCGGTTTTTCAAGGTTTCAGCAAGTGAATTGCAATCGGTGATGATTTTGAAGGGTATGCCTTCGACATAAGTATGAAATCGCTTAAGGGCATAGATAATGGAGAGCGCTTCTAATTTGTAACTATGAAGTTTAGCCTCACAGGCATAAGTGGTTATCGAAAAATAAGCAACGGGGTGAAATTTTTTATCATCTTGTTTTTGCATAAGTACTGACCCAAATCCCAATGTACTTGCATCGCAATGCAGTTCAGTCTCGCGTTTAGGATCATATATGGAAAGAACTGGAGACTCTAACAGTTTTTGCTGTAATAGTTTGAATGATTGAACACATTCCGTACTAAAATCATAAGGTACATCCCGCCTCAGTAATGAAGGCTATTGCTGAAAATGATTTCACAAATCGTCGGAAGTACGAAAACAATCCTAAGCAACGCTCTAATTGTTTTCGGTCCTTAGGTAGAGGGAAGTTTTTGATTGTACTCAAATGCATGTCACTTGGCCTAATTCCCGTTGAATTAGCACGGTATCCTAAATAATCCAATTCAGTATAAGCAAATTTACATTTTTTAAACTGAAGTTCAAGACCATGCGCTTTCAGAACAGATAGAACTCTAGCAACTACCTTAAGATGGGATTCATAATCTCCGGAAGCGATGAGAATATCATCTAAATATACTACCAATTGTCTTTCCCGAATTAATTCCTTAAGCACGTTATTCATGAAACGCTGACATACAGAAGGGGCATTCTTAAGGCGAAAGGCATCCTCAGTTTTTCGTATTGGCCATCAGGAGTAACAAAGGATGTGTAATTAATGGAATCTACCATTCATCTTAATTTGGTGAAACCCACTTTTAAGATCAAGGAGTGTGGAAAAGTTCTTCCCACCTAGGTGCTCAAGACAATCGTCAATTAGTGGAAGAGGATAATTATCCCGTACAGTTATTTTATTCAAAGGGCGGTAGTCGACACATTTGCAAATTTCACCATTCCTTTTCCTAACCAGAACAAGGGCGGAAGCGTAAGGGGAGTAACTAGGGCATATGATTTCTTTTCTTAGCAGATCATCTATAATTTTCTGGACTTCAGCCCGCTCGAAATGAGATAAACGACGTAGCCGACAATAAATTAGGGTATTATGCTGAAGACTGATGGTCATATGAAATTGGTCATCGTTAATTTCACTGGGAAGGGTTTCACAATACTTTTTGACTATGGTATTCAAAAGAGTTTTAGTTTGTAGTCGATCAATCAATGGATTTATATCAATTGGCATTATAAAGGCATAATCAATAGCACATAATTCTTTGAAGGTGGTGTTTATCGAATGATCGTTTTTGAACAACAACTGATTATTTTCGGAAGAATCAATTTGAAACGGCGAAAGTTGCGTATTCTCAACATCGTCACTCCTGCGGTGTATTTTCGCCAAGTTTAATCGTTCAATTATAGCAGCCACATGTGGTTTCAAAGGCGTATTATTTGAGTTCAGTGATAGTAATTTATTTTTTGAATATTTACAGAAAATGTAACATAAATGTGTATTCAATTTAGGCATTAAATCCTTGCCTATTATCATTTAGAAGGAAGAAGTATCTTCTGGCACAATGATGAACTGGTGCTTAACTCTTATAGGTATCCTTAAATTTTATAGAGCAATTAATTTTTCCAAGGGATATTATTTCCTTTCTTCCAAGGCCGCGGTATCCGGGAGGTTTCCTAGGTTTCCTGAAGGCGGAAGGCACTTGATTTTCCGATATAAAACTTCTAGGGCTACCGGAATCGAATAAGGATACCACATGTGAATGCTCAATGTAATTTGGACCCAAGGCAACACTTACCGATTGGAAGGTTCGAATTCTTCGGCATAAGGCTTCTTCGACGTCAGAATCATCGTCATCAGTTGGCAGCTCGGGGCGTCTATCTGTAAAGGCCGTAGAATTGGATGGTTTGATTGGGCAGTTCCTGTATACGTGATTCATTGAACCACATCGGAAGCAGGAACCTTCTGGTGGACGTGGCTTAGGACACTGGTTTTGGTAGTGGCTATAGCCCGAACAATTATAACAACGTACCGGTTCACTGGCTTCATTAGTGGAAGGCGGAGGGGTTCTTGTCCGATTCGGGTTACTGTTGCTTTTGATCCTTCTGGCAGAAGACGGAAGATGTTCTGAGACACGAGCAGCAGTCGCTTCTTCTCTTGGTGTTCGACGGACGGAAGAACGGAGAGCGATTTTCCTCTCGTACCTCTTGACTAGCATTTTA
Organism: Chrysops caecutiens; assembly: GCA_963971475.1. NCBI lineage: Eukaryota > Metazoa > Arthropoda > Insecta > Diptera > Tabanidae > Chrysops > Chrysops caecutiens. The sequence goes on along the minus strand of OZ020567.1, from coordinate 53,843,180 downwards.
AGATCCCGTATACTAGTCGCATTGTATAAAATGGTAGCCTCTCTAGAAAAATCACCAATGCCTCCAATGATCAGGTCCACTAGTTCGCTTTCCGGAACATTACCATCAGTGGCAATTTCCTGCATTTCCAAAATATACCGGTGGATTCCCTCTCCAGGCTTAAGGCGTCGGGCACGAAGTTGATGATAATCTTCATCAGTAGTGTGCTGGTAGATGAAGTCGTCCAGAAGCTTCAGTTTTAGTTCCTCATAAGTACGAACAACGATGGTGCGGATGAAAAGTCTAGCAGTTCCTTGAAGTAATCGTCGAGTGCTTACGAACATCGCGTTCTCGTCGAACCTCAAAATATTGAATGCATCTTCGAGGTCGTTTATCCACTTACGAATATCCTAAGTGTCATCTCCAGAAAATGGTTGTACCATCGACTCAATGATGCTGATGTCAAGGCTTGAGGTTTGGGCCGCAGGTTGTCGAATTTTTTGTAGTTCCGAGATCTCCTTTTACAGTTGCGGAATTTCTCGTTGTTTTCGAAGTTTCTTAATCTGGGTATCCAATTCGTCTTCGGCATCGTCAGGGTTAGATGTCCCCGGCAGCTTCAAGTGTGTCTTCATAAATGCTCATGTTAGGACTTGGAGTACCATGTGCTTCCACCTCAGGTTCGTTTTCGGTCGTATTAACAGCAGTTATGTTTTCTTCGTACAACGTCCGTATTTGGCCTATAGATGCCAATTCGGGGACAACGATATTTTGTGCTTGTAGCACCGCGAGCATGTCTGCTTTACTTATTCGATTCATAATTCAAAGTTTGTATGGAATCGCGTGACACGGCAACAATGTTTGAATAACACACCGCAACAAAGTTCAAAATTCCGATACGTATGTAGTAACAAAGTTTAACTGCAACAAAGTTGCCTAATCAACCGTAACAAAGTTCAAATATTGGTAACAACAAAGTTCAATGCTTAAATACACGTAGCAACAAAGTTTAACCGCAACAAAGTTCAAAATCACTATATCAATGTCCGAAATTCCGATGCGCATATATCAACAAAGTTTAATGCAACGAAGTTTAGCGATGCGTAGTAACAGAAGCACAGTAATCGTTTTTGTTATTTTTCTACTCGAAATTATTTTGGTGTCTAAACGCACACTGGATTTTTTATCCCACTTCTGAGTTTTAATAATCGCAACTTTTCTACGTCAGGTTTCTATAATCACAACTTTTATACATCAGGTTTGCTTTATTCTGAACAACGTCATGTATGTCTCTAAGCATCAGTAAGAACAACGGCATCTTATCGGTTTCTTATCAGCGCGCCAATCTCCCCCACGCTACACATACATATATACACACGTTTAGATAAGTTCTTAAGTTCCAATACTAACCTAAAGCTTAATCGTAAATGCGGCAGAGGGCCACAGTACACTTGAATGACAGAGGGCCAATTCACAAGACTATATATTAGGCAGAAGGCTAATTCCTTAGACTACGTAAGACTACACTTCAAAAAATAAAAATTTTGTTTCCCCTAGGAGGATGGTGTGTTATGACAATAAATTTTCATATCCCAAAAAAAGAAAACCGGAAACATAAAGTTTACTAAAAAACTAAAACGCTAAATTTAAAATCAATATTTAATTATACATTAAATTATAAAGTTCACATCTCTGAATGAAATCGTGAAGTCCAGGTACTCAAAATTCGTTACAATTCACAAACACAATCATAAGATATCATTTTTATTAGGCTCTCGCGAGATGTAGTTGTAAATACGGACTTTATGATTTTCGTAAATTTGAAAATATGGTGCATTACTATCCAAATTTGTGATGTAGTTGCATTCGCTAGCAGATAGTTAATGTTCCCTGCTCGATTTAAACTCATAAAAATGGTTATTGTGTCCGATTTATTCGGAGTGTCACACTCGCCAGTCTTCTCCTGGATGTTGAAAGGGTAACATCTCTTAGTTTTTCGATTGGAACCATTTTTAAGGGTTTAAATTTCTAGTGAAAATAAATTATATGCTAGAGAATCTATCTAGATCATAATCTCATTTATCAATAACCTAAATTTGATAATTTACAAATATCGTGAAACACGTATTTACTACCTCCTCTCACTAGTGCCAAACAAAAATGATATCTTAGGATTGTGTTTGTGAAGAGTACCGAATTTTGACTAGCTGCAAAACTCTCTGTATGTTTTGACAAGCTATGAAGTAACTTTGTCGACGAATTTTGTGAGGCTGAAGTATTTCGATGTTCCATGTAGTGAAGTACGGAAAATTCATCGCGTTTTTTCTTTTGTCCGCGGATTTAAAGTAATTTAAGTGGTGAAAATGTGTATTTTATATATAGATTTATAATAAGATATATAGATCTTAATTAATATAATATAAATGCTATATCGGAAAACTGGCCAAACGCGTATAAAATCGAATTTTCGCGTAGGTATGAATTTTGACATTTGTTGTTGTGGAGGAAAACAAACGCAAATATTCATTAAAATAAGTGTTTGTGATACAAATAGAGTGAAGTAATATTATTATTAATAATAACATTACAATAATTAATTAAATAAAAATTTTTTGTGATATTTTGAAGTTAAGATAAATTATAGCAGCTAGGGGGGCGCCCCCTGCTCGCTACGCTCGCCAACCCCCGCCGTTCGCTCCGCTCACTCTAATAGCTCGCGCATGGAGCTATATATACGGTAGCATTGTAAGTAAAAAGGTTATTTAGTTCAGACTGTAGTAGCAATCATTTCAGCTCATTTTGCACGTCAAAGTACATCTATATTGAATGAGGCCCTATTTTTAATTATCAAAAACCTTGCGGGTGCGGTTGCGGATCTTAAAAGATCTTAAAATTTTCTCATACAAAATACTTTTTGTAAAAATTCTTTCATCTTCTGCCTAATGACCTTGGCTTTGCGTTTCAGAAATACATATAAACACGCAATCGGTTAAACGATCTAACTCTACTGGCTACAACATACAATTAACGATGAGAAAATATAGGTTGTTTGAGTAAGATTCCTGATTTTTGAAACGTTTGCCTCTGGGCTTTATTAATTGTCATCGCAAAAGCCAGAATGACGGGAGGTTGAGTTTCTTGAAAGGAAAAAGGCAAAAATACGTCACACGTGTCAAAATACGTGTGTTTCGGAAAACTCCTGCTAAAATCTCACAATCCAAAAAATTTTCTTTCGCATTTGAACTAAACGAATAGGTGTACCATTGACCAAGCAAGTCATGTCCTGTACACAAATTACGAATAAGTAAAAGTATGTAATTTGGTTTTTAAAATAAATTTGTGGGATCGGGAGCCAACTTACATCAACTGAGTTTAAAAATTCTACTGGAAAATTATTTTGCTCTCTATTATCATCACTCAAGATTTTATCGGAACTCAAATATATTCGTTTTTCTCCGGCCAGGCTGTTAAAGATTTCTGCATCAATGAAAGTACAGCCTTCATATTTGGGTGCTAATATAACCGAATTGAGAATATCGTTAGACTTTATGGTTTCAGATACATTGCCATAAGTATCTGGAATCACGAAGTTGCAGCTAACTAAATGGGTAGGAATTTCAATAACATCTTGGCTGTAATCTGGAAATGTGGGTAAAGTTCCATTACCAAGAGATTTAAGAAATTCAACGAATTCAATCTCATGAGGTAAAGCTCTCATGTTTTGAGTAAAAGTCATTTTGTGGAATTTTGAAAATTTGGACCATGAAGTAAGGCAATAAGTGGTATCTCAGTAAGTGGTACACGTGTACCGTGAGATGTAGGTGGCAATATTCGCCAAAAATCTCCACAGAGTAAACTAGTCTTATATCCGAAAAGTTTAGTTGGAGCACCGAATGAATCGTTTACTGAAAAAAATTTCCTAAATAGCTAATAAAGCACGGTTATATGAATCATTTTCTGAAGAATTTCTTAAAACGTCTTCACACATGAATATTTCGAATTCATTCCACAAATCTAATGCATTTGTAGGAACGTTCATACCACAAATAGGATATGGCAAATAACACTCTTAACTGCTGAGAGGACTAACACTCTTTTACTACTAATAAATATTCACGCCACTCTCCATAATTTCATGCGATACGTCTTGCATGTGCTGAAAATATGCAGTAAATAATGTTCCCAACAGTACCCAAATCCTGATGGGACCTCGAACATGAAGCTAAATAGTCTCAAATGGAACATCTCAACATAAAACATAAAATAATGTAGCAACAGCTCTACTACTCCCTCTTTGAGGTTTTTCGATTTCTTTTCTTTATCTACCTACATATAATGTATCGGCGTCTCTGTGTATAGAAACTCGGAAGAACTAATTTGATTGATTTCATAGAATGCAGTCAATTTTCTTCTTCTGTGATTTGTAAGAGCTTGCTGAACATTTCCTTCCCTAAAGACTACATTTTGCCGGTGAGGCAAGTAATATTCAAGTCGAACTATAATATATTACGTGACTGGTAATGCATTGGATACTCATTCATGCGCCAATTAGCTTCCGTAGATCCAACATAGTGACCGGACAAAAAGCTAATGATTTCATCTATATAAACTTTGCCCTCAACTCCACCTCAAACTCTTCCAAACTGTAATGAGGCACAGTCGTATCCCTTGTTTACATATTTGTGCATATATTTTAGGCTCTTAACTATGCCAAGAACTTCCACATTTAAGTAGCAATCAAATATCGCTAAAAGATATGGATTTTAAGGAACAGCATAACGGTTGTCAACAGAGTGGCCACGAAAGTCAACTGTTATACCATTAACACGGCGCATCTAACATTGCCCTGAGTTGTATTGTAAAAGTCCTTAGAAAAGCTTTTGCTGCATTTACCATCTCTGATACAGACCGGGATACGATTCAATAAACCACATGAACCGTGGATCATGTGGTTTTTAACTAAATTATGAAGTTGTGGGAAATACATTGTATATTGTAAATAATATATATCTGGAATTTTCGTACAAACGTACCAACCTTCATTTCCTACCTTTTCTTTTTTCTCTAAATTGAGGTTTTAAGGGCGAGCAGACAAAAGTTTGGAAATATGATAAAATTTCAGATTTTCAATTTTAAACAATTTTTTGCTCGTAGCGGCTAAATCAAGCATTCTAGGGGGTATGACCAACCCCTATTATTTTTTCATTTCCCAACTTTTGGCCATATATCATATTTCTCTAAATTATGTTTTAAATGTGGGTCCATACAAAAGTTGGGAAACATGATAAAATTCAGACTTTCGTTCGCTCTCCATAAATATTCGTGAAAGATAACTTCGCGTTTTCTAGAAATAACTGTAAAATTGTGATTTTCCATATTTTTTGAAACAAAATTTGCATATATTTTTATCAAATTAGCAAAAAACAATGGTATAAGTAAACGATGGCTTTAAATTTGTCTGTGGTAATGCATCCATATTATTGTCTGTGGCCATATGTTCATTGTTTTGGCTTTTGTCTGGAAGAAAGCAATTTTATTAGCCAACGGTTGCCTTCTTCCAGGCAAAAAACAAAAGAATGAACATGTGAATATTGTCTGTGATATGGCTGCATTTGCCCCTCACATTATCATTCGCATAGATATTAAGTTTGAGTGAAAAGAATGCACGTATTTGGCATAAATGGTTGTTTATTCAGTCGAACGTATGATCTATGCAAATGATAATGTTAAATTAGTATGTTCTATATTTTAATTTTTTCGTAGAGGAATGCAATTATATGTTAATTCTTTTGGTTTGTGTCCCCAGTAGAAGATTGATCCATTTGGTTTGATTTTCGACTAATTTAGTACTTGTTATGTATCGGGGACACAAACCAAAAATTCACATATGGTTGCATATTTCCAGGCAAAAAGTAAAACATTCACACGCACACATTCCTCCCAAAAGCATCATCTACGCTATACGTGTGCTCAATTCACACATACTATCCCATTGAATTTTTTAATTTCAATTTAAAATGAAACGTATTTATAATTAAATTTAAGAAAAAAAAATAATTGCTGCAGGTAGAGGAAGATAGAAACGTTCGACTGATATAATTTTTATCCTAGTAAGTCGATTTGGTTTCTCATAAAAGGGATAACAAAAAAACATGTCGCCTATTTATATATAGATATGCAAATTGCTAATTTTTTATCTTCTGAAATTGTGAATATATGTAACAATTTATATAAAATGTTTATAAATGTGAAATGTTAACAGAGAATTATTTAAATTTCAATATGTGATAAATAAAGAAAACTTCAAATATATTAAAATGTGTGTTTTATGAATTTTTTCAGCTACCAAATTTGTTTAAATATATATTTTGTACCATGAAATTTTTATTTTTGTATTATGTTTTGTTAATTTCTCGTTATATTGTTTTATATTTCGTATATATGGTTGCTTTTTATTAATAATTTATCCATAACGTAATTTTGTTATTAAATTTTTGTATATCTGAACTCATTTTCCAATATAATTTAATACTATTCTAGTTTTAAATATGTAAATATGTGTTAATATTTATTTCTATTAAAAGAAAATAATATAATAATGACAATAATATAATAATATTTTCTTATTTCTTTTATTATTATTTTTTTTTTTATTTTTATCATTTCTTTTTCTTTTTTCTTATATTTTTTTTTGTATTTATTTGTATTCATTTTCATATATAAAAAAATTCATTAAATTAATCAAAAAATGATTTTTATTGTAAACTATGTGAGTTTTTCAAAACTCCCGCGATGAAAATTTCATTCTTCATATGAAATTTCATATTCTCCGATGTGGCAATCAGCCTCACTTGACCCTATAAATGTGGTAGTAAGAAAGTCGAGTTCATGGCTTGTACGACGATTCCAGGTATATATGTGAACTCTTAAACCAAAGATAAAAGGACAGGCAATCATTTGATCGAAAAGCGACTTGATTTACGAAATCGCACTACACCATTCGCGAAAACTAACTCATACACGCGAAATAGCGCGTAAAATTAAAGATTATAAATTTTAACACTTTGAATTAGTGAAAAATTAATTATTTTCTCTTATAAATAGTAAGAGGCTATGAAAATTAAAAGTACTGGAAAATAGCATTTCTGAAAAAATATAAAAAAAATAGCAATAAACTATGATAATAAGGTTAATAATTCACAAAAAAATTTTATATTATGTTGAGCTAAAAATTGTAAGGGAATCAAGAATTTAATTGAGAATTTTTTCTCAAATAATAATTTCAAAAATTAATATATGCCGACGACTCTTGCCAAACAGCTGATTTCCTTATTTGAACGTAATTTACTGAAAATGTCAACACAAGATCTCTGAGGCATAGGAAAACATATTCAGTTACTGCCAAAGGTGGCGTGCTGTCGTGGTTTTTATCTGAGACTGAAGAGGTTTGGCTAATAATTTAGACGTCGATGACTAAATAAATAGACCATTTTCGAAGAAAACTAATTTTTAGAAAATCATAGAATGTGAAAATGTACGTTTTCTAAGCATTGTTCTTTTTCCAATAAACGTCTTTTTGGTCCAAGTTTGATCGAACTTAGATCAAATCTCTAAAATTTCCAGGACCCAAAGCTACGTCCAAAGAGAGGCTTCAAAGTTTCGACCAAAGAGATAAGGACAGACCATCATTGGGCGAACTTATACACGCGAAATAGCCAGTGTCGCCATTTAATTGGCAACATTTTAATATACTAACCATTTGAATTAGTAAAAAATTAATTAGTATCATCTCTTATATATATTAAGAGGGTATGAAAATCAAATCTACAAGTACCGGCAATTCAATCGGTTTCGTATTTCGAATGAATAATTTAAAAAAACTTACAAAAAAGCAATAAACTATGATAATAAAATAAATAATTCACAAAAAACTCATATTACGTTAAGCACAAAAATTATAAGGGAATCAAGAATGGAATTGAGAATTTTTTCTCAAATATTAATTTCAAAAATTAAAATTCGCGGACGTCCCTGGCCAAACAGCTGATTTCCTTATTTGAACGTCACTTACTGAAAATTTCAACAAAAGGTCTTTGAGGCATAGGGAAATGTTTACAGTTACTGCCACCGGTGGCGTACTACCGCGGTTTCTACCTGAGACTGAAAAGATTTTGCAATTTGCTACGCTAATAATTTAGACGTCGATTTCTAAATAAATATACCATTTTCGAAGAAAAATAATGTTTGGAAAATCATATAAATTAAAAAGTACACACGAGTATTTTGTGGTGAACATCGCGAATCGAGAAATTGTTGCCGGTTCATTTTCCTGTTATCCTGTTATTGTTATCATTGTGATTGTTACGAATTTTACGACGAATTTGGTTATCAGCAAAAAAGGAAAAGGTAAATTAAAAGGTAAATTATTTAAAAATTTTCATCATATTCATATCTATTAATATTTTATTATTTAAGACCGGAAATAGAAATGCTGGCTCTTGCGATTTTGCATGATAGGAGAAACATGCTAACACGTGCATGAACCTACTTTATTCAGGACAAACTAATGCCTAAATATATACAATTTCCAACTACTGCTGAAGAGAAAAGTCGTGTTCAACAAATATAAACATATAATATTTGTGGAAATCATTGTAAGGTTTTACTTTACAGAAAATTTTCCAGGTTTTTCAGCTGCACTGGCTTTCCAGCAATTTTGGGTGCAATAGACTGCACTCACGTTAAAATTAAAAGGCCGTCGATTGAAGTGGAGCATTGCTATCGTAATCGCAAAGGATACTTTTCTAAAAATGTGCAGTTGGTTCGCGATTATGATCTAAAGATCGTTCACGATGGCTTCATTTGCGAAAACAGCAGAGTTCAGCAGTATCTGAAAAGCCGATGCAGACTGGGAATTAAAACTTTTTGGCTAATCGGTGATTCTGGTTAACCCCTCCAAACATGGTTAATAACACCATTTATAAATGCAGAAAACGAGAGGCAAGAAGCTTTCAATAAGCAACATATTAAAGCAAGAAATTGTGTGGAAAAATTAAATGGTGTACTAAAAACAAGTTTGTTTGTCCTTCGAACGAGCTCTACTTCTAGGTCCCGATTTTGCAGGTGCTGTTGTTAACGCCTGCTGCACGCTTCACAACCTTAGGAAAAAGAAACACTTGTCGAAGCCGGACGTAGCTATAGAACCACCAACCAATCCAGATAGTTGGGTAGATTTTTCAAATTTTAAAACCTCTTCAATCCTAAACGAAGGGGAAAGAGTAAGAGAAAGAATCGTTCGGAATTATTTTTAAATTCTAGTTAATTATTAATGTAATATATATTTTATATTTATTAATATATGTACTACATATATATATATGTATATATACCTATACATATTCTATTTTTTCTAAAATGTTTTTATTTAGTTTTTCTATATTCTTATTTATATGATACGATACGATCTTCCCTCTTGTTGTCTCGTCGGTGTTGGTTGTGATTGACTAACACTTCCTTCCAGTTTCGTCGATGACTTCCTTAAGACTTCTTCGACGTCCTCGTATTCGTCAATATAAACGTTTATAATAACGTGAATAAGCACAAAATTAGCTTTGAAAAACTTACCACACCACCTTCGGGGGTTCTACCATCGCCTTCCACTAAATCCATTGAAAAGAATTCGACCATTTCTAGGTCTATTTCCATCAATGGCTTTGGACGTTCAGTCGCGGGTAAATTCCCTGTCCTATTGGCGAACTTTGTGCCATTGGTATATTGTTTTTTGACTGCAGTCATCCTGTCTATTCAACATTTCCTCCATTGTTCTGCAGTCTTTTGCGCCTCCTAAGGCGTTGAGCCCCTCACTTACGTCACTCCAGACACGCTTTGAAAATTTGCGTCTTTCGGGTCCTTCAAACTGTTCAAGTAGTTTATTCTATATCAATACAAAATACCTTACCAACTAACACTAATTTGAACTTTTATGTAAAATATTTGCTTGTTACCCGTCAAGTACGCTGAACTGCCGGTATGATATTCAAATTAAACGGATATCAACCCATACGTAATAATAGCCGTGTTTTATTATGCACGAGATCCATATGGATCACGAACGTAGTAGACTTTTTGAATGCATTCCAACAACAACACGTGTTCCGGATAGCTACCAAGATCACGTGTTGTTGTTGGAACACATTTAAAAAATTTATTACGTTCATAATCCATATGGATCTGGTGCATAATAAAACACGGCTAATAGCTGTGTAACGTTCTAATAACGCCGTAACTAGTGATTGGGAAAAGTGTGATTTTCAAAACAATGTCGGTATTGTCACTGTGACATACAAATCACCGTAATTTTTAGTCACAGCCAGTTAAAGATCTTTCGGGATACAGTAGAGCCTCTCTTATCCGACAGGTACGGGACCAAAAGTGTGCCGGATAATCGACAAGTTCTATAAGGAAAAATTTGAACCTAGACTTTGAAGAAAGGAGTACATTCGCAAACAAATTCAACGAAAAATATGTTTAGTTACGAATTAATTATTTTATGCATGTTTACACTACGCAAAAATCAAAAGAAATATTCAGTGAGATGGGAAAAAGTTGGTTATGTCTGACTGATTAAACTGCGTTTTACTTATTTTCGTCGCAATATGGGATAGAACGTCACGAATTACTGGTTAGTCAGTAACGAAAACATGCATTTTGTTACAGCAGTTGAGCGTGTGCTATGTTCGAGAAGCAACAACGAAACGAAATAAAGGTAACAATCGTCTGTCCAATTACCGAATCTACGCGGTTTGTAACAGTGAAGAGGGAAGTGAAGGAAAACAAAAATATCGAGCGGTTTATAATATAAATCCCGAGTAAGTTTACGAGTATTAAAAATTTAAATTTAAACGAAATATCAAAAATGGAAAAACACATAAGTGCAACAGAATCACCAGTTAAAAGGCACGTTTCAGTGTAAAGTGACTCATTTAATGGCAAATAAACACAACTTAATTCAGAGCACACATAGTAAATTAATTTATCTAACGGAGGTTAAATCATACACTCCCCGTCAAAATGAGCGCACCACATTTTCCAATAAAAAAACTGAAGAACTGAAAACCCATGTGTTTGGAATGGATATCGATAGGAGATCAAAGTAGGTTTTGCGAGTGTCACAGCTCTTAACTGTGTCACTTTTGTCTTCTCAGTTTTATTGCTATTTGCAATCGATTGAAAAAGCGCTCTCATTTACTTATTCAATAATTCAGTGTTCTATTTGTAAAACTTGTTGAAGGCAAAAAACGAACACGAAATTTTCAGAAACTCGTAACAAGGTCAATAACAAATACCACCAAAATTAAGATCGATCAAATAATTAAAATGATCCAACGACATTAATGATCGAAAACAAAATTTAAAATCAAGAAAGTCACACAAAAGCATAGCAAAAACATATCAATTACCAAAACAAAATCATCGAAACAAAAATTAAATCAATTGTCAAGTAAGTTATAAAAGAAAAGTTATACCAAAACAGAAAATATTCAATCGATCCCCAAAACAAAATCATCGAAACAAAATTTAAGAACCACTAATTTCCGAGTAAGACAAATCAAAAGAAAAATTGGAAAATGAAAGTCAGTTAATAAAATCGAAACAATACTTTATTTTCAATCAAAATCACAAAAAATAACTAATATCTAAGACCAAAAAACACTTAAAAACTAAAAAAATCTTAAAACAGCAAGAAATATAAATGAAATTATCAAACAAAATAACAAAAAATTAATCAAACTGTAAAATTAAATCAATAATAAAAAATCACACAAAACCTACAAAACTTAAACAAATTTAATGGAAAATTATAATTCTACAAACGCACAACTAGAACCACTAAAAGAAATAAAACAGACAACCAGAAATAAAAATGAAAAAAAATTAAACAAAAAAGTAAACAATTAAACCAATAGTAAAAAATCAATACCAAATTATAAATTTACAAATTTGTAGCTAGAATCATGAAAAGAAATAAAACAAACAATCAAAATATAATATAGAAAAAATTAACAATCAAAATAATGAACTTAAGAACTAAACACTTACACAACGTCAAAAATTACTATTCAACGTTAAGCAGTATATGACTGAGCACCAATATAAACCATCTAAACTCCACGACGCGTGATAACCAACTGCCATGATGACGCCACCCGCCGAAATATTCCTACGTGAACAATACCACGTCAACAAAACAACGACGACGAAGGTTCCCACGCGAGAAAAATGCAAATAACCATTTTCACCCCGAAATGCCCGGTCAACGGAATGCACGAACGCGTCAAGACCACCAAAGAATGCCCGGTCAGCTTATCTGAAAGACAAAGAATCTTCATCTACAAATTAAGGTGGCTACAGACGATTATATTTCTATTATATTCTTTATTACCATTTATTTACTTCTAATTCATATGTACATTCGTCTAATATTTTTAACATCACTTATAATCGATTGAACATGATGCTCCTGATTCGATCGCCCTGATTCACCTCAACCTTCCTTTCTCTACCTCGTAGTTCTTCTACGTGAACATCGTCACGATTCGATGACGTCTGTTCTCCTCCATTAAATAAAATTGCGACAGAAAAGTGAAGAAAGCATTCCAGGGCCCAGATTCCCCAACGGTGAGTTTTTTCCGGTGAACACCAAAAGACAAAACTCACCCACAGACATGGTGTGCACTTTCCTCTAAATAGCGATTCCGCAAGAGTGAATGAATTTACTGTGCTGAATGTATTTTCGATTGAGCTGAATGATGTACTGAGTTGTCGAGTTTGACATAATTTTCATTGTTTGCGTGTTGTGTAAATATAATGCTTTTCGTATAATAATAATAATAGTTAAAAATATTATTGTGGCGGTGAATTATTCAATAATACTTTTTCGAACAAACGGGAGAATTTATTAGGATATGGATCGTTATATAAAAATATGATTCGCAGAAGAGTGGATTGGAATAGAAGGTGAACATTGTATTATTGGTGTGAAAGGGATTTTTTGTGTAAAGTATGAAAATATTGTTTAATTTTTAGGAGGCGACTTCTACTGACAAGACGGAATCTAAGGGATACTGGATATCGGGAAGGGCTTTCCATTCGCAAAAATATTACCTACACACCTTAATTCTTTATCGATTGACTTTATTTTCAAAATTGTTTAAAATTGCTAGAAATACGAGACATAATTTTTAGTAATCTCAATTTAATTTGTTCTTTTTCTATACAATTCTCTTTGTCTTAATACTAATACCCTCCCCATTGAATTTAATCATCTATTTTTTAACAAGACTCCAAAAATGGCCCATTTTGCTCCTCGCTACGTTATGTTGATCAATCCATTATTAACTGCAAAAATAATATAACAAAAAATAGAAATGTATATATAAAAAATTCAAAAGTTTCATTTTCCATAATCCATAATGATTGTAAACTCATTTTGTTTATTTAAAACTTGCCAGAAGTTAGTCAGAATTGTTAAATTTAAAGCAAAATGGATACTATAAATTTCCAGTTGGAGATGTTAAGTGAAGATAGTGAAGGAAATGTAAATTTCATTTCATGGCGATTTAAATTAAACCTAGCACTTAAGTATAAAGACCTGTACGATATAGAAACCTGTGCAAGGACCAGACCAGCAGATAATATAGTCGCAGCTTTGTAAAAGAAAGATGTTGAAACTCAAACGTTGATAGGTTTAAATGTAAACAGTAAGATTGCGAATAAAATTGCAAATTGTAAAACTGCGAAAGATATGATCGACAAGTTAGTTAGTTTTTATGGTACAAAGACTGATGTAACTTTAGAAACATCCCGAATCAAATTCTTTACCTTTGAATATGATGAAAGTAAGTCAGCTGTAGGAAATTGTGTGTAGATTTTGGATCTCGCTCACGATTGTCGAGGCAGCCAGAACAGCAGTACACGCAGATGAGTTGTACCAAAAACTCTGAGCAGAGGCAATGAACCATGCAATCTTTACGATCAATCAGACTGGAACCAGCAACATACCAGGGAAGAGCCCGGCTGAACTTTGGTTCGGAAGACAAATGAAGATTGAGAAAATTGCGATCCTTTGGATGCTGACATTATGTGCTGCCACAAAAACAGAAGAGAGGCAAGATGGACAGAAAATCAGAAGAAGGAATTCTAGTTGGCTATGACATTGATTCACCCTGCTTTAGGGTTTATCTGAAAAGCAAGAGAGAAATCATCAGCTCAGACGATGTAATCTTCGACGAGGCAAAGATGAGACTGAGGCAAGGCACCGAACCTGAGACACAGGCACCAGAGGACACCCCGGTGAAGCAAGAAGAAAGCAGCAGTGGGGCAGACGAAGAAGATGAGGACTGGGGAACTAGAAAAAATACTGAGGAGTCAAGAGACAATGTAAATGAAACACCACCGCAAGAAGAGGAGTCAGGAAGGAGAATTCTGCGAGATCGTTGGACTTTGCAACCACCTCCGAGAATTAGGGATTGTGTTCTTGACTTCCGTCTAGGAGGAAAGAGCACACAAGTAGCCATGATTGTTGAAACGGAAAATATCCCGGTGAGCGAGGCACTTAAAAAAGAGAAATGGAGACGAGCAATGCAGGAGGAGTATGACTCATTAATGGAAATGAAAACTTGGAAGGTGGTGGTCTGTCCAGGAGGAGTGAAGCCGATCACTTGTCGCTGGGTACTTCGAGAGAAGGCAGACGGGAGTCTTAAGGCCAGACTTTGCGGAAACTTTCAGGCGAGTAGCCCGCCGTGCATCCATTCGCCTACTCCTAAGCTATGCAGCGTCAGAGAAAATGAAATTGGTATCGTCTTATGTGAAAATGGCATTCTTGTATGGGAACCTGGAGCAGGACGTTTATGTGAACCAACCTGAAGGGTTCAACGACGGATCAAGGAAAGTCTGCAAGTTGGAAGAGAGTCTTTACGGGCTCATATAAGCTCCACGGATGTGAAATGAAAGGGTCACCACACATCTTGAAGAGAAGATAGGCCTAATCAGCACAGATGATGACCCGTGTATCTACTATAACAAAGACAAGAGCATTATGCTCTCACTCTTAGTGGATGATGGATTGGTAGCTGGCAAAGATGAAGATGACATATGCGAACTCTTGGGTGAGATAAGCAAGGAATTTCAGATCACATTCAGCAAGAAAGCACAGGACAAGTTACCGTATTTGGGCATGGAAATCAAGATCGACCAGAATGGCATCTTCGTGAATCAGCCTCGTTACACAGAGAAGATCTTGAGAAAGATGAAATTCGAGCAGTGCAACCCAGCATCCACACCAATTGAGCCAGGAATAATCTCCAGAATGACAGACTCCAAGAACGATGAGCTACTTCCGGCGAACAACAACTATCGCGAAGCGATAAGGAGTTTGTTGTACTCGGCCACAATCACCAGACCAGACATCAGCTTCGCAGTGAACTACCTCAGTCGATTCTGCAACAAACCCATGAAGAGCCATCAGGTGATGGTGAAACGTGTTTTCCAATACTTGAAAGGGACCACGACAGCTGGAATTCACTTCGGAGGAGACAAGACACTTGTGGCCTACACCGATTCAGACTTTGGAAGAGACTCTGAAACAGGACAATCGACGAGTGGATTGTTGGTGATGACAGGAGGACTAGTAATCTGGTACTCACAGAAGCAGCGTCTGGTAGCGACTTCAACTGCAGAAGCCGAGTACCGAGCTGCGGTGTCGGTGATTGACGATGTGTGCTGGATCAAACGAATTGCACTGGAACTTGGTATCTTGGAAGTTGAGCAGGCGATTACCCTGTATGTCGACAACATGTCAGCCATACACATGTTACAGAATGTCCACGAAGGAAATACGACCAGAGGAAAGAAGCACATTGAGATACCACGAACGTACATCCAGCAACACATCGGCAACACCATGACACTGGAACACGTTGAGAGCAGCAAGCAGATCGCAGACATCCTCACCAAGCCACTCAACAGGGGAGTCTTCGAGATCCTCAGCTGTAAATTGATCAAGGAGGAGTGTTGGAATTGACCAATTTACAACTGGCCGAACCAATCCCAATCTTATCCCTATCCAACTTCGCACTTTACTTTGTTTGATGAATTTAGTTGGCGAACTTCATGTGACCTGGTGACAGTAAAAAGAAAGGGCAAAATTGTATAACGAGAAAACGTGCTTCAAAATTGTAATCTAAGTACATATTGTAAAACAATCCGTCAGCTATTTAGTAAGAGCTTTGTTTAATAAAGCTAGTGTTGAGAAACTGTTGAAAAGACTTAGTTTATTTCCATAAAAGAAACCCAAATCCACTGATTAATCTGATTAAACAACAGTTACCCTATTCTTCGTTACGTTTAATCGTTGAAGTTGATTAATATAACGTTTGATGGCTAGTCCTTCGCCTAACTCAACAATGTAATGTTATTTCCCTAATTTCTTGATAATTGATCCAGCTTTCCATTCGCTTTTGTTATTTAGGTAGAATTTCGCCTGGATTCCCTCCCTCATTCATATAGAGCGCACATGCGATCTGATATTTAGTTGCGATTTTGGTTCGTTGAGTGGTCGCAGAGCATCGAGTTTGATTCGGATTTGGCGGTTGAAATACATTTCAGCTGGTGTTTGCTACTCGTAAAGGAGTTGCCCTGTAGCGAAGTAAAATTTTCTGGACTTTTTGATTCAATAAAATTTTTTCGGTCGTCATTGGTTTTGATCGACTTTTCAATGTTTGGAGGTTTCGTTCGGCTAACCCATTGGTTGCTGGATGACCTGATGCAATAAATTTTTGTCGAATTCCATTCGTTTTGCAATATTCTGTGAAAAGTTCACTTGTGGAAATTGATGCATTGTCCGCTACCATGACAAATGTATATACATAAATGTATATATATGTAAATGTAAATGTATGAATTGCAAAAACTTCGTTTAGTAAGTTCATTGTTCCCTTCGGGACGGTCGGTTCCCTTCCAGGTGCAATAGCGTCTTGCTAGTTGTTTCATTTTCGTTATGCCCAGATGTTTTGAATGTAGTTCTTCTAGAACTGCTGCTTGAAGAGTTTTTGGGATAACAAGTCTGTCATCTTTAAAACGAATACCGTTGTTTAATGTATACTCGCTGTCCATGTTCGTTGTTTTCAGTTCCATCTTCAATTCCGATAATTCACTATCGGTTTCTTTACCAATCGTTTCTGATGTGAGGCCGTTTGATGATATTTCGAATACGTTGATGTTGCAAATTTGATTTACTTCTTCATTAGTTATCATATCTGAAGAGATATATTTTTGATTCATTGGTGCTCTAGAGAGATAATCGACGTTTATACATTCCGAGCCATTCTTATATTTGATTTCGTAATTGAATCCTGGTAAAAATGACGCGTAACGTAATGGTCGAGCTGATGTCATCTTTGGTAATTTCGATTGGCTATTGAATATTCTGGGGCCTTATTATAGAATACGAAGCGGATGAAAAAATTTACGAAGTCGGAAATTTTCAATTACCGAAAGCGACTTCGCATGTGTTCCTGCGAAGCGAATTGAAAAATTTAGGAAGTCGCAAATATGGCATTACCGATTGCGACTTCGGAAGTGAAACGAAACGGAAATTGAAACTTTTGTCGCTTTTATGTATTACCGAATACGAACAAATGCATTTCCGCTTCGCATTTCCTTTCGCCCGCACCTGAGAAGTCGCGAGTCAATTAGAAGTGAAAGTTAAGTGAAAGTTAATTCATCTATCTATCTACTCTAGATAGTTATTTGAAATATTTAATGTAATTTAATTTTTATTTATTCATTAGGTCGAAAATAACAACATGTAAACAATATGCTAAGCTTGTGAGCTTCTAAGACACCCACCCATGTTTGGCCAAAGGCGTGATAAACAAAATTGAAGGAACAATCGAAGCTAACAGGCTATGGAGTGAAGTAACTGAAGCTGGTGAAAAATAAGAAGGAGAGGTCAAAGACTGGAGGAGGACGAGCGAAACTATTTAGTTTTTCTCAATCAGAGGAAGCTATAATAGCAGTTTCAGACTTAGACGCGGAGGCCGGTCCAGATACTGTATCGTTCGCCAATAATAATAACGATACATTAATTTATGTAGTAGAAATCGAAGACGATAGCGAAGAAATCCCTGACAGAGAACGAATGGAAACTTTTACTTCTTTGGGGATGAGAACGACTTATCTTATCTATATAACTACAGACTAAAATACTAACTATATTTTCAATTTCCAAATAAACTTCTTAGGATATTGTTCCTGATGCTTGCTCCATCAATGAAAAAAATTTTTTCACCATCTCTTTCATTCACATCAGGAACACTGTCTTCTACGATTTCTGCTGCACAGTGACTCGCATCATTGTCATTTCGACAGTGAGAGAGCGAAGACCGCAGTCAAAGTGAATAATCAAGTAGTTTTTCTTTCAAGTTTTTCACTGGTGAATTCATCAATATTCTAAACACAATATTGCTAGTATTTATATCTACAATATTTATACTTATACTTACAATATCAACTACGTTATTAAATAATCAAACTGTGCTGAAAATCTTACACAAAGTGCACAGTGTACACAAAAAAAAACAAAAAAAAAAAAATTAAAAACCGCACAGCTGAACTACAAACTCTTTTTTGTTTGTATTGTGATGACAGCTAGTTGTGATCCCGCCCACTAACGGGTGGAGCATAGCGTGGCCAGCAATAAAAAAATCTTTCTCCAGCGTATCTTGGTACACACCTTACCAGGTGCAAGTTGTGTCTGGTGCAATAATTTCAATTATGATGAGATCCTTTTGGTGAAATAGGTGGCCTGAATCGAACTCCTCCAAAAGAGAAATCATCCACGGCAGTTCCGCCTTCACCCAGTCCAGTCCAGAGGAAGCCTCCCAGCATGTCGTTGGCTCCTGAACAACCTTCTAGTGTCTCCAATCTCAATAGAGTACAAAAAACCAGTGCGGCTAGCACCCAGACAGGGATCGACCGTTACACCGTCATGAAGCGCAAACCTTCGAGTCCGGCTGATTCGGCGAATAGTGCGAAGAAACCCAACTCTGACATCCACTTGAACAATCGTTTCGCCTTACTTGCGGACTGTGTCGAGGCCGATGATAACGTCACTGTCAAACAAGCGAAACCAGCTCCGCTATATCTACGTAAACTCCCAATGCAAGCGGTCATAGACCTAATACGATCGATAGTAGATCAAAAGTGCTTTGTTTGCACAAACTTGAAACGAGGTCAAATTAACGAAGTTAAGGTTCAGCTAGACAAAGTAAACGACTACAGGAAAGTCGTCGATGTGCTCGACGAGAAACAAGTCGATTAGTATACGTTTCGACTTAAAGAAACGCGGGGGCTCTCCGTAGTGATCAAAGGCTTTGAAAGGGATATGGAGCCAAAGGAAGTAAAAGAGGCGCTTATTGAACAAGACTTCAAAGTGCAAAGCGTCTCTCAAATTTTTAATAGATTTAAAATCCCACAGCCGCTATTCAAGATCGAACTTGAACCTCTTAAATTGAAACAAGGTCAGGTGCACCCCATATACAATCTCACTCGTCTTCTGTACCGAGTGGTATCCGTTGAGAAACCACATAAACGCTCTGGTCCAGTACAATGCCACAACTGTCAAGAGTACTCACACACAAGAGGCTACTGCAAGCTCCCTTCGGTTTGTGTAGTTTGCAGCGGGTTACATAGTTCAAAGCAATGCCCAAAAGAGAAAAACGACGAAACGGCGCGTAAATGTGCCAACTGTAAAGGACCACACACGGCCAACTATCGTGGCTGCCCGGTGTACATTCAACTGAAGCAGTCAAATAGTACTCAGAGGCAGAAACTAGAACCTGCTCGAGTAATTGACCAGGCGCAGCAAACCCAAAAATTCGAACAACTGCCTGTTCCACAAAACACCGAAAATAGTCACACTCACGCTGAATCCTTAAACTTCCAGCCAAAAAGATGTATACACCCTCCCTTATCCTCCAATCAACCCCAAACACCACTGCCTCCAACATTCGAAACAACAATGCAAAAATACATGGAGCAAATGATGCAAATGATGGCATCTATGCAAACAATGATGAATCAATTAATCCATATGAACCAACAAATGTTAACGTCATTAGTGCAATGTCCAAAATAAATAACTTGAAAATCTGCTATTGGAATGCAAACGGTGTCCATTCAGCGCAAAATGAAATAAAGCACTTCATCAACGACAATCAATGAAACACACCTCACCCAAAACTATTACTTCAAAATAAATGGCTACGCGCTTTATGAAACCCGCCACCCTGATGGCAAAGCGAGAGGGGGTACAGCAGTGCTCATAAGACAGGACATTCCACATTATCAATGGGACTATCAGAGCTCACCAAGTCTTCAGGCCACATCAATTTGTGTTGATGGGAAAGAGGAGAAGATCGTACTATCGGCTGTCTACTCTTCTCCAAATCACAACTTAACAAGTGACGAACTGAAAGAATTCTTCTCTAAACTAGGACATCGGTTTATAGTTGCTGGCGATTACAACTCGAAACACACACACTGGGGTTCCCGTTTGACCACTACTCGTGGCAGGATCTTACACAAGGTCATACTGGATTGTGGGTACGACTTCTCATCTTGTGGAACACCAACGTACTGGCCATCGGATGCAAACAAGCTGCCAGACCTGTTGGACTTTGCAGTTACGAAGAACGTCTGTAGATGGAAAATTCCTAGGACCAGGACTCTGTTATACCTATCATCGGATCATTCTCCAATCATCCTCGAATGCTTCATGGACCGGGAGGTACACCAATCTTCAAAAAATTTTACCAATCGTTACACTAACTGGAGGAATTATAAATCCCTTATTGCATCCAACATTATCCTGAGCCCTCTGGACAACGAGCAACAAATCGATAGAGCCGTTAACGACTTCACCAATACGCTTCTGGAGGCAGCGGTACTCTCAACACCTGCAAGTAAGAAACATGGAGCCACCAAGACAATTTCAGCTGCTGGCATCAGGAAGGCAGTAGCTGAAAAGAGGAAATGCAGACGTCTATGGCAGAATAACAGATCCCCCGAAACGAAACATCTCTACCATCAAGCCCAAGGAAATTGAAGGTCGTCCTGCAAAACGATAGGGAACACAACTTGGCTCGATATCTTAGTAACCTCTCTCCTAACCAGGACACTCACTATTCGTTATGGAAGACAACTAAGAAATTGAAACGACCTCAGATAGCCGTGCCCCCGATTCGGAACTCTAACGGAGGCTGGATTAAAAGCGACGAAGACAAAGCAACTGCATTCGCTGACCATTTGCAAAAAGTATTTACGCCAAACCAATCAACGTCTGATCAAGAACTAGAGTGTCCCTTGCTGCCCAGTGGGACTAAATTAAAAGTTAAACATAGCTTAGTCAAATACATAATTAAAAATCATATTAATTTAAAAAAATCACCCGGCCATGACGGAATTACGGGCCAGATGATCACCGAACTCCCTGCTGAAGGTACGAGGCATCTGACCCGGTTACTGAATGCGATGTTAAACATAGGTTACTTCCCTAGTTCATGGAAGTTATCCACAATCATCGTAATTCCCAAACCGGGGAAGGATTCCCACAAGATCGACTCATATCGACCAATCAGCTTACTGTCAACCCTATCCAAAGTATTCGAGAAAGTAATATACAATATGATAATTGACGATATTAACAAACTATTGCCCGATCATCAATTTGGATTTCGAGCTAAGCATGGTACCGTCGAGCAAGTGAATCGGTTAGTAGAAGAGATTCGTGGCGCCTTTGAGGAGAGGAAATACTGTTCTGCCGTATTTCTTGATGTGGCCCAGGCTTTTGACAAAGTGTGGCACGAGGGCCTGCTCTACAAGATCAAATGCCAAATACCCAAGATCTTCAACATCATGACTTCGTGTATCTTGGGAAGAAGATTTCGTGTCAAATTCAATCAGAAATTCTCCACTGAGAGAGAGATCAACGCCGGCGTACCACAAGGGAGCGTCCTCGGGCCTTCGCTGTACCTTTTATTCACGGCAGATCTGCCACTCTCATCGGAAACACTGACATCGACGTTTGCCGACGATACTGCTATTATAAGTAGCCATAAAAATAGAAAAATCGCTTCCCGAGATCTTCAGGAGCACGTTGCTAAGGTCGAGAAATGGATGTCAGACTGGCGAATCCGCGTGAACGATTCCAAATGTGTGCATGTTACGTTCACCCTAAACAAGCAATCGTGTCCGACAATACTGCTCAACGGTGTTGCTGTCCCGCAACATAATGAAGTCAAATACCTAGGTGTTCACCTGGATCGTCGCCTGACATGGAGGAAACACATCAACTCAAAAAAGCAGCAATTAAAACTTAAATCGACCCTAGTCTACTGGCTTATAGGACCGAGATCACGACTCGAATTCGACTGCAAACTTCTTCTGTACAAGTCGATTCTTAAGCCCATATGGTTTGACGGCTGCGAAATATGGCAAACGGCATCATCATCTAGCATCGAAGTAATCCAGAGGCAGCAAAACAAAATCTTACGGGTGATTACTGGGCCCCCCTGGTACATTAGAAACCATACCATCCACAAGGATCTAGGGATACCCACTGTGAAAGAAGAACTGCTGAAGGCCAGGCAACGGTACGCTATTAAGATCCTCAATCATCCGAACAAACTGGCCCGTGGACTGGGTCAACGCAGCAATAGTCGACTTAAAAAAAAATATTTAACTTAATCTAGATTTACTCCAGAGTTACGACTCCACAGGTCAATTAATGTTAAAGTAGTCTTAAGATTTGAATTCAACAGTATACTAAGAAAATGCTGAACCTAAAGTAGCGTAAACAACGTAGATGTGCTCCAGCACTCGCTTAACCTATACTATTTGTAAGAATTGACTCAAACAGAATTGTTGAAAATGTTGAAATCAATTATTGTTATATCCATCAGGATGATTCAATAAAAAATCTTTCGAATAAAAAAAAAAAAACAGTGACTCGCTTTATAGTGAATGCATATATTGTGTAAGGCATAGCTTGCGTTGACTATTTGAACTGTCTTCTGTGGCCTATAGTGCATCATTCTTGCACCTAGAAGGCAACGAAATCTTCCTATGGTTCTCTCCACAATATTCCGTGCCTTTGCATGTTTTGTGTTGAATTGCGCTTGCAAGCTTCCTTGAACTGCTTTGCAATATGGTGAGATAAGCTACGATTCACGCGGGTAGCCGGAATCACCTGAAATTGTTGCATTTTGATGTGAAAACGACTTTCTTCTCGTTGTGTATGTACATTGGTAGCCAGTCTAACATTCATGTGCCACAAAAAACCGTCATTTTACAATCGCTAATAACTACGAGACTAATAACGTGATAAGGACGGTTGAGGTCACAGTGGATAGAACATGTTTATACGTATGTATTGGGTGGCAGTTGTTTTTCCGGTGACGTTATCGGGCTAGTGTAATCATCCACGCGTGATTATTGTTATAAAACGTTGTGTGAGATTATTTATGAATGTAGCGTGAGAACGCGTAAAGCTAGGACATTGATTGGGGTATCAATATTAAGCGCATGGAAAGAGCTACCAGGACCTGAAACAATGGAAAATTCTGCGAAATATAGGAAAAAATCGTTACGAATTTTAAAACCGAACAAATATGGAAGATATCGTCTCAAATGAGGTGTAAATATGCACCGAATTATAAAAAACTCAAATTTGAGAAAACCCGAATCAAAATAAATAGAGCGTGAGAGCTACGGTGGCATCGAAGAAGAAATAAGAAAACAGCGAAAAAAAATTAACTTGTGAGTTATCTATTCTGTAACCGTACAACTCTCCATAACAATTGTAATTAGTGGTTTGATAATAAGAGTACATATTGGTACAAAAATTTTGTTGTAAGTTTTTTGACGTTAAAACGTCTTTTCGCTTGTTAAGTATACTGATAGCCAGTCAAACTTTCTTGCGGTGCAGTATACCGTCAGATTTCAATCGCCAATAGCTTCGAGGCTAATAATGCGATAACAACTGTCGAGGTCACAATGGATAAAGAATTTCTGTACGTATTTATCGTGCAGCGTAAAGTTATAAATTAGTGTAGCGGGAGAAAGCGATCATGTAGGACCTTCGTTCGGGTGTCATTGTAAGAAGTTAGAGAAGACATAGCCGGTTTTAAAGTAAAACAATAAAAATAATGGCTAAAGTATTAGTTAAAATCTGTATTAAATTGAAAATTGGAAAAACAATAATATACATCGGCCCATGTCAGTCGTAAATATGGGCGTAATGGAATAAAATGCAAATCAAAGAGAGCTTGCATCAAATCGTATTGTAAAAATCCTAAGGTTTCCAGTGCCGAGTAAATGTCAGAGCTACGGCAACATTGAAGGAGAAATGAAAAAGGCACGAAAAAATAAGCATGTGATTTATCTTTTCTGTCACCGTATTACTCTATATAGTCATTGCATAAAAGACATTGATTTAAGTACATACTAATAAGAAACACTCATTATAATTTTATCCCAAAGTTTTCACGGAAAATCTACGGCGCGGACCTTGACTGGGCCTTTCTTTTTTTTTGTTATTATCTTCGCAAAATTGCAAAAAGAACACTCACCTAATATCCAATTATTGTGATCCGAAGAGCTTGATCTGACACTTTCTAAGTGCCGTCGTGGAGCGCTTAGACTCCATACCAAGGAGTCATGCGAACTGCCTCCATACCTTGCATCAACCGCGCGAATTTGCATTTAATGGTCTCAGAACTATTAATTTTAAATATGCTAGTATTTTGAATTTCACGTTTGATTTTTAAACATACTATCATTATACATACTGAAAATAAGGACATTAATAGTAAGGAAAACATTTAAAAGTGAATATTTTTTACCATCACAATCTAACGCTTGTAATTTTGAAATCAAAACTTCAAACCAAACAAACGTAAACAAACTACGTTCCATTACGCGGAATTTTTTGGAAACGAAACATCCGATAGTGAAAGGCGAATAGTCGAATTCTGTAACATTATTTTCGCTTCGCAACTAGATTCGCTTCGCATTCGATAATAAGGCCCCTGGTTAACGGTTGATTATCAGTTACCAAAATATTTTTTTTTCCCGTAGAGGTACGTATAGAAATGATATACTGCGAATATAATTGCTAGTGCTTCTCGATCTAGTTGAGAGTAATTCTGTTCAGCTTTTGATAAGGAGCGTGAAGCAAACGCTATTGGTCGTTCTTCGTCATTGATGATATGTGCCAATACTGATGCTATACCTTATAGGCTTGCGTCTGTCGTATGTGATATCGGTAGATCCCCGTCAAATGGTACTAATACTCGATCGCTTGCGATTTCTTGTTTATGGTTTTGAAAAGAGATTCGGCAATCCTTAGACCATTGAAATTTTGCACCTTTCACTAACAATCTTCTAAGTGGATATGTAACTGTTGATACGTCTCGCAAAAAATTTTGATAAAATGTGACCATTCCTTGGATGTTGTATTTTCTAAATTGCTTCGATTTTTGATTGTGCCTTCATAATTTTATCGTTCTCGATTACATGTCCTGGATATTCGATTCTTTCTTGGAAGAATACATATTTTCGTTGGTTTTAGTGGATATCATATTATTTTAAACGTGTTAAACAGTTGATCAGATCTCGTTCGCAATCTTCGTTTGTTGATCCATGTACTACGATTGTAAGAGGGATTTTTATATGTTCGAGAGCTTTTCTGGACTTTATATATGTAAGAAAGAGTTTCAAATCGAGTAGCGCCAAGGTCAACTTTTTGATAACTTGGATTCGTAAGTGATATGGTACTAATTTAAGTAAAATTGATCTCTTAATAAAAATGGATAAACAAATCATTGTTTATGCTCGTACTTTGGCAATTTTTGCTGGACAGGGAGCATAGGGTCATTTTCGTAAACTCAGCAAAAATGCTGGTGGTCCAAGTCATAATTCTTTTTGGTTCATTCTTTTGTTGGTTTCAGACTACACAGTTGGGAGATTTAAAGTCAAAATTTATTACTTTTGAAGTTAAAACTTACAAGTGAAGTCAGGTGAATTAAATTTAAACAGGTGAGTCCACTCACTAAGTTTTAAGATCATGTGTGAGTCTTTTCACTAATTTTTGAGTTTCAATATGAGTTCACTCGCCGAGTTTTATTGATTCATTGGTGTGAGAGTGGATTTAGGTGAATTAGTTGTTCAGGTGTTATGCCTACGACAAGTGTGACCAAAGAAAAATGATGTCCAGTAGTGGATTATTAAAGTATTTGGCGGTGTGCATTCTTTTCCATGATCCAGGTCAGGTTGGTGCTCTCCTGCACCTGATATAATGTTTAATTCTTCCTATTGGGTTGGTGTTCTCCCATAGCTTTTATTTGATGGTCATGTGGTTGGTTTTCTCCTCATGAACATATAAGTTTACCTTTAATTTGTGATCACACTTTCGAACCGAATGGGAACGTATGTGTTTTGCTAATGTGAAGATTTTCCCTCGACTCTTTGTACCGTTGTAGGAGAAAACCTCACAATTGTTACCTTACTTCTGAACACAATTAATTCTTTGATTGTCAGACAATTCTTTGTTTTCCATACACTTATTCATCTAATACAAATTACAAGTTCCTCTTAATCTAAATTTGACTATTACTACTCGCTCGCTCTTTATTCACGGAGTTCACAAATTTGTTACATCCTACCGACATTCGCCCTGGGTTGTACCTGGCCAGCTTCTTAGCCTGGCGTCTTCGATCGTTATGCAATTGTTGGAGCTCTTGCTCTATCCTCGCTCGCTGCCCACGACCCACAGCCAGAAGGAGTTGACGCCGCGTCTCCTCGATGTCCGCCCGGAATCGCACCTCTTTGCCCGTCCGTTTCTTCGGGGGTGTATCCGGTAACACCGGATTGGTTCGCTGGTTCTGCGGCCCCTTTTTCCTCTCTTTGTATTCTTCTATCGTGAGAGGCCGGGGTCTAGCCTTGGGATTACGTAGCTCTTCTTGCAATTGTTGCCTTTTTTCACTCACTAGGGGAGATTTGTCCAGTGAGTAGAATGTTATTGTGCCCCATAGGCTCAAAGAAGCGGAGAGGCTAAGAGCTCTCATCCGCTAATTCTGAATTATTGATGAGGGCTGCATACTTACTTTCGGCTTACTGGTAGTTGGCTTCAGTCTTCTCTGGCTGATCTTCCTGCTTCCGGCCTTCTGGTAGTTGGCTTCCCTAGCTGATCGTCTGGTCGGCTGAATTGCTCCTCTCGTCTGTTTCCAATCGACTGCCTCTTCTCTAATTTTCCTTGTCTATTTATTCTCATTTTTCCTTACACCCCAATTCCCACTCTGTCAATTTTTCCCTGAAATTATTGTTGTCCCAATTTTCCAATTTCACACTGCGTTTCCCGAAAATGCATTTCCGCACATTCCATTTAAGTGGGTCAATTCGGTCGTTCCAGTCGACATTCGGTCACGTTGATTCGGTCACGTTGATCGTTCGACCTGCTGCTGCCCTCTAACGATGACTAGTTTAACGAATTTCTATTACGTTTAGTACTGATTTGTACTAGTCGCCTATTCGTATTCGTGTACTAGTCTCGATCGTGACATGTGACGTTTCAGTGACGTGGCGTGTAGCTGCCATGCGGATGATGGGTAAGTATTTGTCTTATTATTAGTAATATCCTTTCTTTTTAGAATCTTTTACTGTGACAGGATGTTCATCACATTCCTCCCCTCTCTCGAGGACTCCCCAGGGACAAAAGTGTTGTGGTGGGTGTCTTGATTATCCGTTTTGATTGGAGTTGGTGTATGGTGTTGTTGTAGGTTAGGAAATAGTTGATGGAGGCTCCCTTTTTTGGGAAATTACTCGTAAAGAATACCCTGGATGGCCTCGATGTTTGGATTACTGTTTGTTGAACTACTTTGGATTTTTGTTGGTTGGAACTTACTTTGTAGGACTTTGAGGGTTGTTTCAGGCGTGGACGAAGTTCGGTATTACTTCTCTAACTTTTACTTATTTCTATTTTAGGTTTTACAAAAGTGTTACCTAGATTTCCTCATTCCCTAACTAATTTCTATCTCGCTTAAATTCCCTAATTCCCTAAACTAATCTAATTTAACCTATCGAAAGTGTGTTACAACAATGATCTTATCTATTCCTATGCTTAGCTGACATTATGCCTAACCTTAGTCCTTGTGTTTCTTGCCCACAAGATAGCTTACATTTACGTGCGTTTATGTTACTTACATTTCATCGCTAGTACATACTTTTTTCAAAACATTAACCATTATATTATTACAGTGTTTACGGAATTTTAAATGTTACATTTCTCTTAAATACCTTTTTGTTATGCGAAATTTATTTTCCATGACATTTATTTCCTTTACATATTTCTGTTACATATTATATTTATTTCTTTTACATGTTTCCTTTACATATTTTCCATTACATTTATTCTCTTTTACATATTTCTGTTACATATTACATTTATTTCTTTTACATGTTTCCTTTACATATTTTCCATTACATGTATTCTTTTTTACATTACATTTATTCCCTTTACCTCTACTTCCTTTACGTTTCTTATGTCCTATATTAATTTTGATCTGTCAATTACAATTGTTTTATCTTAGGGTTTATAATTCTTTAAATATTTACTTAAATCTACTTTGTTGTTTCTTTTAGTATTAAGGATACTATATTTCTTCATGGGTGCGGTGACCAAATTCTTCTCGGTTTTTCTGCTGGATATTCGTAGGTCCGCCTGTCAAGTAAGTCTGCTCTTTTCCGTTCAGGTACAGTTAGTGGTTCTCCTCTTAACGTTGCTTTTTCTAACTTCCTTCTCATTTTAGAAATTTCACAAGAGGCCTTAAACATTTGATCAACCTCTGAACTAGGTTGTTCTTCCTACTGTGGCTCGTCCAGTTTTAGTTGGCGGCCTCTTGGAGCGCTCCTTCCCAGCTAGCTTGGGTCAGTCCCAGCTCATGAATTTCAATATTCAGGTCCTTGCTCCTTCCTTCGTCTGACAAGTTTTCATAGTTTTTTACCGCGGTTGTCTGGATTCCTTGACTCTTTGTAGTTGCGGACTTCGAATTAATTTTGATGGATATGTCTGTGACATTTGGTTCAGCGGCGATGGTTAAAGCAGCTTTATCTGATAGTAACCTTGCCGGAATGAACTTTGATGATGATATCAGCGCCATTCGGTTCAGTGTGGATGGTCACCATGAGTTTGGCTGCATCATCTCCTGATCGTCTGTGGTTTCCGGACATCGTGACCTGGTATTTAATGTTAGGAGTTTAGTCTAAGTGCAGGGGTTTTTGTTTTTTTTTGTTTAGTTTATGGTTATGGGATTTTGTTATTCGCGGTTTATTCTTTTTGTTCGGGTGCCCCAGGAGTTGGCTTCTCTGCAGGAGTCTGTTCCCTATTCTCGTTTTCTGTAAGTACTTGTTCTCCCCTCGGTATCGTTATGGGCATAGAGACTATCTGTACTCGACGGTGGTGGGCGGCGACTTCTATTTGTACATCTTCCGTACTTGCGTATCAGTATGCTAACGATTATGACCACCAATAGACCTCCCGTTACTCCGGTTGTGGTGTGTAACTGAATTTTTCGTGGCCGGTTTTGTTGGCTTTCCGTGATTTTCGTGTCTAGGTCTTCGAGTGTGTTGCTTATTCCCTTGAAGTGATCATTTACTGCTGCGGGATGCAAGATTTCCATCCGCGTTTCCGTTTTTCGAGGTTTAATCGGTACTCGATAGCTGGAAAAGTCTACGGTCGGTGGTAGAATTTCTCCGGGTTGATGCATATTTAGTGGCTGTATTTCCGTAATTCGGTATGGTAGTGTGTATTCAGCTAGATGGTACACACATTTATGCTTCAACTCCACTATGCCCAAACCAATTAGTTGACAGGTCTGTTCTTGGCTCTCACATTGGCTTATGAGTGGGGTCGGTTGTTGCACCCAATAAAGCCAAGCGTTATCCTGATGCATAGGGATAAGCACGGGTCCCGCGTTTATCAATACGCGTATCTGACAACCAGTTGGTATTTGGTCAGTGCCTCGGAACAATGCTGATGTGCAATCGGTGCGTGTTGGTTTCGCTAGAACTGGATCTCCATGGTGACAAACGCTGTAGGTAGTGTTCACTTGGACGCATTGACTTTGATAGTCTAATTCAGTTAGTCCGAAGTTCTGTTGGGACCTACTGGTGTTTAAGAAATATGTGGTCCCGATGTCGTACACGTAGTATGAGTTGTGCCCTGAATCTATCGGTGTCGTGTATATCCTGTTCAAGGTATATAATTGGCCTTCCAGTGATGGTAGTTGGACCTGTATGAGGGTGCCTCCCGGGCTTTGTTCATAATCTACACTGGCAATCTTTTGTAGCGTGATCTGGTCCATGAATGTTTTTCTTCCCTGTTGGCTCTCAAGTGCCTTGGCAAAAACTTCCAGAATTTGTCTGGTTTGTAGTAGCAGTGGGCTAAGTTCCCGTCGGTTGAGTGCTTCCATGACTATAAATAAGTCCGTTATCTCTAAATACATCTGCTGTAGTTCCGCCATCATGAATAGTATTACTTCGTTGAGGTCTAGGCGTACGTGTATTACGTGGAGTTGGTCGGAATGCTTGTCTATTTCCCCTATCTTGGAGTTGAAAAGCTCGACCTTTTGTGTCAACTTATTTTGTCTTATCGTCATCTCTTCGTTGGCTTTACTCATAGCCTTTAGGGTGGTTTTCATCACTGTGACTTGCTGTTTTGCTAAATCCAAAGTGGCTTTCGTGTTATCTTCCAACTCTGCTAACTTCTGATGAATGTGTTCCGAGTCTACGCTGTCCGTGGTTCCGAAGATGCTTTTAATTATTTTTCCCCCTAAATTTATCAGTTCTCGCTTGGTTCGGCCGTGCGGTGTTAGCGTAAAATCTGCCTTGTCCATAAGCTCGCGTATTTGTTTCACTCGTTTCCTGATTTCACTTTGCCAGTGATAGCAATACTCTTCCCCGACTTAGATGCCCGTGTTATCGCAGAGGTGATGGAACGCGGTTTCACATTCTGCGAGGTATGTCAGGTGTAGTTCCCACGTTGGTTTTGGTAAACGGGTTACGATGGTACAATGGTCGCGATAAATCTGCACTTTTCTGAGAGGCTCGAACACTACTCCTTTACGGGTAATCGGATGTATCTTGACCGGTGCTAGTTGAGTTGTGGCTCCCAATGTCAGTAGCGTGATTGGAAGGAGCATTTCTGGAAAGACAGAGCTAGTTTTAGTGAAACAGTTTTAACCTGTTGTTATGAACGCGTCGTTTTCGTTTCCCTATCATTATAGCACTATTGACCGGGCTGTTTATGGCTACCACTTTGTATGGCCCTACCCAGTGTTGTATCAGCTTATTCTTTCGAGCCGCGTTTCTCAGTAGCACTTGATCTCCTAGGTGAATTTTCAGCGGATTGGTCTTTTGATCGTAGTATTCCTTCGACTGAATTTTACCCTCTTCCAAATTCTTTCGGGCTGTTTGGTAGGCTCTTTGGAGCTTATTTCTTAGGTGTAAGAAGTAGCTCTCATGGTCATACACCGGTTGTGGTTCTTTCTTTAAGTTGTTGGGCAGCGAGGCGGAGAACCCGTATAAACAGTCCATGGGTGTTAGTCTTGTAGTGGCGTGCATGCTGTTATTTCGGACGAACATGGCTGTCCGTAAATGCTCATCCCAATCCGTTTGATTATCATCAACGAAATTCCTCAGATATTCTACCAAAGGCCTGTGGGATCTTTCTAATGCACCGTTGGCTTGTGGATGATACGGCGTTGTTTCGAGTTTCCGTATCCGGAATAACACACTTCCTTGAACATTTCGAAAGTGAAATTTGCCCCTTGATCTGTGATTAGTTTTTTCGGTATCCTATACCGACTTATGATTTCTTCTACAAACGCTTGGGCTACTGTTTTTGCCTCCATATTTGGTAACGGTACGACATCCATGAATCGGGTGAGATCATCCTCAAAGCTTAGAATGTACTTGTTTCCGCGAGGCGTTTCTGGTAGTGGCCCTACTAGATCCATGTAGACCTTGTCGAACGGTTGCTAGGCTGTGTCCGTTATGACCATCGGCTCCTTATGTTCTCTGCTTAATTTGTTTAGCTGGCACTTCTTACATTTCCGGATATACTTCTTGATGTCTTTCAGCATTCCCTTCCAGCTGTATTCCCTTTGTAACCGGTGGTAGGTCTTGAATACCCCTTGGTGACCTCCTAGAGGTGCATCATGACAGTCTCTTAATATGGTTTCCATATCCTGAGGTTCCGTTAAAATTCTTATGTGCGGCTTCTCCCGTTCGGGGGCTCGATGTAATAATTCAGGCTCGACTTGTTCTGTCGCTGGTGGGGCGTCCATTTCCTCCTCTTCCGGTTTTTTCCCTTGTTCTTTCGCCTGTTTTCGCGTGGTTACTAGTATATCGTAGGGGATCCTACTTACGGCGTCCGTGTTGTTGCTTTTTCGACCTTCTTTGTACTCTATCTCGAACGTGAAGTCAGATAGTTTATGCCATAGACGTAAGATTCTGCTTGTTTGGTTTTTTATTCGTATGGCTCCTTTTAGTGGTTTATGGTCGGTAAAGGCTTTGAATGGCCGCCCATACAGGTAACACCTGAAATTCTTGACGGCCCATACAATGGCCAAGGGTTCTCGTTCTATAGTGGAGTAATTTCTTTCGGCTGCATTTAGAGTTCTACTCGCGTAAGCTATTGGCTTTTCTTCATTAGGTGGATCCATCGCTAGTACTGCTCCCAGCGCTTCTCCACTAGCATCCGTGTATAGCTTGAACGGCTCTTTGAAGTTGGGGTACCTGAGTACTGGCGGACTTATCAACTTCTCCTTGAGGTTGTCGAAGGCTCTTATGCAACTTTCATCCCAAACGAATCTCGTGTCTTTCCTCAATAGCTTATTGATAGGTGCCGCTATTTTGGAGAAGTCCGATATGAATCTCCTATAGTAGTTGGCTAACCCTAGGAACGATTGTACTTGGCGGACGGTTTTAGGCGTCGGGAAGTCTCTGACGCTGTCCGCCAAACTCGGGTCCGGCTCCACTCCTTCTCTTGTGCATTTGTGACCAAGATATATAATTTCCCTTTTTAGGAAATTGCATTTTTCCACATTTAGCTTGAGGTTATGGTTTCTCGACCGTTCTAGTATCGCTCGTAATTTTACTTGATGGTCAGTTAAATTCCTGCCGTATACAACTATGTCGTCCAGGTACACGAAGCACTGCAATCCTTGTAAACCAGTTAACACATGGTTCATGAGTTGCTGGAACGTTGCTGGTGCTCCTTTCAGTCCGAACGGCATTCGTTTAAAGGCGTAATGCCCGTAAGGAGTACTGAAAGCGGTTTTATCCCGGTCTTCTGGTTTCATTGCTATCTGATGATAGCCGCTGGCGAGGTCAAACACCGAGAAATATCGGGAATTCCCTAACTGGTCCAGGATATCTTCGATCTTGGGTAATATAATTTCCTTATTATTATACAAATCATGTACATAGCTCCCTGGAGCCTCTGTATATAATTAAACAATATTTTTTGGACCTACTACTAATAATCAAAAATTTACATGGCGAGATAATTACAAAACATTAATGAAACAATTGTCAAGTTATAAACAAGAATCAAGCACAAATTTATCCTACTTTCTTACATTCTGTAAGACATATACTCTAATTTAGCTAAAACGTCATTGTCATATTTCAAATAAATAAATAAATATATAAATAAATAAATAAATAAATAAATAAATTAATTAATTAATAAATAAATAAATAAATAAATAAATAAATACATAAATAACTAATTTACTACAATGACTACTATAAAGACTAAAAAACAATCTTACCTAATTTAGCTAAGATATCGAAATTGTCAATCTTTGGCAATGTAATTCTGTGGTCAAGACTATCTTATTCCTAAAAAAACTACTGTGTTACTCTTCTTAGGAGAAGCTTGGCTGTATGAGATGCAGCTGCCATCGAGCAATTTAGAAGGAGGTGCTCTACTTGTCTACTGCATATTCCCAGCTGTTGTAGGTATTTTTGGCACTCCTTCATCGTACTGGTCTGGATCACTTCCCCAAAGGCTCCAATAAAAAAGACCCCGAGTTTTGCCGGGCCCTGGTACATATTTGATAGAACGTCCTTGAGGATATGATCCGTCCTGATCTCCTTTAGGTTTTCGGGGGTTACTTGGATTTTTGAGTTTTTGCTGTAGCGTGCAACTTTTAATTCTTCCTGGCTCCTAATTGACTGCAGATGAGCGACTGCTACCTCATATATGTGGATTTCATTTGGGTTGGATAGTATGACCACAACATCAGGACGGTTGTGGTATAGCCTCGGCTCTGTTTGGAACTTCATACCAGCCCTTAATTTCAAGTTCCTTCCCCTGCATTCGTAGTCCGCATATATGCTCGCCTTCCTTGGTTTAAGTTGGGCCATCACTTCGAGAGGTGCACCCATAGCAATTAAAATTGCTTTCAATAATTGGTGCACTACCGCATCATGTCTATACGTGTAGTCAGGTACCAGGCAGGATGACGATACATGGTACGCCGTTTCCACGCTGTTACACCCCATTCTACAGCTTCTTCGTGCGTTTGGATCCGCTACCACTCCATGGATCTGCTCCTCTCCTGCGGCTCGTAGAATAGTCAGCATCCAATCGTCCATGAACTGCGAGTGAAATGCTGTGATACTAATTATGGTCTTGTCCGCCTCCACCAGTCTCCAGTAATGCATGTTCCTATCCTGTTGGAGGCACTCCCTTTGTCTATTTGCAATGATAATTGCAATGCTTTGGCTGTAGCTCTTCAGGTCTTCTCCCACGTCCATGTTCGGCAGTTCTATATTATAATCGTCAAGAATGGCTTCTGCATCGGAGATCAGGTTTCTCCATCCTGAATTTCTTAATCGTTTGTACCTATTATGGATAGATACCATTTCAGGATGGTTCGTCAAATATATGTGTTTTTTCACATATTGTATCTCCGTCTCCAGTCGGATGGATTTAAGGCCTTATCCACCCCAGTCCATTGGTAAATACGTTCCGTTCCTGGACGTCGTCTTCCCTTGGAAGGTTTTTACAATTAGCAGTTTCCTAATTTTCTTGTCAAGGTCGTCACATCTTTTTAGAGTCGTAGCTCTCCTCTCGCGAGGGTAGAGATTCCCCGTTACATACACGACAC
Source organism: Chrysops caecutiens (assembly GCA_963971475.1). Taxonomy (NCBI): domain Eukaryota; kingdom Metazoa; phylum Arthropoda; class Insecta; order Diptera; family Tabanidae; genus Chrysops; species Chrysops caecutiens. The sequence goes on along the minus strand of OZ020567.1, from coordinate 53,807,907 downwards.
TTGGAATTATGGAGGAGTTGAAGAGGGTTACTTTTTGCTTTGGCGCAAGCTTACTGTCTAAGATCGTTCTAGTCTGCTGTATGGTTTTTTCCCTTATTTTTTCTGCGTTTATATTCAAGTCCCTTTCCAACTGAGTCAGTCCAAGGTACTTGTATCCTTCTCGTATCTTCGGCAGGAAAGGGACTTCCTTCTCTCGATCTTCCTCTTCGCTTATTCTGTCCATTCCTCCATAAATCCCACATTTGCGCACGTTTAGTATGAGACCTACTTCTTTTGCTGTTGTTTTTAGTGTCTCAGTGGCTGATTCCGCGCACCGCAGTGATGGGACGTGGACCTTGAGGTCGTCCATGTATGCTAGTATTTCATGTTTGTTTTTTGTCTTCTTTCTAATCTTCTCATCGAATTTGATTGTCTCTATGGTGTATGCTGTTGCAAGTATAAACAGCAGCGGACTTAAGGTATCACCCTGGTAAACTCCACGGCGTATGTAGATGGGGCTGACTTCTTTTTTCCTAGGCGTATTGTTACCCTCCATTTGCTTAACATACCCCGCACTGTGTTCCTGAGTTGTTTGTGCACTGGAAAGGCATCAATGAATCGTCGCAGCTGCCAGTGATGGATGCTATCGTAGGCCTTCTGGAAATCGAACCACAGAGAATAATTGTCAGCGCGTGAGAGCCTGGCAGCTTGGGTGATGGACTTATCCCAAAGCATGCCATGCATGGTACCCCAAACACCTGGTCTAGCTAGTTGTTCCCTCGGTAGCATCCATTCGGGGATGTTGTCGGTGATTATGGCGGCAACTGTTGACGTCAACACCTTATAGTCCGCATTTAGTACTGCAATGGGCCAGTAGTTCGCTGGATCGCTCTGGTCTCCGTCTTTATGGATCAGCACCATGCGCGCTTCAACATCTGTTTCCTGTAGTTGCGTAATCCCTTTGATGGTATCTATTATGAATTTGACAAGGACTCCCCGGGCTGTGGGGAGTATCTTGTAAATCTTCATTGGGACTCCGTCTACTCATGAAGCCTTCCACGGAGAAGCCTTTTGTATTGCCTTATTTATTTTAGTCGTAACGTAGTCCATTTCTAGTTGTCCCTAAAGGTCCAAGGGAGCACGGTAAATTTTCATTTGATCTAGCCACTTGTTGAATTCTGGCGTGTCACTGCGTTCATTAACCTCAGACGAAAAAAGGTTTTTGAAACACTCCTCCGCTTTATTTATGTCTGGCGCGACCATGACCTTGGCCGTCTCAATAGTCTGGAAGGATGGTTTGTGAGTAAATTTAGTCCTCACTCCCCACGCCTCTGCTCTTGCACGTTGTTTCTCACATTTAATGGTGAGAGCCTGAATTTTCTCTTCACTCATTTTGATGAATTGGGAAGGAGTTTGTCGTAGCGGTTTCAGTGTTTCTTTCTGTCTCTTAATTAGCTTCGCGAAAGGTTTCCCCGTGCTCCAGTCTCTTAATAATTTCGTTCGTTCTATCTGCTTATGTACTCTTTTGATTTTTTGGTCTGCGAGTACATAAGCTGGGGGTTGCTTATTTTTTGTGTCGTCGCACTCTCTGGCGATCAAGTAGCCAGCTGCGTAGATGGCCGCTTTTATTCTCTTCCGAGTTTGGTTGTCATTTTTTGTGGAAGCGACTATCTCATCTAACTTTCCTTTTAAGAGCACGTCAATTCTCTTTATTGTCGTCGAGTCAGCTTGTTGGGAGAATCTCTTTATCTCTGCCCGTTGTCCTTTTACAGCCTTCGAGTAGATCCCGTTGAATGTCGCTATCATCTTCGGTGGTATTTGTGACCGGTGCATCTCGTCGTCGTCTGGTGGTCTACTCTCGGCTGCAGTCGTGTTGGTGTCTGTGAATGCTGGCATGTCTCGATGGGTCAGTAGTGGGTCAGTAGGCGATTGGCCGGCATTATGTACATTACTACTACTGCTTTCGTTTGTTCCTCCGGGGGCCGTTTCGTGATCGTGACTCGTATGTGCAGTGTTACGGGTGTCACACACATGTGAATCACGCATTGGAGTGGTTGTTGTTTGTAGAATTCGCTCCATTTCTTTGTTCTTTGTTCTGGTTATAAATGTACGGAAATTTTTCCCGTAAGCGGGTGGCAAGCGCTTTTACCGTTCTGTCCGGGAACTCATTCATTATAGCTTTACTTTTGTCCGTTTTTGTGGTTCCTGGGGCCTCCACATATAGCCTGCCGAGCAGCACATCGTCCTCATCACGCCATTGGTTTGGCACGGATCAACGTACTTCGTCTTGTTGTGTTCGAAGTCTTTTTCTAGTTTCTGTGACTTTCTTCTTAATCGCGGCCTCAGATCGTCCAGGAAGCCTTCGCGACAGTGTCGATATCATCTCCTTAGAGATTTGTCCTTGATTCTCGTGGAAAATCTTTCTTCAAATTTTATAATTGTTCCTCTGCCATTGCTTGTGGGCGGGAGCACGAGCTGCTGTGCGGGGCCTTCAATATTGCAATGCTAAGACAAGAAATTTTTACCCAATAATCCCGTTATGTTCCCATGATTGACAGTTTCGATAATATGAAACTTGCATGGATAAATCTTATCTAAATTTATGTGTCCTCTGATGGTTCCCTTTGAAGAAATTTCCCCTGAAATAGTGTTGAGTCTGATAGTTTCTTCTCTATTTATATCTCTTTTCCTTTCTTCGTTAATTTCATCTTCTTTTATAAGGCTTATTTCGGCTCCTGTGTCTATTATGAACAAGTTTTTACTTCTTTGGGCCACATTTAGTGGTAGACTCACTATAGGGATTTCTGGACACGGTTCCACACCGCCTTTCTTTATCTTTTAGTGGCGACTCGCGGTGTGTCTAGTCGCCCCCTCGCAGTTTTCCGATGGCATGTTTGTGGTTTGTTTTTCCAGCTGTAATCGTTCCCATCGCTCCTTCAAATAACATCCGCCTTCCGTATGTCCAATCGCCAGACAATAGTTACACTTTTTTTCTGTACCGTTTGCCGTGGTGTGATTCACCTGGCGACCCCTGTATCCATTTGGACCTGGATTTGTTTGGTTCCTACCGTGCGAGTTGCAGTTTTGCGCTGTGTGACCATACGCCTTGCAACTTGTGCAGAATGGTGTCATTTGTTTTGTGCGGCACTCTGCCATTACATGTCCCTCGCGGTTGCAGAAATAGCATCTTATCTGTCGGAGATCCGGCCTGCCTCGTGGGCTACCCTGATTCCCATTACGATAGTTATTCACAAGCGGTTGGAAATTATTCCTGCGTGTTTGCTGGTACTGTTGACCCCCATTCCTGTAGTTCTGGGGGCCACTTTGATGGTACTCCTGCTTGATAAGAAACGGTTGATGCGGCCATGCAAAGGTTGGGTCCCAACCCCTGGGTTGGTTGTTGCATCGGACTGGCGACGTCCTGTTGCGGCTGTTGCATACACTGCTCCGTCTGTTCAAGTCTTAGGACCTTAGTCCCTATCGCCTCCAGCGTGTTCTCAACGTCTTGTAAGAGATAGAACTTGTAGTTTGAACTTAGCCATCTTGAAACAGTGTAGGCCTACTTCCTCTATTTCGGCCTTTAATCCATCTCCTCCATTAGGGTACTGCACGTCTGCAGCGTTCTTACAGGCAGCAATGAGGTCTTTCACCCTATTAAAATACCCCAATAACGTCTCCGTTGGTAGTTGGTGAACATTTCGAAGCTGAGTGTTCAACGTGATGTAGGATGCTCCCTGGAGTAGGCTTGCCCTCAATGTTGAAAATATCTCGTTCAACGTGTCGGGTCCTCCTGCTTGTACCACTTCGGCCCTGCCTCTTAATCGTGTTGGTAGCAGTCGAGTGAATAATACTTTGTCTGGCACCTCTGGGAGGATTTCATATCCTAGACGCGCGCAATTTATAAATTCATTCACCTCGCATTGCTTGCGTGGCCCATCCTCTCCAGCCAAAATTGGCACATTGTTGTGAAGTATACTATTCACCAGGGTTATGTTGGCCATCTTTTTAGTTTCTTCCTTTATTGTACGCTCTTCTCCTACTGCCTCACTATCTGTATGCCGTCGTGGTCTTTGTTATCTGCTACTGCTCCAACCAGCTTTTCATTCTGTTGTACTCGATTCGCCTACAGCCTCACTATCTGTATTCTTCCGGGGGTTTCGTTGCTTGTTACTGCTACCTCCGGGGTCGGAATTAACTGTGTGTGTCCGGATGTATCGCCTCGCGTTCCTGAGTGATACTACTTCTCGTAACAGGGGTCTTTGCATCACTTCGTCGTTTTCTTCTGGTACTCCGTTATCCACTGCTTGCATACGTTCGTCCTCCTGTTCTTCTGCCTGAGGTTCCCAGTCCGCGTTATTTTCTTCCGTGCTAAATGTGAGTTCCGCTTCTTGCCTATTGGGTGAAACGCCCGTGTTTGTGTTGTTTTCGTTGGTGTTTTCTGGGTTTGTGCGGTCTTCCGCGCTAAGTGTGACAACGTCTTTACTTGTGTTACCTCCTTCTGTGGATGCCGCACTAATAGCTAGTGCTTCCGGAATTTCCTCAATTTCTGTTTCCAATGTGAAGGAGTTTATTGTTTCTAAAAATTTCCTTAATCCCTTATTTACCGGAATTTTGGGTGTAGACGTTGCCATATATTCCGTTACTCTGTTTTTGCGTTGTTAACTGTATCATTGTCCTCTTATTATTCGCCTATTACTATTATTATTATTATTGTTTCTTTAGTAGTTCTTTTTTTTTGTTTTTTTTCGTTTTTGTGTATATATTTTCTTTCCTTTCTTGTTTCTTTTGTATATATCTTTTTTCTTTTTTTTTTCTTTATATTTGTATTTTCTCTTTTCTTTTCTTTCATATTATAACATCGAATGTACATTAGTCTCTTGCGTACTATGCATTAGTGCCTTATGTCATATACATTAACTTCAAGTTATTCCGTTAATACAATGTTTGATTTTTCCGCTTATGTATATTGTTTATTTTATTAAACTAAGCCCATTGAGTTCCTATCCATACCCTGAGTACATTTCTCATTTACTTATCGCTATCGACTTGTGCTCAGAAGTGTGTTTTACTTTATTTTCCTTTATGTATTCACAATTTATTAAAAACCTTCTCTTTTACCATTCATTATCCATAGGTAGACTAATTATTTTCTTTTCAAACTTTCTCGAAAACTCTAGTAACATTTGTTTTTTCTAACATTCTATTCTAACCTCCTCTTTGCAAAACAATTCCCTAGAGGCATGCTCGAAAAGCGGCTGCGCCAAATTTATGTGAAGATTTTCCCTCGACTCTTTGTACCGTTGTAGGAGAAAACCTCACAATTGTTTTATTTCAGTGGGGTACACTTCTGAACACAATTAATTATTTGATTGTCAGACAACTCTAAGATTTCCATACGTTTATTCATCTAATACAAATTACAAGTTCCTCTTAATCTAAATTTGACTATTACTACTCGCTCGCTCTTTATTCACGGAGTTCACAGATTTGTGACATCCTACCGACATTCGCCCTGGGTTGTACCTGGCCAGCTTCTTAGCCTGGCGATACCGTCTTCGATCGTTATGCAATTGTTGGAGCTCTTGCTCTATCCTCGCTCGCTGCCCACGACCCACAGCCAGAAGGAGATGACGCCGCGTCTCCTCGATGTCCGCCCGGAATCGCACCTCTTTGCCCGTCCGTTTCTTCGGGGGTATTTCCGGTAACACCGGATTGGTTCGCTGGTTCTGCGGCCCCTTTCTCCTCTCTCTGTATTCTTCTATCGTGAGAGGCCGGGGTCCCGCCTTGGGATTACGTAGCTCTTCTTGCAATTGTTGCCTTTTTTCACTCACTAGGGGAGATTTGTCCAGTGAGTAGAATGTGATTATGCCCGATAGGCTCAAAGAACCGTGGTCGGGGCTTAAGCGGAGAGGCCAAGAGCTCTCATCCGCTAATTCTGAATTATTGATGAGGGCTGCATACTTACTTTCGGCTTACTGGTAGTTGGCTTCAGTCTTCTCTGGCTGATCTTCCTGCTTCCGGCTTTCTGGTAGTTGGCTTCTCTGGCTGATCGTCTGGTCGGCTGAATTGCTCCTCTCGTCTGCTTCCAATCGACTGCCTCTTCTCTAATTTTCCTTGTCTATTTATTCTCATTTTTTCCTTACACCGCAATTCCCACTCTGTCAATTTTTCCCTGAAATTATTGTTGTCTCAATTTTCCAATTTCACACTGCTTTTCCGAAAATGCATTTCCGCACATTCCATTTTGTTTTTCCCGCAAAATGCATTTCCGCACAGTCCATTTAAGTGGGTCAATTCGGTCGTTCCACTCGACATTCGGTCACGTTGATCGTTTAATCTGCTGTTGCCCTCTCACGATGACTAGTTGACCGAATTCCTAGTACGTTTAATACTGATTTGTACTAGTCGCTATTCATATTCGTGTACTAGTTTCGATCGTGGCATGTGACGTTTGAGTGACATGTGACTGCCATGCGGATGATGGGTAAGTATTTTACCTTATTTTTGTTAATATCATTTCTTTTTAGGATCTTTTTCTATGCAAGGAGGTTCATCACACATATATTAACTAATATATACACTCGGTCGGTGCAGTTTGTCAAACTGAGATTCAGACAAGTGCAGTACAGTACACACAATTGCGTGTTTTGCATTTTTACTTTATTTCTTACTAACAAGTTTTACAGAAAATGTCTGCTTGCATTTATTTCTAATAACTAATACCTATGCTTTGGAAGCATGCCCAAATAAAAAAAAAGAACAAGTTACCGCTTTTGGGCAGTAATGATACACAACATATCCATCCCAGCTCTAATCCTAGCTCCATATTTCTTCCTTATCACCCTCGCTAACGGAAATTCCTTCTCACAGACCCCTACGAATAACTAGTCAGACGGCTAAATCAGCGGGAGAAGACTCTGACGATATTAATCAGGCTATACACAACCCCCGGGGCTCCAAGAACACTACCACCCACTCACAAGTACCGAATCCAGCTCAAGTACATTTAAAACAAGATCTAACCTAGGACTCGACCTTACAGTATATGAAATCCAGTCTGATTCTTTTCACGTAACCGATCGCTCGGAACAGCAACGGGAACTCCTGGACTTGGACTAATCTGCTTCGCTATCTCATAAGCAAAGTGCGCTTCAAGCGAAAAGTCAAATTATATCATATCACGCCTCGTTAAATATTCCTTCCTCTTCCCGGAACATAGCTATGGACCAAAACAGTATAACGTACCACCCTCCCCCGCTTGCCCATTCCAAGGATTCCAACTGCTTTGAACCACTTGACAAATACCACAACATAACATTGGGAGAAGTGCAAAGAACACGACCTCCAACTAACCCCAATATTCTACGTCCCATCATAACTCCGGCGGCCCCCTGTGAAAAGCCAAAAGTCCCTCCCATCATCTCTTGTGGGGGTCTCCGTCATGGAACTGACAACGGCCCTGAGAACATTGCTGGGCCATAACAACTTCCACTTTAAAAGACTTAACAACAACTGCACCCACATTTTAACAAACTCCATTATGGACTACCAGACGATCAATGACATACTTCAACCCAAAAACGTTAAATTTTCTAGATACAATACCCCTACTTCTACCAGAATTAGTAAACAATTGGACCTTTTCCGTATGTTCAAATCCAAATGAACCAATCTGCAAAGGTAAAGGACCTGACGTACACGAAGTACTTACTAAACCAAAAAATTACTTGGGAAACGAAACAAAATCGCACAATCACACAGTGCAAGAGATGCCAAAAATATGCACACATATCCATCAACTGTAATATTGCTTTCAGGTGTGTTAAATGCCTGAATACTCAACTCCCAGCACAATGCTCCAGAATGGACAGAAGCGATGGACAACCCTACTGTGTGAACTGCGCATAATTCGGTTACCCGGCACTCTACAGACAATGCCCTAAGTACATCGAATTTCTAGAGGGACTAGAAACCAATAAGGGGCACTGAAAAATACAAGCACTGACACAAACGTAACGGGAAGCATCGCTAGAGAGTGCTACCTCTCTTACACGACCGCTCTGTCGGAAACAGGCACACAAAAGCAATTAACTACACCTACCCCCTCCACTAGCAGAACTGTCACATTTTCTGACAATCCGACAACTCCAAAGAACACCTACATCCCTCCTTATACAAATGAGCCTAGCAAAACCTATCTAACAATGAACAATTCAATAAACACTTCAATGCCGACCTGTTGGAATTTGCCCACACCATAAACCAGCTGGTCAAATTCATTCAGAGTAACCCAGATCCATCGTAAGCCAAACAAGCACTATTTAATTTTGCTTACGAGTTAGCTCCTTACATCGAGCAATTGAAATGACAACCTGCAAGAACTTAACTCACGTACTTACACTGAATTGCAACTCATTACGTACATTAACCAGACAACACGAACTAAAATTGTTGCTTGTACTAAGCTTCTGAAACTAAGCTGGTGTTTTGATATGGGTTTTATTTATAGAAAAGACAGTGATGAATTTTGTACCTGTTGCTGTGCATCTAAAAGACAGCACGAAATGATGGCTTCTGTGCTGAGAAATATGAACCGTATTTTCTAATATTCAAAAAAAGATTTATATTTTTGGTTCTCTTCAAGGTGCAACCAGCAGGTCGCACACTTAACAAGTCTTTTATTCGTCTCCCGTCCATCCAATCTTATCGCCTAATTTATACAAATTTTTGCCAGATAATAATACCTAATATAACTTAATTACACAATAAAAATCGACTTGTTATTAAAGAAATTGAAATCGGAATATTCGGAATCTATACAACCTATCTATTTTTGCATTTCTGCAACTCTATGATTTCTCAATATAAGTTATTCTTTACAAACCTAAGCATTCCTACCATTTCGTACAAAGCTTAGCATTTCTATCGTTTCTTACAAGCCAAAGCATTGCTACTGTTTCTTACAAAATTAAGCATTCCTTACGTATGTAATCAACTACCCTGCCGTAAGTAAATTTTTATTACTTATTCACTACACTAGACGACAGGTCAAAAATTGCAAACACACTACTGGGATACACGAAACTCACGAGGAACAGACAAGACAAAGTGGGAGGTGGTGTTTCGATTCTCCTATAGCAAAACATCAAATAATAATAATAATAATAATAATAAAGCCCATTTATTCCAAATTTCTACTTTATATTTCAAATGTTGGTTAAATTATGTAAGTAGTACTAGTATCTGTGATTGAAATATGGACCGCTGTGATAAGTACAGGCCTCCTCCATCTTCTTCCATAACTTTCTGTCTTTATCAGAGTTTATCCAATCGTTTCCTGTTACTTGAATAAGATCATCAGCCCACCGTATCATTGGCCTTCCAACATTTCTTTTCCCTGATGGGCCTTTCCATCGTGTGGTTTCAATTGTCCATCTTTTGTCTGTATATCGTGGTATGTGTCTAGCCCACTTCCATTTAAGTGTAAGTGCGTGGGTAAGGGCGTCTGAAACTTTAGTTTTTTTGTCTGATGGTTACATTCTTCAGTTTGTGAATTTTCCTAATCTTCAACATGCTCCATTCCATTGCTGGTTGAATGCATTTGATTTGTTGCCTTACTTTGTTTGTGTATATCTAGGTTTGGCAACCGTATAGTAAGCATGGTAATAGGCATGTATCAAAAACAACTTTTTTAGATGTATGTTGTAGTTTCCTTTTAGGACTTCTTTCAGTGACCAAAATTTCTTCCAAGTTATGTTGATTCTTCTTTTTATTTCCTCTTCATTGTTCAACTTGTTATATGATAATTGTTTTCCCAAATATATATAATCGATGACATATTCTTTGTTGTTACCTTTTATTTCTATGGATATTTCATGGCTGTTAGTCATTATCTTTGTATTGTTTACATTCATTTCGAAGCCGATGATAGAACTTTCATCATCAAGTGATCTCATCATTTCCTCTAGGTCCTTCGAGGTTTCAGCAATTATGACTATGTCGTCTGCGAACCTTAGATGGTTTAGATAGCATCCGTTTATTAGCACTCCTTTGGTTGACCAGTCTAGCTTCTGAAACACATATTCGAGTACAGCAATAAAGTGCTTTGGTGATAGAGGGTCCCCCTGTCGAACTCCTCTTTCTATACTTATCTCTTCTCCTCTTTTTTCTCATTTGACTTTACTCGTACTGTGTGCATATATATATTTTAAGATGTTAATATACTTTTTGTTGACGTTTGAACGTTTGTTGACGTTCCATATTGAGCAATGGCTGATGCTGTCAAAGGCCTTGCTGTAATCAATGAATGCCAGATATAGGGGTCTGTTAAACTCTCGGTATTTTTCTATAAATTGTTCTAGTGTCTGTATATGGTCAACTGTGCTAAACCCCGACCTGAAGCCTGCTTGCTGTCTTGGTTGGGTACGATCAATATCATGTGTTAATCTTTCCAGAAGTATAGATGAGAATAATTTGTAAGTGCTGGCTAGTAGGCTTATGGGTCTATAATTCCCTATGTCCAAAGGAATTCCGTTCTTGTAGAGCAGAATTATATCTGATCCACCATTGTTCGGATACTGTTTCTATGTCCAGCACCATGTTAAAAAAAATGTGCCAGATATTGAATTAAAACAGGTGCTCCTATTTTGAGAACTTCGTTGTATAGCCCGCCTGAGCCAGGGCTCTTCTCAGCTTTTAGTCCCTTTATGTGTATGTAGATTTCTAAATCTTCAATTGGCTTGACATGTCGTGGATCTGCTTTTTCTCCATTTCTTCTTTGTATTCAATTTTCACTGTTATTACTTTTCTGATATAGATTCTTGTAGAAGTCTGTTGCAAGAAGTATTATATCGTTTCTTGATTTAGTTTCTATTCAATTTTATTCTAGTTTTTGTATCCTAGTTTTGTGTGTAATTAATTGTTTATATGCTTTTTTAGTACTTCTAAACTTTTCGATGTTCCTTGACATGATTTGTTCTCTGTGGTTTCTGTTATCTTTCTTGATAGATTTGTTGGCTTCTTTATATATTCTGCTAAGTTCATTCCTCATGTCTTTTGATTTGTTCTTTGTGCATATTAGTTCAGATCGCCTTTTTATTAGTTGGACTGTGTCTTTATAAAATATTTTCTGCCGTTCTGCTTGTGCTCTCTTTATTGATTTCAAACTGTCGGTTATGACCTTTTCCAAGAAATAATAATAGGTTTGGATGTCGCTTGTGTCTGTTTCCTTGACTGCCATATGTATTTGTAGGTTTTCGATACATATTTTGATTTCCGTTTCTGTCTTTTGAATATTAAGTGGTATCATATAGTTTTTTCTACACAGTTTTGGAAGATTTAGAAGCATTGGTCTATGATTAGAAGGGAATTGTATATTGTTTAGTATTTCGACATTTGTTATTAGTTTTGGGTTATTTATCAATATAAAATCAATTTCATTCTTGGTTTTCCGGTCTGGTGATGTCCAAGTCCATTTACGGTTTCTTTCTTCTTAAAAAATTTATTCATAGGCATAGTTTAGAAGACGGTTACCTCTTTCATTACGTTCTCCAAATCCATATTTACCCATGAGTGGATATTTTAGCATTGAAGGTGCCTATTACTAGGACTTTCCCATCAGTTAGTGCATGAGCAGTCTCAATGTCCGTATAAAATTGATCGATTTCTATTTCGGGTGATTTTTCTGTAGATGTGTAAGCTTGGATGATTGACACAGAAAAACATTCAAACTTCAGCTGTAGAAGAGCCACTCTTTCGGAAATTCCTATAAAGTTGATTACGTTATTTTTGTATTTTTTCCCAATTAGGAATCCCACTCCGTGTAGGCCCTTGGTTTGACCTACATAGCAGAAAATGTAATCCTTCAATCTTACAACCCAATCTTCTTACTTTTGAAAGCCCCAAAATGTCGAAGTTTATGTTTTTTAGGGCATGATTTAGTTCGAGATATCTCTCTACAGATGCTAGTGATTTTACATTAAAGGTGCATACTTTCAAAGTTCTTTTTAATTTCTTGATTAAGGAAGTTATAGTAATCACCCCGATTTTCGAATTCGAAAATTTCTTAATATCTTTACATTTTCAGGTGTCCTGAGTCATCCTAGATACTTTTTAGAATGTACTCTGTGTATGTGTGTGCGTACTTATGTATGTATGAGCGCAAATTTTTCGTGTTCATTTTCTCGCCCCGTAATTGAGCCATCGAATTGATTTTGAAGGCCATCGATGCATGCTACCATAACTTGATGCTGATTAGTTTTACAGCGAAATCGGTTAAGCGGTTTTTGAGTTTTCCAGAAAATTGTGAAAACAATGAATTCGCAATTTCTAGAAATGATGCCGATCGATGAGCCTACATTTTCTTACACAACTGTCAAAATTTGAGAAAAATCGATGCATCAGTTTTTTTTTGTTTTTTAAAAAAGGATTAAAAATCAACAGTAGTGATATTTTGGAAAAATGAATATGGATTTGTATTGCTTCTGATTTTAAATGTTGTATTCTGAAAATATTTGTATTTTTATTTTAATTTATACTACCTTCCGAATCGTATTTCGTTTTACTATTAATTCGGGACGCTCACCTAAAAACGTTTCACGATGGGACTCAACTTACTCTCAATCATCGTCGTAGAAGATTTTGCATTTTCAGAGGTCATCGACTTGTTAAAATAGTAAAAAATTGTAAATAGCCCTTTTCTCATCATCAAATAAAAAACGAATTTTAAAACAAAGGTTATGTCAAGTCATTACTTTTACAAAATTTTTGTGAAAATTGGTTCGTCGCTGCGGTTTTTTTGCTAGTGATTTTTCTCTCCCACTCTCTGCGTTAGTGTGTGTGTGTGTTATATTATTATTTTCCCTAATCAGGAAGTTAATGTTGTGGGGCTCGCACCCATTCCTCTAGTTGTTGTTACGATTAGGTAGAGGGTGGTGGTCTGATTCCCCACGACGACCAGTCGGCTTGGGAAAGGTTTTGTTTTTAGTTGTTGCTTACCTGTTGTTTTGTTCCGGTGGCTGAAGATTGTATCCTACGTTTTCTTTTCAGCAAGTTGGGCTTCGGTAGACAGGGAGTTGCTTCTCTTCCTCATAATATCAAATGCATTAAGTCTTTTTGTTTTTGCTGTTATTTGTTGTTTACGAGGTTGTTCGGTTGAGTTTGGAGACGCTGATTGGTTTCTTTCGCGCTTCCCGTTAACGAATTGCCCCTCTTTGGTGACTAGTTTTTCATAATCTAACAATGCATATTTGCCTTTCTCCTTTTCCTTTTTGAGTTTTGGAAGTAGATCTCTCCTTCTATCAAGAATTTTTTTAGGATAGGCTTCAGAAGCAAAGACGTTTTTAAAATCCTTCTTTTTCTTCATAATCTCATTTTTCTTCCAGTTGTTCACAAATGATACGTGCACGGGCCTTTCCTGGCCATGTTTGGTGTCACTTTCGCCAATTCTATACACCGTGTTTGTATCTCTGTGTTTAAGTTATCTCTAATTTTCTTTGTTAAACATGGATGTCGGTGTCAATAGTTGGAGTTTCGATCAGCGTTCCGATTACCTCAAAATTCTTCGGATTTTATCTTCTTTTAATGTTGTTTATGCCACAATTTCCACTGCGAATATTTATGATAAGTGTTCTATAGCACTTTATGTACAAGATTTCGGATTTCCTGCGCAGGTTTTCAGCGTAAGTTCACAGTTTTTGCATCGAAAAGTCAGAGCACAATGTTACCACGTCTTTACGTCAACAAAACCGCCACTGAACTCTCAAATATGAACACTTAAATATTCCCAAGCTCAGCTCTCTTACAATCGCAGCTAAATTAACACTTGCTCATAAGACGAATATAACCAGACCAGCGGCGTACCATACTTACTCAATTGCTAAAAAAAACATTGGTTGTCTGTAAAGTCGGTTTACGGACGATAATTTTACGTGATAACGTCATAACAAAACATTGATGAAAAATTGCCTACTTTTATGAATTGAATTGAATTATTTTCACTGAATTATCATTATTTTGTATAATACAAAGAAGGAGCTAATTGAAAATGTAAATTTTTTCAATAAATTTTTTTAACTTAAATTATGCAGATTAGTAACAATATGCTATGTATTAACAATTTATTTATTCGTACATACGCGGATTAGTTTCGATTCGACACTAATACGCGTATGAATCTCTCATGAATCCAAACTAATACGCATGAATGCAAACTAATGTACGAATCTCTCATTCGTCCGCTCAGCTCAGTCGGAACGTGACAATGAGTCACGATTTTTCATTTGTGCAGCCGGCCATCGATTTATAAGACGTTATCACGTCAAAAGGCATAGGAAGTCAGGACTTGGACAAACTAGCACAGTCCTTCACCTCCTACCCATACATTATAAGTAGAGATTTTAATGTTCACAGCCCATACTGGTTCAGGGTTCGTACGGACGAACCCTACAGGACTAGGCGCTGGGGTTGGGTCATGGTAATATATTGCCCGATTTACCCTTTGGTGGGTCGCACCTTGATCTGTTCATTGTACACTCTGACCTGGAGGTAGCTTCCCCTACCCCGGGTACGAGGTCTATGAAACGGTTCAGAGCTTCTCTGATCACCGCGGGGTGATTCTCTCGTTGGGCAGCAAAATCATTCAAATGCCAACACTTCATAGCAACAAATTTATCTATCGTGAGCCTGTTCAACATCTCAACTTTCGCGCCACTAACTGGTAATGACTAATTAAGAAAATTAAAAAAGCAAATGCAGAGCAGCTCCGAATCACCAAATTCGACTATAACTTAGACATCCAAGACACAAATAACAGAATTATTAAATTCGAGGGGAGTGCCATTTCCATTATGCAAGAATCCTTGCCAAAAATTCTCCACAAAACCAACCGTGGGGTGGAAGTTCCCAACTGGCAAGCTAATCCAGAAAAAATGCGAAAAAGCTCTTCCCGTGTCTGGCGCGCTGTTCCTTCATTAAATACCAGAGATATAAGGAACAAGAACACGGAATATGTTTCATCTACAAAGTCATCGTTTCCAATATCCGTAGCATCCACCAATATGGTTTGAGAGCTAGGTTAAAAAATATCAAATTATCTAGGACTGTCTTTAATGAAATCAACAGATTTAGAGTGCACAAAAAACATGTTGGTCAACTCCCTCATAGGTCCGACTACTGGCACGGTCTTGCATAATATGGGAGACAGTAACAACTTTCCGATCACCAGGATCGCAAATATCCATCAACAGCCCCAGCCGGTCTCAAATACACCACTTGATGATACACAGGCATGTTGCAGAATTTTTTGTACAGCAGTTCATATTTCAAGAATCGAAATCCCCCAATCCTAGAAAATCATCTGGAAATAACGGCATTCCAAATGTCATTGTTCAAGACCTACCAGAAAACTCATTTGAAATATTTGCTATAAATTTTAATAACTGCCTTAATATCGGTTACTTCCTGAGTTCCTGGATAGTTGCAAAAATTATACCAATTCGAAAGCTCAACTAAAATCCCCTTGTTCCCAACAATTATAGGGCTTTTTCCATACTGGCCTGCAAATCACACGATAGAATTATTTTAAAGCGTCTCAGGGATTTTATCGAAAGGAGTAAACATCTCCCTCACTTTCAGTTTGGCTTTCGTCCTGGACATTCGACTGCGGACGCAATTACCTTACTTCACAACAACATTGTGCACACTACAATACACAAAAAAACTAGAGGAATGGGTGCGAGCCCCATAACATTAACTTCCTGATTAAGGAAAATGATAATATAACACACACACAAACTACTGAAAATGCAAAATCTTCTACGACGATGATTGAGAGTAAGTTGATTCTCATCGTGAAACGTTTTGAGGTGAGCGTCCCGAATTTATAGTAAAACGAAAAACGATTCGGAAGGTAGTATAAATTAAAATAAAAATACAAATATTTTCAGAATACAACATTTAAAATCAGAAACAATACAAATCTATATTCATTTTTCCAAAATATCACTACTGTTAATTTTTAACTATTTTTTTTTTTAAACAAAAAAGTGATGCATCGATTTTTCCCAAATTTTGAAAGTTTTGTACAAAAACGTAGGCTCATCCAACGGGATCAAAACGAACATGCTATCCTTCTTAGTTTACTAGAAATCGCGAATTCATTGTTTTCTCAATTTTCTGGAAAACTCAAAAACCGCTGCACCGATTTCGCTGCAAAACTAATCAGCATAAAATTATGGCAGCACGCATCGAAAGTTCCTAAAACCAATTCGATAGCTTAATTGTGAGGCGAAAAAATGAACACGAAAAATTTGCGCACATACATACATACGCACGCCCGCACACACACACACAGAGTACATTCTAAAAAGGTTCTAGGACGACTCAGGACACCTGAAAACGTAAAGATATTAAGAAATTTTCGATTTCGAAAATCGGGGTGATTACTATAACTTCCTTAATCAGGAAGTAAAAAAACATTCAATTGAAACAAAAAAACATTCATTTCAATTCAAGTGACTACAATTGACCCCTCGCTTTTTTACGATAAAATGAATTTTTTTGTCGACCACTCTATTTCTATTCTAAACTTATTGAAGATTATTTTTTACTTTTTAGTTTGGTTTCTATCAAAAAATCTTTTTAACTATTATTAATTTTTAAATTTTGAGTTATGACGAGCCTCTCCTTTACTCTTCGAATATACACAGGATTTTATCAGGATTAGCCACCAATTTCTCAAATCTTCCACAATATTCACAAGTCCGCATTCAATCACTTTTAAAATTTCAATGACATTTACATTTTGGCATGGCTACAACTTTTTTGTACTCAAATTTGTTATATGAATCAATTTTGTCTTGTATGTTTTCCAAACTTGGGTATTTCGAATTTGGACAATATTAAAGACGCAACTCTATAGACTTAATGGCGGCTTTATTCCATTAATTTCCTTGATAAGTATGCAAGTTTTCAAGTGAATCCATTATTTTCAACTGTATGAAAATCACTTTCAAAGAGTCCGTATTTTTCAATGATCCTGGCCAGGGTACTGCGGCAAACTTATGAAATTATTGTATTGTCACCAATCCGTGATAAGTATGCAAATTTTGCAATTGAATCCATTATTTTCAACTGTATGAAAATCACTTTCCAAGATTTCATATTTTTTTGGCCAGGATATTAGGACAAACTTATGATATTATTGTATTGTCCCCGGTCCTTGATGATTGTGCAAGGGTCCAAATGAACCCGATGTTTTTAAGTGGGTGAAAATCTTGTTCAAAGATTCTGTTACATAGATACAGGTGAAACTACTACAAGGCGTATAAAAATGAATACACTTGTATAGAAATAAGAATAAGAATTATATATTTACATATAGAAAAGTAGAATAAAATTAAATAATCAGGGCAATTCTAGCCACTTTCGTTAAGTTAACAGATTTCTGTTAAGAAAGTTAACAGATTTGGTTTCTAGCAGAATTCGTTAAGTGGTAATGTAATGTACTGGGAAAATGAAAGACTGTTATGTAAATATATAATACTGTTTATGAGCACTGTGATGAGCAAAGATGCGTGTGCACTGGAGCACGTACAAGTGACTACTGACGAGCACTGTGATGACCTCTGTCATGTGATTATAACATGTGTGAGTGTTAGTGAGTACATCACAATCTCCCCCTTTTATCTTCAAATCATTCTTTGACAGTTTCATATTTTCACCTTACTCAACAATCTCAGTGATCTTCTAGGAAGAACCTTATCCTTATTACTATCTGCTAATTCATAAGTTACATGATTGTTCTTATCGTTTACAGTTTCAGCTTGAACATTTGTTTTCTCCCCCTTTTTTTGATTCTTATTCAATTTTGTTTTTATTAATTGATTTACGTGTTTTTTTGCTATAAAACCATCCTTAAATTTTACATCATAAGTAACAGGAGAATTCTTTTTGATAATTACGGCTTCTTTTCTACCTTTTTTACCTTTTCTATAATCTTTCGCAGAAACAATTTCGTCTAATTCGAAATTATTGTACAATTTTTTCTACTACCTGTATTACGTATTTGTGCATATTGACTATTCTGTATATCATTTATAACATTTGGTCTTAATAAATCAAAACGAGTTTTCATTTCTCTTTTATGCATTAGGAAATAAGGAGATCTGCCTGTAGTGCAGTGTGGCGTACTTCTATAATCTAACAAGAATAAAATTACAGCATCTTCTAGAGATTTCCATCTCGTACAATTTTGTCTACCTTAGTTTCAAATGTTTTTACAAAATTTTCAGCCGCCCCATTAGTTGCTGGGCAATGTGGAGGTGAAAAGGTATGTTTGACGCCGTTTCTTGTGAGGAACTCATGAAAATCGTTTTTGTATTGCGGACCGTTGTCACTTTGGCAATGATCCGGTAGACCGTGTCTACTAAAAATAGCTTTAAAAGCGCGAATGAGTTTGTCTGATTTAGTATTATTTCCCATATTCACAACCTCAGGCCACTTCGAGTGCGCCTCAATTATAATTAAAAACATACAACCATGGGAAGGACCTAGTAAATCCGTATGTATCCTACTCCAAGGATTACTTGGCCATTGCCAGGGCGTAGGAACGATTTTCGGAGTTTCTCCTCTCGATTCTAAGCAAATTCTGCAAGTACGTACTACATCTTCGATATCTAAATTAAGGTTTGGCCAGAAGAAATAATTTCTAGCTAATTGCTTCATTTTAATCATTCCCATATGTGAAGCATGTAATTCACTCAATAAGTATTTTTGTAAATTGTTGGGTATAACTACTCTAAAACCCCATAATTAACAACCCTTCTCGATAGTTAGTTCTAACCTTTTGCCATGTAAATTCTTTTCAATTTCATTCAAATCTTTAATATTATTAGGCCAACCGTGCTGTAAATAATTGGTTACATTACGTAAATTTTTATCCTTACTTGTTTCTTTAGCTACGTATTTAAAATCGATTGTCCTCAGACCTTCTTCTATAAAATTTATGCTCGTAAATTCGCCTTCGAAAACGACTGTTGAATCAGGTATAGGTAAACGCGAAAGTGCGTCGCAGTTGCCATTCGCCTGCGATTTGATAACATCAATATCCTACGTGAACCCCGAAAGAAAATAAGCCCATCTTCGCAACCGGCTTTGAAGCATTGTAGATAAATTTTTATTTCCGCCGAAAATGAATTTCAGGGCTTCATGATCGGTTCTTAGAATCACTCTATTACCGTAAACGTACTGGTAAAACTTACGAAAACCAAAAACGATTGCTCCCGCTTCCTTGTCCATAATTGTTCTATGAAGTTCATTTTTGGGTATTATTTTCGAAGCAAAAGCTATTGGTCGCTCTGTACCATCCTCAAAACGATGCGACAACACCGCCGATAACCCGTGATAACTAGCGTCGCAAGCTAGTATTAGTTGCCTATTGGGATCATACAAAGTTAATACTCTATCAGATGTTATTTGGACTTTTAACCATTTATACGCTTTTTCACAGTCATTAGTCCACTCATAATTTTTTTTGTACATAAATCATATAGAGGTTTTACATGCTCTAGTCTGTCTGGCAAGAATTTTTCATAAAAATTAAGTAATCCCAAAAAAGCTTTAAGTTTTTTATGGTTTCTAGGTACTGGTGCCTCTCTAACAGCCTAAACCTTTGCAGGAGTTGGTTTTAACCCGGTTTCGTCTATTAAGTAACCCAGTATTTCTATCTGCTTTTTAAAGAATTCGCATTTTGTAATGTTTAATTTAAACCCCGCTTTATCTAATCTATTAAATATTTCATTTAAAGTTTCAATATGCTCTTTATCGTCTTTACCTGCACAATAAATGTTATCAATGTACACCTCTGTGTTAGGAATTCCCTTTAAGACTCCCTCTAAAATATCCTGGCATTCCGCCGGACTAGAAGCTACCCCTTCCGTTAATTTCGTATATCTAAATAAACAATTTTCTGTAATAATGGTTAACGCGTCCCTAGATTTCTCATCTATCTCAAACTGCATAAAAGCATGAGTTAAATCGATTTGTGACCTACATTTCCCTACTTGCAAAGTTTTAAAAATCTTTTCTTTTATGGGTATAGGGTGTCTTTTTATAACTAATTGTGGATTTACCGTAATCTTAAAGTTTCCACATAGCCTAACTTGCCCATTTTCTTTTAAAACAGGTATAATGGGTGTAGCCCATTTGCTGCAACTAACCGGTTCTAAATTTCCTGCATCTATTAATCTTTTAATTTCTTCTTGTATTTTGCTTTGCCAAGCAAAAGGCGCATGATACGGTTTTAACTGTATTGGCTTAGCACCTTCTTTGAAGACTAATTCAATTTTTCTTCCCTTAAAGCATCCTCGTGCTTTCGAAAATAAATTAGGAAATTCTTTCACAAATTTATCCGCGATATCATCGTGTAAAAAATTTACGCTATTTTCCTGAGACTCTACTGTGTCAGTTAATGTTAGAGGCCAGCACTTAAACTCCGCCACTGTCGTCCCATTAAAGTCGGACCTTCTCCTTTCATCACGTATAAATCAAGTAATTTTTCATCATTTCGGAATCGTACTGAAATATTTCTAATCATACCTAACGGATTCAAACGTACTTTACCGTATGATGTTAAGTTTAAATCACATTTGCTTAATTTGACATTTGGTAAGAATTCATTTTTTGTAGTCTCCGAAATAGCAGAAATATATGCCCCCGTATCGATTCGCATTTTTACATTTACGTTATTTACTGATACCTCTATATACATTGGTTCTGCTCTAGTTTTAAAACATGGTAAGGTTTTGTCTGAATTATTTACTTCAACTACCTCTCCCGTTATTGAAAACAAACTCTCATTTGAACTCAGATTTTCATCAAAATCGTTTTTGACGTGATAACGTCTTATAAATCGATGAACGCCGGCTGCACACACGAAAAAGCATGACTCGATGTCACGTTCCGCCTGTTTATTTACATCGAATCAGGATGATTTTACTAATTTCAATCACTTCAGCTAGTTTCCCTAAACCGGATTAAATTTAACTGGTTTCACTATAATTTTGTAATTTTTTTTACAGTAATTTCGAATTTGGTCTGCAAAGCAAAGTTGTTTCAATCGGATTAACTTCAGCTAGTTTCCCTAAACCGGATTAAATTTAGCCGGTTTTACTATAATTTTGTGTTTTTTTTTGACAGTCAGGTCGAATTTAGTTTGCAAAGTAAAGTTGCTTAAACCGGATTAACTTCAGCTAGTTTCCCTAAACCGGATTAAATTTAGCCGGTTTCACTATAATTTTGTAATTTTTTTTACAGTAATTTCGAATTTAGTCTGCAAAGCAAAGTTGTTTCAACCGGATCAACTTCAGCTAGTTTCTCTAAACCGGATTAAATTTAGCCGGTTTAACTATAATTTTTTCATCAATGTTTTCTCATGATGTTATCACGTAAAATTATCGTCCGTAAGCCGACTTTACAGCCAACCAATTTTTTCTCATATAATTTACATTCGTCCCGGAGTTCCTCGTTTTATTACCACACGATTCGAATTTACACAAACAGTCTTTTATAACTCCACTCTTACCATGTTTTTTGAAACATACCTTTTCAATATGGCCTATTGCCCCACAAGGATGACAGTTCGCGTTCTTGAATTTACATTCATTTAACTTATGCTTATTAACTAAACCGCATCCAAAACAAATTAATTTATTATTAATTTTTTTGGCAGCAAGCTTATTGGAACCACTAGGTTTTACCTTTTTGTTTTGGATGTGAGAGTTTTCTTGACGCTGTCTGCTTTCTGATGTGTAGTGTACCGCCGCCATTGACTGCCCGTTCGCCCTCTCCGTGCGTGATGCGTTGCGTAGTGCCGTGTCTCTCGTCGTTGCAATATGTAGTGCCTTTTCCCACGTGAGATCTGCTACGCTGAATAAAGCCACTCTGGTGTCGTGATCACGAACTCCGATCACCAGCTGATCACGTAATGCATCCTCCAGGTTAACAAACTTACAATGTAAGGAAAGTTCTTTCAATCGCGCTGCGTACTGAGCGATCGATTCTGTTTGAGCTTGCCTGGTCTGTTGAAATTTGCAGCGTTCCATTGCTTCACTGCGTTCAGGATTGAGATGCTTCCCAACCAATTCCACTAATTGCGTAAACGTTTTGTTTTTAGGCTTCGTAGGCGCACATAGTTCTCTTATAAGCTTGTAAGTTTCCATGCCAACTTTTGTTAATAAATGTGAGATTTTTTTGCCGTCATCTACGTCCTTCATTTCAAAGTACAGCTCTAATCTTTCAATGTACGTGTCCCAATCATCTTTCTTGTAATTAAATTCCCAGCTTTTATTTTCCATTGTATCGCCTGAGCTAATTGAAAACTCGTCACCAAAATCACTTTCAGCTTGACACGTTTCGGATATTTGGCTTTTGCTAACGTCTTGTTCCGCTGTAACTGTAAATTCTTGTTGCGCTGTAAATGTAAATTCTTGTTGCGTTGTAACTGCTGTAACCACGTTTTCCTCTTTAGGATTTCCGTCTGCGCTAAGTGCTGCAGTTCCTTTATGTAACTTTACGACGACCTTCCTCAATTCGTCCAACGGAAACAGTTCAAAAATATTATCCGTCGCTCGTTCACTGCAGTTTTTTAGGTATGCCACCAGCTCTGCCTTTTTCGCTTTTTGCACCCACGCGTATGTAGATTGAGAACCACTGCCGAGTACGATTTCAGCCAATTTTTTGTCCATGCGGTATATGATGATGCAAAATATTAATCCGCATGCATCGTGATGTATGTCGTAGTTTTATGCAGTTTCTTTTAATTTATATGTTTAATGTGAGAAGCTGCTCCAGATTTTATGTTTATTTTTAATTTTCACTGACACTTTTGTAAATTTTTCGTCGTGTGTTCTGTAACTCGTGCTTGGTCTTACCACGCGTATGTAAATCGTAAAATAATTTTTTCCGTTTTTTCTCTCGATCTCGTTCTTTAATCCTCGTCGCCAATAATTGTAATGTACTGGGAAAATGAAAGACTGTTATGTAAATATATAATACTGTTTATTAGCACTATGATGAGCAAAGATGCGTGTGCACTGGAGCACGTACAAGTGACTACTGACGAGCACTGTGATGACCTCTGTCATTGGATTATAACATGTGTGAGTGTTAGTGAGTACATCACAGGTATCCTGGGCACAACTTAATTTGGAACTTGTTACGTCGAACAAATTTTAATTTCGAAACCTGTTAGAAACGAGATCTGTCAATATTGGAAGCGTAAAAACATAAACCAAAACTTAAACTTCAAACCTAAAAATAAACTTAAATTTACTTATAAAAATTATATTTTACTATTTATTACTATACTTATCCATCTTGCGTATAGTTTATGTTGGTATGAAACAATTTGAGGGAACAATAAATAAAAGTAACAGACCTTGAACGTAGAAATTATAAATGTGTATTTTGACTATAAACATTACACGTCTGAATACGTCATTGCGTTGTCGGCAGAGTCCCGTTCAGTTGGTGGGCGTGTTCTCTCTGAAACATAATATTCTCCCGTATCTCATCCGGTCTCACTTACAATCTCCCCCTCGAAAAGATCCCTATTGCTCTGTGGGCCGTTTCGCTCCATTTATTCCTTTGAGCTTTTTCAAGCGACTTCGTTACAATATCTGCCATATTCTGGTGTGTGGTCACTTATTTCAGCTTAATGCTCTTTTCTCCGAGTTTTTCTCTGACGAAGTGATGTCTAATCGCGATATGCTTCGTTCGTCCCTTACTGATGTATGTAACTCTCGGCGTGTGCAATCGCAGATTGGCTGTCGCTCCAAATCAGCACTGAATCTCCGATGAGAGAATGCAGTCCCATTGACTCTAGTAAGTTTCTCATCCATGTTACCTCTCGAGTACAGTCTGCCAGTGCCATGTACTCCGCCTCCATGGTACTGAGAGTGACGGAGGTTTGTTTCGTACTTCTCCAAAATACTGGTGCTCCTCCTAGCATTACTGCGTATCCGCTCATGCTTTTCCTGTCTGACGTAGACGTAGCCCACTCTGCGTCACAATATGCTGTTAATTTTTTTCCGCTCGCTTGATAAGCCAATTTTAAATGTTTCGTTTCCTTCAAATATCTGAGCACTCTGATTGCTGCGTTCCAATGCTGCTCATGATATTGTGTACAAAACTGTGCCAGCTTAGCCACGCTAAATGCTGTGTCCGGTCGCGTTCGTTGAGATATGTACAGGAGTCCTCCAATTAGTTCTCTGTATGGTCGATCGTTCTCGTCTCCCTCATCTTTTTCATCAAGAAATGTAGGCCTGACTACCGTTGGTGTTGGAAATCCTTTTGCATTTTGCAGTCCGAAACGATTTATCAATTTATTCATGTACTTTTCTTGTGAAAGTGATATACCTCCGTTTATCTCGTCGTGAAACTCGACTCCTAGCAGGCTGGTGAGTTTGCCCTAGTCTTTTATGTCAAAGCACTGCCCTAACAATGTCTTTACTTTGTATCTCGTGGCCTCATTTTCGGCAATTGTAACCATGTCATCAACATAGACTGTCAATATCGCCTTTCTATTCTCTGTCTTTATTTCGTATACACATGGGTCCACTTTGTTTCGTTTGAAACCCTTCTTGGTGGGAGATTCGTTCATGTGTTCATTCCAACATCTCCCGCTCTGTTTCAATCCGTAAATTGATTTCCTCAGTTTGCATACCTTGTGTTCATCTCCCTTTTTGATGAATCCTTCAGGCTGTTCCATGTATATGGTCTGTTCCAATTTGCTGTGCAGACATGCACTCTTTACATCATATTGATCGAGTATCCAGCCTTTCTCGATCCCTGCCGCTATCAACAGTCGTTTTGTCTAAAAATTTGATACCGGTGCATATACTTCTTCATAATCGATGCCCTTCTTCTGTGTACAGCCTTTTGCTACTAGTCGTGCTTTCCATCGATATGCATCTCCTAATCGTTTCTTGACGTAAACCCATCTGCATCTTATTGGCGTCGCATCCGCTGGAATATCTACGAGTTCCCATGAATCGTAATTCATCAATGATTGGTATTCTTCATTCATTGCTTCAAGCCATTGTACCACCATCTGCGGATTTTCTTGTTTCCTGATAAGATGATGGTGTGTCATCTTTACTGATTGTCAATCCGGCTATTATGTCGCTCGAGTCGTCCGATATTTCTATCAGATCCTCAACGTCCGACGAGTGGCATGAGTAATCGGATTCTGACACTACCGGTATATTGGGTGCTCCAATCAACTGGTGTCCCTTTCTTTCTGTACATTTGGGCGTATGGGAACATTTTCTAGTCTGCTGCTTCTGGTTATCCCTACCAGTATGCATGTCCCGATATCCTGTTGTCTTTCTATTCGGGCGTAGTCTCGTACTGGTGATCTCTACCGTTTCTTCTTCTCTTCTCTGTGCATCCTCGTCGTCTTCGCGTCTCCCATGACGGACGTTCCCTTGTTCTTGAGGTTCTGTTATCTCGATAACTCCAATTGCTTCTGATGATGGCGATGGCAGACTGATCGTTTTGTTGTTTGTCAATTCCTCGTTTGTTGCGTCCGATCGTCCAACATTTGTCTCATCCGACTTCTCATCTTTGTCGGAGCTATCGTCATTTGTTTCGAAAGTTTGCTCCTGCGGTGCACGAAATTGGCATTGTTCGCTTATCTCTTTCGTAGTTTCGTTGATGTGTGACGTTTCTCGGAAAATGCAATCTCTTGATTCTTTTATTTGCCTTCCTTCGTTCATCCAAATGCGATATCCTCTGCCTCGCTTGGCATATCCGATGAGTCTCCCCCTTTCCGCTCTGGGTGAGAGCTTGGATTTCCTTTCCGCCTTTGGAATGTGTATATAAACGTCGCATCCTATTTCACGAAGATAACTCAAGTTCGGTTTCTTTCCAGTCCATAGTTCGTACGACGTTATCTTCGCGTTGTGCGAATTTGTTACTCTGTTTCTCACGTGTACAGCAGTGTCCATCAATTCAGCCCATGCCGCCCTCGGCAATTCAGTTTTGTGTAATGTTGCGCGCACTAAATCTAGTAATGTTCTGTTTAGCCTTTCCGCTATTCCGTTCTGCTGAGGTGTATGTATCATTGTCGTCTCGTGTATGATACCCTTCACTTTGCAGTATTCCTTCCACTTGTTTGAACAGAATTCCATGCCATTATCGGTCCTGAGTCGTTTCAGCTTTTTGCCTGTTTGGTTCTCTGCCTCTGCTAGCCATGATTTGAATTCGTCGAAAGCTTGACTCTTGTTCCTCAGCATGCTCACGTGGACGTATCTGCTTGCATCATCTACAATACTCATCATATATCGGTTTCCTCCCCAACTCTCCACGTCGACTGGCCCCATCAAGTCCATGTGCACCAAATTCATGGTAGAAATGACGTTTCCAGTTTCTCCTTGCGAATTTCTTCCTTTAGGAAACGGTTGTCTCGTTGACTCTCCAGCTAAGCAATCGTCGCACTGCGTCGGTACCTCTTCCTTCACTGTAAGTCCTATCACGGCGTCTCCCTTGGACATCTCCATGATTTTTCTCTTGCTCACGTGCATCAATCTTTTATGCCATACCTCGAGTGGTAATATCTTTGCCTTGATCGATAATGCGTTGAGCATTGCCTCTGTTTCCACAGGTTCTGTATTCACTGTATAGAGTCTTCCTTCCAATTTCGCTCTTATCAGTAGATTATTTTCTTTGTCCAAAATTGAACATCCCTTGTTGTCGAAAATGATCTTCTTGCCGTTCTCAGCCATCATTCTCACTGAAAGTATTCCATAGTCCAATCCTGGAGCTAATATTGTATTCGGTGCTAGAAAAACTGTGATTCTTGCGGAGGTGTCTTTGACTCGCAGATTTGCAGTACCTTTGCCCATTGTCGGTGTCGTACTCCCATCTGCCATAGTGACTTCGCCACTTTTTCCTTTAAGTAACTCAGAAAAATATTTTTCGTTTGGCGTCATATGGTATGTCGCTCCTGAATCAATTATCCAGGTTTCACGGTTCATCTTCACGGATCCGTGCGACGCATTCAGAACTACCAGGTTGGAGTTGACGTGTTCCGCCAGCTTTTTCTTCTTCTCTGGACAAAATCTAGCAATATGCCCAACTTTCTGACAGTAATAGCAAGTCGGTTTCGTCTTACCATGTTTTCTGTCACTCACGTTACCTTCTTTCTTCTGTTTGAAAGGTTCTTGACTTGGACCGCGTTTATTGTCGACTCTTGTCAATTTTCTCTTATTGTAAACCATTAGAGCTGCTTCCTTGTTGACTCCGGTGTCACGACGTCTGGCTTCCTCCGCTAATAGCTTCATCTTCACTGTGGCACTCTTAAACTCATCCGCTGAAAGGTTGCACAAGTTTGAAGCCATGTTGTCGTAATCGGGTGATAAACCGCGCAAGATTATCATAGCAATGTCACTATCCTCGATGACGTCCCCTACACTCAACAAATCACCAACTGTCTTGTTTATGAGACCTAAATAGTTTTCCATGCTTTCACTGTCACTCATCTTTTGGGAATATAATTGTCTCCTGAGTTGCACTGTGCGAAACTTGCTGTCCTTTGGCGCGTACAGCTTTTGCATCTCGTCCCATACTTCCTTCGCAGATCCTTTTTTGCCTATATGCATTTACTGTTCGTCGCAAATGGCAAGCGCAATCTTAGCGTGTGCTCTGCTCTGCCTTGAAACGTGTTGTTTCTTTTGAAGTTCGGACGCATTTTCACCGGGTGAACCCTCTCCTGATTCCACGACTGTCCACCAATCAGCTTCCATTAATGTCATTTTCATTTTGTATGACCACGAAGCGTAATACGTGCCGTTTAACTTTTCAATGAAACACTTGTTGCTTTCCGAAGTCATTTTGTCGTATAATTGGATCTAATACTGTTCGTTTTGCACTTATTGTTCACTTCCTCAAATTATGCGCAGTGGAATTGTGTTGGACCCATAACCATTGTTGGTATGAAACAATTTGAGGAAACAATAAATAAAAGTAAGAGACCTTGAACGTAGAAATTATAAATGTGTATTTTCACTATAAACATTACACGTCTGAATACATTGAATAGTATAATGCAACTGCGTCATTGCGTTGTCGGCAGTGTCCCGTTCAGTTGGTGGGCGTGTTCTTTCTGAAACATAATACTCTCCCGTATCTCATCCGGCCTCACTTACAGTTTAACAAAAGAAAAGGTAAGAAAATGGAAAAAGCTGAAAGTAAGTACTTATAATTTGAATGTGTTTGCGTTTTTTGTATTGTTCAAATGTTTGTCATGCAGGATTACACAGTTCATCTGCGTTTGGGTTCATCTGTTAACTTGTTTTATTTATTTTAAATAGCTAAAAAAAGTCGTGAACGAGTAACAGCTGCCCGAAAGGGGGTGTACATAATATTCCTGGAACAGAGCCAAGAGATGCGGTTGAGAAAGGCCACTGACGCGCCGGTGCAGAAGGTTTGGGGAGAGTTGGCCTCCAAACTCAAATCAATTAAAGGTCCTACAAAAAATTCATACGAGTGGAAGAAAGTTTTCGATAGTTGGCGGTACATAACCTTTGAGAAGAAACGCCATAATACCTTCGATGGTGGACCCTTGGCCTTTCAGAAGCTGACGGAGCTAAAGGAACTTGCCCTATCATGCTGGGGTACAGAGTTGACTGTACTTAGATAGCAAGCTGAACCGTCCTTAGGTTTCGCTAGTGAGTTCTTTGAATCTTCTTATCTCATTAGAAGTGAATGAGAACGATATGTAATGTGTATATATATATTTAGATGTTCAAGATTCTCACCATATTGTAGTGCTTGATGAAGCACCGTCCAATATTTGTGTGAGAAGTCCAATAATTAAGAGCACCAATAAGTGCCCCGTGATTATTGCTAAAATGGAAGCTGCCGTTTGATGATTCAAATCAGACTGACTTTATTCCAAATTATCTTGATTATTTATACAAAATTAATTTGAAGTCTTATGACATCATGTGAACTATTGCTATGAGAACAATCATGGATTGCACAAATTTTAGTCAGAACTTTTTGTGCAATTGATTCCGTTCTCATGAGCTAATGAAGGTTCATTAGCTTTACACCGAGAACTATGGTAAGTAATTCTGATCATTAACTTTTGTTTAGTTATACCACACACAATAACTTACCAGATCTCGCGATCCCATACAATACTTGATACCCAATTTTTTCCAACAGCAGACACGTAACAGCAGACCAATGACGCATGGAGCGTGTGTGCTTTGGGACGACTGCAACGTCTGAAGCACAGACAATGAGCTCTAAAAGCGAATTTTTCTGCTTGCTGATGTGAGCTTATTTAATAGGAAAAGGGTCATCGCAGAAAGGTGGGTCAAACAAAATTTCCTGTATGGAAATTTTCACTACACAAATACAAACAAAAATCATTTGTATGTTTACAATTGGTGAGTAAAATTTACGCACGAACACGAAAATACACTCAAAAATATCTGTTTTTTGTACAGAAAACGGAAATTTTTGTGTGTTTTAGTGTTTTTGGTAAATTTGATGAAAAATATGAAAATTTTATATCAAAATCCATTAAACATTACAAATTTTATGGACATTTACAGAAAAAGTGAGATTTATTTCCACGAATACTTCCGGAAAACGCGCAAAAATCTAAATTTTATCATATTTCCTACCGTTTCTATGGACACACAGTTAAAAACACAATTTAGAGAAAAATGATACATAATTTAGAGAAAAATGGCAGAAAGATAGTAAATGACAAAATAATAAGGTTCAACTATTCATATCAGCCCCCTAGGAACCTTAGTTTGGCCGCTACGAGAGAAAACAATTAAATACGTTTAAAAACTCAATTTAGAGCAAAATGATGTATTGAAAACGGTTAAAAAACAAGAAAAATAATGGTGGTCGTTCATACATACGAACCTCCAAGGATGCTTCGTTTAGCCGCTACAAGCGAAAAACGGTTAAAAATTCAAAATTAGAATTTTGTATGGACACACCTTTAAAAACTCACGGTAGAGGAAAAAGATGTATGGAAGAAATTTAGGAACTGTCACAAAGTGGGGGCCGGTGATAGTCATGAGCCCTCTTAGAAGCTTAGTTTAGCCATTACAAGAAAACACTGTAAAAAATTCAAAATCTGAATTTTATAATATTTCTTAGTTTTATCATACACTTGTGAAAATTGTATCTAGCGAAGAAAGATATATGAGACAAAGATAGGAAATGACAAAATAGCGGGGGTCGGTCATACATATGTGACCGCTAGGATCCATAGTTAAAACGCTACGTTACGAAAACTGTTACAAATTAAAAATCTAAACCGTATCATATTCCTCAACTTTTGTTTGCGCACCTTTAAAGACTCATTTTAGAGAAAAATGGTGTATGAAAGAAAGTTATAAAATTTAAAAAAAATGGGGGCTGGTCGTACTGTTGTGACTGAGCCAAGACCCTGTCACAAATGTACGCATGTGTACCATGCGCCCACAAAAAATAAAAACCGAAAGGCGTAGTCAAGATCCGTGCCGTAGATTTTCCGTGAAGACTTCGGGATAAAATTATAATACGTGTTTCTCATTAGTGTGTACTTAAATCAATCTCTGTAATACAATGGTTGCATAGAGTAGTATGGTGACAGAATAGATAAATCACAAATATATTATTTAACGACGTTTTTGCATTTCTTCTTCGATGCTGTCGTAGCCCTGACACATGATCGGCTGTGGGAATTTTAGGTTTCTATAATTCGTTTTGATGCAAGCTTTCTCTGATTTGAGTTTTATTTGATTCCGCGCATATTAGTGACACGTACAAAACGATATTTTTAATTTTTCTCAGTTTTAAATTTGATACCGTTTTTAACTTACATTTCGGCATATATGTTGATGTCTTTACATTAGGTCGTTATAGCTCTTTTAAAGTTCTCTGCAATGGCAACCAAATCTCCGTCCTTACGCGTTCTCACGATCCACTACTTTCTAGTTTTACCCAACGTTAATCAACAACAATCACGCGTTGGCGCTTATACTAGCCCGACGAATTCACGAGCAGAAGAAACACTGCACGATAAACACGTACAAGCAGGCTCTATGCATAGGGTCCTTGATCGTTGTTATCGCCTTATGAACGTCGTAGTTATTAGCGATGGAATTCTGACTTTATATATTACCGCAAGAATGTTTGACCGGCTTTCAGCGTAATTAACGCGCGAAAAGACGTTTTCATGTTAAAAAAATTATAATAAGTGTTTCGTACTAATATGTTCTTCAATTATTAATCTCTTAAATACAATCATTATATATAGTAGCAGGATTACAGAATAGACAAGTCAAAAGTTTTATTGTTTTGCGCCTTTTGATTAAATTTGTTTTGATGCGAGTTTTCTCCGATTTGTGTTTCTTACAACTCGGTGCATATTTATTACTCATATGAGACGATTTCTTTCACTTCTTTTCCATTTTTAAATTCAAACCAATTTTTATTTATATTTCGGCCAATATTCTTATTGTTTCATTTTAGGTCCTGGTACTTCTTTTTCAATCCTTTACAATGACCTTTACATCCAAATCAACGTCCTTGCTGAACCCGTTCTTACGTCACACACAAAAATAACTTTACGCAACGCTAAAAACAACAATCACGCGTAGGCGCTTACACTAGCTCGATGACGTTAAACGTGCAGCAATGCTGTCCACCACGATCGGATTTCATCACCACAGGCGCTAAGAGTCCGATCGTGGTCAAATATCGTCGCAACATTGTTGCCCAACGCTATCGGATTTCGCTGCGCGAATAAAAAGCCGATCGCGTTCAAAGAAGCGAAAATTGCTGATAGCTCGCCATGCGCGACATGCCAATTCGTTGTCATAATGCCAAGAATGCTGGATAAGCGATTTTCGCTTGCTGAGCTCACGCGGAGTTCGGAGTTCTTGTTATAGTCGCTTTTGGGGTTCGGTTGGGTTCAGTTGTTAGGGCGAGACGTGGTTAAGAACTCTAAAGGAACCACTTAGTATATTTTTAGTTCATAAAAATCTAAGTGTAACTTCTAATTATAATAAAAATCTTTAGAACCCAGAAGAAACAATTGAGTAAAAATTGTTAATTAATAAAATTCTAAAACAATAAAAATCTTAAGAACCCAGAGGAGAAAATTAAGTGTAAATTTTTAAATAATAAAATTCTAAATGTAATTTCTAAAAACTATAAAAAAATTAAGAACCCAGAAGAAAAAATTAAATGTAAATTTTTAATTAACAAAATTCTAAAAACAAAAAAAATCTTAAGAACCCAGAAGAGAAAATTAAATGTAAATTTTAATTTGATAATAATCTACGTGTTACTTTTGAAAACAATAAAAATCTAAGGAAGCCAGAGAAGAAAATTTAGTTTAAGTTTTCAATGAATAAAATTCGGAGTGTAACTCTTAAAATAAAACAATAAAAACATTAAAAAAAAAACATTCACAAAAAGAGATAATTAAGTTTAAATGTTTAATTAATAAAATCCAAAGTGTAAATTTTAGACAATAAAAATATTAAGAAAAATTAGTTTAAATATTTAATTAAAAAATTGCAAGAGAAAACAATATTGAAAACAATAAAAAAATTAAGAACCCAGAAAGGAAAATTAAGTTTAAAAAAAAAGTAAAGAAAAAAAGAAGAAACAATAAGGGGACGGTTGAACTTGAAAGCACTTCCTGTTCGTAACTCAAACAGCGAGTCAAACATTTGGCGGCAGCGGTGGGATCTTGCCGCTTAGATCCCAGAAAAAAAAATATTTTTAAAAATGAACAAATAAATAATAAAATGCAACAATAAATACTAATATCATAATTATAATATATATAATTTAACGACGCTAGTGAAAGTGATATAAAAAGGGTTTTATGCTCCAGGCGAGTATAAATTAACCAAAACGTAATTTTTTTTTGGGGCTCCTTCCCAGCCCACAACTCTAAGGACCAGCGCGTCCGCACCCAAAATGACCCAGAAAAAGGACGGAGGGAAGAAGGAAAACAATAAAGAAGGAAAGATATGGAACCGTGAGTTTTATGCCGTATTTAAAAATTAATAATGAGAAGGAAAACAATGATAAATTATTTAAGAGAATTAAATTTTACTTTGCGTATTGCTAAACCCTCGAGAAGCCATGATTTCTAATTTCTGGAATTTAATTTAAACAAAATTTATTCGCTAAATAAAACTCCAAGATTTCCACTACCCGAGGTAAGAGTCTTGGATCGTTTATTTGGCAAGGGAATCGTCACGTTGACATTCCAGAATTTCGGCAGGTGTTTATTAACTACATACAATATGGAGGGTAAAAGCAAAATGAAAAATAAAAAAAACTATATATATATATATACATTTTTTGTGTTTGACGTGAAAACGTCTTTCATTTTGTTGAGTATGTACATTGGTAGCCAGTCTAACATTCTTGGGCTACGAAACACCGTCATTTGTCAATCGCCAATAACGACGAGACTAATAATGCGATAACAACGGTTGGAGTCACTGTCACAGATTAAACCCCTGATACCATATAACACGCTGTCTTCACCGGGAAAAACATAAAATGCCCAGCCAACTCGACACCAATGGGAATCAAACTGCTGATCATCATTGAGAGGGAGGGTAATTTTAAATCAGCGCGACCAAATTAAAATGATGACGACACCCCGATCAACCCATTCATGGATGACGGCAGCGTTGATCATGCAATAAATCAAATGCCCAAGTTTGATTCGACTGTGAATCAGAATGGTGCACCCCATAATCAGGCACCGAGATTCAACCGTCCGAGTACATTCGGACGGTCGATCCTCTATTCCTCGGTTGCCGCCCCTTATTTTGAGTCTTTTATGACTCAAATCCCTTACGGGACAATGTGTCCTTCGAAACTCGTTGCACAATGCGGTGACGAGTTCGAGGTCATTGAACTCGTAAAATTGGTGCAACGAGATTTCGGAATCGAGGTTTTTGACAGAATGTTTTTACAATTTTCAGGAAATTTTGGTGATTTTGATAATTTTTGATTTTAGAATTTTGGTAAATCCAGGAAATCTCGGAATTTTGGAATTCGATTGTTACGGTACCTTCCTCGGATCTTCAACTCGAGGTTGAGAGTTGAATGACCGAGATATGTACCAAGGAGAAAAGGGGAGTCATGTATAAAAAGGGACGGATCGAGTCGGGACGGTCTCTTTTTTTGGGTTTTGGGCTGACACGAGAAAGCAAGTAGTGAGTTTGGAGTTCGGAGGCATCGCAGGGTAACTCTTTGGAAGTTGAAGTTGATTAATGGATTGAAGAGCTTGATCGTGGGGCGATGGATAGCGGCGAAATTAGATAGTCATTTTTGTTGTAAATTGAAATTACATACATTTGGAGAAGTGCAATTGTTGAGAATAAAATTATAGTAGAATATAAAGAAGAATTATTAGCAAAGTAATTAATAAAAAAATTAAGTAAATAAAATTAGTGAACGAATGAAATTAGTTTGACGTTATAGTAATTGGAGACATTTGGAAAAGTGAAGTGATCGGGAATGAAATTGTAATATAATGTAAAGAAGAGTTATCAGCAAGGTACATTGATTTGAGACATTTGGAGAAGTGTGATTATTAAGAATAGAAGTGTAACAGAGCATAAGTGAGAACTATAATGAGTGAGCAATGGACAGGATTGAATGAGAGTGATTGAATGAACGGATGAAATTAGTTAGACGTCACAGTAATTAGAGACATTTGGAAAAGTGAAGTTATCGGGAATAAAGTTATAGTAGAATATAAAGAAGAATTATTAGCAAAGTAATTAATAAAAAAAAATTAATTAAATAAAATTATTGAACGAATGAAATTAGTTTGACGTTATAGTAATTGGAGACGTTTGGAAAAGTGAAGTTATCGGGAATGAAATTGTAATATAATGTAAAGAAGAGTTATCGGCCAGATACATTGATTGGAGACATTTGGAGAAGTGTGATTATAAAGAATAGAAGTGTAACAGAGCATAAGTGACAACTATAATTAGTGAGAAATGGACAGGACTGAATGAGATTGATTGAATGAACGGATGAAAGTAGTTAGACGTCATAGTGATTAGAGACATTTGGAAAAGTAAAGTTATCGGGAATAAAATTATAATAGAATACAAATAAGAATTATTAGCAAAGTTATTAATAAAAAAATTAAGTAAATAAAATTAGTGAACGAATAAAATTAGTTGGACGTTATAGTAATTGGAGACATTTGGAAAAGTGAAGTGATCGGGAATGAAATTTTAATATAATGTAAAGAAGAGTTATCAGCAAGATACATTGATTGGAGACATTTGGAGAAGTGTGATTATCAAGAATATGAGTGTAATAGAGCATAAATGAAAACTATTAGCAAGATGATTAGTGAAGACGCTTAAACCTCACAGTGATTGATTCTATGGCAAGCAGGTTTATATACACAAGATAAGACGGATATCATCACAAATGGTGATTCATGAACATGTTCTCATTTTCTAACCAGTAATTCTGTCCGTAATATTTAAACCATTTATCCAAATAATTCGAGTTGGCCCGGGACTACTACTCTAATTAAACGTACAAAGTCTGTAAAAAAAGGGGGAAACTGTATCTTTAATTTTCTTATACATTTATAGCAGATTTTAGAGTTTACATATATAAAAATTATAACAATAAGCGTATTGTCTGTAATTAAAAATTGTTGAATCCAAATTTTCTCTATGCTGCGTTCTAGAATTTACGTTTGATAATTGATGGAAGGATAAATTCTACTGCTTACTTTGTGCGTCTGCTACAACACAAAAAAAAATCGGACGAAATGAATAACAGGACTGATAAATGAGAAGGGTGATATATTCGTTACGTTAAATGCCAAAAATCCCCTGTCCTTTTTTTTCGAGTGTACGAGGATACAGCCATTAACCCTAGCCCATACAAATCCAAACAATCTGAACTTTCTTAGTTGTGTTTTGCGTAATCCTTTCATCAATATCGGCACGGTCTCGCGCAAGATAAACCACCCGACACCAAGGTGCTACCCGGAAAAAATTTTCAACCCGACGCGAGACAATTATCGCAGAAAAGAATGACTCCCTCCTTCTGCAGAATAGTACACCATAAAAGTTTTTCACCACCCCTCCAAGAAAGTAGCCTGGGAAAAAGGTTAAAGGAAAAACCAAACATGAAAAAGAGAACCTCGTCCCCAACGCCCACAATACCTTCTTGTGTAACAAAAATATCAAGCAACACATATTTGGACTCAATTTCCCTGTTCGAACCCCTCAGGACTGAGAAAGATTAGAAGACGCCCTTAGGCAAATTCTTGACCTCGTCTCAACGTATCTGTTTCTGCGACTACCCTACAGACCCTGATACCTCTAAGAACAGGTATGCGACGAATTTTCCCCTAGGGTAAATTATTAGTAAAACTCTATTTAGACTCAGTTAAAGTTGTGGACTCCACGTCCGATATAAACCAGGTATTAAAGGACTTCCATATATTACCTACAGGTGGACACCAAGGGGTTTCAAGGACTTTAAAAAGAATAAAGAAACAATATTACTGGAAGGGTCTAGCTATTGACACTCCCAAATATATCAAGTCTTGCGAAAACTGTTAGAAAAACAAAACATCAAGGAATACTAAGATTCCGATGAAAACACCCAACCCTTGTTCTAAGCCGTTTGAGAGAATTTACCTTTATATGGTAGGACCTCTCCCAGTTTCTTACACCGGTAATAAATACATACTTACATTCCAAAATGATTTGACTAGATTCTCAGAGGCTATTGCTATTAGTGCTACCGATTCTTTTCCGAGGCCTTTGCAACGAATATCATATGCAGACATGGAATTCCGGAAAGTATACTCACCGACCAAGGAGCGAACCTCATTGCAGGGATGTTCAGTGAGGTTTCTGAACTCCTAAAGATCAAAAGGTTAACAACTTCACCTTACCACCCCAAACAAACGGAGCCCTAGAGCGTAGCCATAGAACGTTGGTCGAGTAACTTAGATCCTACGTAGAGAAAGATATACAAACATGGGACACGTGGATTCCCTATGCCATGTTTGTATATAACACTACACCCCATTCTAGCACCAACTGCACCCCTCACGAACTCCTTTATGGTTTTCCGGCTGAGATACCAAATAATCTCAAAAATACGCCTACATTCTATAATAACTACGAGAACTACGCAAACGAACTAAGGGTACTGTTGAAATTAAACCGAACTACGAAAGACCAAACAGCCTGGTGTTCTAACAGCGAGTGCGTTTTATTCGTGAGATAATTCCTATTCTACCATACAGACTGGTTTTACAATACAGTTATAGTTGAGGATTTTACACTGGACTACAATATTAAGTAAACCATGTGTATTTTCAACACTCCCACTTTTACCTAATATTGTAGTTCCATAGCTCTTCAAATTTGTTATAAATATTTCTTTACAATTCTTTAACATTCATCATCGATCTAAACATTATAAATTTTTGTTTTGGTAATGATTTGGTTAAGATATCGGCAATTTGGTTCTCCGTTGGCACATAGAGAAGTTCAAACTGGTCTTCAGTCCATTTTTCCCTTATGAAGTGATACCGCACATCAATATGTTTAGTTCGTCTGTGGAATTCTGGGT
Organism: Chrysops caecutiens; assembly: GCA_963971475.1. Lineage (NCBI taxonomy): Eukaryota > Metazoa > Arthropoda > Insecta > Diptera > Tabanidae > Chrysops > Chrysops caecutiens. The sequence goes on along the minus strand of OZ020567.1, from coordinate 53,770,242 downwards.
TCTTGATAAGTCGAATTGCTCCTTGATTATCCATCAGAAGCGTTGGCTTCAGCTCGCAGCTACCCATTAATGTTGAAAGTAAATCCTTAACCCATAGAAGTTCTTTCAACGCTTCAGATGACGCAATGTATTCGGATTCGGTTGTTGAGAGCGCTACCGACCTTTGTTTCTGTGATGACCAGGATATAGGCGCCGAACCAGCCATGAATACAAAACCACTAGTTGAACGCCTCGTGAGCATATCGCCAGCATAATCAGCATCGCTATAACATGACAAAGAAAGATTACTATTGTGTTGAAAATATATACCAAAGTTTTGAGTTCCCAGTAGATATTTGAAGATTCTTTTGACCATTCTAACATGTTGTTGAGAGGGGTTCTCCAAGTGCTGACTAACTTTGCTGACCGCGAAGCAAATATCTGGTCGCGTTCCTGTAGCTAGGTACATCAAGCTACCTACAGCTTGTCGGTAAGGGTAGATACATCCAGAAGTCGCTGATTTCTCATCCAAGTCACTAGTCGAACAATCCATCGGGGTAGAAACAGGTTTTGCATCTAACATATAGTATCGTTCCAACACCTTCCAAGCGTACTTTGATTGATTCAGGTGAATAGATCCGTCTTTTAAGCGTTTTATTTCCAGTCCTAGGAAACAGTCTGCATTACACGCCTTAACTTCGAATTTTTTTTGTAGATAATCCAACAACTCTGTAATTTTCTCAACACTGGGGGCCGCAACTAGACCATCATCAATGTAAATTGCAACAATAATATTTTCGTTGCAGAAAACACATTGATCAGCCGAAGTCGCCTTAAGTTTGAAATCCTTCAGGAATCTTGTAAAGGTTCTATTCCAACATCTTGAACCTTGTTTAAGTCCGTAAAGTCCCTTTTGAAGTCTGCATACCCTTCTAGTTCCATCTTCGAAACCCTTTGGCTGCAACATGAAAATTTCCTCATTTATTTCGCCATGAAGAAAAGCTGTCTTAATGTCGAACTGTTTAAGTGCTAAATTTGCTTTTGCTGCTATTGCTAAGATGGCCCGTATTGATGTGAATTTAGCCACCGAGCTAAATGTTTCAAAGTAGTCTATCCCGTAGAGTTGACTAAAACCACGAATTACCAGTCGCGCTTTATATCGTTCACCTTCACCGCCAGGTAAGCTTTTGATTTTGAATACCCATTTGTTGTCGATAATTTTTCGATTTTCTGGTGGATCAACTAGTTTCCACGTGTGATTTTTCAGGAGTGCATCCATCTCTTCTCGCATTGCTTCTTTCCATCTTTGTGATTCCTGGCATTCTATAGCCTGCTCGTATGAAATTGGTTCGAACCTCTGGCTTACAAATGCATGACCTTCTTCCATGATCGTATGATTGGCCAACCCGTTCTTCCTTAACGCGCTTCGCAAACGATCCCGTATGGTGTCACTTCTTGGTTCAGGAAGATCAATGGGATCCTCCACATCACGAGCGTCCGAGTAAATTTCGTCTTTTTCGTTTGGTTGATTTTTCTGTTCAACTTCCTCAGAGTCTTCGAAAACATCTGGACTTGAAGTTTCTTCAATATCTTGTGCCATGAGGGGAATCCGAATATCCGCGGTATTTTCTTTTCTTATGGTGGCAGCCGATTCGTTGAAAACCACATCTCGTGAGATTTCCAATTTCTTGGTTTCTGGAAACCAAATCCGAAAGCCCTTGATGTCGTCACAATATCCTACAAATATACCCTTTTTTGCTTTAGGATCCAATTTGCGTCTCCTTTGTTGTGGCACATGTATAAATGCCTCGCAGCCAAATGTTCTAAGTGTTCCAAGATCCCAATTTAGCGGTTGTTTATGCCATAATTCGTAAGGTGTCTTGCCATCCATTGGGCTCGGTCCTGCACGGTTTAAAATGTACACAGCCGTGTTAACAGCTTCACCCCAAAGACGAAGACTGAGATTTTTGGAATGTATCATAGTCCTTGCAGCTTCCATAATAGTTCGATTTTCCCGTTCTGCACGACCATTTTGTTCCGGACAGTAGGGAACTGTCCTTTGATGACGAACACCGTGACGGGTTAACAATTCCGAGACATCTTTATTTATGTACTCCAACCCGTTGTCCGTTCTGAGAACTTTTACTTTTGAACCCGTTTGATTTTCGGTCAGCCGCAAAAAACGATCAATGCATTCACGTACTTCGCTTTTTTCTTTAATGAGAAAAATTTTCCGAAAATTAGTAAAATCGTCTTTGAAAAGAATAAAATACCGTGCTCCACCAATCGACACTTCCTGCATAGGTCCACATAAATCGGAGTGGATTAATTCACCTGGAGCCGCTCCTTTACTGGTACTTTGGTGAAATGTAGAGCGATGATGCTTACCAACCACGCAGGATTCGCAAAAAAAATCTTTGTTGTCGATGAATTTGATGTTTCTACTCTTCAGGAAATTCCTCACTTGAGTAACGTTTTGGTGTCCCAGTCTTTCATGCCAAACCTCGAGCTTCAAGTTTGCAAAATTGGCCACCCCTTCTTCGCTTAACACGGGTTCTATTACCTGGAACATTAGTTTGAAAAGTTTACCTTCGCGCACTCCCACTGCTTTTGTATGGTTGCCTTTGATTAACTCGCACTTGTCCTTGTCTGATTTTAACTGGTAACCCTTGTCCAAGGCACTGCTCGACGAAAATAAATTCACCTTTATATCAGGAACAAAAAGAACGTCCGATAGATGGTTATCCGTCCATTTATTCCCATCAAAAATTTTTACATTAATATCCCCTTTGCCTAGTGCAAAAATTTTTTCACCGTTTCCAATCCTCACAACACCAGGTTTAGCGAATTCGTTAAAATTCACAAACCACTCCTTTCGGCTAGTCATGTGATCGCTTGCCCCAGAATCTAAAAGCCACTCATCAGCACCGGGGATGCCAGCGTCACAAACAAAAGCACTCCCACGTTTTTCACTTTTTCCACTTGTGGATGACCACGTGTTGATGCGTCGATCAGGGCATTCTCTTTTCCAGTGTCCACGTTTTTTACAGATGAAGCATTTTCCGTTAGGCACGTTTTTCTTATTTTTAAAACTATGTTTGGCGATCAATGCGCTGTCCGGTGCAGGTGCCGTTTTTTGTGTTAACGCCATTCTCGACTCTTCCATAATGAGCCTGGCTGTCAAATTTTCCAAGGTTTGTTCTGTTGACGCCGTCGATTCCCATGCTGAGTAGAAATGGCTAAAATTTTGCGGAAGAGTCATCAAAATTTTGGTGACGACCATCGATTCTGAAATAATTTCTCCTGCTTCCTTTAGTTGTTTCACGAGCATTTCAATTTTTGAAATGTGCGTTGCCACATCATCCGTAGGATCTCTTTGGAAGCTGCAGAAACGCTGTTGCAGCAAAAGAATGTTCGAACGGCATTTTTGTTCATACACATTTTCTAGTTTTCGCCACATTTCGCACGCGGTGTTGCAATTCATGATATGAGTCAAGGGCTGCTGCCCGATTGAAGTGGCGATGATTTTTTGTGCCATGCTGTCGTTGCGTCGCCATTTTTGCAAATCAGCTTTAAACTTTTCTTCCGCCTCCCCGACACCACGGACCGGTGAAGGACACTCACCGTTAACTACCTCCAAAAGGTCACTTGCTTTTAAAACAATGCGAGCTTGGAATTTCCACGTGCACCAGTTTTCCGCGTTTTCCAGTCTTTCGATTCTAATTGTTTCAGTTTCCATTCTCACCCACTTTCACACAAAAATATGTCCCGAATACTTTTCCAATAAAATAAATGTTCCGAAAAGCACTTCCTTTTTATTTTTTTGTTTAGTGAAATAGCACAGCCCTAAATTCCCTTACTCGTTGATCTGGGCCCATAACCTGTTGAAATTAAACCGAACTACGAAAGACCAAACAGCCTGGTGTTCTAACAGCGAGTGCGTTTTATTCGTGAGATAATTCCTATTCTACCATACAGACTGGTTTTACAATATAGTTATAGTTGAGGATTTTACACTGGACTACAATATTAAGTAAACCATGTGTATTTTCAACAGGTACGATTGCAGTTTAGTCATAAAATAGCGAGAGAAACCATGTTGAAGCAAAAGCTCAAGTCGAAAACCTACTACGGCAAGGGAACCAAAGAAGGAGAAAAATAGGGGATAAGGGCCTACTCGCGCCAAAAACCAAGGATAACAAATTTTCACCACTGTGGCATGGACCTTACAGTATTACAAAAATAAATTCTAACGAAAATTCCACAATAAAGTAAAGAAATAAAGAAAAACGGGTACACAACAACGTTCTTAAACCATACTACGAGAAAGACTAGCGTCCTGGTTAGGACGTTAAACTACATCCTCACTAAGAGTCGTTTTTCTTTCCATTTTTTCTTATTTTATTCGGCCGAATCCTGTTTGTGTTCCCATGGGTTGTTGTCTAGGTTCTGGGTTTTTTACATTTTGTACCATCCTGGGTAAGACGTTAAACTGCATCCACAAATTTACTGGATTTTAAAGTGTTTTTGTGTGTTAGAGTTCTCGTGATTATATAGCACCTAATTTAAGTAGTCAATACTGTACTTTTAGCTGTGACGGTTCTGTCTCAAATTAGAGTGTTTCCGTTTCAAACTTGTATCCTTGCTAGACTTAACAAAGTCCCGTTGTTCATTTTTCCATGTTTTCTGTGTTCGGTTGTTCTTGAGCTCGTTTATATTCATTATGTCGATCTTTCACTCTTATTGATATTCCCCAAATCATTTGCTAACAGTTTTGAACTTGATGTATTGTAGTTATTGATCTGCAAGATCTGTCTAAATATCCTCTATCGTCCTGGGTAAGACGTTAAACTACATCCGTACCAAGTTGGCCCCTTCCGTTATTGTCATTATCGGCCCCTGCTCCCCTTATTAATTTTCGTTTTATTTTCTCCTCCTTCTCTCCCTTCTTCTTCTTTCTCTTTTCCAAACCCCTTTACTACCCCTGTTCCAGAGGTAAATATGACTCGTTGATGGTTTCTTAACGATAAGGCCGCATAGTAGAACTGCAACAAGTTGCATCTCGGTGAGGTATTACTTCATACTTGTTTATCCCCCTTTTTCCTCCACATGCTATGTTTTGAGTACTTTTGTCGGAATCTCTTACTTATTATTCACCTTTCTATTTCCAATTCATTCATATTCTTCAATTGTCATCTTAATAATTTCATTAAATCCGTAACGCGTTATTTTAATTCTCTTCACGTCACTTCAACCCTAAGACGGTGTTTGAAAACAAAATTTTATGCAGTTAGCTATTGCTTGAAGTCAAGTAAATATGCCAACTCGTTCTTTTGATGCGCCATTTTGTAAAAACTTCCCTTACTGGTCCCCTCACGACCTTAGGTTGCCTGTCAAACCTACGGGGTCGGTCCTTCATTTGTCTTCTGTTCGTCCTTCATTTGTCGTCTATTAAGACGTTAAACTGGCCTTTCGAGAGATGTAGCCATCTTTACCCCTTTTCCTCTTCCTCGACTATTCTGCTAATTTCCGAGCTTGCTTATTCCAATCCCAATGCGTTCTCTTGTATTGAGCAAGACTTATCCCCAAAAAACATTTATTTTGTCTGCTCACCATCTTTCCCTCGGTCATCTCTTTTGTTCTCCTCTCAACCAAATTTCAATCAAATAAGACAAGTAAATATTTAAATTACTTACGCAAAATCACATTACGCAGCCTTTCATCACATAGTTCGCATCACTTGGTATTCAAAAACCTAACTTGCGCCTTTGGAAATCACAGTTTCGATACGTCTACTACTTACCCTAATTTTTTACAAGCCAAATTCACCGATAACCTAATTCGTATAACTCGTATGACCAGCCCACTTAATCCGTGACTTAACTCACTAATAACGAATAAAAAAATTACTAATAATACTAAGCTAAAAATACGATAATAGAATAAATCCAATAATAAGAATAATATTATAACTTCAAAACGGGAACCGAATTTACGTCAATTGTCTCATTACCCTTCCAGGATTACCATTTTCTCACTTTTCCCGTTGGTAACGTCGGCCGCGTACGCCGCAAGCCCAGGATACAAGACGACACCCCTAGAGTTCAATGCCGAATATACTTCGAAGAATGCGGTAGCGCTCTTCTTTAATACAACGAATGGAAAATCATCATAATCTACAACCTGACCAGTTTCCATGCTGAATTCGCAACGTAAGAACGGTATTTTTAGGTGCCACATTCCGTCTGGGAATGCATGTGAGTTTCAAAATTTAGAAAACTTATCTGTACGTAGAAATAGTATTTTGTCGTTAACTTATATGTATAAGAAAAGAAAATTTAATTTAGTTTTCTCCCTTAATAGTTTAAAAACCGATTTAGTAAAACGTAACAAAAAGTATGTGCTTTTAAAATAATTTAAAAGTATTTAGTATGAAATACAATCTTATACAATTATTAGAAATGAAAACTGATAAGAAAAGTCGTTGAGAAGGCATTAAGTCTTCAATATTGTTTTCATTAATTTTTTTCAAATAATGACTGCGTGTCTATTCGGATTAAAAGTACATATTTTGATAAAATAAAAAAATAATTATTTCACTAAACGTAACGCTTCCCTTTCCGAAAAATTATCTTTATTGTAAAATAATAATAATAATAGTATGGATGTCGTACAGTATTTTTCTAGATTATTTCATGTTTTATGTTGAGCTGTTTCATTTGAGACTATTTTGCTTCATGTTCGTGGTCCCATCAGGATTTGGGTACTGTTGGGAACATTATTTACTGCACATTTTCAGCACATGCACGACGTATCGCATGAAATTATGGAGAGTGGCGTGAATATTTATTAGAAGTAAAAGAGTGTAAGTCCTCTCAGCAATTAAGAGAGTTATTTGCCATATCCTATTTCTGGTATGAACTTTCCAACAAATGCTTGAGATTTGTGGAATGAATTCAAAATGTTCATGTGTGAAGATTTTTTAAGAAATTCCTCAGAAAATGATTCATATAACCATGCTTTATTAGCTATTTAGGAAATTTTGTTCAGTAAACGATTCGTTCGGTACTTCAACTAAACTTTTCGGATATAAGACTATTTAACTCTGTGGAGATTTTTGACGAATATTGCCACCTACATCTCACGGTACACGTGTACCACTTATTGAGAATTGCCTTACTTCATGGTCCAAATTTTCAAAATTCCACAAAATAACTTTTATTCAAAACATGAGAGCTTTACCTCATGAGATTGAATTCGTTGAATATCTTAAATCTCTTGGTAATGGAACTGCATGCGCTGGATTTGTTGGATAACGTTGCTGCTGTTGGTGTTGCCAGCGTTGTATTTTTAATTGGTGAGGTTGCAACTACTGGTGTTGCCATCGTTGTGGTTTTTTATTTTTATTTGCCTCATTGCGAGAGAGCAATGACATAACGTTAACTTAAGTTTGCGTTGTGTATTGACTTATAATTAGTTGCGAGGATGAGTTTTCTTTGAAATTTTGATTGAACAGCTGGTTCTCATTCCTCCTTCTTGCTGCCCGTCGTCATGGATCCCGTTGAGCTGGAAATGAAGGCACTGGTAGCCTCGTCATTGACCGGCAGTGGTACTATCCGATGTATGGGTCGTTTCAGAGATGGTGATGTTGCAGTACGTAGCGTGAGAACTCGTGTGAGCCCGTCCGGACCGGGATGAACCTTTGATATTCGCACGAGGGGCCAATTTTGAGGCGTTTGCCCATCGTCAGCAATCAAAACCAGATCACCTACTCGTGGCGGAGGATTGGGATCATGCTATTTTGAGCGTTGCTGAAAATCCTGGATGACCTCCTTGCGCCACCGTTCCCAAAAGTGGTTGCGCATATTCATCACCGTCTGCCAGCGCCAAGATGGAAGGTGCGTCAGGTGGACTTTGCAGTGTGGCACCGATGAAGAAATGACCAGGCGTTAGTGCCGTGTAATCAGTGGGATCGCTGCTGATTGCGGATAGGGGTCTTGAATTTAAACAGGCTTCAATGCGTGATGTCAGCGTTGAGAATTCCTCAAAGGTAAGAGGATCGTCGCCTATTACTCGCTTGAGGTGATGTTTGAAGCTCTTTACCGCAGCTTCCCACAGCCCTCCAAAATGTGGTGCCCTTGGAGGAATAAACTGCCAGCGTATGCCCTTGTTTGCTACTGAAGCTGCAACCTCGGCACTGTATCTGGATGCAGCGTCAAACATTCGTTTCAATTCGGTGTCTGCACCCCGGAACGTTGTTCCGTTGTCGGAGTAGACAGTGTGGCATAATCCTCTTCGAGAGACGAAACGATCGAAGGCGGCTAAAAACGTTTGCGTCGAATAGTCAGACACCACCTCCAATTGCACTGCACGTGCAACCATGCAGGTAAATACTGCTACGTAACCCTTGGTAGCCTTTTGACCTCGCCCTTTGGTTGCACGGACAGGAAATGGTCCAGCATAATCCACACCAGTGAAACTAAATGCTCGTGAGGGCGTCACTCGAGCTGCAGGTAGAGGAGCCATTTGCTGCTGTAGAGTGCGACCTTGATGACGTATGCAACGGACACATTTTCGAATGACTGTCTTTATGTGAACTCGAGCGCTTGTGATCCAAAACGCACGTCGCAGATAGCTTTGAGTTAACTGCGGACCTCCATGTAGTGTCACTGCATGAGCGTGTCGAATGAGCAGTTCGGTGACGTAGTGTTTACCTGGGAGTATGACAGGGTGCTTTTCATCATATGGCAGGCATGATAGCTGAAGTCTACCTCCTACCCTCAATACGTCATGCTTATCCAAGAACGGCCTCAGATTTCTCAACGTGCTCCCGTGTAAGGCGTTGTTTCCAGCCTGTAATCGTAAACGCTCTCTACTGTATACCTCTTGCTGTACGGTTTTGATTGATCGAATTTTGTGTTCCTTGAAGTTCTTCTGCGCTTAAGGACATCGAGTTATATTGGGTTCGTCTGGTTCGATGCTTCCATCTGTGGACGTAGGACATAACTCGTAACATCCTTGTCCACGATGAAAAGCGGTGTTCGCAGGTGATCGTACAGCTGCTTTCATACGATCATCCCACTATTGGCATAATGTTGATAGTTGTAGCAATGTTGATTGTTGTGTGTTGATTGAAGAGGTGTGTTGATTGAAGAGTTGTGTTGATTGAAGAGGTGTCTGCGATATTACTTCTTTACACAAAAAATGATTTTACTCCGACTCGTGCTACGGCTAGGATGATACTGAAGGACTACTTGTTGTACGCGAGATGGCGTATCGTGGTGGGAATGTTGGGTGCGGAGACGGTGTTGCCAAGTGGCATGAACATACCGCCCGCCATCATTGCGATGAAGCAATGATGAGTCGTGGTAACTAGTTACTGTTGATCTCCTTGGGAGCCGCCCGCCGTGCTGCCTCTCGAGACTCCTAATAGCTCCATTTCGGAGTTGGTATTGATAGGTAGGGGCACTACTCGGTGTATAGGCCTTTTCAAGATTGACGTCGCTGTCCTCAAAGTGAGTACGCGAATCAACCCATCTGGTCCGGGATGAACTGCGGGCACTCGTGCAAGTGGCCAGTGTTGTGGTGGTTGTTGTTCATCGGTGATGAGGACAAGATCGCCTGTTTGTAGCGTGCTGTTGCTTGCAAACCATTTGGATTGTTGTTGTAGCTCGTGGATGACCTCTTTGCGCCATTGTCGCCAGAAATGGTTCCGCATATTTACCAGCGTTTGCCATCGACGGAGGCCTTTATGATCCTCAAGGTGTGGTGCTTCAGGAGGAGCCTTCAAGGCTGCGCCTATGATGAAATGACCGGGGGTAAGAGCGGTGATGTCGGTAGGATCATTGCTGATCGCTGACAGTGGCCTGGAGTTTAGGCACGCTTCAATACGTGTTGCGAGTGTGGAGAATTCCTCGAATGTAAGTGTTGCGTCGCCAAGAACACGTTTCAGGTGATGTTTAAAGCTCTTCACAGCCGCTTTCTATAATCCACCAAAATGCGGTGCTTTGGGTGGGTTGTATAACCATTTGACTCCTTGATTAGCTAAGGCAGCTGCGATTTCGCTAGAAAATTGTGACGCTTCCTTGAACATACGCTGAAGTTCGGTGTCGGCACCTCTAAAGGTCGTTCCATTGTCAGAATAGATGGTGTGGCATAGACCCCGTCGAGCGACGAAACGTTCAAAGGCTGCCAGAAATGTCTCTGAAGAATAATCGGACACTACTTCGAGATGCACAGCCCTTGTAACCATGCAGATAAAAACTGCGACATAACCTTTTGTGGATTTGTGTCCTCGTCCTTTTGTTGTGCGTACAGGAAACGGCCCAGCATAATCAACGCCGCAGTAAGTAAACGGGCGAGAAGGGGTGACCGTTACAGCCGGTAAGGGCACCATTTGCTGTCTAAGTGTGTGATCTTGAAATCGTGCACATTTCACGCATCTTCTAATAATCGATTGAATTCGTGAGCGTCCGCTTGTTATCCAGAACGCTCGGCGTAATACACTCTGGGTGAGTTGAGGGCCTCCGTGCAGAGTAGTGACGTGAGCATGTCGAATTAGCAGCTCGGTGACATAGTGCTTCGCTGGCATTATCGCTGGATGCTTCTCTTCATATGGTAGAAAAGACAATTGCAACCTACCTCCTACTCGTAATGTATCCTGATCATCGAGAAATGGTTTCAGTCTCCGAAGCGAGCTTCCATGCAATGACTTATTACTTGATCGTTGCCGGGAAATCTCATTTGCATAAAACTCTCGTTGAACAGCGTTAATGATTGTTGTTTGTGAGCACCGCAGCTCTGTTGCACTCAGAGTAATAGGGTGATGAGCTAGTTCGTGGTCGTCGTTGAAGTGTCGCCACCGTTGAAATTTGGTAAACTGCCTCCACCGGAGTATATAGGCTACAACGCGAATTAATTTCGTCCAAGATGAGAAACGATCAAAAAGGCTCGCTCCTTCATTCGACTGGACGTGAAAGACAGCTGTTGGTTTTGATCTTTGCTCAACAGATGTCGTCAACTCAGTAACGTCAGGGATTTTGCAATCACTGTCTTGTAGCAGCCAAGATGGACCATGCCACCACATCTTGTTGTTAATAAGTTGCGATGAAGTAATGCCTCTCGTAGCTAGGTCGGCCGGGTTATCCTTGGATGCCACATACCTCCATTGAACGTTAGGCAATAACGTGAGGATTTCGCTGGTCCTGTTAGCAACGAACGTTTTCCAGCTGCTTGGGTGAACTTTCAACCATGCTACCACCACTTGTGAGTCGGACCAACATGTCACAGGAACATCGGTGAGTTCCATTTCCTTGATTAGTTGAGAGAACAGTCGAGCCAATAGAAGTGCTTCGCATAGCTCGAGTCGAGGCAAGCTGATAGTTTTGATCGGGGCGACTTTACTTTTCGCGATGAGTAGTTCTGACTGAGTTGTGACTTCATTCTTAAGAACTGCATATATTGCAGCTGCATAAGCCTTTTCCGATGCATCACAAAAGCCATGTAATTTCAGATTGTACGGTACACCTGTTCCGAGCCAACGGGGAATTGACAAATCTTGTAACATAGGCAACTGCTCGCAATAATCTACCCATGATGCCTTCGTGATTACGTCCACTGGTGCATCCCACTCTTTTCCTGCTATCCAAAGTTGTTGAATTAACATTTTCGCTCTTACGATTATTGGAGCAAGCCATCCTAGTGGATCATAAAGCTTAGCGACATTGGACAGAATGGCTCGTTTGGTGATCACTCCTGGGATAGGCATACTTTGGACTCGATACGCAAAGGCATCTCGATTGGGCATCCACCGCATAACTAAAATGGAAACATTATCGTTTGGTTCAAAATGGTATTCTTGTTTGAATGTATTTGTTGCTTCCTCGAGGGTGGCCGGAAAGTTCGATGCCCACTTATCCAACTTCTAGCCAGCAGTTGACAATATGTTGACGAGTTGCTGCTGAGCGTCACTCACTTCCTTTTCACTGTGGGCCCCTCCCAGGGCATCGTCGACGTAGGTGTGACGTTGAAGGATGTTTTCGCCGACTGGAAAGCGAGACCCTTCATCGTAGGCAAGTTGTTGTAACACACTGTTTGCGAGATATGGGGCACATGCTGTGCCATATGTAACTGTTAGCAAGGCATAATCACTGAGGGCGTCTTCTTGCATAGATCGCCAGACGATCCTTTGCCAGTTCACGTCATCAGGATGTACCCGAATTTGTCGAAACATCTTCACAATATCCGCGGTGAAAACGTAGTGATAAACTCTCCAGCGCAACAAAACTGTCATTATATCGGCATGTAGCTTAGGTCCCGTATGTAAATAATCATTGAGGCAATGTTGGCTTGATGCTTGCGACGCATCAAACACTACTCGAAGTTTGGCGTTGTCCGGACGCACAACAGCGTGATGCGGAATGTAATTGATGTTTGACATGAACGTTGGTTCACGGGTAATTTTTTGCATGTGGCCGAGGTTTTCATATTCCTTCATGAAGTCGTTATAAGCAAGTTGGAGTTGAGCATTCCTTTGGAAACGACGTTCGATCTGATATAGCCGTTGCACCGCAATCCGCCTAGAGTCGGGTAAAATCGGTTGTTCCTTGAATGGTAGTCGGACAACATATCGACCTGTACTATTCCTACTGTGAGTATCTTTGTAATGCTGTTCACAGTCCTTTTCATCCTCAGTAAGGGGTGCTTTCGTTGACATTGTCTCTTCTATCTCCCAGAACTGACGCATTTGAGTTGATAGGTTCGCTTCCACGGATACTGTTGTCGAAAATGAGTTGGTAGATGTCGATGTCAGACATGATGTAGCTGATGCCGTGAGAATCCATCCCAAGCGTGTTTGTTGCGCAATGGGTGTACCTGGAGGCCCTGAGCGTAAACCCTCTAGAATTATGAGGGCGTAAACGTCTGCTCCCAGAATACAATCAATTGCAGCTGGTCTGGAGAAGTCTGGATCAGCAAGTGGCAATCCCTGTATGTGAGGCCACAATTTTGGTTCAATCCGATGACGTGGGAGCAATTGGGTCAATTTGGAAAGTACAGCAGCTGAAAAACTCAAGGAAAACTTAGAACTTGCAAGTGATATTAAAGATAGGTATACGGTAGAAGATGACTGCGCGGTGGCTTGTCCTCCTACTCCTGAGACAGTCAGTCGAAGAGGTGATTTGACTAGTCGCAACGATTGAGCCACTTTCTCAGTGATGAATGAACCCTCTGAACAGGGATCGATGAGAGCACGTACGTTGATAGTATCGCCTTTCTTGCCAACCAAGGTGATTGCTGCAGTACCCAGTACGGTGTTACGCCGGAACGCAGTTGTGTGAATAAGAGCTTCTTCTGATGTGGTGTTGATTGTCATATTGGTCGCATGCACTGAAGTGGATGACTGACATTCTCGCCCTTCAGATGGATCCTCGTGGAGGAGGGTGTGATGAGGTGCTGCGCATATTCGACATCGATTCTTCGAAGTAAACTTGTCGCTTAGGTGCTGTTTACCCAAGCAATTGAAGCACAGTTGCAGACGCTTAACAGTTTGACGGCGTGATGCGATGTCGGAGTAAACAAGATCTGGACAATGATTAGCGTAATGCGGACCCTTGCACACGGCGCACGACTGCTTGGAACTGCTTGGTGTTCTCGCCACGTTCGATGTGTGATGCGCTGAAACATATTTGTTATGACTATGCGAGAGTTTTTGCTTACCCGGTATATTTGTGTTGTCATTCGACCGCGCAGTTTCGATAGATTTGACTCGATTTTCTAGAAAGGTGACGAGTCGTTCGTAAGCTGGAAACTCATCCGAATCTTCCAAAGACTTCTCCCAGTCATCCCGTGTAGAAACATCCAGCTTGATGACTGTTAGCTGGATGAACCAGTCATCCCAGTGCTCCACTGGCCGCTGTAGTGACTTCAGGGCGCGAATGCATTGAGCTGTGGTGTCCAGTATACGAGAAATATCGGCTATAGACCCTTTGTTAACTGGTGCCGCTTTCAGAAGCGCATTGAGGTGCGCGGAGAGGCGAAGACGTTTGTTGTCGTACCTTCGACACAGGGCTTGCCACGCGACATCGAAGTTTGCTCCAGTAACTGCGAAGTTGCCCAAGCGTCAAGCAGCTTCTCCTTCAAGACAGGATAGCAGGTGTTGAAGCTTGAGATTCGGCATCAAGTTGGGGTCATTCTTGAACATGGAGACGAAGGCTTCCTTAAACGTCTCCCACTCCTCTTGTTTGCCACTAAACGTTGGGCGTTTAAGCTTCGGAATTGATGACGCTATGGAGGGCAACTCTACGGGCCGCTGATGCATAGGTAGACGTCGTTGATCCCCTTCGACAGCCTCAATGAACTGAGCCATCTTCCCATTGAGGTAAGCCTTAGCGAGTATGTAATGATTCTCGAAGTCGGAAAACATGTCTTTCGTAAAGTAGTCTTCATCGGCGAACTCAACTGTGTACAGATTGAGAGTTTTATGTCCCTCCAGAGCCTGACACCAATATTTCTCCAGTAGTTCTAGGCGAACAGCGTAGGAACATTGCTGTGTCAAGAGGGTTTCTGCTTCTAAAGGTTTACTCATCTTGAATAGTAATGTGGTAAGACACTTGATCCTCTGCTTTTCCTTGATCGGAGATTTTACACGTAGAGTCGGACTTTTCCTTGATCGGAAGTTGCATGTGGAATCTGCTTTTCCTTGATCGGAAATTATACACATGGAGTCGGACTTTTCCTTGATCGGAAGTTGCACGTGGAATCTGCTTTTCCTTGATCGGAAATTATACACGTGGAGTCGGACTTTTCCTTGCACGTGGAAACGGACTTTTCCTTGATCGGAAGTTGCACGTGGAATCTGCTTTTCCTTGATCGGAAATTATACACACGTTTTTCACAGAGTTGTCAGCTGATTTGGCACCATTCGCGCACTCTCTACTCTGCTCTGAACCACGTGTTCGAATTATATTTTAGATTTTCCACGCAAGTTTTGCACACACGTTTTGCACTAATAGTTTTACAGTAATGGTCTTACGGCAAGTTTTACTGTAAAATGTCCCGGGTTTCGGCACCAAAAAATTTTCGATGGTGATCGTACAGCTGCTTTCATACGATCATCCCACTATTGGCATAATGTTGATAGTTGTAGCAATGTTGATTGTTGTGTGTTGATTGAAGAGGTGTGTTGATTGAAGAGTTGTGTTGATTGAAGAGGTGTCTGCGATATTACAACTTTACACAAAAAATGATTTTACTCCGACTCGTGCTACGGCTAGGATGATACTGAAGGACTTTTTGTTGTACGCGAGATGGCGTGTCGTGGTGGGAATGTTGGGTGCGGAGACGGTGTTGCCAAGTGGCATGAACAAGCGGCCATATATGCTATTATCCTGGTGGGGTTGCGTCAACAGAGCAGCCGCTGACCTACCTCGTTTTTCCATCGTCGTTGTTGTTACGGGACGTTAGACATTTCGTTTTTCTGGGAGGATTAACCACGGTGGTTCATGCCACCATATGTGTCGTTGACTTAGGTTCTCCCGTGACAATCCTCTCGTGGCCAAGTCTGCGGGATTATCGTTTGAAGCTACGTGCCTCCACTGCGCGTTTGGAAGCAGGGTGAGGATTTCGCTTGTTCTGTTGGCGATGAACGTCTTCCTATGGCTTGGATGTTCGTTAAGCCACGCCAAAACTACTTGCGAATCGGACCAGCATCTCAGAGGAACTTCTTTCAGGTCTAACTCGAGCACGAGTCAGGAGATAAGTTTAGCTAGCAGTAGTGCGCCACAAAGTTCTAATCGTGGTTGACTAATTGTTTTAATTGGCGCAACTTTGCTCTTTGCAACCATCAGCGTCGACCGTGTAGCATCAGTCGTTTTCACAACTACATAGACAGCGACTGCATACGCCTTTTCAGAGGCGTCACAAAATCCATTCAAAATAATCGACGATTGATCAGTAGTCCCAAACCACCGTGGAATTGCGATTCCCTGTAACTTGGGTAATTGTGAGCAATAATGAAGCCATAATGATCTCGTCTCTGAGTCGACAGCTGTATCCCAATCCTTACCAGTAATTCACAGTTGTTGCAGAAGGATTTTTGCTCGAACAATGACCGGAGCGAGCCATCCGGAAGGGTCGTAAAGCTTGGCGATGTTGGATAATATTATCCTCTTCGTAATTGCTTCAGGCAACACAGGAGGCTGAACTCTGTAGGAGAAAGTATCGCTTCTTGGCGCCCAGTGTAAGCCTAATATGGACACCGTATCTTCTGGTTTAAAGTTGTACTCGTCCTTAGCAATCTGAGCTGATTCGTTCGTTGGCAAACTGAAGTTTGCGGACCACTTGCCTAGACTCATACCTGCCGTTGCCAAAAGATTAATAAGTTCTCGTCGGGCATGATAAGCTGCAACTAAATTGTGAGCACCAGCAAGTGCATCGTCCACATACGTGTGTTTAAGGATTATGTTTGAACAAACAGGAAAATTGGTTTGTTCATCAAGTGCAAGCTGTCGCAGAACTCGATTGGCCAAATAGGGAGCGCAGGATGTGCCGTAGGTTGCTGTTAGTAATTCATAATCCGCGATAGGCTCCTCTGGAGCATGCCTCCATACAATGCGTTGCCACTTAACATCCTCAGGATGCACTAGGATTTGCCTAAACATTTTTACGACGTCGGCCGTGAAGACATATTTAAACACGCGCCAACGCATCAATATGGTAAAGATGTCAGCCTGTAACTTGGGACCTGCATGTAGATAGTCGTTGAGGCAATGATCGCCTGATATGTGCGCAGCATCGAAGACGACTCGAAGTTTTCCAGTTTCTGGGAACCACAACCATTTGCACCACAGCATGATGCGGTATGTAGCTGGTATGGGCACTTCATCGTGCGTTATCCTACGCATGTGTTGCAGATCTTCGTACTCCTTCATGAACTTGTTGTACGCGAGGCGAAGGTTCATATCCTGCTGCAGACGAGGTTCCACTTGAATTAGGCGACGAACTGCATGTTGTCTTGATCCGGGCAAAGTGGGCTGCTGCTTTAGTGGCAAATGTACAACATAACGTCCCGACGAGTCTCTACTGTGTGTATTCTGGAAGTGTTGCTCGCAAGCTTCCTCATCAACGTTAAGTTTCTGCTTGTTTGAGGTTGCTTCCTCAATTTCCCAAAATCGACGTAATTGACTCGCCAAACTTGACTCTGCTGATAGTGTTGTTGAAAATGAGTTGGTGGGAGATGAACTCGATGAAGTACAGCATTGGCCCGTGAGAATCCATCCCAGTCGAGTTTGTTGAGCAATTGGGGAACCTGGTTTACCGACTCTTAGCCCTGCTAAAATGATGTGTGGATAGACGACAGCCCCTAAAATACAATCAATGGCAGCTGGCGTATTAAAACTGGGATCAGCGAGGCGTAGACTGGTGAGTTGTGGCCAGGCCATCCGTTCAAGCCGTTGTTGTGGCAGCAATTGTGTTAGTTTGGGAGGCACAGCTGCTGAAAAACTCAATGTGAAATTAGAGTCTGATAGTGATATTAAAGTTAAGTGCGCTAGAGATGAAACCTGTGCGGTAACTCGTCCTCCTACTACTGACACGGTCATACTATGAGGGGATGTGGTTATTTTCAAGGACTGAACCACCTTCTGCGAATTAAATGATCTTTCTGAACATGGATCGATCAAAGCCCGTACCTTCATTTCATCGCCTGCCTTGCCAGATAAAATAATAATAGCAGTGCCCAGTAATGCATTGCGACCAAAAACTGCTGTTTGAGAATGAGTTTCCAACGCTCTATTGTCGACGCTCATGTTTACTGTGTGTGCTGACGTGTTTGAGTGAACGTCTCGACTGTCAGCAACATCCTCATGTAGTAGCGTATGGTGTGATGACCCGCACGATTTACACTTGTACTTCGAATTACAGTTGTTCCTTGTATGGTCCTTTCTGAGACAGTTGAAGCATAACCGCAGATGTGTAGCCGTCTGGCGTCTTGATGCAACGCTGGATTGGAGAAACCCCTGACAGTTGTTCAGATAGTGCGCACCTCCACACAGCACGCACTGTGGCGCTTTCGCCTTAGCATTTGTCAAATTACTCGAGTGGTGAGAAGACATTGGTTTTGTATAGCTTGAATTTGGTTTCCTCCGACCCGGGTTGATTGAAGGATCATTCGAACGAGCTGCATCGAGTGATTTAATTCTGTTCTGCAGAAACGAGATGAGCTGCTTATAGGTTGGAAAATCGTCTGACCCTTCGAGAGATTTCTCCCAGTCTTCACGCGTGGATGCGTCGAGTTTGATGACGATCAACTGCACAAACCAGTCATCCCAATGTTCATCAGGTCGAGCTAGGAGCTTGAGCGCTCTGATGCTTTGAGCCATGGTATCTAAAAGGCGAGATAACTCACTTACTGACCTTTTACTGACTGGTGGGCAATTTATAGCCGAGTTGAGTTGGGTGGCGAGCCGCAGGCGTTTAGTGTCGTATCTCCGACACAGTGCATCCCAAGCTACCTCAAAGTTAGAACCAGAGAAATATTCATTATCCTCAATGAAATATGCATCATCTACAAGTTCCGCAATATAGGAATTGAGCTGCGTGTCATTGTAAATGGCTTCGGCCCAATACTTTTCCAATAACTCGAGCCGGGTATTGAGTACGTCCAACGTCAAATTATCTGCACCCAACTTCTCGATGTTTGTTATGAATTTTCCCAAGCGGTCACCACAAGTTGACTGTTGCGACAGAAGCTTCTGCTCTGGCTTTGCCATCGTTTTTACTTGTTATGAGCGAGTTAGCTGAAAGTGCTAAACTGACTGACCTGAACCTTGTAGTTGTAGACCTGAACTTGAAGAATGTTCTTGCTGGAGCACCTGACCTGAAGCAGCCGATCGAGCTCCCCAATGATGATCCAATGGAAACGACGGCGTACTCGTCGTTCCAAATGTAAGTCGCTTCTCGTATGCGTGCACTTGCGCGTGTTGATAGACGACGCGTAATTAAATTTGAATCCTGTTTGTTTCACAAGTTCGGGACACGTGGTTTTCACCGTACTGTACTGTCAATTATTTTGATGAAATAACTGTTTCAATTCGCACTCTAGCGCGTGCGCGTGTTAATAGTCAACTACTAATTAATTATGAATACTGTTTGTCTCACAATTTCACGACACGTCGGTTTCACCGCACTGTACTGTCAATTATTTTGATGAAATAACTGTTTCAATTCGCACTCTAGCGCGTGCGCGGGTTGATAGACGACGCGTAATTTAATGTGAATCCTGTTTGTTTCACAAGTTCGCGACACGTGGGTTTCACCGCACTGTTCTGTCATTATTTTGATTAAATAACTGTTTCAATTCGCACTCTAGCGCGTGTGCGTGTTGATAGACGACGCGTAATTAAATGTGAATACTGTTTGTTTCACAATTTCACGACACGTGGGTTTCACCGCACTGTCCCGGGTTTCGGCACCAGAAAAGTGTTCGTAAATGAAAAACAAAAGTGAACTTTAAATCTACCTTTAATTAACTAACCTTTTATTGCTAAACAACATAATTTTAATTAACTAACCTTTTATTGCTAAACAACATAATTTACAATTGTATTAATTTACGTTTTGATCAACGTGTTTTTATTGGATTCTTGCTCGAATCTGGTTCCTGCTTGAACGCTATCGGATGACAGACTGACTATAATCCCATTGAGATCATTTGCATGCGCTGGATTTGTTTGATAACGTTGCTGCTGTTGGTGTCGCCAGCGTTGTATTTTTAATTGGTGAGGTTGCAACTACTGGTGTTGCCATCGTTGTGGTTTGTATTTTCATTTGTTTAGGTTGCACGGACAGGAACTTTACCCACATTTCCAGATTACAGCCAAGATGTTGTTGAAATACTTTCCCATTTAGTTAGCAGCAACTTCGTAATTGCAGATACTTATGGCAATGTATGTATCTGAAACCATAAAGTCTAACGATATTCTCAATTCGGTTATATTAGCACCCAAATATGAAGACTGCACTTTCATCGATGCAGAAATCTTTAACAACCTGTCCGGAGAGAAACGCATATATTTGAGTTCCGATAACATCTTGAGTGATGATTATAGAGAGCAAAATAATTTTCCAGTAGAATTTTTAAACTCAGTTGATGTAAGCAGGCTCCCGATCCCACAAATTTATTTTAAAAACCAAATTGCATACTTTTACATATTCGTAATTTGAGTACAGGACATGACTTGCTTGGTCAATGGTACACCTATTCGTTTAGTTCAATGCAAAAGAAAATTGTTTGGATTGTGAGATTTTAGCAGGAGTTTTCCCAAACACACGTATTTTGACACCACAAATAAACCTTAATTATACAAGTACACCTCTGTCTTTTTCCTTTCAAAAAACTCAATTTCCCATTATTCTGGCTTTTGCGATGACAATTAATAAATCCCATAAATCCCAAACGTTTCAAAAAGAAGGAAACTTACTCAAACTACCTATATTTTCTTACCGTTAATTGTATGTTGTAGCCAGTAGAGTTAGATCGTTTGATCGATTGCGTGTCTATATGTATTTCTGAAACACAAGGCTAAGGTCATTTGGCGGAAGATGAAAGAATTTTCACAAAAAGTATTTTGTATGAGAAAATTTTAAGATCTTTTGAGATCTGCAACCGCACCCGCAAGGTTTTCGATAATTATAAATAGGGCCTCATTCAATATAGATGTACTTTGACGTGCAAAATGAGCTTAAATGATTGTCACTAAAGTCTGAACTAAATCACCTTTTTACTTACAATGCTACTATATATATAGCGCCATGCGCGAGCTATTAGAGTGAGCGTAGCGAACGGTGGGGGTTGGCGAGCTTAGCGAGCAGGTGGCGTCCCCCTAGTAATAATAATTCATATATATCTTGTGTCATGTGTTCATATATAAATACATACTTTATATATATTAACCTTTTTTTGTGTTTGTTCCAAACGTTACATAGCACATCTTTCTATTGTGGGTTTTTTTTTTAGAATTTATAATATTTATTTTTCTTCAATTTTTACTATTTTTCCGTCATTACTTTTAGCTGAATATTTGCATTACACAAAATAATTAATAATTATATTTTTATTGATGTGCACCCACAAATGAAGTTTGTGAGATGTACATTGTAGTATGAAATTGTAGCAATATAGCAAAACAATAATTTGCGTTTGAAGAACTAACCGGATTAAAAAAAAGAGGGAAAACAAACAAAAAAAAGGTACTCACCACTGATCTGCTCTTCTCATAGTATCCACGTGGTCCTGCCCCGTGCATGTCGTCGGCGTCCCTCGTATCGTTTCCCGCGCCGAGAAAAGATATCACATGAGAACACTCCGTGCGGTTAGGGGGCGTCCATAAGTTACGTCACACAATTTTCAGAGATTTTAGAACCCCTCCTCCCCCCATGTCACGACTTGTCACATTTTTTGGACTGCCCCGTCTAAAATTATGTCACATTAAAATTTTTGACCCCCCTTAAAACACGAAAAAATTTTTTTAACGCTTTGGGAACGCTATTTTGTTTGTAATGGCGATTGTTAGAAATAATAGGTACATCCGTCTTTTCTTAATTTATTTGTCTAGTTTTGTATGAGAATGTGGCTTGGTGCGTCCCTGATTTGTAGGTCACTGTGGATGTTGAGAGAAGTGTATCTTGAGGGTTTTGGGTAACTAGAAGTTCAGTTGTAGTGAAATGATCGAAATGGAAGGATGAAGTTCAGTAGTGAGTTGATCAGGTGGGAGTAGCTGTGTGCTTGTGGGTGCATGTGAGTAATCACGGCGTCTGTGCAGCCTTGAGAGGATCTGTGTGATCCGGAAGAGTGGTGGTTCTGTGTGAACCAGCTTGGAGGAGGGTGGTGGTTCTGTGTGATCCTGGGGTGATTGCATTTTCTGAGAGTGTGTGTCAACTGTCCTCACTGAGTTTTGTGCTCATGGAAGTTTTTATCTACTTTCAGACGGAAGACTAACGGGACCTTCCACATTCGGGCTGGAGTGAATCCAGGGAATTGCATTATGATAAAAGTAAATAGATATCACGATTAAACAAGTACTCCGACAAAAAGAATAAATTTTGAGACGTTGTTTTTTTAAATTCTCTATTGATTTGCCTTTGAAGTCTTTCTTGGAAAACGAGAACAAACAAAACGCACGCGACTCAGTTAGAAAGTAAGGATTTCAAAAATCGCGAGACGCGTGCAACGTCACGCCGATGCAAACACTACCCTCCTCTCTGTCACAGTGTGTCACAATTCTCAAAAAAGTATGCAAAATTTTGGATCACACTATACTTCTGTGCAAACTCCAAAAATATTTAATCATAATTTCTATAGTTTTAATCTTAAAATTATTGATTTTATTTTTACAAAGAAAAATGTAAGACTTCAAATCATATAAGGATACTTTTATGTTGCGTCCGGCCTTGTCGGGAGTCCCACGCTAAAAGAGGAAGATCACTCTCCTTTATCGATCGCCTCGCCGGTGAATCCCATTATCTTCGAGCAGCTGGCTCCTCCCATCTGCATCCGCCGTGGAGTTGACAGTGGTTAATTGTGGGCTGTGTTCAGCCCTGCAAATTTGAGAAATTTGCTCATTTTATTACAATAATTCCAATAATTCCAATAATTTTGAATTTCTTAATAATTTATTATTTATTATGAATATCGTTAAAAACTCAATGTAGAGAAAAGTAATGTATGGGAAAAAGTTAGAAAAACTTAAAATAATCTGAGTTTGGTGAACACATGTACCCCCTAGGATCCTTAGTTTAGCCGCTGCGGGGAAAAAACTGCTAAAAATTCAAAATTTGAATTTTATCATATTTCTCAACTTTTGTCTGCGCACCTTGAACAACTCAGTTTAGAGAAAAATAGTATGAAGAAAAGATAAAAATAGGAAAGGTAATGTGGGGCGGTCATACATATTAACCCTCTATGACGCTTAGTTTAGCCACTGCAAGTGGAAAACCGTTAAAAAATCAAAACCGAAAAAAACCCTTAAAAACCGAAAGAAAGTTATTTATTCTTATATCGGGAAACAATGACGTTCTTTAACATAATATTCATAAATTGAAATGTAATTTTGCATTGAAAATCACCGGCAAGGGGTCAAAGAACCAAAATAGTGTTTCAACCAAAGCAAAAGGATTGATGTTGTTGCTGGAGTGGATGGAAACAACATTCGATTCGAATTCTTGAAAATCGAATTTATGTACCACTACACAGCCAACAGTCCGTCTGGTGGTGTATGTAGGTACACTTATGGCTCATTTCTCTCAAAACCGGTTCCCATTTCGCTCAAAACAGTTTTTTACTCCCTAAAAGTTAAAAATGTCTTTAAAGAACGAATGAGCGTCGCAGTCACTAAAAACACGTAACCTGCAGCAAAATTTTCATCGGTCATTTCATGACTGCGTCAAATCTATGAATTGTTTCTAGAGCTAGGTTCAAGTAAGCTTGAAAAAAATACTTAAGTAACAAGTAATTTTTAAAATATTACTTAAGTAACATAAGTAATTCAAGTAATTTTTTAAAAGTAGCTAGAGACAATATATCGAATTCGAATTACCTTATTTATTAGTCATCCATAAAGCAGAATTATTTGCGGACAAAGTAGCTGCGTGCAAAGCACAAAGAATCAATCATCTCATCACTCAACGATGACCTCAACTTTAAAATAAACCGTCCAGCAGCATTGAAACACCTTTCTGCTTCAACAGAGGAGGGTGGCACTGAGTTTAGAGAAGACTTCAAGCTTCTCAAGATTTTGGGACATTCCTTTGTTGCTTCGTAAAATTTCATTTCTCTCTGATGTGTGTCAAGACATTTTCTTGAGCAGAATCAAAATGTTGATCTTGCGGCTGGCAAAAAAATACCATTGAGCTCTTTTGCTTTGGACTTTTTCATAGAGGGTTCCTCAGTCATGTTAGGTTCAAGATTTTCAGCACCCTCATTAACAGGACCATAGGGAAAAAGTCGTGAAAGAACAATCCTTGCCACTTCGCTAAGCTCTCGTTTCCTTGGATATCTTAAGAGTGAAAGCTCGACCACCTGCTCATAACTGTTTGGAGCCTTTAGATATCTCACAAGGCCACAAATCCCTGTGTTTCTCCTTGATTTAATTCTGTCATTGACAGCTGTCAATAATTCCTGTGAAATAGCTCCTGTTTCTTCTGTCATCTTTTTGAGACCATACTCAAAAATTTTTTCACTTTTTGAAATTGTGACGTCACGTCTACAAAGAGCGGGCAACCTCATCGTCTGTCAAGCGTTTTGATCCTAGATTGAGCTCTATCAATGTATTGTCAATGGGTGTCCTGGCTTCCAAGAATCGTTTGAGCATCTTAAGCAATGAGTTCCATCTAGTTTTGATGTCCAAGAGCAGTGAAAGTGTTTTCCCCAATTTCTTTTCACAGTTCCTTTGCAAGCAGTCATTTTTCAGGGGGCTCTTTTTGAGCAGCATCACAATTGCTCTGACTTTTGAAATAGTATCACTCACTGTGTCAACGAAATCTGCATTGTAATCATCTGGCAATATTACTTGCCAGGACTCATCATCTTCACTATCAGAGCTCTGAACAATGTCATACTCATGAGCTTCTTCTACTTCATTAGGGTCCTCTTCATTTTGACGTTTCTTGCATAAAACATCACAAACTGCGAGATGCAGTCCATGTGAATGGCATATTTGGTGGATGATGCCAGAAAGCTTCCCTGCTTTGATCATGACTGAAGCACCATCTGTTACCATGCCAACAATATGATCCTGCAGGGTCAATCCAAAATCTTCCAATCGTTTCTGCCAAAGATTAAGACAATTCTCTGTTGTCAGTGATCCCTTGATTCTCATCATGCCAAGTATCTGCACTGTGGCAACATTCAGGTGTAAATTCAAGCCCAGGTATCTTTGGTTTTTAATTGACGTCCACTCATCTAAGGAAATGGAAAATTTGTCTTTGTTGCTAATTTGCGCGGCCAATTCTTGCTTGAAGTTCATCTCGATTTTGTCTATGAAAGAAAGAAACATCTTTTTCATGACCGTCCTTTTTTGGAGTTGAGCAGCCCAATCATTTTGAATGTCCTTGCTTTTCTCAAGCTTGTACATTGGCAATAAATCCACGGCCAAAAGTCTTGCAAGGACGACCTCAGCAGTATCTTTCTTCTGCAAACAGGATTGTAAGCTGTTTCTGCTTAAATTTTTCATCAACTTCCTTGGGTTCAGAGCTTTTTTTCAAAGTTATGCCTTCTTTCTTCTGTAAGTGATAGATTAGAGACGTAGTTGCTTGCTTTGGATGAAAGGTGGCTGAGCAGTATTTGCATTTCACCACTGAATCATCGCCTGACTTGACAAGAACATGTTTCCAAACTTCTGACTTCTTGCCGGTAGACTCTATCCAATCACTTGAGTTCGACATGATGGGTTTAATTTTTTAAGAATCTGTAAAAACACGTTGTCACGTAACCTTGTATTCGTCCAGCGTCATAGGAATAGACATGCGCATACCAAAGCCGTGTTCTTTTGGTCACTCTAACACAACAGAACTGTCAAATCCCATACATTTAACAGAACAAGTTTAGTTCTCGATAATACCTGGAACTAATTTGCTGTTCTGAGCAGAATAGTTGAGCTGGAAATGTCCAGATGGCGACATGGATCATTTTCCTTGACGCGAACCTAAATTTTTCCTTAAATTCCACAAAATTACAATTTCTTCAAAACTTTCGTTTGATTTCATCTGTAAATTTAAATTCAAGTGATAAGTGAGGAATTTATGCAATCAAGGGCTCACAAAATGGAAAAAAATCGAAGTAAGTTCATATAAATGGTAATTGAAGTTGATAAAAGTTTGTAATCTATCGGGAACAAGTCCGATGTGTTCTTTTGCTACTCTAGTTTTGTACTCGATAGCGATGACCAAAAGAACGCGGCTCAAGTGTCATAGGAATAGGCATGCGCACACCAAGTGTCATAGGAATAGACATCAGCTCCCATCAGGTTTCCGCGCAAAAACTGACAAGAAAAATTACTTATAATTTTCCAGTCGTCCAAAAATTACTTAAGTAAATAATCAGTATAAAATTTACTTAAGTACTTAAGTACTTACTTACTTGAACCCAGCTCTTATTGTTTCCCATACACACATTTTCCCAAATTTTTATATTTTAAATTCATCATTTTTAATCAAGTGTTATGGAAAAATTAACAATAATAACATTACGAAATAATATATCTATTATGCCCGGTTTCACAAAGGATGGATAGATAAATTAAACCCAAAATCTGTTCATAAACTCTGGATAACTCATTTTTGCGTTTCACGAAAGTCTAGATAGATAAACTGTGAGATAAACTAAGGAATAATTTATCCACGCGATTTTCTTGAGATAAATATTTATCAATTGGATAAAGTGACAGTGCAAAATATTTTGGTATTATATCTTTGAAATTGTGTTTATTTTTGTAAAGTAGTATTAATTTTTATAAAATAAATTAATTTTATATATAAAAATGAGGAAAAAACCCTGTAATTAGATAATATGCCAACTGTCAATCGATAACCCGTGGATAACTTGTATTGCTTCGTGAAACGCTCGAATAATTTATTCGCTCGATAAATGTTATCCATGGATAGATATCTTTTGGATAACTTATTCTTCGCGAAACCGGGCATTAATGTAATAATATATGAATATAAATATAATGTATTATTTCCATATATATATTATACATATACATATATTATAATGTATTATTTGTATAATATATAATGTATTATTTCCAGTAGTACCTAAGTCTCTTCAATAACTAAATATTTTTCGAAAATATATAATAAACAGCGAATAATTATCATTTTCTCACTAATTGCTTATTAAATAAATGTTATTAATAAGGAATTAAAAAATATGCACCGTTTTCTATTTTCCGACTTTATTTTATTTGAATTTTTATATAATATAAGTATAACAAAAGTGGACGATTTCCGGAAAAGCGAGCAAAATATGCAAAATTATAAATAAATGAATACATATTTTTGAAAAAGATTTAAAACTCAAAAAATATTTAATGCTCATTAAATGCTATCAATAGCATATCTCAATAATAAGAAATTTGAAAATATGAACAATTTTCCATTTCCTTCAATCATTGTAACCATATTGAGAAAACTAATATAAAATTATGAATAATAATAACAATATGAAAGCAAGTTCATTCAAATAACTAAGCAAAAAGTAAATACCATTAATAACGACCAAAAGATAATTTACAGATTTCAAAAATCTCCCGGAAATATTCGCAAAATAGTGATTTTTTTAAATTTAATTTGCATATTTTATTCCCACAATTAATCAAATTAACCAACACATACAAAAATTTCCATTTTCAACACAAAAAATAGAAATTTTTGAATGTGTTTAAGTGTACGTCAATAAATTCTACTTACGAATATACACACTCAAACAATTTCTGTTTGTGTGAGGGAAACGAAAGTTTCAGAAAATGAAAATTGTGTCCCATCGCCGAAATTTTGGTTTGGGCCCCCCCCCCCTTTCCCCTTATTTCTACGACCCCTTCCCCATTTTAATATCAAACTAGTTGACATCAACTAGCAGACAAATTTCGCTCTCAGAGCGCATAAAGTATGCACTCACCAAAAGCTCTTTGTCTGCAAGTTGGTGTCTTGGAAATTTTGGTGCCGATTCGTTGTATGGGAATGAGACATCTGGATTTGTCTGTGGTCTAAGCTTTATAAGGCTTTTCATTGATCAGTAGTTATCTTTGCTAAACTTTAGTTAATGTCTTTGCTGAACTTTAGTTAATTAATTTTAACGGACCTACTGTGTCTATTTTGAACTGGTTTCAAAACTTGTAGAAAGTGTGTCTTTTATAACCATATTCTCTTTCGTGTGTTTAGTTATTTTATTTTTTGCACAGGTTTGACACTTGCTGACATAATTTTTAACCATTTTATTCAAAATTTTCCAAATGTATCTCTGTTGGATATTATTAATCGTTCTCTTGAAACAACAGTGTCCTCCATATGGAGAGTCATGAAATTCTTCTTTTATTTTAATTTTCATTGCATCGTTTTCTATGCTATGTGATTTATATAAAATTATTTTAAATTGGTTTACCCTTTGTTTTCATTTACCTTTGATTGCAATCTATTAAATGTCAACTTAAATTCATTGATATTTATATTCTTGAATATAATATCTTCTTTCGCTAGTGCTAGCTTATCAATACTTTTCTTTTTATTTAGAATTAGCTTATCAAACCTAATTCATAGCATGGATTATCGCTAATTTCTACAATTACTGCCTTATTATCCGTTATTATTCGAGGCAAAATTTTTCTCTTTTTGGGCGCTTCAAATTTCAATTTCGTCACTTCTCTAGTTTCAGAAATAGAAGTACATTCCCATGCATAGAGTTGATCAGGCTCTAAACTACAGTCTAATTACTATTTCTTTTCGGTTGAGTTTCCTTCTTTTTAATCATTGCTCTCGTCATGACTTTTATTTCTGTGGGTATCAACTCGTTTAAAATTCCTGAATCTATTTTGATTCATGACAAAGCATCAGCATTTATATTTATTTTATCTTGTTTGTAAACGATTTCAAAATCATAATCCAAAATTAACTTCGATGATGGATTCTTATGTGTAAACAAGCTTACTGATGGTCTATGGTCTGTTACAACCTTAAATTTTCTACTATAAAGGAATGGTCGGAAAAAATTTATCGTTCAGTGTATGGCCAAAACTTCTATTTCTGTAATTGGTTTTTTAATTTCATGTTTATTTAGACTGTTACTAGCATATGATGTTGGTAAATCTTTCCCAATTTCATCTTGAGATAAGATTGCACCAAGTGCAAACTGCGATGCATCTGTGGTTACTATGAATTTTGTTTGAAAATTTGGGTAGTTAAGTATTGTGTTATACTTTTTGGGATCAGTCCTGATTCCATCTTGGGTAATAAGATGCTCGAGATATGTCACTTCTGTTCGTAGGAAATTGCATATCTGTGGAGTCAGTTTGAAATTATATATCCGAAGTCTCTCAAATGTTGTAATAAGACTCAAATTATGGTGTCGTAAACTACAACCGAATATAATAATATCATCCACAAATAAAAATGCTTCGGAATCCAAACCGGCTTCAGCTATTGAAAGCATTCTCTGAAAACTATTTGTTGAAATTTTCAGACCAAAGAGCAATCTTTTGAATTGATTGTGTCCACTACTAGTGGAGAAAGCTGTTAAAGGACTGGAATTTGGATTTAGTAAAATATGATGAAAACGGCTTGTGAAATGAAGTGTCGAAAACTATTTTACTGTTCCGATTTGTTGACCTCACCGTCTGATTTCTTAGGAACTATTGAAAGTGGTGAATTATATGGACTAATCGACGGTTCTATGATATCTTCATTAATTAGTTTTTTCACTTATTTGTTTTTTTTTTCCACATGAGACTGTGGTAGTCTGTTTTAACTCTGTATTACGAGTTAGGAAACGGGGAGTGCTTTACAGGAGAAGTTCACCCGCACCCTTTAGCAAGAGAAGAATTAAAACACGATTTCTGCTTTATTATTTCTTTAATTAAATTTCATTATTATTTCCTTAATTAAAGTTTCACTCACTATAACATAAATTTTTAACATAAAATATCAGAAATCTTAAAACCACTCAGTTCCTTAATTCTTCTCGAAGGACTTTATGGTTTTAATCCACTCACTTAGAGTTCCTTCTTTTCGTTAAAGATTACATTTAAAAAAACATCTTTGTTCACTTCAAATTCTTCCTTTACGTTACATATTATTTTCCTTAACTGAAAACATTAGAATTCTTTCTTTCAAAAAAAAAATCATTACTTTCTTAAAACTTGTCTTTCACTTTCATTAAGTATTATTTTCTAGAAATTATTTAGTTTCATAAAAATTCTCGAAGAACTTTATTTCGTTTAGGATTCCTTTCTTTCGTTATATATTGTTTTTTAAAAATCATTTAGTTTCATAAAACTTCTCAGAAATTTGTTCACTTCAAATTCTTCCTTTACGTTACATATTATTTTCCTTAATTGAAAACATTAGAATTCTTTCTTTAAAAAAAAAAAATAATTACTTTCTTAAGACTTGTCATTCACTTTCGTTAAGTATTATTTTCTAGAAATCATTTATATAGTTTCATAAAACTGCTCGAAGAACTTTATTCGTTTAGGATTCTTTCCTTTCGTAAAATATTATTTTCTTTAATTAAAACACTCTTTTCGGACGGAAGTGACTGACAAAAGCGACTGACTACTAGCAACTCTCACTGCCCACCACTAACTGCAACTGCCAACTCCCTACTGAACTCTGCGTGAGTTCTGCAGTTCTTTATCAGCGAGCGAAAACCGCTGATCCCGCATCCTTGCATGTCGCGTATGGCGACAAAGAATGCGCGAGATCAGCGTTTTTCTTTTTTCGCCTCTCCCAACGCGATCGGATTTCCATTTGTGCATCGAAATCCGGTCGCGCTGGGCATCAATGTTGCGACGATATATGATCGGATGTGGCGACATTGTTGCACCATTGGCGCGCCCGGAACGCTGCGTCAGCTGGGAAAACAATATTGCAAATTGTATCGCACATGTGCAACACTCTCTGCGCGTGCGCTGACACAGCGCCTCGGGCCAGCGATCCCTTGTTATTGACAAGGGGGGGGGGGCAAGCTCTTTTTCAAGCTCACAACAAGTCTATAATTTTGATGTATACTAGACTTTTATCTATAACCAGAATTTTTTGTTCATAGAAATTATTATAACTTAAAGTGACCCCATTTTCATTTGATACATTATCTAAGCTACTTAATTTGTTTATTCTTATGATTGATATGTCAGCATCTGTGTCAATTAAAAATGAAAGAATACCGTGGGATATATCCGTTACTAAAGATATGTAGTTTGTTAAATGGCTATTGATGGTATAAATGTTTACTGTTCGAGAAATATATTTCTTATATATTTCTCCGATTCGGGGGTTTCTACGTTTTTCCTGGTCATCGTGTGAATCCTATTAGTGTTATCATTGCTCTTATATATAGGTTTATTATTTCGTGCACCGAAATTATTGTTACGTGACGATTGAGCTGGTCGTGTGTTCTGAGAATGGGATGAATAGCGTGGCTGGAAAATCTTTTGTTTCTGAATGGTTTTTGTTCATTATTACGAGAGAAAGTTCTGCGAGAATTATTATTTTTATTGTGTTTTTAAAAATGAAAGAGATTCGCATTGGTTTTCGGCTGTTCCAATTCGGAAGCTACTTGAATCACTGCAAAAAATTTGGCCTGGCGGTATGGAGCCCACTATCACGCACTGGATAATAAATATGCTAAAAAACAGAATTATCGGTACAGAGGCAGGGGAAAATAAGATTAGAAGATTTGTGATGGAGATATTAGTCAATTAGACCCTGAAAAGAAAAGATATTAATAATAATAATACAAAATACTCATCCATCATCCGCATGGCAGTCACTCAAACGTCACATCACGATCAAACTACGATAAATTAGTACTAAAAGTACTAAAAGCTAGTCCAGAAAGAAGTCAAACCAGTCACCGCCAGATGTCGACAGAGTGTCAAACGTGATCAACGTGACCGTACGAGGAATGTCGAGTGGAACGAACGAACTGACCCACTCAGAGGAATGGAGAAATTAAATGGAATGTGCGGAAATGCATTTTGCGGGAAAAACAAAATGGAATGTGCGGAATTGCATTTTCGGGAAATGCAAAGCGTGAAATTGGGAAATTGGGACAATAGTTTCATGGGAAAATTGACAAAGTGGGAACTGCGGCGTTAGGGAAATATATGAATAAATGGACAGGGAAAATTTGGGAAAAGTCAGTCGAACACAAGTAGTCTTCAGGAGGCCACTATAGACGAGCATCAGGAGGACATTTCAAGAGAAACACAAAGCCATTGGACGCGGCACATTTCTCCGAAGTAAGTGAGTATGTCCAAACATAATTCGAACTAAGTGGATGAGAACTATAGCCTCTCCACCAAAGCCCCGAACACGGTTTTCATGAGCCTTTTTTGGCATAAACCAAAACTTAATACACGGGAGTATGCTCTACAGGAATGAGTCCCCCGGAAAGCCTGCGGGAAACGTTAAAGAGACCGCACGCTGGACCCCGGCCAATTACCATAGAGACTTACAGGGCGAGGCAACAGAAACCTTCACCATCACACCCAGACGCACCTGCAAAAGTTGTCACGAGAAAGAGGACCGGGAGAGAGGCACAGCTTAGGGAGGTGCTAGAAGAAATCAAGCGAAGGTTGTGGATGGCCGTGGGGCATCGGGAATGCGCGAAGATTTATCGGGAGCTTCAGCGGGTTTATAATGAACGGAAGAGATACCGCCGCGAGAAGAATCTGAACCGTCTCGACGCAGACAGGACGGTGGCTAATGGGGAACCTAGCAATTAAGTAGAATAAAAGCATTGTATTTATATTGAGTTATACGGGTTGTAAGAGAAGAATAGAAATATAAGTAATAAAGGTATTTCATACAACTCCGATTGATCTGTGGTTACCCATTTTGGAAATTGTGTTCAGAAGGGAAGCCCCAGTTGATTAAATATCCCCTTTGTGAGGTTTTTCCCCTGAAAGTGTCTGGAAGCAGCGGGGAAATCTTCACAGATTGGCGACCAGGGGTACAACACAAGGAGGTGTGATATCCCCAGTTTTGTGGTTGATCGTAATCAACTTGTACATAAAAGACTTCAGGGGAAGGAGATTTAGGGTCCACGCCTACTCAGATGACGTTGTTATACAGACAACAGGCAAAGACCTTCAAACGAAATTGTTGAAAGATAGTGTGGAATACGCATTGATACCTGAAAGAAAAAACGGATCAATGCACTTAATTAAAATAAAAATTGAAATAAGCTTACACAGGTGTCATTCCCATGACACCAATTTGACATGCATCCGGCGAACCAATTCTCATGACACAAATTTCGAAAAGTGTCAAATTCATCCAGCGAACTACTTTTCGCTCGCTGGATGGATTGGGCAATCATTTCCGTTCCCACAAAAATCCACTGAACTTTCCCACAGTTCAAGTGACTGCCTAAGCCACGACCGCAGCACAAAATTTCCATGTATACCGCGGAAATTTAAATTGTAAGTTAGTCATAAGAATTAATCTGTTCAAGTAACTAAAAGTAACCGAAATAAAAGTAAAGTTTAAAATCATATTTTATTTATCGAACCCAAACTCCCAGTCTCCTTATTAATTACCTTTCCCTTCCATTATGTGTGTGGCTTGATAAAGCGGCACCCTTTTGGAAGAATCCCGAAAGATAAAAACTTAATTCCTGACCTAGTAACCGAATGTGGCTGAGGACACGACATGGCGACCGTGACATCCTGCATAAATTTCACATGGTAAATGCAGATACCAGTTGGAAAATGGAAATTGCAAGAAATTAGTAACCAGAACGTGAAATGACGGAGAAATTATCAGCGAAGCTGAAAAGTAAAAACCCAGAGAGTGCAACAGAAAACTTAACGTTGTATCCAGCGAAAATTAATATAAGCAGTCTAAAGCTTCGGGTAACACCGGCAAACAAAAACAGGGAGCAAAGTAAAGTTTATGAGGGTAATATAGGACCCAAACCTATTAAGATAAACAAATATTTAGAAAAAAAAATATAATTAAAACCAAAAAACAAGGCAGTAAATAATGTTAGAGGCGGAAAGCGCCATCAATTGTCAAAAGAAATAGATAGATATAAGCAACTAATTGTGATATGCGGAACAGAGGAGGAAAAAATAAAATATAACATTTTGTTAGCTAAAGCAAAAAATGAGCTAAACAGGTTAAGAAAAAAGAAAAAAAATAATAATTGAAGATACTAATAAATGATGTGAAAAAAAAATTTTCTACGTTTTAAGTCAGTCATTTTCATATTAAGAATATAAAAGAAAACAAAAATGGGAACCACCAACTCAAAGAAAACCGAAAATACAGGGGAGATAATCAACAATGTTACAGTCCAAGATGTGGTACAAATTGAAAACGCGACGATAATATTCCTTCTGGTAGCAATTTTGGCAGTTCTTGTCTTCAATCTAGTTTATAAAATTTACATGAACCATATAAGGGGACTTCGTAAACGTTATCTTAGCTCACCAGCCAGAGAAGCTGTAATTGATAAGTAAGGTACCTATTGTAACCAATGGAGGTGCTGGAAAAAATTAAAGAAGAACTCAAATCCATACTATCAAATTTTAAAAAACAGATAAATAGGGGATACACAACTGATACTTTAGAAAAAAAAGAACAAACAGTTCAAAGCCTATTGGAGACAGCGAGTAATTTGAAACCGGTAGAAACTACGTTAGGAGAGGCTTGCAAAATAACAGACACATTTGAAGAGATAGAAAATATAGCTAAGCAAATAAGGAAACTAATAAGCGAGCAGAAGGAAGCAAATCGAAACAGGGAAGCAGTTAAAGTAAATAGTGAGAGTAAAGAGGAAAACCGAACCGCAAATATGACGTTTGATATAAAAGTGGCAACAGCCTTAGTGGCACCTTACAATGGAAAGGAGGAAGAAACAGAGTCATTTTTGGATGCTATTGAGCTCCTCGACGAACTCACTCAGCCGACTGATAAGGAGATAATGTTCAAATTCATTAAAACTCGTGTTACCGGAAAAGCAAAATTGGCAATAACGGAAGACGTCAAAACAATTGAAAGCCTCAAAACAAAAATTCGTCAAAAATTCGCAATAAAATTATCCTCAGACGCCATTTTGGCCCAGCTAAAGGCAACACAGCAAGGGACTAAAAAGCTCGTCGCTTACATGAGTCAAATTGAACATCTGGCCAGCCAGCTCACAAAAGCGTTTATTTCGGAGAAAGTGGTGACTGGTGAGCCAGCAGAAAGGCTCGCTGAAAAATTCGCGAAGCAGGAATTTGTGGATAATGTGGCTAATCCGGAAACATCCATCATCCTTAAAGCAACAAACTATACCAAGCTGTCTGATCTTGCAGCTAAAGCGATATCAATAGACAAGCCGAACCAACCTAGTGTGCTTCATTTCAATGCACAACCGAGGAATAACGCGTTCAGATTCCAAAATAGCCAACACCAATCTGACGACTCTGGGTGGAAACAGCAAAATCAATGGCAACAACGGCAGAATGGCTACAACGGGTAGAATGCAAACAGGCAATATCAAAGACCTGGTAATAGGAACAGTTACACACAATCGCCAGGAGGATTCCAACCGAATTTCAGAAGAAATAACCAACACAATAGAAATTCATTTCGTCCGAACAATAACAACAGACCCAACACTCAAAGAGTAGACTGCGTAGATGCGGGGGAATACCAAACCCCTCAGCCAGATGCAGATCTGAGCCAGCTGGGGGGACAGCAGCAAATCGGAGAATCTACAATGTAAATTTAAACCTTAATAATTTCCTAATGGCCTTCGTCGAAATGAGTGAAAAAAAATGTACGTTTCTCGTAGATACAGGAGCCGATGTATCTTTGTTCAAAAGACATCTGATTATACCAGATCAAATGTTCTATACAAAAAATAAGTGTACCCTACGAGGTATTGCGAACACCGCACAAATGTCAATAGGTTCGACAGAAACTACCCTAATATTCAACAATGAAATATCTCTGAAACACACCTTTCATATAGTGGATAATGAGGTGACATTCGAGGCTGATGGAATTCTCGGCATTGATTTTTTAGTGAAATACCAAGCTAACATAAATTATGATACGTGGACCTTAACGTTGTATTCATCAAGAGAAGTAGTAGAGATACCGATCGAAAGCAGCCCAGAAAAAGACGCGTTACTCATACCACCAAGATGTGAGGTCATACGAGCAATTAACGCCATTAGTAGTAAGACAGAGGATCTGGTTGTACAAAATAGAGAAGTTTCACCAGGGGTTTACATAGCCTCATCAATAATTTCGGCAAATAATCCTATGATAAGAATCTTAAATACCACAGATAAAATGGTAAAAATTAGCACAAATGAAATAGAGACGAAGCCATCATCAGAGTATCAAATTAGCCAAAGTGCAACAAATGACGAAAGACTCAAAAACCTAATCCAAAAACTTGATTTTTCAAGCACTCCAGAATTCGCAAGAGCACAGCTCAAAGATTTGTGCTCTAATTACCACGATATTTTCGCTCTATTAGACGAGCCGTTATCAACAAATAATTTTTATGAACAATCAATCCAACTTAAGGGCAAAACTCCGGTCTATATAAAGAACTATAGATGTCCAGAAGCGCATAAAGAAGAAATTGACCAACAGATAAAAAAAATGCTAGGTGACGGGATGATAGAGCATTCAGTATCGGAGTACAACTCGCCCATCCTTTTAGTGCCAAAGAAGTCAAAGAGTCAGAAATGGCGGCTGGTAGTAGACTTCAGAAATTTAAATAAAAAAGTCATTGGAGATAAATTTCCATTACCTAGAATTGAAGAAATTCTAGATCAAATGGGGCGGGCCAAATTCTTTTCAACGTTAGACCTTATGTCAGGATTCCATCAAATACCAATAGAAGAATCATCAAGAAAATTCACAGCTTTTTCAACGAATAAGGGTCATTACCAATATCGCAGACTCCCTTTCGGGCTAAATATAAGTCCAAACAGTTTCCAAAGGATGATGACGATTGCAATGGCGGGCCTGCCACCGGAAATTACTTTTCTTTACATTGACGATATAATTGTAGTGGGTTGTTCATTAAAACATCACCTCAAAAACCATCAATGCGTGTTTGAAAAGCTAAGAGAAAAAAATTTAAAATTGAATCCTGAAAAGTGCAAATTTTTTCAAACTGAGGTCACTTTCCTAGGACACCAAGTCTCAGAACAAGGGATTAAACCTGACAGTTCTAAATATGAGGCCATTTAAAATTACACAGTACCGAAAAACGCGGACGAAACAAGACGCTTTGTTGCATTCTGTAATTATTATAGGCGATTCGTGCCTAACTTTGCAAACATGGCACTTCCATTGAATAAACTTTTACGGAACAATGTAAAATTTGAATGGACAGAGGCGCAGCAAGAAGCCTTCAATAAATTAAGAACGGCACTCATGTCCCCAATTATTCTCCAATACCCAAATTTTCAGGAAAAGTTCATTTTGTCCACGGATGCATCGAATGCAGCTTGCGGAGCTATACTATCCCAGAAATTCGAGGACGATGATCTACCAATAGCATACGCAAGCAGAACTTTCACCCCAGGAGAACGAAACAAATCGGTCATTGA
This sequence comes from Chrysops caecutiens, assembly GCA_963971475.1. Classification (NCBI taxonomy): domain Eukaryota; kingdom Metazoa; phylum Arthropoda; class Insecta; order Diptera; family Tabanidae; genus Chrysops; species Chrysops caecutiens. The sequence continues at coordinate 53,732,926 of OZ020567.1, read as the reverse complement.
AAAGGAGCTAGCAGCTATACATTGGGCAGTGCAACATTTCAGACCATATTTATACGGCCGGAAATTCGTGGTCAGAACTGACCACAGGCCGCTAACATATTTGTTTGCGATGAAAAATCCGTCATCAAAGCTGACACGAATGAGATTGGACCTTGAAGAGTATGATTTTACAATAGAATACATGAAAGGAAAAGAAAATAACGGACCAGATGCCCTATCACGAATCGATATAGATGATTTGAAAAAAATTAATATTTTACAGGTAACAACAAGAGCGATGCTGTCAAAGGCACAGAAAAACGAAATCAAGAGGACGGATACTGAAGCACAGCGGTCTGATCAACTGCGAGTTCATGAAGTATTATCCGCCGAAACACTAAAAGATATGAAAGAACTAGAGTTCATAGCGAATGGCCACGCTATAGAAATGCTAGTACATGAAAAGAATACAGTAGTCACAAAGCGGTTACTTAAGAAGAATAAAAACGAATCAATGGAATCCGCACTAGAGCGAGAAATCCAAATATTTGAAAAAGAGTTATATAATAAAATTCACACCGAAAATGTGAAACTTTCTGCAGAAAGTGATATATTCAGATATATTAATATGACTGCATTCAAGAAGATATGCAATAGAAGTTTAAGCCATTTATCAATAAAACTATATAAACCGCCAGTTTTTGTGACAGATCACGAAAAGATTGAAGAAATTTTAAAGCTACACCATAATGCACCTACTGGAGGACATGTAGGACAAGCCAGGATGTACAAAAAACTAAAAACGATGTATCGTTGGAGACATATGAAAAAGTCCATTGCGAGATATGTTTCAAGGTGCGAACAATGTATCAAAAATAAACATCAGGTAGAAACCAAGGAACCATTGCAAGTAACGACAACCCCAGTCAAAGTGTTTGAAATAGTTGCAATAGACACAGTTGGCCCATTTACTAGATCTGCAAATAATAACAGATACGCCATAACGCTACAGTGCGACCTTAGCAAATACGTGGTAGTTATTCCAGTGAGAGACAAGGAAGCGAACACGGTAGCAAGAGCTATAGTGAACGAATTTATCCTCAGATATGGCCCAATGAATTTTATAAAGACAGATCTAGGCACAGAATATAAGAACCAAGTGTTTGAGGGGATATGCAAATATCTTCACATCGAACAGCTGTTTGCAACAGTAGCTCATTCAGAAACTATAGGAGCATTGGAACGCAACCATAAACATTTGAACGAATACCTGGGAAGCTTCGTAAATGAAAATCGAAATGATTGGGATGAATGGATCCCATACTATTCGTATTGTTACAACACAACACCTAACACTGTACATAGTTATACACCTTTCGAACTCGTGTTTGGCAAAACCTCTTCAATACCTGTACAATCGGCTTATAAGCATCCTGACCCTGTATACAATCACGAACTATACATAAGTGAATTAAAGTATAGACTACAAAATAGTATATCCAAAGCTAGGGAATACTTGTTAGATTCAAAACTAAAACGAGTTGCAAACGAGCAGCACAAATGCTACCCCATAGAACTAAATATTGGAGACAAGGTTTACCTGAAATCAACACACAACCGGAAAATGGATCCCCTTTTCGTTGGACCTTACGAGGTGGTTGATCTATCCACTGTAAACTGCGTCATAAAGGATAATAATAATAAATTAATAAAGGTGCATAAGAATAGGTTAAGGAAACAAAACAATTCATAATAGAAACCTAGAAATAAGGCACTCAAAGAAGCTATCGTAAATAATAAGCAAAATGTATAAATAAGTAATAGAAATAAGGCCGACAAGAAAACTGTTGTAAAGAAAGATTTTTCTTTGAAAAACAAATAAAAATCCTTCTTCGAAAAGGGGGAGGATGTGGAATGCGCAATGATACCTGAAAGAAAAAACGGATCAATGCACTTGATTAAAATAAAAATTGAAATAAGCTAACACAGGTGTCATTCCCATGACACCAATTTGACATTCATCCGGCGAACCAATTCTCATGACACAAATTTCGAAAAGCGTCAAATTCATCCAGCGAACTACTTTTCGCTCGCTGGATGGATTGGGCAATAATTTCCGTTCCCACAAAAATCCACTGAACTTTCCCACAGTTCAAGTGACTGCCTAAGCCACGACCGCAGCACAAAATTTTGTTATGCACGCGTTTAACACCTTTTCTTTTGTAGTGCTAAACCGTGCAATTGTTTAATTGTTGAGGGTACAGTCCGAGTTAACAATGTCTGTTTACACCAAGACGATAGATTCATTCATACAAAGACGTTAATATCGGTATACAAAATTATATTTGGGAAAACTATCATTAGTACAGAATTTAGTTTAATGGCTTAACATCTTAACTCTAATCTCCTATTAATTGCTCTGCCGGAGGTTCTGACGTGAGGCCATCTGCTTCTTTTCCTGCCGGTACCACCTCCTCTCGTTCTGTAGCCGCTGGATCTCTTGGCTCAGTCGGAGCCGCTCGCTCTGCCCCACGGATATTAAGAGGAGTTTTCTCACTTCCTCAATAGCTCTGCGGAAGGTCGCCTCCACCCCAGTTCTATACTTTGGTGCGTGGATGTCCTCCCTCGGGGGTGTGTTCGCTCGTCGCTTACTCAGTTGTCTGGCCTGGTACTCCTCCAGGCTGATTGGTCTAGGGCCCACCTTGGGGTCTTCTAGCGCTTTCGCTAGGGATGACGCACCGCTCATCTAGTGTGAACCGCGTTTTAAAAACAAGCTTAAAACCCAAACCGATAGGTTACAAGAACCGTGTTCGGATGGGTTTCCTTGGCGTCCGATAGGTTACTAGAACCGTGTTCGGCTTATGCCTCGGAGATTCATTTCTCTACTTACTTCAGATAATCTTCAGTTGGCTCTTCTAGGGCTCAGGATCTCTGTTCAGGTTCTATACTTCGGCGTGGCTTCTTGTAGGGTTGAACTGATTGGCGGAGTCTTCCTCTGGTTGCTTGAACGTCTACCTCTGGTTGCTTGAACGTCTTCCTCTGGTTGCTTGAACGTCTTCCTCTGGTTGCTTGAACGTCTTCCTCTGGTTGCTTGAACGTCTTCCTCTCGGCGTTTCGGGGGTCCGGTCCAGTTCTCGACTGACTCCTTAGTGAATTCTTGGCTCCATTTATAGGGCCAATATCGCTGATTGGGCGATTCCGTCCATTGAATGGTTCCCACCGATGGATATTGCTGAGGTGCCATTTCCCAGGCCTGCATCGATCGATGCACCTTGACTACAATCGTGCCCGGATGCACGTGTCATCCCAATGCACCAACATTTCTCCAATAGAAATACTCTCCATCCAAATTGTTTGTGTCTTTTCCCGGTCATTCACCAGCCGTCACTATTTTACGGAATGGATGACCTCGGTGCGTTCACCTTTCGTTTTTAATGCATTTCAGATTGTTTTCGTTTCGGATTATTTCTGTTTTCCCGGTGTCGAGTTTCACCCGTAGCTGCAGCGACAACCCGCCGCTAATTGTTGCGGTTTTGCTGCGTCAGCATTTTTGTGGACCGAGCGACGGAAGGTATCGGATTCCATATATCTCGGCGGTTGTTATCGCCGTCACTTCGCTGTGTCAGCAATTTTTGCTGACTCGGCGTGAATGCCACTCGTTTGAGTGCATTCATGACTGACGGGGTCAGATTTCATTATGAAATCTTACCTAAGGTCAGGGTTGTTTACAACCGGTGACCGTTTGTTAATGCTGTGACGTCACAGGGGATTCCGTGTTTGCATGTGGCATTGTTTTTGGTGGTTTTGCGGGGATTCCGGGGGTGTTTTCGCTGTGGCCTCCATCCCTGGTGACGTAGTGCCTTAGTGACGTTATGTACTTGCCTTTTCTGGTCTTTTTAAGGCGATTTTCGGGGTCTTTTTAGCCTCTTTGGCGATGTCTCTCAGTAGTGTCCCTTTTGGTGGGTTCTAGAGGGTTTTTTTTGGGTCTTAACACTCCTCCCTCCTTTAGAGAAGCTCCCCCCTTCTTTTTTTTCTTATAATTATTATTATTTCCTTTGTTTATATAATACCTACTTCTACTGGCTAACTAATGCTACCGGTTGATAACTGTTTAACAATTTTCCTCTACTATTACTACTTTTTATTAGTTCCAAACATTGCTTGTTATCTTTCCTCTATAAGTTCCTTCATATTTTTAGTATTTTCTTTTACATTTCTTATTAGATGTCTGACAGTTTCTTCTACATTTCTTGTTACATTTTATAATTACCATTTTTATAACACTTCTTTATTTTACATTTTTTGTTTACATTTCTTTAGTTTCCCTTTAAATTCCTTTTTTTTCTTAACATTTATTACAAAATATTCTCATAACATTTCTTAATCCTAGTGGTTGCAGTTTAACGTCTTACCCCGGACGGTGTTACAATTCATATTTTTACTTAATTCTTCCTTACTATTAGTAGTTTTTGTTGTTCTTTAGCCATTTACTTATGTCGACGACCCTATCTCGTTTGGTGTTCATCGTGTGTTTAGTGGATGTCCGGTGTTTCACGTGGTTGTCTTCTTCTCCTTCTGGTAGTGGGCACTTGGCTGTGGGTGAGTTTTTTGTCCGCTTGTGCTGACCTGCATGAGAGTGTAAGGGGGTGGGCTTGGTGTTCTTTTTTTCTCTATTGTTGTCCTTGTGCATTTCCTTTATCATTTTCGAGATTTGCTCGTCTCTCTTGAAGAATTTCTCCCTTTCCTCGGGATGACCTTGTCGGTCCTCTTCCGGTTCATCCAGTTTAAGGTTATGATACATCTTGTCAACTGATTCTAGGATGTCCTCCCACATACTGTTGGTCATTCGCAAGTCGTCTACTTCCCCCGCATAGCATGCAAGAACGTCTTCCCACATGCTGGTGGTTTGGTGTGGTTTCCTGTTTTGTGGACCTCTGGCGGCTATGTTTCGGACTTCCACGTTTACATCTGTGTGGTGTGATTTAGCTCTCATCATTATCCTGATACCGGGTAGATGGTCGTCAGTGGTTATCTCGACCGAGTCCCAGTTACCCCCAATGGTAACAACAACCTATCGATCTTGGATGGGGTTCCTGGGCTGTGTTCCCTTCGCGTTGGTGTTGGGTATGTGGTAAGTTGGCATCTTTTGGTCTGGTGGAGTAGATCGGTCGGTTTACAGAAAGAAAATTGTATGATATATATATATATATTTTTTTTTTTTTTGTTTTTTTTTTATGTTGTTTTTTTTTTTTTTTTTTTTTTTTTTTCTTTCGGTTACTAGTTGAGCGTGTGCGGTTTCTGTGATACGGCTGGAGTAGGAGCCGGGGTGTCTCGGGCGGTGGCAGGAGTTTGCTGAGTGTTTATGATCTGTTCCCTCCTTAGGATTGTGATCGGCCTTGAGACGAACGGGACTTGAGGCTCTCGTTGTGGGCTTGGGGGTTGTGGTGGTCGTGTAATTCGCTTTTTGCATATCCATACTGTTATGGTGATGACTATTAGTAGCACCATGTCCCGATAAACTAGTCGTGGTGTGTAACTGGATTCTGTTACGACGGACTTGTTCGATCTCCTTGATGTGGGCATCTAGGGCCTCTATTGTTTCGCTGTACTCCTTGTAGTGATCATTTAGTGTGATTGGGTGTAATGCTTCCATTCTTTCTTCTTGATTTACTTTGCCTTTTGAGGGTAGTTTATATTTGGCGAAATCGGGTTTTGGTGGTAGTGCGTTTCCCGGTTGATGTATGTGTAGGGGGTGCCACTCATTTACTTTGTAAGGTAGTGTATACTCATCTAGATGGTATACACATTTCCTTTTTAGCTCCACTATACCTAGACCGGTCAGTTGATACGTTATTTCGTTATTTTCACATTGACTTATTAATGGGGTTGGTCGTTGTACCCAATATAACCAAGCGTTGTCCTGATGCATGGGGATGATTATTGGTCTTGGGTTTCCTAGTATACGCATTCGGCAGCCTGTCGGGACTTGGTCCGCTGCTTTGAACAATGCTGATAAGCAATCGGTGCGTGTAGGTTTTGTTGGCACCGGATCTCCATGTTGACAGATGCTGTACGTCTCGTTAACCCTTATGCACTGGGTCTGATAGTTCATCTCGGTTAAGCCAAAATTCCGCTGGGATCGGCTGGTGCTCAGGAAATAACTATACCCTATATCGTAGACGTAGTATGTGTTGTGGCCCGTCTCCATGGGGGTGGCATAGACTCTATTCAGGGTGTATTGCTGGGCTTCTAATAAGGGTATTCTTATTTGTATGAGTGTTCCCCCTTGAGTTCCTTCATAATCTACCCTTGCTATTCTCTGGAGGGTGATAGGGTTCATGGTAACCTTTTCTCCATGATGCTTTTCCGACACGTTGGTGTAAAGTTCCAAAATCTGGTTCGTGGGTATTAATAGTGGGCTCAACTCTCTTCGGTTTAGCGCTTCTAATGCTATGAACAGGTCTGTTAGCTCTAAATAGATCTGTTGCAGCTCGGACGCCATGTACAGGATGAGCTCGTTAATGTCCATCCTCACATGTAATCGACGGAGTTGGTCCGAATGGTTGGATAGCTCTCCCATCTTCTGGTTAAGGTTTTCCACCTTTTGTATCAACTTATTATGTCGTTCAGCCATTTCGATGTTGGTTTTCCCCATTGCCTTTAACGTGGTTCCCATTATTGTTACCTGCTTCTTTGCCAAGTCCAGATTAGTTTTCGTGTCTTCTTCCAGTTCGCTCAACTTTTGATGGATGTTTTCTGAATCCTCACTATCCATTGTCCCGAACACTGTTTTCATAATTTTTCCTCCCAAGTTTAATAATCCCCTCTTTGTTCGGCTACGGTGTGCTGCTGCAAAGTTCGCTTTACCTATTAGGTCCAGTATTTGTGCCAGCTGTTTTTTGATCTCCCTCTGCCAGTGCTGGCAATTGTCTTCCCCTGTTAAGTTGTTCGATTCCAAACATGTCCTGTTTATCGCGGTTTCGCATTCCTTTATGTAGTTCAGGTGTTCCTCCCATTTGGGTTGTGGTACATGCGTGATGATCGTCCAAAGATCGTGGTAGGTCTGCACTCTCCCTAAGGGCTCAAATACTACCCCTTGATACTTCAATGTGTGTATGTCTACTGATGCTGGTTGGGTTGAGACCATTTCGATCATTACTATTACTACCGTTAGTATCATTCTGGAAAGACAGAGACGTATGTTTAGTTGAACAGTTTTAACCTGTTGTTGTGTACGCGACGTTTCCGGTTTTTTATCATAATGGTGCTGTTCACCGGGCCATTTATGGCCACGACTTTGAATGGTCCTAGCCAATGTTGGATCAACTTGTTTTTTCGGGCCGCGTTTCTGAGGAGTACCTGATCGCCGACGTGGATTTTGACAGGATTTATATTCCGGTCGTAATACTCTTTCGACTGGAGCTTGCTTTTTTCTAAGTTACTCCTAGCTATCTGGTAGGCTCTTTGGAGTTTATTCCTTAACTGGAGATAGTAATTCTCATGATCATACACCGGTTGGGGTTCCTTCTTCAAGTTATTAGGTAACGGGGCGGAGAACCCGTACAAGCAGTCCATTGGAGTTAGTTTCGTAGTCGTATGCACACTGTTGTTTCTGACAAACATTGCGGCTCGCAGATGCTCATCCCAATCGGTTTGGTTGTCATCAACAAAATGTCGTAGGTAGTCGACCAAGGGTCTATGGGATCTCTCCAGCGCCCCATTAGATTGGGGGTGATATGGTGTTGTCTCTATTTTGCGTATCTTAAGGAGCTTACACATATCCTTGAACATCTCCGAGGTGAAGTTCGTCCCCTGATCGGTGATCAACTTTTTGGGTATATGGTACCTGCTTATGATTTCGTCTACGAATGCCTGTGCCACCGTTTTCGCCTCCATATTTGGTAGGGGTACCACATCCATAAATCGTGTCAGGTCATCCTCGAAACTTAGAATGTACTTGTTTCCCCGTGTGGTTTCAGGTAATGGCCCCACGAGATCCATATAGACCTTGTCAAATGGTATTGTAGCGGTGTCAGTTATTACCATCGGTTCTTTATGTTCCCTACTCAGTTTGTTCAATTGGCACTTCCTGCATTTCTTTATATAGTTTCGGATATCTTTCCGCATTCCCTTCCAATAGAATTCGCGTCTTAGCCGTTGATATGTTTTGTATATTCCTTGGTGTCCGCCAAGAGGAGCATCATGACAATCTGCTAGAATTGTTTGGATATCCTCTGGGTCTGTTAACACCCTGACTTTTGTTCTGGGAGTGAGTTCCTCTTCCGTAGTTTTTTCCTGGGTTTCCGCATTTCCTGGAGCCTCGCTGGGCACGGTTTTGCTTTCTTCTGTCTCTGTTTGTTCGTTCCGGTTAGTCTCCAGTTCTTTTGCTTGTCGCCGAGTTATGGCTAAAACCTCGTACGGGATCCTACTTAGTGCATCGGCGTTATTATTCTTTTTCCCTTCCTTATACTGGATGTCAAACGTATAATCCGACAGTTTGTGCCACAATCTTAATATTCGGCTGGTGGGGTCTTTGATTCGTATAGCCCCCTTTAGTGGCTTGTGATCCGTGTAAACTGTGAACGGGCGTCCGTATAGGTAACTTCGGTAATTTTTGACGGCCCATACTATGGCTAGTAGTTCTCTTTCGATTGTTGAGTAGTTCCTTTCCGCCGAATTTAACGTCCGACTAGCGTAGGCGATCGGTTTCTCCTCATTCTCAGGGCCTTGTGCTAGTACTGCTCCTAGGGCTTCTCCACTGGCATCCGTATATAACTTAAACGGTTCGTTGAAGTTGGGATAACGTAGGACTGGGGGTGTTATCAACTTCTCCTTCAATGCATTAAATGCCGCCTCACACTTCTCATCCCACTTAAACTTCACGTCCTTCCTTAGTAAGTTATTTATAGGGGCTGCTATCTTCGAGAATCCCTCTATGAATTTTCTATAATAGTTTGCTAACCCAAGGAACGACTGCACTTGTCTGATCGTTTTCGGGGTGGGGTATTCTTGAACGGATTTTACTAGGCTCGGGTCCGGGGCTACCCCATCGGTGCCACATTGGTGTCCCAGGTAAATTATCTCCCGTTTGAGGAAGTTGCACTTCTCCGGGTTTAGTTTTAGGTGATGTTCTCGTAGTCTTTGTAGGATTAATTTTAGTTTTTCCTGATGGTCCTCTAGGTTTTTACCGTACGTGACGATGTCGTCCAGATAAACGAAACATTGTAGTCCTTGTAAGCCGGTTAATACGTGGTTCATCAATCTTTGAAAGGTCGCTGGTGCGCCTTTTAGTAAGAAAGGCATTCTTTTAAATGCGTAGTGACCATTTGGAGTGCTAAATGCGGTTTTATTGCGGTCCTCTGCTTTCATGGCTATCTGATGGTAGCCGCTAGCGAGGTCGAGCACAGAAAAGTAACGGGAATTCCCCAACTGATCCAGTATATCCTCTATTCTGGGCAGTGGATACGCATCTCCCTCCGTTATTTCATTCAGTTTCCTGTAGTCGACAACTATGCGCCAACGTTTCTCCCCATCAGGTCCCGGTTTCTTCGGGACTACTAGTAATGGAGCATTCCATTCACTCCAACTGGGTTCCACTATGTCTTCGCTTAGCAACCTTTCAATCTCTTTCGTGATTATCCCTTTTTGGGTCTCCGGAAGGCAATACATCTTCATTTTTATGGGCTCTTGGTTTTCTTTGACTCGTACTTCGTGTTGGACTGTTGTCGTATGACCTAACCTCTCTCCCGGTAAATGAAATACATCCTCGAACTCGTTTATTATCGCTCGTATTGACTTTTTTGCTTCTCCATTCAGATGCTGCTCTACGTTTATCATTTTCCATATTTCTGATATCCTATGTTTGCTGTTTCCTTCTTCTGTTTCATTTTCCCTCTTTTTCTGTATGCTGTAACTATGTTTCATGCAGCTTTCCTTTTTGCTCCATAGTTCTCTTGCGTTTCCTTCATTCCTTTCTAATCGTATTTTCATGTCTTCTAAATTTACTTCGTCGGTATTCACATTCATAACGCTTATCCTAATTTTTCCGTTTGATGGTGTGACCAAGGCGTTGCATATGTATACCCCGGGCGATATCTCCTCGCCCTTTGTGATATATTCGCCATTTAATGTTGTTGGTACCTCCAAGAGTTTTACCGTCCTCGCTGGTATATTGGTACTTCTTGCATTCTCCACGGTGACGTATTCTTGTTCATCGTATTGCGGTATATCCTCGTGTTTTCCCTTGTTCCGCTCTCCGTCCAACACTGGAACTGTGGAGTCTTTATCGTCATACTCGCGAGCATCACGTCCACACTTCTTTTCACCCCCTCCGGGTCCTGCAGGATTCGATCCTGTACCAAAGAGAGTTGCTAGGTCTTGTATTATCTCGAGGTCGTCTCTTGACTGTAACGCGATGTCCTGACATTTCTCGTGTTTATCCAAGTTTGTTTGTAAGGTACTACCCACCGTGGTTTGCGAATCACGTTTATGTAGGTGTCCTCCTTGGTTGCTCATTTCACGATTATTCGCTTTCGCGTCTGTTGCTATCACGTCGACGAATCGAATTGTATTCTTCGGCGAGTCACGTCCGTCCTCGAATGGAATAACGAAGGCTTGTCCACCATTCGGTGACGGAAACACCAACCTTTTATTGGGGCCCTCGATATTACAGTATTTTGACAGGAAATCATTTCCTATTAACCCAGCTACCTTTGTTGGAGTTATGGATTCTACTACCTGGAATTCACATGGATATGGCGTCGGTAAAAGTAGTTTTCCTTGTATCGTTCCTTTTGACAATATTCCTCCTGATATTGTGTTTAAGGTGATTACGTCCTCTTTATTTATTTTTGTCTGTTTATCTATACGTATTTCTGCCTCTGTTATTAGACTTATCTTGGAGCCCGTATCGATTATAAATTTTGTTTCTTTATTGTTTGTTAAATCCACCGACAAAGTTACTATTGGTAAATTCGGTGGTTGGTCGCACCTTTGTTTCTTCTCCTCTACTGACGACTCGCGGTGCGCTCGGTCGTCCCGCTTGAGTTTTCCGAGGTTTCATTTCTCAACCGCTCTTCTCGTTGCAAGCGTTCCCATCGTTCCTTTAAGTAACACCTGTTTTCAGAGTGTCCTTCGTCCAGGCAAAAATTGCATTGTTCTGTTACGAGGGTCGTCGTGGTATGATTCACCTGTCGTCGCGGTGGCCCATTTCTATTTCCTTGTCCCTGGTTGTCGTGTGGCCTGTTCGTATGGCAATTTTGGCTCGTGTGTCCGTATGCCCTGCATGTTGGACAAAAAGGCGTCATTTGTTTTGTCCGGCATTCCGCCATTATGTGTCCCATTTTGTTGCAAAAGTGGCATCTTACTTGGCGACGCTCTGGTCTTCCTTGTGATGTGTTTTGATTTCCGTTCCTATAGTTACCATTCCTATAGTTACTATAGGAGTTTTGTTGGTTACCTCTGCGTGGTGAGTGATATTGTTGGTCCCCATTTCTATTGTAAGTACCGTGGTTATCTCTTTGTGGTGACCGTATGTTCCCCTCAAATTGTTGAGAGTAGAGTTGCGTGTTGCTATGCCCCATGTACAAGTTGGGTGCAGGCACCTGAAGGTTTTGCGCCACTGTGCTGGCCGTGATGTGCGGTGGCTGTTGCATGCATTGCTCGGTTTGCTCCAACCTTCTGACTTTCGATCCTAGGGCCTCAAGTGTGTTTTCCACATCTTGTAACAAGTAGAATTTGTAGTTGGAATCTAGTACACCCATTTTAAAACAATGCACCCCAACTTCTTCTATTTCGGTCCTTAGACCATCTCCGCCATTAGCATACTGGACGTCTGCCGCAGTCTTGCAGGCATCTATTAACCCTTTGACCCGGTTATTGTACCCCAGTAGTGTTTCTGTGGGTAGTTGCTGGACATTCCGCAATTGGGTGTTTAGGGTAATGTAGGAGGTGCCTTGGAGTAAACTGGCTCTTAACGTGGAGAAAATATTTTCCAGTGTGTCGCATACTCCTGCCTGTACTGCCTCTAAAGCTCGTCCTCGCAGGCGTGTCGGCAACAACCTGGTGAACAACACCTTGTCCTGTACTTCCGTGAGAGTCTCGTAGCCTAGTCTAGCGCAGTTAATAAACTCATTTATCTCGCTTTGTTTACGCGGGCTATCCTCTCCAATCAGGATTGGTACATTATTGTACAGGATGTTATTCACTAGTTCCACGTTAGCCATTTTTTTGTCCTTATCTTTCGTGGTTTCCTTACTCGTTGTTGGTTGTACTTTTTGTTGTTCTGTTGGTTTTGGGCCGTTTCGTTCACAGTTATAGCTTCCCGGGTCGGAAAATGTCCTGAGGTAGTATCTCCCACCCCTGAGCTCTACTATCTCGGGTCTTAGATGGGCTTCGTTTGTTATTTCTCCTTGATCCTTTGTTTGCTTGTGTCGGTGTCCTACTCCGTCGGGTTGAAATTCCTCCTCTGGAGTAACTGCTTCGCTATAATCGCGGCTTTCGGGTTCGTCACCCTGTTCTGGCTCCGGCGTTTTTGGTGACTCCGGTTCGTGGTGCGACGTCTCTTCGTCTTGACCTACTTGGTCCTCCTGGCTAGCGGCTAGTTCGTTGTGCGGTTCCTCTTCGTCTTGATTTGGCTGATCTTCTTGGTTAGTGGTTTCCTCCCCGTTGCTAATGCCGGGGAAGTTAGGGTCTGGGTTGTTAATGTAGAACGCGTCAAGTCTTCTCATAAACCTACTTACCGATTCAGTGAGTGGTTTTTTTGGTGTGGATTGTATTATACCATTTTTTTTTGTTTTTTTTTTCTTTTTTTTTTTTCTTTTTTCCCTTTTTTTTTTCTTTTTATTTTTTCACTTAATTTTTCTTTTGCCTGTTTCTTTTTTTTTTTTTTGTCTTATGCAATATTTTTTCTTTCCAGTCGGCTACATCCACAACCAAATTACATATGTGGTTCTATCTATATTTTACAAATCCGATAGCTTTGTACCTTAATTAACGTTATACAATGTCAGTCCTGCCTTATACCTAATTTACATTCGTTTCTTTATAAAATGTGATTTACAATTCTAGTTTGATAATTTAGTTTCACTTACATTATACTGTTCTACAATACCGTTATACAATTTTTTGCGTGTTTGTTGCTCAATAACAGTTCTTAGGTAATTATCATTTATTCTTGCCTCTTCTCGAGGTTCCTCTTGTGTACCATCAACAATTGTTTTTATATTTCCCGATCTTTGTGCAAGTGCTAATCAAAGATTTTCGTTTATTTTCCTAAAACAGTCTATTTCTGAAATCTTCCAAACGGCCTTTCTATTTGGCCATACTTTTATATTTTGCCTCAAACGTAGGTTCTTAAATGCGGCTGCGCCAGTTGTTATGCACGCGTTTAACACCTTTTCTTTTGTAGTGCTAAACCGTGCAATTGTTTAATTGTTGAGGGTACAGTCCGAGTTAACAATGTCTGTTTACACCAAGACGATAGATTCATTCATACAAAGACGTTAATATCGGTATACAAAATTATATTTGGGAAAACTATCATTAGTACAGAATTTAGTTTAATGGCTTAACATCTTAACTCTAATCTCCTATTAATTGCTCTGCCGGAGGTTCTGACGTGAGGCCATCTGCTTCTTTTCCTGCCGGTACCACCTCCTCTCGTTCTGTAGCCGCTGGATCTCTTGGCTCAGTCGGAGCCGCTCGCTCTGCCCCACGGATATTAAGAGGAGTTTTCTCACTTCCTCAATAGCTCTGCGGAAGTTCGCCTCCACCCCAGTTCTATACTTTGGTGCGTGGATGTCCTCCCTCGGGGGTGTGTTCGCTCGTCGCTTACTCAGTTGTCTGGCCTGGTACTCCTCCAGGCTGATTGGTCTAGGGCCCACCTTGGGGTCTTCTAGCGCTTTCGCTAGGGATGACGCACCGCTCATCTAGTGTGAACCGCGTTTTAAAAACAAGCTTAAAACCCAAACCGATAGGTTACAAGAACCGTGTTCGGATGGGTTTCCTTGGCGTCCGATAGGTTACTAGAACCGTGTTCGGCTTATGCCTCGGAGATTCATTTCTCTACTTACTTCAGATAATCTTCAGTTGGCTCTTCTAGGGCTCAGGATCTCTGTTCAGGTTCTATACTTCGGCGTGGCTTCTTGTAGGGTTGAACTGATTGGCGGAGTCTTCCTCTGGTTGCTTGAACGTCTACCTCTGGTTGCTTGAACGTCTTCCTCTGGTTGCTTGAACGTCTTCCTCTGGTTGCTTGAACGTCTTCCTCTGGTTGCTTGAACGTCTTCCTCTCGGCGTTTCGGGGGTCCGGTCCAGTTCTCGACTGACTCCTTAGTGAATTCTTGGCTCCATTTATAGGGCCAATATCGCTGATTGGGCGATTCCCTCCATTGAATGGTTCCCACCGATGGATATTGCTGAGGTGCCATTTCCCAGGCCTGCATCGATCGATGCACCTTGACTACAATCGTGCCCGGATGCACGTGTCATCCCAATGCACCAACATTTCTCCAATAGAAATACTCTCCATCCAAATTGTTTGTGTCTTTTCCCGGTCATTCACCAGCCGTCACTATTTTACGGAATGGATGACCTCGGTGCGTTCACCTTTCGTTTTTAATGCATTTCAGATTGTTTTCGTTTCGGATTATTTCTGTTTTCCCGGTGTCAAGTTTCACCCGTAGCTGCAGCGACAACCCGCCGCTAATTGTTGCGGTTTTGCTGCGTCAGCATTTTTGTGGACCGAGCGACGGAAGGTATCGGATTCCATATTTCTCGGCGGTTGTTATCGCCGTCACTTCGCTGTGCCACTCGTTTGAGTGCATTCATGACTGACGGGGTCAGATTTCATTATGAAATCTTACCCAAGGTCAGGGTTGTTTACAACCGGTGACCGTTTGTTAATGCTGTGACGTCACAGGGGATTCCGTGTTTGCATGTGGCATTGTTTTTGGTGGTTTTGCGGGGATTCCGGGGGTGTTTTCGCTGTGGCCTCCATCCCTGGTGACGTAGTGCCTTAGTGACGTTATGTACTTGCCTTTTCTGGTCTTTTTAAGGCGATTTTCGGGGTCTTTTTAGCCTCTTTGGCGATGTCTCTCAGTAGTGTCCCTTTTGGTGGGTTCTAGAGGGTTTTTTTTGGGTCTTAACAATTTCCATATATACCGCGGAAATTTAAATTGTAAGTTAGTCATAAGAATTAATCTGTTCAAGTAACTAAAAGTAACCGAAATAAAAGTAAAGTTTAAAATCATATTTTATTTATCGAACCCAAACTCCCAGTCTCCTAATTAATTACCTTTCCCTTCCATTATGGGTTTGGCTTGATAAAGCGGCACCCTTTTGGAAGAATCCCGAAAGATAAAAACTTAATTCCTGACCTAGCAACCGAATGTGGCTGAGGACACGACAATAGCATCGACAGGATTGTTCGGGAACAACATGGCAAGAGATGCAGCAACAGAGACGACTGCTTCAATTCAAGGCAATTGTGGCGAAGAATTGAGGAAACAAGAACGGCGAACTTGCTAAGAGCAAAAAAGGCCTCGGTCCGGACCATCACAGTGGTCATTACAGGGCACTGTTCGGTCGGAAGAAACCTCCAGAGGTGGGGGCTCGCAAACGACAGTCTTTGCAAGGAGTGTGACGAGGAAGAGGAAACAGTGGAAGACCTTTTGTGCTCCTGCTCAGTATTGGCTGAAAGTCGGAGGCAAACATTGGGGAGAGAATCCTTCAGAGGGTTGTAGGAAATCGGGGTCACGGATATTCAACTAGTGAGGAACTTGCACAAGAGTGGAAAATGATCAAGAAATAGGAGAGGAGGGGGAAAGCAAAACAAAAAGGGCATCACAATGGGCCATCTGGCCACCGAGTGACAGTGGATCGCGCAATCGGTGTGACCACTCCACCCTGCTAACCACACCTAACCCGAACTTGGCCTGGCGACAAAAACCGGACTTAAATGGTCCGCACGTTATGGAAGCATACTTGTGGAGTTCCAGCAATACCTTCCTTATCTGTCTCTGGGCTCCTCCCCAATTTTTCTTCTTCTTTTGCTCTGGCTAGTTGGCATCTGGTTGCTGCTTTTTTACGAAGCGTGGACGTTGTCCGTTTACCAAGTTTTCGAACTCCTCCAGCAATGTTGGCTTTTTCTTCAAAGTTTTCTTGGTTGGATGCTGTTGGTTTGTCTCTGTTGAAGATGAAGATTCCTAAGTAGAAGGCAGAATCGCCATGTAATGTGTATATATAAAATATCTTTAGATGTTCAAGATTCTCACCATATTGTAGTGCTTGATGAAGCACCGTCCAATATTTGTGTGAGAAGTCCAATAATTAAGAGCACCAATAAATGCCCCGTGATTATTGCTAAAATAAAACCTGTCGTTTGATGTTTCAAATCAGACAGACTTTATTCCAAATTATCTTGATTATTTATACAAAATCAATTTAAAGTCTTATGACATCATGTGAACTATTGCTACGAGAACAATCATGGATTGCACAAATTTTAGTCAGATCTTTTTGTGCAATTGATTCCGTTTTCATGAGCTAATGAAAGTTATTTAGCTTTACATCGAAAAATATGGTAAATAACTGTGATCATTAACTTTTCTTTAGTTACACATTGTCTAAGCTTAATGAAGTATCTTTACTAATATTTCTTACGTTAAACTTTTCATTGATCAGTAGTTGTCTTTGCTAAACTTTAGTTTTTGTCTTTGCTGAACTATAGTTAATTAATTGTCTTTACTAATCCATACCACTCCTTACTAATCTTCTAATACCTGTCTATGTTAATTGTCTACATTAAGTTACAGGGTGACTTTGCAGACACCAACGTCCAGAACACCGTTTGTTGTGGAACCACAGACGCCGTCAGCAACTGCAAGTCAAGCTGAAACTCCGTCGATTCACATATTTTTTCGCTTGTACTGATTAAAGAATTTATAAGAACACTGACCGGCAAACAATTTTGAACACTCGCAAGAAGTGCCATTTCTGAAGTTTTTCGCAGTAGATGGTTATAAATTTCGCTAAATATTAAAAGTATATGATAACTTATTTGTTTTCGAAAAGTTTTCGTCAAGATCTAATGTTTATCTGGGTGTTTTTTTATGAAAATTGATAAAAAGTTTAAAAGATTCTTAAAAGTAAGCAACAACGAAAACAAATATGATTTAAATACGGGGTATTGCCCCGTCTTGCCCCTACAACCACCCTAATTTGGTCTGGCATCGTCGCTACAATTTTTTATGCCGCTTTGTTTGAACTCTCTCCAAGTGGATATTAATGTGGTTTGGAATTCACTGAGATTCTGTGGTGATCCACTTGGACCACTTTTCGCCTGTCTTGTTAACATGTCCCTGACATGTTCAATGGGATTCATGTCTGAGATTCGAGCTGGCCACTCGAGTTTTTGAATACCAGCCTGTGTAAGGAAAGCTTCAACCCATCGAGCAGCGTGTGGTCGGGCATCGTCGTACATGAACAAGGAATTTTCGACACGGACGGACTCCATCTGAGGTATCACATGTGCCTGAAGAATGGTTTCAATGTACCGTTTCGAATTTGACTGTCCATCGATTATGGTCAGGTCGGTGCGTGTGTCACAGCTAATGTCTCCCCATAGCATAACGGAGCCACCTTGAAAACTGGTCTCTTGTGTTCTGGTATTTGGGAGGTATCGCTCTCCTCTTCTTCGGCACACCGTTTCCCGACCATCTGGGGCTCGTTAGCCAACATGGCACTCGTCCGTAAATAAAGTTGAGCTCCATTTTTCAATGGTCCACGAAGCATGATCCTGGGCGAATCGAAACCAGTTTCACATTTTGCGAGTGTTAAAATTTTTTTGCCGGTCAGTGTATTTGAAAAAGAACAAAAATCAGTATTGGCATTTCTTAACTTGTCGAATGAAATATCAAACTGATCAAAAACTTTAGTTTAAGTCGGCGAATTCCGAATATGTCACGCTTTTGTGACCAGCGTACCGCTTTCGACCGTAAGGGAATTTTCCAAATGCAACAACAAAATACGCACCCAGAATCGCCCCGAATAATGGCAAATGAATTCATATATACAAAAATTTTATAAAAAAATTAAGTTATGAACAAATTAATAACGTAAACCAACCAATCTATATATAAATAGGCGACAAGTTTTTTTGTTATCCCTTTTACAGGAAACCAGGTGGACTTACCAGGATGAAAATTATACCATTCTAAAGATTGGTTTTTCCTCTATGTGCATCACTTAATTTTTTTTCTAAACTTTAATAATAAATTAGTTTAATTTTAAATTGAAATTAAAACTTTCAATGGGATAGTATGTGTGAATTGAGCACACGTATAGCGTAGATGATGCGCTTGTGAAGAATGTATGCGTGTGATTGTTTTGCTTTTTGCCTGAAGATATGCAACCATGTGATAATTTTTGGTTTGTCAAAGTAAATAAATCAAATAAATGGCAAGTACTAAATTAGTCGAAAATCAAACCAAATGGATCAATCCTCTACTGGGGACACAAACCAAAAAACTTAACATATAATTGCATTCCTCTACGAAAAAATCAAAATATAGAACATACTTATTTAACATTATCATTGGTATAGATCATACTGAATAACCTACCATTTATCACAAATACGTGCATTCTTTTCACTCAAACGTATTATCTTTCACAATGATAATGTGAGGGGTGAGGGGCAAATGCAGCCATATCACAGACAACAGGCATAAGTTCATTCTTTTGCTTTTTGCCTTTAAGAAGGCAATCTTTGGCTAATAAAATAGCGTTCTTCCAGACAAAAGCCAAAACAATGAATATATGGCCACAGACAATAATATGGATGCATTACAACAGATAAATTTAAAGCCATCGTTTACTTATACCATTATTTTTTGCTAATTTGATAAAAATATATGGAAATTTTGTATAAACTAGAGGAATGGGTGCGAGCCCCATAACATTAACTTCATGATTAAGGAAAATAATAATATAACACACACACACACTACTGAAAATGCAAAATCTTCTACGACGATGATTGAGAGTAAGTTGAGTCCCATCGTGAAACGTTTTGAGGTGAACGTCCCGAATCAATAGTAGAACGAAATACGATTCGGAAGGTAGTATAAATTAAAATAAAAATACAAATATTTTCAGAATACAACATTTAAAATCAGAAACAATACAAATCTATATTCATTTTTCCAAAATATCACTACTGTTAATTTTTAACTCTTTTTTAAAAAAACAAAAAAAGTGATGCATCGATTTTTCCCTTATTTTGACAGTTTTTTTTACGAAAACGTGGGTTCATCCATCGTCATAAAAACGGACATGATATCTCCCTTAGTTTTCTAGAAATCGTGAATTCATTGTTTTCACAATTTTCTGGAAAACTCAAAAACCTCTGAACCGATTTCGCTCCGAAACTAACCAGCGCCAAACTATGGCAGCACACATCAATATCTTCCAAAACCAATTCGATAGCTTAATTGTGGGGCGAGAAAATGAACACTAAAAATTTGCGGACATACATACATACGTACGCACGCACACACACACACACAGAGAACATTCTAAAAAGTATCTTGGATGACTCAGGACGCCTGAAAACGTAAAGCTATTAAGAAATTTTCGATTTCGAAAATCGGGGTGATTACTATAACTTCCTTAATCAGGAAGTTAAAACATAAAGAAAGTCATAATTTTAAACTTATCTCTAGAAAACGCGAATTTAACTTTCACGAATATTTATGGAAAGCGAGCGAAAGTCTGAATTTTATCATATTTCCTAACTTTTATATGGACCCAAATTCAAAAACATAATTTAGAGATATATGATATGTGGCCGCAAGTTGGGAAATGACAAAATAATGGGGGTTGGTCTTATATGTACCTCCAATAATGCTTTATTTAGCTGCTACGAGCAAAAAACTATAGAAATGCGAAATCTGAATCATGTATTTCATACATCCAAACATTCGTCTGCACACCTTTAACACCTCAATTTAGAGAAAAAAGAAAAGGTAGGAAATAAAAGTTTGTTTGTTTGTACGGAAATTAAAGGTATATTTTATCTACAATATATATACCCCAGAATTTCATAATTTAGTTAAAAACCAAATGACCCACGGTCCATGTGGTTTATTGAATCGTATCCCCGTCTGCATGAGAGATGGAAATTCAGCAAAAGCTTTTTTATGGACTTTGACAATACAACTCAGGCCAATATTAGATGCGTCGTGTTAATGGTATAACAGTTGACTTTCGTGGCCACTCTGTTGACAACCGTTATGTTGTTCCTTAAAATACACATCTTTTGGCGTTTGATTGCCACTAAAATGTGGAAGTTCTTGGCACAGATAAGAGCCTTAAATATCTATATATAAATAGGCGACACGTCTTTTTGTTATCCCTTTTACAGAAAACCAGGTGGACTTACCAGCATAAAAATTATACCATTCGAAAGATTAGTTTTTCCTCTATGTGCATCACCTAATTTTTTTTCTTAAATTTAATTATAAATTAGTTTAATTTTAAATTGAAATTATAAAATTCAATGGGATAGTATGTGTGAATTGGGCACACGTATAGCGTAGATGATGCTATTGGGAAGAATGTGTGCGTGTGATTGTTTTGCTTTTTGCCTGAAAATATGCAACCATATGTATATTTTTGGTTTGTGTCCCCGATAAATAACAAGAACTAAATTAGTCGAAAATCAAACCAAATGGATCAATCTTCTGCTGGTGACACAAACCAAAAGAATTAACATGTGATTGCATTCCTCCACGAAAAAATCATAATATAGAACATACTTATTTAACATTATCATTTGCATAGATCATACGTTCGACTGAATAACCAACCATCTATGCCAATGATAATGTGAGGGGCAAATGCAGCACAGACAATAGTCATACGTTCATTCTTTTGCTTTTTGCCTGGAAGAAGGCAATCTTTGGCTAATAAAATTGCATTCTTCCAGACAAAAGCGGAAACAATGAACATATGGCCACAGACAATAATATGGATGCATTACCACAGACAAATTTGAAGCCATCGTTTACTTATACCATTGTTTCTTGCTAATTTGATAAAAATATATGCAAATTTTATTTTAAAATATATGGAAAATCGCAATTTTACACTTATTTATAGAAAACGCGAGGTTAACTTTCACGAATATTTATGGAAAGCGAGCGAAAGTCTGAATTTAATCATACACCCCAACTTTTGTACGGACCCACATTTAAAAACATAGTTTAGAGATGGCCAAAAGTTGGGAAATGAAAAAATAATAGGGGTTGGTCATACCCCATAGAATGCTTGATTTAGCCGCTACGAGCAAAAAACTGTTTAAAAGTGAAAATCTGAAATTATATCATATTTCCAAACTTTTGTCTGCTCACTTTTAAAACCTCAATTTCGAGAAAAAAGAAAAGGTGGGAAATGAAAGTTGGTTCGTTTGTACGTAAATTCTAGATATATTTTATTTACAGTATTTATGTATTTCCCACAACTTCATAATTTAATTAAAAACCATATGATCCATGGTCCATGTGGTTTAATGAATCGTATCCCTGTCTGTATGAGAGATGGTAAATGCAGCAAAAGCTTTTCTTATGACTTTCACAATACAAGTCAAGCCAATGTTAGATGCGTCGTGTTAATGGTATAACTGTTGACTTTCGTGGCCACTCTGTTGCCAGTCACGTAATATATAATAATTCGGCTTGAATGTCACTTGCCTCACCGGCAAAATATAGGCTTTAGGGAAGGAAATGTTCAGCAAGCTCTTAAAAATCACAGAAGAACAAAATTGACTGCATTCTATGAAATCAATCGAATTAGTTCGTCCGTGTTTCTATATACAGAGACGCCGATGCATTATATTTACGTAGATAAAGAAAAGAAATCGAAAAACCTCAAAGAGGAAGTAGTAGAGCTATTGCTAGATTATTTTATGTTTTATGTTGAGTTGTTCCATTTGAGACTATTTTAGCTTCATCTTCGAGGTCCCATAAGGATTTGGGTACTATTGGGAACATTATTTACTGCACATGTCAGCACATGCACGACGTATCGCATGAAATGATGGAGAGTGGCGTGAATATTTATTAGAAGTAAGAGAGTGTAAGTCCTCTCAGCAGTTAAGAGAGTTATTTACCATATCCTATTTGTGGTACGAACTTTCCTACAAATGCTTTAGATTTGTGGAATGAATTCAAAATTTTCATGTGTGAAGAATTTTTAAGAAATTCCTCAGAAAATGATTTATATAATTGTGCTTTATTAGCTATTGAGGAAATTTTGTTCAGTAAACGATTCATTCGGTACTTCAACTAAAGTTTTCGGAGGTAAGACTATTTTTCTCTGTGGAGATTTTTGACGAATATTGCCAGCTTTATCTCACGGTACACGTGTACCACTTATTGAGACTTGCCTTACTTCATGGTCCGAATTTTCAAAATTCCACAAAATAACTCTTACTCAAAACATGAGAGCTTTACCTCATGAGATTGAATTCATTTAATTTCTTGAATCTCTTGGTAATGGAAATTAACCCACATTTCCAGATTACAGCCAAGATGTTATTGAAATTCCTTCCCATTTAGTTAGCAACTTCGTGAATTCAGATACTTATGGCAATGTATCTGAAACCATAAAGTCTAATGATATTCTCAATTCGGTTATATTAGCACCCAAATATGAAAACTGCACTTTCATCGATGCAGAAATCTTTAACAGTCTGTCCGGAGAGGAACGAATAGATTTGAGTTCCGATTACATCTTGAGTGATGATTATAGAGAGCAAAATATTTTTCCAGTGGAATTTTAAGCTCAGTTGATGTAAGTGGGTTCGCGATCCCACAAATTTATTTTCAAAACCAAATTGCATGCTTTTACTTTTTCGTAATTTGAGTGCGGGACATGACTTGCTTGGTCAATGGTACACCTATTCGTTTAGTACAAATGCAAAAGAAAATTGTTTGGATTATGAGATTTTAGCAGGAGTTTTCCAAAACATA
Source organism: Chrysops caecutiens (assembly GCA_963971475.1). NCBI lineage: Eukaryota > Metazoa > Arthropoda > Insecta > Diptera > Tabanidae > Chrysops > Chrysops caecutiens. The sequence continues at coordinate 53,709,917 of OZ020567.1, read as the reverse complement.
CGTATTTTGACACCACAAATAAACCTTAGTTATACAAGTACACTTCTGTTTTTTCCTTTCAAAAAACTCAATTTCCCGTTATTCTGGCTTTTGCGATGACAATTAATAAATCTCATAAATCCCAAACATTTCAAAAAGAAGGAATCTTACTCAAACTACCTATATTTTCTCACCGATAATTGTATGTTGTAGCCAAAAGAGTTAGATCGTTCGGTCGATTGCGTGTCTATATGTATTTCTGAAACACAAGACCAAGGTCATTTGGCAGAAGATGAAAGAATTCTTACAAAAAGTATTTTGTATGAGAAAATTTTCAGATCTTTAAAGATCCGCAACCGCACTCGCAAGGTTTTCGATAATTATAGATAGGACCTCATTCAATATAGATGTACTTTGACTTTGACGTGCAAAATGAGCTGAAATGATTGCTACTACAGTCTGAACTGAAAAACCATTTTACTTACAATGCTACTGTGTATATAGCGCCATACACGAGCTATTAGAGTGAGCATAGCGAACGGCGGGGGTTGGCGAGTGTAGCGAGCAGGGGGCGTCCCTCTAGTATGTACAAATATGTTTATAACGGATACGACTATGCCAAAGTTCATATAGATGAAATGGAAAGCTTTTTGTCCGGTCACTATGTTGGATCTACGGAAGCAAATTGGCACATAAATGAGTATCCAATGCATCACCAGTCACATAATATATTATAGTTCGACTGGAATGTCACTTGCCTCACCGGCAAAATGTAGTCTTAAAAGGAAGGAAATGTTCAGCAAGTTCTTGAAAATCGCACCAGACCAAAGTTGACACCATTCTTTGATGTCAATCAAATTGAAGTGTTCCAAAGTGCCAATGCCGAGCAGCGTTCCGCTATTGATTTAGTTTTACAGGAAGTTTTAAATAGTAATAGTGATTGTAATAATTTTTGTCTTACAACACATGCTGGTTGTTGTAATACTTTTGTCCAAACCTTAATTTTTCACAAATGGAATTCTTTGAACCTCCAATGTATTCCATGTGCTTTTAGTGATATTGCATCCATTCCTTTAATGCAAGATAGAATTCTTCAAAAAGTTTTCAAATACCTCATACCCATTTTAGAGAACTCCGCAACAAGCCTCTCTGTAAACAGTGAACAAGCTCAGCTCATAAGATCTGCATCTATCATTATCACAGATGAAATTTCAATATGCCATCTAAACTTTAAGGAGGTAAGACTATTTTACTCTGTGGAGAATTTCGACGAACATTGCCAATTGTACCTACCTCAGGGTACACGTGTACCACTTTTTGAGAATTGCCTTACTTCATGGCCGCATTTTCGATATTCCACAAAATAATTTTGAGCCAAACCATGAGAGCTTTACCTCATGAAATAGAATTCGTTTAATTTCTTAATTATTCAGGTACACTTCTGCCATTTTCCTTTGAAAGAACTCAATTTCCCGTCATTCTGGCTTTTGCGATGACAACTAATAAATCCCAGGGGAAAATGTTTCAAAAAGTAAGAATATCACTAAGACAACCTGTATTTGCTCACGAACAATATTATGTTGCAGCCAGTATAGTAGAGCTATATATCTGAAACACCAGCGCAAGGTTATAGCAGGAGATGATTGAATTTTTTCAAAAAGTATTGTTTATGAGGAACTTTTAGATCTTTTTGAATTCGCAACCGCATTCGCTAGGGTTTTGATAGTTGTAGGTGGGGCCTCATTCAACAAAGCTGTTCTTTGACGTGCTGAATGAGCTTAAATGATTGCTACTGCAGTCTGAACTAAATCACCTGTTTACTGACAATGCTACTGTATGTGGAAAGCCATGCGCGAGCTATGAGAGTGGGCGTAGCGAACGACGGGGTTGGCGAGCATAGGAGCAGGGGGCGCCCCCCTAGTATATAAGAAATATAAAACAATGGCACGAGAAATTAACAAAAAATAATAAAAAAATAAAAATTATGTGTGTAGTCTTGTGTATTAGCCAGCCAATGTATTGTGGTCTTGTAAATTAGCCGTCTGCCCAATGTCACTTAAGTGTACGGCGGCCCTCTGCCGAAATTAGGTTTAAGCTCTAGGTTAGTGCGTAATAACTGATGTCCCTTAGTGTAAGTAGCGTCGGTCAAAAATGGCGCGCTCATAGGAACAGCTTCAGTCTTTATTTGTTTGTTATGCAGCGTTTTGAGTCAGTCTTTCTGACGCCGTGAGATGTGATTGACGTCACACGCGATTTGGATTTCTTATTCACGCTATTGTATTGACAACTTGTCATTATATATGAAAATAATAAGGAGGAACTATTAAACATAATAAACGTATGCAGTTTTAATGTTTACGCATGGCATCAAAATAAAATCTTATTAAATATTGTACCTGAATAATTGAATAAAAAACACTTTCTTCAGGGTGTTTTGTAACTGGTATCAAATATTTAAGGGGGTGAATCCTTGAGCCAAAACAATTAAATGTCTCCAAGTGCGAGCACGTCTGCTTCCACCGCAAGCGTAACTATAATCCTCACTCTTTCTCCCTTAATGGCTCCGCGGTTAGAACGGTGAACTGCGTCCTCGATCTGGGTGTCCGTCTTGATTTCAAACTCTGTTTCCACGAGCACCTTACTCATGTGATACGTAGAGCCAGTACCATGTTGGCGTTCATCACTAGGTGGTCTAGGGAATTTGCTGACCCATACGTCTATAAAACGCTCTTTATTTCGCTTGTTCGCCCACGGTCGTGAATGTACTTCTCCAGGATCCAATGTCAGAACTGCAGCCTCTTTGGCTAGGTTTGTCTGCTGGTAGAAGTTCTTGTATTTCTTTGAGGTGATACGGATGCTGTCGATCACTTTTTAAAGTGCTCCAGACCTTATACGTCGATAAATTCAGGCTGTTTGCTACAGACCGTATACTTTCTTCTGGATCATTTGCAAATATTGACAAAATCATCTGATCAAAGTCAGCATTGCTTGCCCCAGAAGTTCTTCCGCAGCCAGGTCTGCTTCGTTGTAGACACCCGCTATCCCTCAATCGTTGGAAAAGACGAGTAAAAGCCCTTGCAGATGGTACTATGCGATGGGGATACTTATGACGATATTCATCGCGTGCTCGGCTCGATATCTCGTTGCAGAATCCATACAAAAACATCATGTCTGCATATTCTTCATTTGTGAAGTTCATTGGAAGTAAAAATGGTTGTCTAATATTCGCTTTAAAGTTGTAGGAACATTAAAAATGTACATTGGGCAATTGTGGGTAATAAATTGGTCTTTCTAATTATTGAAGAAAAAAATCAGTCTCGGCTGTCTGACAGAGTGGGCGGCCTAAAAACGTAATTTTTCTTGTAAAATTTAGAAAAAAAATTTTTTGTAGGCGAATGTTTTTTAAAACGGTAACAGATAGGACAATTGTTTTTGTATGGCAAATTCTTGGCTGACATTTAGGAACTAATTAAGCTACAACTCATTGATTTCCTATCATGGACTCCTGAAATAAATACCAGAAACCACTACAGGGTAAAAAATGTTTTGACAGCGTGTAACTCGGTAACCATTGAGATTTAATATAATGTCTCTTATACAACGGTTATAAAGAGTGGTACGGTGAGAGAAAAGATGAATCACAAGTTTATTTCTTGCGCTCTTTTCATTTCTACTTCGATGCTTCCGTAGCTCTGACATGTATTCGGCACTAGACATTTTAGGTTTAATTTTACTTATATTTTGGCGAATATTTTTATTGTTTCACTTAAGATCCTCGTAGTTCTTCTCAAGCTTCTTACAATGACACCCGAACGAACGTCCTACCTGATCGCGTTCCCACGCTGCACTGATTTATAATTTTACACAACGCTTATTCCTAACAATCACGCGTACCTACGATTCCCTAGCCCAGTGACGTCCCGCGCAAAACAAATGCTGCGTGATAAACACGTACAGACATGCTCTATCCATTGTGACCTCAACAGTTATTATTGCAATATTAGCCTCGTAACTATTGGCGATTGAAATCTGACGGTATATTGTACCGCAAGAAAGTTTGAGCAGTGTACTTAATGAGCGAAAAGACGTTTTTACGTCAAAAAAATTACAACAAGATTTTCGTATTAGTTTGTACTTTAATTATCAAACTATTAGTTCCAAGGATTATGGAGAATAGATAAATCACAAGTTCATTGTTTTGCATGGTTTTTTTACTTCTTCTACGGTGCCCCCGAAGCTCTCAGACTTGCTCGGCAATAGACAATAAATACATACAAATATGTTCCATCCACTGCGACCTCAACCGTTGTTATCGCATTTTTTGTAACACAAGAATATTAGACTGGCTACCAATGTACATACTCAACGAGAAGAAAGACGTTTTCACGTCAATAAACCAAAATAGTATGAATAAAGTAACACGGCATTACTGTGTACTGTTGGATCTGGGAGAGTGATAGCAGACACTATCCGTTTTTTCGGAGCTAATTGCGTCGGTACTCTTGCTACATGCGCCCTGCAGGATGGGGGCAGTTCCATTATATGCCCTTAGCATGCGGGCGATGAGCTCCAGTCTCCCGATTTAAAGTTTATGCATTGTGGCGAAAGACAATCTGATCGCGCATGTACGGAGCAACGATTTGTCTCTGGATGATGCCATGTATGAACGAACCATCAGCTTTTACACGCCATCCAGAGAGAGATTGAAGATCAGCGAGATGAAGACGACCCGGATAGGTGAAAAGGATCGGACCAGGGGAGATGGTTAAGGATATGAGGTTTTGGTAAGGAATCTAGACTTGGGAGGCGTATTCTAGTATAGGTCGTACCAGAGAGGTGTTTATGGTTTCAAAAATGTAGGGGTCAGCTCTCTAGACCATCTAAAGATGAAGCCAAGCATGAGTCTCACTCTTCTTATCACGAGATGTTGATTTGTAAGAAAAATCACTGAAGAAACAAACAAGCAGAAAGGCGGACGTGGAAAAATTTTAATGAACCAGCATCCCGTGCACAAAACGAAAATACTGGAATCAAACAAACTAGGACTCTTTCGTCGTGATTGGTGGCATCCCCCGGGAGATCTCCCGAGCGCGAGAAGTAGAAAAACGACAGTGACGAAATGTTACAATGATAATGTTAATATCGTCGAATTAGGAATGTTATGTATTTTCTTCACTTCTCTTCTTGGAATGTAGACGAATGTAGAATTTCATCTGCAATAAATTTTAAACGTGTTGTTTTGCCTGTGAGGTTCTTTCGAACCATGTTCAGGACGCTGGAGGTATGGGGCATTTTGCCCGCTTTACCTCTTCTTTTTGAAGTATAGGCCATTTGGCCGACTTTACTTCGTTCTGTTGGAGATATAGTTGGAGATGTTACCTCTTTGTGGTCATTTTGCCTGCATGGCTACGAGGCCAAGTCAGGACTTTAAGGGTACATGGCCTGAAGGCCAAGTTACCCTTGAGTCAAAGAAACACACGTTCTATGAGCCGTATATTTCTAGACTAACTTTCTTACAATTCTCAACCTTAATTTATACTTAAATCTAGCTTACTCACTAATTTTCCCTACTCTTACCTTTATGTAGAATGGAAATTCCATCGATTGGGTCATTGATCGAAAGTCATTGAAATCGATCGAGTCGTTGACCCAATCGATGCACTTTCCATTCGTTCCATTTTATACTTTTCTAGGTTCTTCCGAGTCAGCAGTAATGCCAACTCGGGAAAATATTTTTCAGAATTTCATATTTCCTGAGTCAGCACGAAAGCTGACTCGAGGAAAATATTTTTCTCACAAATGTATTTTTCACCTGAGTCAGCATTTCTGCTGACTCAGGTGGCAATTTCAAAACATTCATGACCTTTCCTAAGGGTTAAGCCCTTGAGGAAGGTCATGGTTCCTTCTTAAAAAGAACCGAAATTTGGTTCATAACATTTCCTCCCCTCTTTAGAAAAGCTTTCCCCTTTTTTTTTTTTTTTTTTTTTTTGGGGTTGTGTTTTGTATTAGCAATTCATTTAACTATAACTAACTACTCCTTTACTCCTAGCTTACTGGCAAACTAATTATATTATTTCAATCGACAATTACTGTACATACAGTCCTATTCTTGTTGTTTCTATTGGATTTCTAATAACTGATTTTTCGCAATGTTTTTGAGTTTATCATTTCTTACATTTTCTATCTTTGTTACATATTTTTAATTTTACAAATGACAACTTACTATAATTTAATTTACCGTCATTTAAACTTTATATATTTTCGAATTTAGTTTTTTTAGTCTTACATTTTTTCTTTATTTATTTTTAGCATTATCTATTTCGTAATTTATATTGATGATTAACTACATAGTTACGTACAATTCTTTGTATGCGTTTATAGGATGAATTACAATTTATATGGTTACAGTATGTTTTATAGTAAGTACTTTACATTATGGATTACAAGTAACGGAGTACAAATTTTGAATTTTAGAATTCCTATTTCTTAATTTATCTTGATGATTATCATAGTTTATTACGTTCATGCCGTCTTATGACTATTAATATTTTATAGTTTTGAAGTATGTGAAGTATTAACGCTACGGTTATGTACAATTGTCTTAAGGATGCTTTTGCACAGTTGACCTCTGCACTGAAGTGCGATCACGTTAGGGTACGGGGGTGTTGTCTTCATATTTGATATTGTTCTTTCTGCGTCTCCGTTCATGTAAATTTATTGTTATCCGATGGTAGCTGCTTATGGGATTGAGCACAGAACTGTGACATTGGTTCCCTGACTGGTCTTGTATATTCTCTATCCTAGGCAGTGGGTTTCTCAATTCCTTCCGTTGCTTTATCAACATTGCTGATTTCACCATAGCTTCTGGCCATCAGGTCCTTGTTTTGGGACTGCTAACAATAGGCTTGTCATCTGGCTTCAACTGGTTTCTATGAGTTCTTTCTTTTTTTTCTTCTTGAGTTTGTTTATATATCTATTTATGGTATTCATTTTTATTATCTCCAATGTTCAAAGTGTTGACTATCCTTTTTATTTAATCCTTATGTAGTTTCCTTGTTTAGTTTGCTATTTTATTCCACGTCCAGATTCTCAATTTTCGTTTCCACATTATATTCTTTTTTTTCATTTCTTTCTCTTTCCTTATCTATATGTATTTTTATATTACATTTTCTATTTCTCATGTATCTAATGCTTCGTTTTAGTGTTTCTTTCCTGTTATTTCTCTCGTTTTACTACCATGTGTTCGTTACTCCGCTAGAATGTGTTCTTTGAAACATTTCACCTACCAAAACGTGCGAGTTTTGGAGAATTAGGTGACCGTCATATTTGCGAGTATGACGTGGAGCGCATTTTGGAACATTTTGACCTACCAAAACGTGCGAGTTTTGGAAACTTAGGTGACTCTTTCCGGCACGCACTGTAGCCGAACCTTTGGTTTCGTGCTCTGTACTCATTTCGAAGAGTTTGTGGAGTTCCGCGCCAGTTTCAAGTAGTTTGACGTTATTGAGGCTTTTTCTTGTCCTTCGTGTTCATTCACGTGCGAAGCTGTTCGACACTCCGCAGTTTGCGAGCCGCGGTGATATAGTGTCCTTCTTCGATCGTCTCACGTTGGGCAGTTATTTAATCCCATTGCAATAACATCTGCACATCATTATATTGGTAGCCAGGCCTTCTACATAAGTTGTATGTTACGAGTATATCCCTAGTTTTACATATATATCTCCCGTTTACATTTAAATTTGCTTTTTACATTTATATTATTTCCATTTTACATTTATATTTCTTTTACATTTATATTTGCCTTTTATATTTACACGATTATATATGCTTTATAATCTCTTTTCTTTTTTCACTTTTATTTCTTTTTACTCTTTCATTTTTATATTGATATTTGTTACTTTTACATCTCTTAGTTTACTTTCTTTAAACTTGTATTCTATTTCCTATTAATTTCTTATATTTTTTTGGATATATATTTTGTATTCTTTTATTATTTTCTATGAAAAATTCATTTAATATCTCTAAAGAGTCTTAGCCAGTCATTGTTTACTATGTTACCTCTTTTGAATTGTTATTTCTACCATAGATCTATTATTTTAATCTCTAAGCTCTTCTGTTTCTTCTCCTTTAAAGTCATAGCAAGTTATAGTTTGCAATGTGATCTCATTAAATATTATTTCTACTAGAGACAATTATATTAATCTTTTCATGTAGCGGAATTTTTTTTTTTTTGAATTCGTGCAAAATTGTATACAATGCAAATAAGTAACATGTTTTCAAACTTCACAACGCTTTTTAAAATGGTATACAAAAATACAATTCAACAAATACAAACAAGTAAAATGCTTTAAATTAACATATTCTGCAATGTTTTACCTATCAATAATTTACATATTAATTTAAAATCCCAATATTTTCTATTATTAATTTATAATTTGAGTCGTGAGTCGATCCTTCAAAGCTTTTACTGGTCTCCTTCCCCCTTAAAATCGCCTTGCTCTGATTTAGCATCAGAATCTGCATCTTCAGGTCATCTGTCTTTTGCTAGCTTCCATCTTCAATTAGGTTGCGTCGTGGCTAGTTGGTTGTAGGTCCGTGGTTGCGGCTGCGCCAAAATGTTATGAAAAATTCTTACATTTCAACTCTTGACTTGTAGAATTTCATCCGAAATTATTTTTAAACGTGTTGTTTTGCCTGTGAGGTTCTTTCGAACCATGTTCAGGACGCTGGAGGTATGGGGCATTTTGCCCGCTTTACCTCTTCTTTTTGAAGTATAGGCCATTTGGCCGACTTTACTTCGTTCTGTTGGAGATATAGGGCCTGTGGCCCATGTTACCTCTTTGTGGTCATTTTGCCTGCATGGCTACGAGGCCAAGTCAGGACTTTAAGGGTACATGGCCTGAAGGCCAAGTTACCCTTGAGTCAAAGAAACACACGTTCTATGAGCCGTATATTTCTAGACTAACTTTCTTACAATTCTCAACCTTAATTTATACTTAAATCTAGCTTACTCACTAATTTTCCCTACTCTTACCTTTATGTAGAATGGAAATTCCATCGATTGGGTCATTGATCGAAAGTCATTGAAATCGATCGAGTCGTTGACCCAATCGATGCACTTTCCATTCGTTCCATTTTATACTTTTCTAGGTTCTTCCGAGTCAGCAGTAATGCCAACTCGGGAAAATATTTTTCAGAATTTCATATTTCCTGAGTCAGCACGAAAGCTGACTCGAGGAAAATATTTTTCTCACAAATGTATTTTTCACCTGAGTCAGCATTTCTGCTGACTCAGGTGGCAATTTCAAAACATTCATGACCTTTCCTAAGGGTTAAGCCCTTGAGGAAGGTCATGGTTCCTTCTTAAAAAGAACCGAAATTTGGTTCATAACAGGAATGCAGCCAGTCATCTTCGTGGTACCTCGACGCAGGACCATCACAACATTTGTCCAGTGAGCGCGAATTTTTCTCAACATATCGAGACACCGACGCAGTATCCATCACCAAAGGACATTTTCTAAGAGCTGTTGGTATAGCTAACATAAATGTGTTTGTATATATTGGATCTCCATGGGTATAAATATATTTATCAAATGTATGTATTTGATGTGCCTTATTTGATACAAAATTTATTTTTGATGTCTGCAACTCTTACATATGGCATGAATTTTAAATCTAACTGCTGAGCGCAGACTCTTTTGCCTGTGCCTTTATGCAATTAGTTAAGGTGTTACACCTCTAACTTACCCTTTTTGACTGCTTTTTCAAAAGGGGGAAGGTTTGACAGAGCAAATCAAGGTTTTACACCAAGACTTGTGTTGAAGTGTGCAAAGGTCTTAGACCGATACACGATCGATTATGAGAAAGAAGTGAAAGGCTTTGGTTCTAATTAACAACTGAGCTTTTATTTAATTTGACGAGATTTTTATACATAAAAAATGCTTATACATAAAAATGGGCAAATTGGCTCCTCCGATACTAATAATGTTTGGTTTGTACGCAATTTGCCACAGGTAAGAAGTAACTAGAGTAGGTACTTATTTCATCGTCGAAATAGTTGAATTTTAATAATAAGCAAAAATGACTCAGCTATTTCGACGATGAATGAAAGCATGCTCGGTTCATTTTTCTTTCTGGAAGACGCTGACGAGGCTTGGTCAATGGCACCTGTAGTAAAACGATCCCATCGGTCAAGGTGTGATGGCGAAGGTAAGTGCGGTACACTGCGGTGAAATATTTTTAGTCAGTGAGCAACAGTGAGGTAAGAGATTTCTGAACATCCTCCCCGGGGTTGAATGAAAATCATTCAATAAGTGTTTACGGTGAAGGGCTCGGTGGGTTCTTCAGCGTCTTGGCTGTCTGAAACATCCTCAGCAGTTGTGCCTGATGGTTGTTGTGATGTCCGGTATGCGCGTTAAGTCCTTGTTGCCATCCAGATTACCCCAATGATAGTAATGATTAAAACGGACAGGGTTCCATAGGCCAAAGGTTGATGATGATTAGAGTGTCTCTGTATTAAGGCTTCTGAAAGCTTGCGCTTGACTGTTTCTAATTCCTGGATATGTGGGGCGAAGTGGTGTTGATAACGCAATACTGATGTCATGTTGAGCGGATCAATGAGGTCAGTCAAGTTAAAGGCCGGAATGTGGGAACCGTGCCTGACTGTGGAGTAGCTCTTGTGCCCGCGAATCGTGATGAGAGGCTGCTTAATGACGCAATTGCTATCAAGTGTTAAGATAGCCGTCCGATGGAGGGTCAGCTGTGACATGTCATCTCCACAAACAATGTTGATTGTGGTTTTATCTGGCAAGGAGAAGATCCACTGGTTTGGTGTGTGCAGTTGAGTCCAACTAGAATGGGCATCTACTCTCATCAACTGGCAATGGTGTGGAGTTAACTGATTCAAGAGGCTGATTTCACAGGCGGAGATGGATGATCCAATTTTGTACAACGGGTAATGTTGACTGCATAAATGTCTTCCGTTCATCGTAGTGCAGATGCGGAGTTGAGATTCCGTGAGCGGATAATAGTGGTCCCGATGTAAGTTAACCATTAAGTAGGGAAAGGATGGTCTAATGGCCACGAAACTATCGTTCATCGTGACTGGAACTGGAACCACTCGAAACAGGCCGAAGTCTTCAACCGAGATTAAGGGCACTCTAAGCTTGAAAATGAAATGCTTGTCCGTCATTCTACCTTCAAGTGTAATAAGATTGTAAAAATGGAGTATATCATCCTGATTGAGTGGTAGTCTTAAACTTGAAGGAAGATTAGCCCGAATGGTGTGTAGAACGGTTCCTTGCTGCTCTGGCGATAAAAAATGTCTGCTGACTCTTCCTCGATGTATATTACCTAAGGCGTCCAAAATCAGGCCTTGAATCCTTTGGAAGTTGGTAGCGAGTAGTGTAACTTGTAACGACAATAGGATGAAGAACCGAGATCGGGCTTCTTGTTGTGCGTCATTGTGTATTGCGTTTATCTGTGTGGATAAATCATTTAAGTGAGACTCAACTGTCTGAAACTCCATGTCAATAGCCTTATGATCCTTTTTCATAATATTGACCGTTGCGTCTAGAATGGAGGTTTGGTTACGCAACAGATTTGCTAAATGTCCTTCGTTGTTCTTTATAGAGTCAATGGTCATGGACATTTCTTCAGCGTATTTAGAATCGATGACACCAAACATAAAGTTTGCTGCGATGCCAACGATGTTGAGCAGTCCTAGTCTTGTTCGACCTGATGGAGGACTTCTTAAAAGTTGATTGGTCTGGCTGAGCTCATCCACTACACGGTTAATTTGCTTGGCATTTTTGTGATGAGATTCCGGATTGGGCATGGTAGATGATAAGTTACATAAAGATGCACTAAACGTTTGTAGAAGTTCGAACTCCCTCCAAAATGATTGCATGTCATAATATGTTATAACATTCCAATCACTGGTAATAATGTTTGCTCTGCCTAAGTTTTCGAAATAGACGCCTGGGTTTGTAGTGAACGGAGTTATCGTTGCCCGAGATCCCGTGACCGGGGACAGGAAGAGACATACCAGTAACACGGTGAAAAGAACGGAGCGAGCGTGTTTAACTGGCGTTGGGTCTTGGTCCACTGATGGTTGAGGCATCGTTCTCTTTTTTGGTTGCTCGGTTGGTTCCATGTCGTTCACGTCTTCATTTTCGATGGGGAGTGGTGCCAATCGGTGTATTGGCGCAAGATGTTATTTGCTGTTCTTACGTCGACAACTCGAACGAGTCCATCCTCTCCCTTAACGACGTTGGTTACGCGCCGCAATGGCCACTTCAACAGTGGAAGGTTATCTTCCTTCATGATGACCATTGTGCCGGGTGAGACGTTTTGGGCCGTATGTTTCCATTTGACTCGATGTTGGAGTTGATTCAAATATTCAGTCGACCATCGTCTCCAGAACTCGTTCTTGACGTACGTGACAAGCTTCCACCGAGTAAGTAAACTGACCTTGTTTGAATGAGCCTGAGGGTCGGCGAGCGCTGTTAGTGGCTCACCAATCAAGAAGTGTGCTGGCGTGAGGGCTGCGAGATCATTGGCGTCATCAGACATTGGCGTAATGGGGCGAGAATTCAAAATAGCTTCTACTCCCACGATGACTGTCTCCATTTCTTCATACGTCAATGAAGCCGAAGCATGACTATGCTGCATTAGATTCTTTGCAGATTTGACGGCGGCTTCCCACAGCCCACCGAAATGAGGAGCTCGAGGAGGGATAAAGTGAAAGTCAATACCTCGAGAACTGCATTCCTTAAGTAGTTTCTCCTTGGAAGCATTCTTGCTGAAGACGTCATTGAGCTCCTATAATTGATTTCGAGCACCGACAAAGTTGGTGGCGTTGTCGCAATAAATTTTCCGGCAATGTCCTCGCCGTGATATGAATCGACGCAAGGCACCAAGAATGCCAATTCCAAATCACCAATTCCAATTCACCAATTCCAAATGAACGGCCTTCGTAGCGAAGCAACAAAAATCAGCGATGTAAGCCTTTTGTGGCTGTTTACCCCGGATCTTAAAATGAACGTATATTGGGCCGCAAAAGTCGACTCCGGAATTGGTGAATGGTCGTGCAGGCTGAACGCGGTCCAGTGGCAAATTCCCCATTAGTTGTGTCAATAGTTTGGGCTTGGCCTTCGCACAACGGACGCAGTGTTGTACGACGTCGCGGGCTAAGTTCTTGCCGCCGAGTGGCCAGAACTGTTGTCGTGCGATGGCGAGTAGAGCCGGAGGACCGGCATGTATATTTTCTGTGTGTAGCGCATTGAATAACATCTTGGTGATTGGATGACAATTCGGAAGCAGAGCAGGATGCTTGGCTCGATACTCGAGATTTGATGACTCGAGGCTTCCGCCTACCCGAAGGATTCCATCTTGGTCTAAAATAGGGGTCAAGGAGCTGATTGAGCTACCCTTTGAAACTTCGCCATATTTGATTATATGCTGGAGATCGTCCTTGAATCCTTGTTGCTGGACATGTGTGATTATCAGAGTTTGTGCGTCGTCCAGCTCTATCACTGATGGAACGGGTGAATTGTTCTCTCTGGAGCACCGTTTCGTGGCCTTGGTGAAGCGTAGAATATAGGCGATTATGCGCTGAGACGTCTGCAGGAATTTCGATGATTAATGTTGAGTAGGAAGTCGTCGTCCCTTGTAAATCCGAGACATGTGGATTGAATCTTAGTCCGTTGCTCCAGAGTGCATTCGTCTGGGTTTGGATTGAGATTAGGCCATGCGTCTTCTCTACCATGAAGGAAAAATGGACCGAAAACCCATAAAGTGTTGTTGACTAATTTTCCAGGAGGAACGCCTCCTGATAAAAGGTCGGCTGGATTATCCAATGATGGTACGTGTCCCCATTGCTCGGGGATGCTGGCCCTCTGTATGGCCGAAATGCGGTTGGCGACGAAGGTGTGGAAGTTCGATGACTCGACCTTAATTCAACCGAGAACTATTGATGAATCGGTCCAAAGGAAGATTTGATTGGTGTTAAAATGCAGATCCCTTTTAATGCGCTGTTTGAGCTGTGTGGCCAATTTGGCGGCGTATAACTCGAGGCGGGGTAGTGTTATTTGCTTGATTGGTGCAACCTTGGACTTGGCACATAGTAGTCGTACAGTGACAACGTTGTCTCGCCCTACGGACCTGACCTGAAACGTTCCAATCGAGTTTTAACTCCCACAGTTTCTGCAAAAACAGCTTCGCCGTTATGACCACAGGAGCCAATATGCCTTTGCGTAGGGATTAAAGTGCTTCGAATGGCGAAAGAATCTGATTTGGGTTGCCAAGTTAACCCCATCGTTTTGATGCTGTCGTTGGAATGGTTACTTAAGTCTAGTTCAATTGCTTGATCCTCAGCCGGTATTTCTTTGAGTATGTGAGGATGGTTTGCGCACCTCTTACGAAGCTTTATGCCCGCGGTTTGCAGAGAGGATAACAATTCGGTTTGCTTTAGCAGGCAGGTGGGTAAGTGGTCCGACCCAGACAAAACGTCATCCACATAAAAGTCGTTTTTAAGCGATTGAGCGGCAAGCGTCCTTCACATTGTCGGCCAGCATATGTAAAGTGCGCGTGGCGAGATAAGAAGCTGGAGCAGTACCATACGTGACAGTGCGAGGCTGATAGCACTTCAACGGTTTATTAACATCGTCCCTCCACCATATCAACTGATATTTTTGGTCAGCTGGGTCAACTTGGATTTGCCGGTACATTTTTTCGATGTCCGCGGTGAAGACGTATCGAGGAAGGCGGAAGCGTAGTAGTATTGTAAAGACGTCGCCCTGAATGGCTGGCCCGACTGCCAAGACATTGTTCAGTGACAGATTGCCGATTGTTTTCGCTGATCCATCGAAGACCACTCGTAATTTAGTCGTTGTGCTTTCAGGTCTGAGGACGTAATGATGTGGAAGGAAATAGTAGGGCTCTTCTACCATAGCGAAGCAGACTTCCTTCATATGACCCAACTCTATGTATTCCCTCATGAACGCGTTGTACTGCTGCCTTAAGGTTTGATCCTTAGCTAGTCTCCTTTCCAAGGAGTGGAAGCGTCGAAGTGCCGTGTCACTGGACTCACCTAATCCATGTGGATCGCATCGGAACGGAAGTTGGACGACGAACCGGCCGTGATTGTCCCTTTTCGTAGACTGGATGAAGAATTCCTCACATTTGTTTTCAGCAGCGGCATAATTATTTGAGCCATGTTCAGTTTCCTCAAGCTGCCAGAGGATGTGGGAGTCCAAAGTTTCATCTTCGCTGCATATTCCGCAGTGTGCGAGGTTAGTTACTGAGCTGGGCGTGGCGATTCGGCCTGATACGGTCCAACCGAAAACCGTGTTCTGGAGTATAGGAAGTTGCTCTCCCAATTTTATTTTGCCAACAGAGAGAACTGAATAGAACAGCTCGGCTCCGAATGTCAATGGGACCAGGACGATGAAATTGTGGATCGGCCAACCTTATGTGGTCAGGAATAGGCCAGGACGTCTTCTCGATATGTTGCGAGGGTTGCGGTGCTATTATCCTTGGTAAGACATGAACGTCTATGCTTGTGCTGAAGTCAGTTATGTTGGAATGTATTTCGATGTTGGCCTTTGAGCGTGTGTTTTGTGCTATCGAACCGATCCCACCAATGGTAACTGAATGACGCGTTTCTTGGAGGCCCAATCTTTTTAAAAGACTTTCTGAAATGAAGTTTAGCTGGGAACCGGATTCTAACAAGGCTCTTGCCTTAATTTGGTTTGTCCAGCTATCCGTGACCTTGATGAGGACTGTTCTTAACAGAGTGTAAGCGCCGACAGTTGAGGGCGTGCTGGAACTGAGCGACGCAGCTTCCTTAGTGCTTAAATCTGGGTGTGCTTGTATTTGTTGGTTGTCGACTGCGGGAGGTGACTGGTTGCCCGAAGCTTGAGATCTTGGGCTGTTGTCTTCCAAATGAAGCAATGTATTGTGTTTCTTGGAGCACTTGTGGCAATTACCAATGTCCCTACATTGATTGGAGCGATGTCCCTTCTTGAGGCAATTAATGCAGCGACCAGCGCGTTGTATAAGTTTAAGGCGCTTGTCAGGACTGTGATTGAGGAAGCAGGAGCAGGAAAAGATTGGATGATCTCCTTTACACACGAAGCACGGCGTGCTTGAGGATACGACAGCTAATGCCCTTGGGGGTTGCCCTTTGCCGAAGTTAATGTCGTTAGAGGCGTTTCTTGAGTTTTTGTTAGGAATGGATTCTAGTGACTGGAATCGCCTTTCCAGGAACGTGAGGAAGTGCGCCATAGATTGCAATTTCCGAGGATGTTCCAGGCCTTGCTCGTAAAGCGTGTGTGAAAATCCGTCTAGTTTTTTGATGAAAATGTGGAGCAACAGAGGCTCCCAGTTTTTGATGTCAATTTTGAGATTCGTTAAACTTAGCCGGCACTCTCGAGTTGCGTCATGGAGTGACTTGATGGCTGTGGCTGATTCGGTGTGAATGATTGGTTCAATAATTTGTTAATGAGGGCTGCTACCAACAATCTGTCATTGTCATATCTGCCCTTGAGAAGGTTCCAAGCAGACAGATAGTTCGCGTCGGAGATTGTTAGGTGGCTAATACATCGCTCTGCTTCACCAGTTAAACTTGTCTTGAGGTACCACATTTTCTGCGCATTGCCCAGATTTTGTTCGTGAACTACTTGCAAGAACAGGTCGTGGAACTGCTTCCAGCAAAGATAATTGCCTTCAAATTTTGGCAATGTGATGGTTGGCAGCTTAACCTACCTTGGGCGAAACATCACTTGTGGCTGGATGTGTGAATGGTGTAGAATGTTGTTGTAAGTCTATTATTGTAGACTCTACTTCGTCGGACAGTAAAAGATACGCTTCTTGATCAAATCCAGCAGCAATGGGGTCGTCTGTCATTCCCCAGATGGCATCATGCAGGGTCTCCAGGTTTGCCCAAAGGCGTTCAGTGGAACGGCACTTTACGTCGTACACGACAGCGTTTTGTTGAGGTGGAAGGTTTTGGACTGAGTCCAAGGCGCGCCTTAACGAGACGATTGCAGCGTTCAATCTCCATAGCGTGACCTGAAGTGGAGAACTTCCGGCGATAGATGGCTTGGCATCTTCAGGCTTGTGACTGCTTGATGCATTCTCCGTGGATTGAGTGCTTGTTTGACTGCTTAAGCGTAGTTTGACGTCCACGATAAACCACTTGTACAGCTCCTCTATGTTGGCAAAGTATTGTTTCTGGAAATATGGATGACTGGTTTCGAGGTCATATTTAGCCCGAATACCGTAGTCCATAGATTGGAACGTCTCCCAGAGTTCCGTTACGGCCTTGGACTTGTTGACGAGATATTCGTCGTCCTTGCGTGTCGAAGAATCCTTCTTGTAGTTCCTTATATGCCTCTCGATTTCTCCTCCTGTCTCGTTCTGTTGTTTTGCAAGCTCTTCCAAAGAGGACATTATTGTTATGACTGAAGTTTAACGAAGTGGAACGACGAGAGCAAACAGCGGCTTGAGTAAGGTGGCTGCCACAAATGAGGTAATGTTGTCTCGGAATGTTGGGAGGGACGTCGATAGGATGGAAACTTCAGCTGCTTCTTCTTCAGGATGCTCGGGATGAAGCGATCTTAACGGTATTCGCGGTTTGACGATTCGTCGCGACGGTGAACGGTTTAAAATTCGCGTAAACTTGAATGGTTTGGAATTCACGTGACGTGAATCACGCCGGGGTCACCAAATGTTGAGCGCAGACTGTTTTGCCTGTGCCTTAATGCAATTAGTTGAGGTGTTACACCTCTAACTAACCCTTTTTGACTGCTTTTCAAAAGGGGGAAGGTTTGACAGAGGAAATCAAGGTGTTACACCAAGACTTGTGTTGAAGTGTGCAAAGGTCTTAGACCGACACACGATCGATTATGGGAAAGGAGTGAAAGGTTTTGGTTCTAATTAACAACTGAGCTTTTATTTAATTTGACGAGATTTTTATACATAAAAAATGCTTACCTGGGCAAATTGGCTCCTTGGATACTAATAATGTTTTGTTTGTACGCAATTTGCCACAGGTAAGTAGTAACTAGAGTGGGTACTTATTTCATCGTCGAAATAGTTGAATTTTAATAATAAGCAAAATTGACTCAGCTATTTCGACGATTAATGAAAGCATGCTCGGTTCATTTTTCTTTTTGGAAGACGCTGACGAGGCTTGGTCGATGGCACCTGTAGTAAAACGATCCCATCGGTCAAGGTTTGATGACGAAGGTAAGTTCGGTACACTGCGGTGAAATATTTTTAGTCAGTGAGGAACAGTGAGGTAAGAGATTTCTGAACACTAACGTCAATAATAATTGGTAAAAGGGCTATACATATTAGGTTTATTATGAAAATTACAATGAATTTAGACAAAGAAGACAATTTTTCAGTAGCTGTAAATACAAATAAAGACAAAAATGAGCTTCAAATTTGGCACGAAAGATAAGACAAATTGGCAAAATTTTATACTTGCGAAGAATTTTCTTAAACATATAAACATCGTTATCAACGAATCGATTCAATTTTGCGACGCATGCGCGAGTTAAGTTAAGTATCAAAATGATTTTATATTTTTAAAAGAAAACAAGGTTTCAAACTTTACAATTCATATTTAAGATGTTATTCTAACAAATGCTTCTTAAAGTGGTACTGAGCAACGTGCCTGGTGCCTAGGTGACGTTTTACCTTATCTAAGCGTCTGCGCATGTTGCGGATGTAACACCTCCCCCCTGGAGAGAAGTGACGGCCATATGAATCGGATGTTTTTGGTTTATGGGTCGGAACCTCCATGGGTACATTTGATGGCTTATAGTGTTTCCTCACGAGGTAAAGCATTATGAGAGATGCGACGATGCTGACAAGGACCTGGCTCGGGGTAAGTATGAGGATCGTTCTTTGAATGTCGTCCCGAAGTGCATAGGGTTGCAGGAAGTTTGTCAGTTGCCCCTCTGAAAATTTAAAGTTGTCCAACCGTTTTGTGTAGAGAGTGTGCTTTGCCGTTGACGTATTCACATCGTGGAAGATGGTAAGGTGAATTTTGATCTCATCCCAGTAGATTTCGACTGTTGATTTATATAAAATGTTGTTTATTTTAACATCACAATTACCAAAACGAATAAGAGCGGATCCTATGATCTTTTGGCTGTCGATTCCGCATGTGGACATGATCGTTGTCTCTGGAGCGTTGATCAGGATAATTAAGTTTGGTTCTGGTTGATGTATTTCACTATCCCTGTCTCTTTCGACCAATTGGCAGTGAGCTGGTTTATTGAGTATCAACCTCTTCGTGGGCTGACCGTGGACAGTAGAAGGTTCGTTCTATTTTAGGACATTTGTTGTCGAAATATTGAATATTTTTAGGGTTCAGGTTAAGGTAGGGTTTTGTGCCGATGAATTTATTTTGTTCTATTGGTAGCGAAAGAATGTGGAATATATGGTAGCTTTCATTGGACAGGATAGGGATTTGAACATTAAAGATTACATTTGAATCATTATAGTATGCTTGTAAGCCTAAAAATTCAAATATATTTAGATTCGAATGAATTATTACATTTTGTTTCTTAAGTTCTAACTTTACTTCCACAAGTTCTTTTTGATTTAAAATTTGTTTTGATATTATATTCAATTTTGCAAGAATTATTGCTTCTGAAATACTTCTTAAGTGGTTGTTTAGTATATCGATATTATAGTTGATTTGATTTATGAACTGTACATATTGGATTTGTACCTCATGGTTTCTTATTCTGTTATAATGTTTTGCTGCTCACTTATATGCCCTGTTATATTTTCAAATCGTTCGATCATTTCGTGATTTAATTTTGACTGACTATTCATTCGATTGGTAATGTCCTTGTTAATATTTAATATTTCTTCAATTTGTTTGTTTAAATGTGCGGCGTACTTAGAGTCCATATTACCAGTTATACTTTTAATGAGAGTTCCCAAACCATCGATTTCTTTCTATGATTTCCGATTCCTTCTATGATTAGGGAGTAAGGTTTGAAGTTTTTGTTTCAGTTCGTTTACTTTTGTTTTAGTTGTAAGAAGTGAGTCCTTCATGTCGTGTACGTGGGTCAATCCTAAGAGAGTTTCTTCGAGTTTTTCAATTGTTTGTTGGTACAAGTCTAGGCGTATTATGTGTATGAAATTGTTGTGTCCTAGAATTGTCCCAGCTGTCCCTAATTTCATTGGTACTAGTCCTTTACTGTTAGTCAGGTCCTGTATCTTTAGTTTCTGTCCCAGGGTGAGTGTTAACAGTCTGAAAATTTTGTTTTTTCTTAAGTTTGTACTTGTGGAACTTCTTATTTTTAGTGGTGATTAGCGTAACGTTTTTACGGTTCCGTACGTAGAATACGGAACCCTATTAATATGTCTTCTTTGTCCGTCCGTCTGTCACAGAGCTGTATCTCCTGAACTATAATAGCTAGACACTTCAAATTTTCACAAAGTGTGTATTACTGTGGCCGCTATAACAACAAATTATAAAAAAAATTGAAAAATAACAAAAACCAGTCTAAAAAAAATCAAAAAAAAAAATTTAAAAAATATATAAAAAATAAATATAAAAAAAAAATTTCAAACAAAATCATACACGCGCGGATACGAAAAGCGCTACCAACAACGAAGAGGAACATACGCGTTACGATCTAATGCGCATTACGATCCAAAAACGAAGACGGCGATAAGGAATGCTGTTACGATGCGACAGTATTCCTTATCGCCGTTTTATATTTTAAAACTAGTTTTATTATTTAGTTTGTCCCTGTGCTTAGAAAACCTCTTTGTGAGTTTGTTTCGCCTATTTTCTTTCCTATATATATCTACCCCTTCCTTATATTCTATAGGTTCGTCCCTGTTGTGGTTTAACTTATCAATATTGTTCTGGTTCTAACCTTCGAAACGGGCTTTGATCGAGGGATAAAGTTTTTCTTGAAATTCATTCAATTTACTCAAATATTCGTGGGGCGATTTATGCTGTAGTTTCTCAAATTGAAATGTTCGACCGTAAAATTCTTCAAAGGCTGTTAGTTTTGTAGCGGAATGAACTGCATTGTTATATGTAAGGAGAATTGTTTAAAACTTCATCATGGTCTTTTTCCTGGGTGTTATTAAATATTATTCTGTATATTGCAGTCAGAGTTGAGTGCAGTCTTTCAACGGGGGAGTTGCTACTACTTTGTTGGATTGGAGTTAAATGAAGTTTGTTGCTATATTGTTTACAGAGGTCTTTGAATATGTTAGCTGTAAATTCAGTCCCAGATTCTGCAACCAATTCTTTTGGAATTTCCTCGACACTGGATACTTTAGGTTTTTTTTAATTCGACTTGATGCAAGCTCTCATTTGTTTGCGTTTTATTCAATTCGGCCTATATTAACGACTCATATGAGCAGATATTTTAAATTTTTTTCTCAATTTTCAATTTTATACCGATTTTTACTTATACTTCAGCGAATATTTTTAGTGTTTCACTTTCAGTCCTCGTTCATCGCGTTCGCACGCTACACTGATTTATAATTTTACGCAACGCTTATTAACAACAATTATGCGTAAGTGAACTAACCCGATGACGTCACGCGCAGAACCAATGCCATGTTATGCACGTGTTTAACACTTCTTCTTTTGTGGTGTTAA